>LATX02000089.1:0-600000 GCA_001466705.2 Moniliophthora roreri | reverse complement strand
AAGCAGGAGACGACAAATGTGAAATGGCTCGTCGGTGCGGATGGAGCACGAAGTGTTGTCAGGAAACAGCTGGGGTTGACCTTTATGGGTGAATCGCATGCCGATATCGCTTTAGTGATCGCGGATACTGAGATAAAGAAGTGGCCTGAGGAAGTTGACACAAAGGTACGTGTCGTTATACTTACATCGCTCTCAGGTATTGATATTCGGTTTCTTTCCTGCAGGCTGCCTCCATATGGGGCGATCTCAAGGATAAGGTGTGAGTAGGAACGCAAAAAATAGATTGTCCCTCCACTGGCACTCATGTATTGCTCCTCAGTGTTATGTTGGCGCCATATGTGAAAGATGGCAAGCAAATGGCTTCCTTTCTCCTGGGTGGTGCGCAGGTGGATGTAGAAGGAGCAGCAGCTAATCCCGAACGTATCGTTGATCTGGTTCACGATATCTCTGGCAGGAAAGGAATCGAGTTTGGTGCCATGCATCAACACACATTATGGAGGTAACTTTTCTTTTTCATGGAAATCTTCGTTCACCTTCTTACCTTAGCTCGATAGGGCAAATGTACGAATGGCAAACAAATTTGGCGAGGGGCGGGTCTTCATCGTCGGAGGTACATTTGAACCATCATTGAATACTGAAATGCAGCGAGAATAATGAACTGACTAACAATATAGATGCTGCCCATGTTCATAGTTTTTCTGGTGGACAGGTAGCCATTTTTATATTTGTCGACTTTAGATGAAACTGATAACATTTCACGCCTAGGGAATGAACTCGAGTGTCCAAGATTCGGTATGTGTCATCGGTCATGATTTCATTAGGTTTGATAACCGAGTCCCACTTTCGATCAGTTCAATCTCGCATGGAAGCTCGCACTTGTCTGCAAGGGCTTAGCACCACAGAGTCTGTTGGAGTCCTACACGTCCGAACGCGTACCGGTTATTGCTGCAATACTGGAGATGTCCACAGTACTCATGCGCACAAACTTCGCTCCTGCCGTGGGTCGGGATTGGAAGAGAGGTTTTGAGACAAGACAATTTGGTATCACATATCGGAGGAGTCCTATTGTCGTCGACGAGAGATACCCGGATGAAAACGAAGCCGTGGATCCATACCGTTCCGGATCTGATGGCACCATTCACGCAGGCGATCGCGCACCAGAGGCTCCTGGACTGGAGCACTTGGACTCGGGAGAAAAGACAAGTATCTTCGAAGTGCTCAATGCTGCGTCCCATACAGTCCTTTTCTTCGGTAATTCGATTTCTGATTTTCAGGAGTCACTCGAATTTGTGGCGAAATATCCCAAGGACATCGCCAGGAGCGTGCTGGTGTTAGCCCAAGGCTCAGCGCTCTCGTCCGACAGCGAGAAGGCTTTACTCGATCATGTATTCATTGACGGTGATGGACATGCATATGAGAACTATAGGGTGCGACCGGGAGATGTGTTCACGGTTGTTGTGAGGCCAGATGGGGTGAGAATACCTCTCTTTGTTTCAAGGCAATAGATTGACTGGATTTTTTCAACAGTACATCGGAGCGTTGGCTAAGGGATCCTCTGGATTGAAGGAGTATTTCCATAACATCCTTGTTAATTGCTGAATGGCCCAAGTCCTGTATTTATACGCTGGATTCACATTCGACAAGCACACATCCTTCTCAGTTACCTTATCACTCTAGGAACATGTAGATTGAAAGGCAAAGTTTACACATCGCACTTTGTCCTTGCGTGCCTCAAATACAAGAGTTCTTGCAGGTTCCCTAATCCGTCTAAGTGAGCGTAAATTATCAGGAATTAGTTGAAGGCCCACAGATTTCGCTCAACAAGGCTATGGGACAATTGTAATCTCTACTTTGTTTGAATGCGATATCTATGGTGCGAAACTCAATAGGCAACCAATATCAAATTCGGTCCGACTCTCCAAGAACTTGATCCGCTCTGGGGTGAGCGTAATATCAAGAGCTCCAAGATTTTGTTGGAGCTGCTCGATCTTACGACCTCTGATGATATGGAAGATGTGTTATGTTCTTGACGACAAAGGTGATGGCCACTAGACTTAATGAAAGTATTAGTGCGTGAGGTTGGCTGTGATGAAAGCGAGTAGGTATATGAGTTTTGTCAATGGTTGGAATCAGCCGAGGTTCCAAAGAAATTTGATATCCGGAAATCTGGGGTATTGTATGCTCGAAGTTCAACCTTGTTCCGCGACGGTCCAAGAAGACGAGGAACGCGAATATGATATGAGGCAGCGGTGCCGCAGGGGCTTCGAATTCGTAATTTGAATTCGTAGAAATTCTCGTCCACAGTTTTCCCACAGTCGGGGTCCAGACCCTGCTTCTTGACTCCATCATCTACATTCAAAATTGCAAGAGTCGACGGTGCGCACGGCCAGCCTCGTTTACGATGTATTCCATGATGAGGTAAAAGGTATGATCTTCTCCGCGATCTTATCGCCTTGTTGAGGTGATTTACTGGAACAATAATGTCCTGCAATATCTTACCGAGCTAAATCATCATTCGCTTAGGCTTCGCTTTGTTTATCTCGAACTCGCCTATCCTCGTCTTGTTGGCCGGCGTCCACATGGCCACGTCATGAAGTCACCGATATTTGCCACCTGCCGAGGAGCCTACGCAAACATCACCAGTTCCCCAGGTCCGGCACAGTACCATAATCAAGGTGCTTTGCCGCGTAAGCACTTCATGCAAACCGCGTCATCACTGGGTCACTATCTACATTCAGCATCGAGCCGATTCTGTTTACGCCAGTGCGGACTGGCAGCTTCATTTGCAATTTCCTCTACCAGTGATGGAGTACAGGCCAGGATTCTCCATAGTCTGACTGCAACTTCGTCCAGAAAGGTATTTTGCTGGAACAGTTATGCTCAGTTGCCCTCCTGCAATAATCTGACAGACTCCGTTTAGTATTATCCACTCAGAATTCAGTTGGAGACTGGGACTCGACCTCCTCCGGGTCAGTGATAACATCACAATGCAAATTATTTGAGAACCCCCGAACGACATAGAGTTCGCCTTGTTGGTGATGGAAGTACTGATGTGTTGGGTTTCTCGGTAAGCCAAAATTCGTCTTCCTGCGCACACCAAGCCCACACGCTGAGCTCATAGAATATGCAGACTTTTTGACTCGGGGGTATACGGAGTGCCAGGTGGGCGGCTCATCCTGGACATTCATAAACATCGGCTGCACTTCCGTGAACTTGAAGAACGGTAACAAGATATGAATCATCAAATTGTCGAAGGATACAGAATTCTCGTAAGAGTAACGATGTAGCCCTATTTTTCCGTTTCGATTTTCGCTCTAGCGCCTGCTCGCGGACTATAAAATGTCCACTCTTATTGGTTGGTTCAATGACAACCCAAAAGCAAATGGGTATCGAACCTGCTGTTCTCATTGTCAGTATCGAATCCCCACTATTGTGTACAATCATTGATAAAGTTACCTTCAACAGGTTGGCGCTGGGCCATCTGGTGCGTTGTCCGCCTGCTCAGCGTACTTGGGTCACCCAGTAAACTCAATCTGCTCGTAGGACTAGCTCTAGCACTGCTGCTCCTCCGAAATAACGTTCCTGTTCGGATCATCGACAAACGCAGCGTCTTCAACGTTGGACGCCGGGGTGCTGGGTTCCAGGTACGTCTCGTTCTCATGACCGCCACGAAGCCATCTACAGCTCACTTGCTTTACCTCCAGCCCCGAACTCTAGAGCTATATAAGCTCCTTGGCATTCTGCCAGACATTGAAAAATATGGTCAGCCAGCACCGATGATGAAGATCTATGACATTGGACAGGATAAGCCGCTCAAAGTGGCTCCATCCATGGAAGAAATGTCATTAGAGTCGCAGTACTATCGGGTACGTTTAAGTTGGACTAATCGTTATCTCTTCTATGAGTCAATCCGACTGAGTAAACTAGGTTAACAGCATGATGTTTGGACAAGAACAACATCAAGAAACTCTCCGTCAAATCCTAGAGAGCGAATATGGCTGTTTTGTTGAAAGCGAAACAGAAGTGGACAGTTTTTCACAAGACAAGGGCAAGGTGGTGGTCAATCTCGTAAAGAAAGGCAAGCAAGAGACAGCAAATGCGAAATGGCTCGTCGGTGCGGATGGTGCACGAAGCGTCGTCAGGAAACAGTTGGGGTTAGCCTTCGTGGGCGAATCGCATGCCGATGTCACTTCAGTCATCGGGGACATTGAGGTTAAGAAGTGGCCTGATGAAATCGACCTCGAGGTACGTGTTGCATTATATCGCTCTCAAAGTACCGGTACAAGTCTCCTGCCAGGCTTGGTCTTTATGGGGCAATCAGAAGGAAAAGATGTGAGTGTGTGGGTATATTTAAATGTCTGTCAATTACGCTCAGGTTTTATTTCTCAGGGCCTTTATGTCCTTACGTGAAAGATGGAAAACAAATGGCTTTCTTTTTCCTGAGTGGCGCGCAAGTAGATGTAGAAGGGGTAGCCGCTAATCCTGAACGTATCGTCAATATGCTTCATGATATCTCTGGCAGGAAAGGAATCGAGTTTGGTGCTCTGTATCAGCACGCGATATGGAGGTACTATTCATTTTTGTGAAAAGGCACCTCCAGCTTCTCATCTCAGCTTGACAGTGCAAACGTACGAATGGCAAATAAATTTGGAGAAGGGCGGGTCTTCATTATCGGAGGTATGCATTGGAATCATCATTAAATTTCAGGATGCAACAAGAATGGGGTACTGACCAACAACATAGATGCTGCTCACGTTCATAGTCCTACCGGTGGACAGGTAGCCCTTTCTACATTCGCCGATTTCGGATGTAACTGATGACACTCCACTTTTAGGGAATGAATTCGGGTGTACAGGATTCAGTATGTGTCCTCGGTCCTAATTCCGTCATTTGATAACTAAAAGTAATATTTCCAATAGTTCAATCTTGCATGGAAGCTCGCACTTGTCCATAAGGGCTTAGCTCTACGAAGCCTATTAGAATCCTACACCACCGAACGCCTACCAGTCATCGCGGCAATGCTCGAGATCACTACGATACTTATGCGCAAAGACTTTGCTCTCACTGGGAATACGGAGCGCTTTGTGAGGGGTTTTGAGACAAGACAGCTCGGTATCACATATCGCAAAAGCCCTATTATTGTGGACGAGAGGTACCCGGGCGAAAATGAGACCGTGGATCCATATCGTTCAGGATCCGATGGCACCGTCCATGCAGGCGATCGTGCACCAGAGGCTCCTGGACTGAAGCACTTGGACTCGGGAGAGAAGACAAGTATCTTCGAACTGTTCAACGCTACATCCCATACAGTCCTTTTCTTCGGAAATTCGATTTCCGATATTCAGGAGTCACTCGAATTTGTGACGAAATATCTCAAGAATGTCGTCAAGAGTGTGCTGGTGTTACCCCAAGGCTCAACGCTCTCGTCCGACAGCGAGAAAGCTTTACTCGATCATGTATTCGTTGACGGCGATGGGCATGCGTACGAGAACTATAGAGTGCGACCGGGAGATGCGTTCGCGGCCGTTGTGAGACCAGATGGGGTGAGAATACCTGTTCTTGCTCCAAGGCGACAAATTGATTGAATTTTTTCAACAGTACATCGGAGCGTTGGCTAAGGGAACCTCAGGACTGAAGGAGTACTTCCGTAATATCTTTGTTAGTTGCTAAAGAGGCCCGCATTCATACACTGGATTCACACTCGACAAGCACACACACCCTTCTCAGTTACCTTATCACTCTAAGAACATGTAGATTTAAAGGCAACGTTTACATTACACTTTGTCCTTGCGTATCTCAAATACAAGCGTTCTTGCAGGTTGCCTAATCCGCCCAAGTGAGGGCAGAAATCTCACAGATTTCGCTCGACAAGGCTACAGGACAATTGTAAGCTCTATTTTTATTTGTCTATGGTACATAACTTGAACGAAGCTCATCGGGAACCAGTATCAAATTCGGTCTGACTCTCCGAGAACTTGATCTGCTCTGGGGCGAGCGTAATATCAAGAGCTTCAAGGTTTTGTTGGAGCTGCTCGATCTTACGACCACCAATGATAGGGAAAACATGTTGTGTCTTTTGCGTGAAGTAGGTGATGGCCACTAGAATCGTTGAAAGTACTAGCACGCGAGGTTGGCTGTGATGAAAGCGAGCAGGTATATGAATGCGTGACGCCGTGAAAGGATAAGCGAACTTACACCAGCACATGCACCGAAGCCAACCATGTATCTTGACAGACCACCGATGAAGCCTCGTAGATAGCCGATACAGTTATCTAGAGTAAACCTCGTCATGAAAGCGTGGATACGAATGGGATTTCGGAGCCTGGACTATATTGGTAGACCAACTAGACTATCACTAACGTCGACGACGATATCAGAGGCCGTGCCGAGTATAAAGAAACACATACTTACAGTTCGACAAGGAACATGGCGTAATTCTGAGCTGTGATGTATGCCATTCCCGGTAGTGTTCTATTTGACCACTGATCAGGATTTGAAACGGAAGAGTGGCGTCAAGGTACGTTACCACGATAACTGTATGAACCATACCCCTCCGATGAATGTCTACATGATAGCACTGACGGCACCGACAGCAACCTGTCGCGACAGTAGCTCCCAATGCAGCAGCCCTTGGGTCACCCGCATCTACGTGGGGGGTCATTGGAGGTTAGTATCAATATCTAGTGCGATAGGTACAAGATTACGCATGGGTCGTGAACGCATTATAATCGACGCTGGCCACTATTATTCCCTTGTCAGATTCCACCAAGTCGAAGACCAGACGCTAGTTTTTGGTGAAACGAGAGCAAGAGCACCAGGCCAAAATGTTAAAAGTCCTATCATATTCAGCGTCAGTCATCGGCTTCCCCAATATATAAAACTTGGACAAAAACGCACCTTAGGTTGCAGAAGCCCACCCAAATCACGTACGCCATCGCACCCCACAACATCCGAACATCATGCTAATAGCATCTCTAGGGAGCGCTGGGCCGGTGGAATGTATCCGTTTGATTTTGATTCTTGAAAGGCCTTCCGATCGACGTGTTGAGACCCAGTTCAGCATGCAATATCTGGAAAAACTCGAGATCTCTGCGAGCCCTTATAGCTGATGTTTTTGCTGGTTGCTGAGTTGAGTGTGGGGTGGATGAACGGGTTAGAGGGAAAGGCAAAAAAATTCTCCGGGCTTGCGGCCGACGACGAAGGTTTTCCCACGGCCTATACAAATCCGGGTCTAGACTGCATCTTGCCCTTGCCATCTACGTTCAACGTTGAGCCGTCGCGCACTGCTCATTTACAATTTCCTCCATCAGTGATGGAGTAGAGGTCAAGATTCATAGTCTGACCCAACTTCGTTCAGAAAGGTAGTTCGCCGGAACGGTTATGTCAGTTACCACCGTGACTGCTAAGCTGTAATATCAAATATTATCCGCTCAGACTTCACTTCGAGACAAGGAATCAACCTCAGCAATAACATCACAAGCCAAACTATTCAAGAGCCCCCAAATGACATAGATTTCGCTTTGTGGTGTGCCAGCTTTTTCCTTATAAGACAAACGATTTTGTTTGGTTCGTTTTGTCGTAGCGCGTTAGCACTGCTTAGCCCCAGAATGTTTCCGCAAAACCAGAAACGGGCTCGTAAATGCCATCGGACCCTGATGGCTCACTGTGGCAATCAACAACACAACTGTTCGTTCGGCATAAATTTCTCTGTGATATAGCATGCTGCGACCCTGGCATAGATACACGAGTCATTTCGGTTTAGCCTACGAGGGCGCTGTCACCCCACCGTTTTGATTTCACTAGAGGCACGGATTATATCTTATCGCCATACATACCATCCATTGATTACTATCAGATAAGATGACGGCCCGCAATTAAATGAACGCTGGCGCCCATGACCGCGTAATTCAGCCATCTGGAGGGTTAGCTGTCCTCGAGAAGCGATGTTATTCAAAACAATGAAAGAAAGTGAAGGTTCCGTGACACTCCAATTCATTCCCATCCTTACTCATCGTCCTATCCGGGCCACCCACTTGTCATCTCATCGTGTGCGCGGCTAGAGCCTTGATGGTCGTTCAATTGCAGAATTGCCGAACAGGTTACGCGTCAGAGCGGCGCACGTCGTTCCCTTCCGAGTTTACGAAGATTCGTTGTTTCCTTATATGGAAGGGGTCTGATAGATGATGATAGATTGTTTGGTTTGGTTTGTTTGGTTCGGCTCATCGTCGGTTAGCCCCAACCACAACACCAGAAACAGACTCGTACTCGCAATCGGACCCTGACGGCCCATTGCGGTAAGTAAAGGCTGAAGATACTGATATGTTGAGCACACTTTTGTCTCCCTGCGTACGTGCTAAACTCATAGAATCTGCAGAAGTTTTAGCTCGAAAGTATACCGTGATTCTGGACATTCGTAAACATCGGCTGCGCGTACTTGAAGCGCAGTAACAAAATATGTCACCTTTTGCCATGATCGCTCGCTTACAATGGCCAAAAAAAGGAATTGGAGGTTTCAAATCATCAGATGTTAATCAAACTGTCGAAGGAGTCGGAACCTACGTAAGTAACGACGGTGTAGCCCTATTTTTCCGTTTCAATGGCCACTCTGTGCTAGCGCTAGCGGGCGGGTGGGCTATAAAAAGGCCACATTTAGTGGTTGATTCAGTAACGACCCAAAAGCAAAATGACTACCGAACCTGCTGTTCTCATTGTCAGTATCAGATCCCTACTATGGCGTACAGACATTGACAAATTTACCCTCAACAGGTCGGAGCTGGGCCATCTGGTGCGCCATTCGTCCACTCAACGTCCTTTGGATCACCGAGTAGACTCACCAGTTTGTAGGTCTAGCTCTAGCGCTTCTGCTCCTCCGAAACAATATTTCCGTTCGGATCATCGACAAACGAAGCGACTTTAATGTTGGGCGGCGAGGTGCTGGATTCCAGGTATGTCTCGCCTTCACGACCACCACGGAGCCATCATTAACAGACTCCCTTTACCTTCAGCCCCGAACTCTAGAGCTGTATAAGCTCCTTGGTATCTTGCCAGAGCTAGAGAAACGTGGGCAGCCACCACCGATAATGAGGATCTATGATATTGGACAGGATAAGCCGCTCAAAGAAGCGCCGCTCGTGGAGAAAATGAAACTAGAGTCCCAGTACTATCGGGTACGTTCAAGTTGGACTGATTATCATCTGTTCTACGACTCAGTCCGACTGAGTGATCTAGGTTAATGGTATGATATTGGAGCAAGAACAACAGCAGAACATCATGCGTCAGATCTTAGAGAAAGAATATGGCTGTGTTGTTGAACGTGAAACAGAGTTGGACAGTTTTACGCAAGACAAGGACAAGGTGGTGGTCAACCTCGCAAAGAAAGGCAAGGAGGAGACAACGAACGTGAAATGGCTCGTCGGTGCGGATGGAGCACGAAGTGTTGTCAGGAAACAATTAGGGTTAACCTTTTTGGGTGAATCGCATGCCGATGTCACTTTCGTCATTGGGGATATTGAGGTTAAGAAATGGCCGGATGAAATCGACCCCAAGGTATGTGTTATAACATATCGCTTTCAAAGTCCTGGTCTACAGCCTCTTTCCTGTAGGCTTGGTCTGTATGGGGCAATCAGAAGGAAAAACTGTGAGTAGAGATGCCTTTTAATTCCCTTTCGTTACACTCATGTCTTACTTCTCAGGGCCTTTATATCTTCATATGTGAAAGATGAAAAAACAATGGCTTTCTTTCTCCTGGGCGGTGGGCAGGTGGATGTAGAAGGAGTAGCAGCTAATCCTGAACGTATCGTCGATATGATTCATGATATCTCTGGCAGGAAAGGAATCGAGTTTGGTGCTCTGTATCAACACGCGATATGGAGGTATTTTCCTTTTTGTGAAGGGGTTCTTCCGACATCTTACCCTAACCTGGCAGCGCAAATGTACGAATGGCAAACAAATTCGGCGAGGGGCGGGTCTTCATCGTCGGAGGTGCGTTTGAACCATCATTGAATATTGAAATGCAGCGAGAATAATGTACCGACTGACAATATAGACGCTGCTCATGTTCATAGTCCTGCCGGTGGACAGGTAGCCATTTCTATGCTTGTCGACTTTAGATGAAACTGACAACATTTCACTCCTAGGGAATGAACTCGAGTGTCCAAGATTCGGTATGTGTCATCGGTCATGATTTCATTAGGTTTGGTAACCAAGTCCGATTTTCGATCAGTTCAATCTTGCATGGAAGCTCGGACTTGTTCACAAAGGCTTAGCACCACAGATTCTATTGGAGTCCTACACGTCCGAACGCTTACCGGTTATTGCTGCAATGCTTGAGATGACCACGACATTCATGCGCAGAGAGTTTGCTGTTGCGGTGAATTCGGATGGCTGGACGAGAGATTTCGAGATAAGACAACTCGGGATCACATATCGCAAAAGTCCCATTATTGTGGACGAACGGTACCCAGGCGAAAACGAAACCGTGGACCCATATCGCTCGGGACTTGACGGCACCGTTCATGCAGGCGATCGCGCACCAGAGATCCCTGGACTGAAGCACTTGGACTCGGGAGAGGAGACAACTATCTTCGAAGTGTTCAATGCTACATCCCATACAGTCCTTTTCTTCGGCAATTCGATTTCCGATGTCCAAGAATCACTTGAATTTGTGGCGAAATATCTCAAGAACATCGTCAGGGGCGTGCTGGTGTTACCCCAAGGCTCAACGCTCTCGTCCGACAGCGAGAAAGCTTTACTCGACCATGTGTTCGTTGACGGTGATGGGCAAGCGTACGAGAACTATAGAGTGAGACCGGGAGATGTGTTCACGGTGGTTGTAAGACCAGATGGGGTGAGAATACCTGTTATTTTTCCAAGGGCGACGGATTGACCGAATTCTTTCAACAGTACATCGGAGCTCTGGCTAAGGGAACCTCAGGATTGAAGGAGTACTTCCGTAATATCTTTGTAAATTGCTAAATGGTCTATGTCCTGTATCATACGCTGGATTCGCATTCGACCAATACACACCCTTCTCATGTATCTTATGATTCCGATAAAATGTAGAACTGGATTCACATTCGACCAAATATAACCTTAGCAGACGCCTTCTGATTTGGATATCCTCTAGGCATGGTTCTCACCGCTAGCTCTGATGTAGATCGAAAATAATCCCACATTGAACTCCTTGAGTTCTCAATGAAGGTGTTCTCGCGGCTTGCCGACTACATTCAGGTCAGAGAGCAATATTATCATACCGGATTTTTCACCTGTCACGCTCCTGAGAGGATGATTATAAACATGTTTCCGAATTGTACATCCTACTCTACTTCCGTCGATGACTGGTACACAATTATAATCCTATCTTACTGTTTTGGCAACTCGGGAGCACCCAATGCCTTGGGCCACCCGTGCTTTTGGAATGACGCAGCCATTTTCACACCCCAGAACACATCGTTTCCGTCGCCCTACATCACACCGATGAGTATCACGAACACTGATAGCGAAGGAAGAGCACGTACAATGAAACTCATTGGGAACCCAATATCAAACTCGGTCTGACTCTCCAAGAATGCGATTTGTTCTGGGGTGAGCGTGATATCAAGCGCTTCGAGGTTTTGTTGGAGTTGCTCAATCTTGCGACCACCGATGATAGGGAAGACATGTGTTGTCTTTTGCATGACATAGGCGATAGCCACTGAGATTGATAAGAGTATTAGCGAGCGAAGCACAAGAGAGAATAGAATGGCCGTACCTGAGGTGATATTTTTCACGCCAACCTCTCCAGCAATTTTCTCGAGAGCTCTCGAGACCTTGACTTGGGCCTCATTTCGCTTCCAGTCCGAGAATAGTTTTCGACCTTCCTCTCCAGACTCGGCACGTTTCTTCTCTTCAGCATCTGAACGCAGTTTTCCACCTGCGAGGACACCCCAAGGCGCAAGTGCCATACCTGATAAAGAAGACGTAAGCATGAGAGAATAGTACTTTCAGAAGTTACACGTACCGAATTGACGAGCCATGGGAATAATGTCTCGCTCAAACGACCTCTGCATGATGTTCCATTCTCCTTGATATACTACAAACGGCGTCTTGCCATGATCTTTAGCGTACTGGTTTGCCTGAGCGACGATCCAAGCTGGGGTATCGGAAACACCCTATGAAAAGAACGGATGAGCTATACTGAAAAGATAACGGGATAATTAGACGTACGAGATATAGCACTTTGCCTTGTACGACAAGATTGTGTAATCCATCCATGACTTCCTCGATAGAGGTGTCCCAGTCCCACCAGTGCATGTAGAGCAAGTCGATGTAGTTGGTACGAAGCTTCTTCAAGCTTGCTTCGACGGAGACGGTCATATTCTTGAGGTTGTTCCCCACATAGTGGACCTTTTGCTTGATCTTAGGGTCAGATGCTTTGTAGAATGTCGTATACTGGCGGTGAAGAGAGGTAAGTATCATGCAGTGGAGCATTGGAAGAACGCATGGCGAACCTTGGTAGCAATGAACAACTGATCGCGAATTCCGCGTTCTTCTGCCCACTCTCCGATGAATTGTTCAGAAGTTTCCTCCTGGCTGTACCATATCACGATAAGCTGATTGATCAAGATCGATATGACACGAAGGCGTACTAGTTACTCGCAGTATCGATGAAGTTGCCTCCCATCTCAAAGTAGGCGTCCAGCAGCTTGAAGCTGGATTCCTTATCCATGGAACCCATGAAACCGGACCATTTGTCGCCGATGCTCATGGCACCCAGACATAGTGGTGAGACGTGAACACCTGCTCGAGGAGCAAGAGTGCGGTAGACGCCAAGTTTGGTTGGTGGTGGAGGTGCTGGTGCGAAAGCTGACATTGTGGTAGTTGAGATTGAGCGTTGTGACTGTCGAGAGACATGGCCAATCTTTTATAAGTATCCAAGACGCGGGCCCGGGTCGAGAAACAACGGAACGGCTAGATGACGCGTCGATGGGATCTTGGTAAGCACTTTCTGCATCTACCTTCCTGTGAAGGTTAGTGCTCAGCGGAGGGCTTCCGCTGGTGACCTCTATTCTATTACATCAGTAAGGTCGAGATTCTAGACTTCTTGGTTAACAGGGTACTCGCCTGTTGGCCAGTTTTATCTAATAATTGATTCCTTAGACAGCCATGGATCTGCTTTTCTGCGATAATGACCTCGAAGCCTCAACGTAACGGTCCTCGGATGTTAACCGACGGGTGCCGTGTAGACGACTTGCCGCGCGTAAGTCCTCACCAACGACGATCGCTGTGATGTTTATCAATTCCTCCCCGTCACAAGAGGCACCAACTCTTACTGGCCTGTGAAGGTAGAAATTCTAGTTCCTTGTAGCCAGCCAATAGCCAGCCGCGGTTGATCATGAGCGGCTGCGCAGCAAGCCTTGGAGTTCAGGTGAAGCTTAAAAAATTCCTTGATTACGTGGGGCAAGTCTTGAGAACTGCTCGCAGTCCGTTCTTCGATTGACCTTGTCCACGCAGGAGATGATGGAAGAAGAGCAGAAGAAGAGACCGGGCGGAATTCATCTGACCGGATTCGGAAGACAAGATAAGATAACCACGTGGACGCCAAGGCTTCAGCCAAACTCCGTCGCGAACATGGTCTGTGCACAACCTCCCCTGCTTCTTCGCTTCCAGCACCTCGCCATGCGACCTTGACCCGAGTTCCTTTCTACGTCTGTCAATTCATGGGTGCTGTTAGCTACGCTCAAATGGACCTCAAGGATGGCAAAAACTGCCACCATTTTCATCGAGACATACCCGAGGGCAAGATAGAACGACGGGGAATCTGGTTTTGGGTGTTCATGATAACAGTGTCGATTGGGATTACGGTGCTATTGCCTTGGTCAGGAGCTTTGCCCGTGGCTTCCGGATCTGCCTCACTGTCAGGCTCGTTTGGAGAGGGGATAGGTGTTCCAGCTCGAACAAGCACGTCGGCGATTGATGGAGGAATCCCGAGAACCAAGTTCCCTGCAAGCTCGTTCACAGACGAGGTTCAGTTTGACAAGTATAGCCTCATAGTTAAAGGGCAACGAACATTCCTTCAGTGCGTCTCCTTGTTTACTTGAATACTCCTCCCTTTTTCTGACATTAGAACAGTTCGGGCGAATTCCACACATTTCGGCTTCCAGTTCCTTCGTTGTGGCCTGACATCCTTCAGAAGTTCAAAGCCGCAGGTCTCAACTCCGTCAGCGTATACATTCATATGGGCCTCATCAACCCTTCTCGAGGAGTAATTGATTTTGACGGGTGGCGTGCCCTGCAACCCTTGTATAACGCAGCGAAAGAAACTGGGCTTTGGGTCGTACTTCGGCCAGGTGAGCATTAGGCTGCATGTGGTACGACGTGGCTTGACTGACCTATCAAACTTCTGACTTTAGGACCGGTGAGAGGGACTGCTGAATCGTTCAGGCGGCGGTGTGCTTATCGCACTTCTCTAGTACATCAATGCAGAAACATCTGCTGGGGGGATCCCTCATTGGACCACGACAGAGATTGCCGGCAGACTGCGTTCTAATGACAGCGACTGGCGTGCAGCTTGGCCGGATTACATACAAGGAATCATCAAAAATAGTCGAAACAATCAAATCACTCGAGGGGGACCGCTTATTGCCATTCAAATCGGTGAGCACTCACACTTTTTTGCTACCCTAGCTGTTGCTCACTCAAACCTCACACAGATAATGAATACAATGAGAGAGACGGCGCGGCCTACTTTGCTGAACTCGAGGCCGCTTACCGCGACCCGAATAGCGGAATTGTTGTACCTCTGACCTACAACGACCCCAATATGAACAGGAACTTCATCAATGGAACTGTAAGCGTGATTCACGATCTTGCTTCGCGTTTATTCTAATTCTTGCGGCCCACTAGGGTGCTGTGGATCTTTATGGGTAAGTATAGCATTCGTATGCACCCTACTTATCGCTAATGTTTCATCAAAAGACTCGATAGCTACCCTCAAGGGTTCGACTGCTCTCATCCAGACATATGGAACTCAGTAATCCTAAACTATCATCAATATCATGAAGAAGTCAATCCCTCTCAACCATGGTATATCCCAGGTACGCATGTCGGCTTTTAGCCTTCATGAAGCTCACAGTCGACTGCTTGCAGAATTCCAGGGCGGTGCCTTCGATAATTGGGCTCAGAATGCGCCAGGTAGCCTGACTCGCTCTCATGAAGTATCATAATTCTGCTTACACTACTTATGGTCTGCAACAGGATACGAAAAGTGCCGGGAGCTCACCGGACCAGACTTCCAATCTGTCTTCAACCTTCAGCTTTGGGCCTCCAATGCGAAACTAATTAACTACTACATGACTTACGGCGGAACCTCCTGGGGTGGTATGCCATGGCAGTGAGTGCATGTCGTTTTGAACTTATTGAACCTATATCTCACCATGCTTTCTTGTAGCGGTGTGAGTAGAATGTGAAACCTGCCCTGCATGTACTCACAATCCGCCTCCATCAGGTCTATACATCCTACGACTATGGATCGGCAGTAAGCCAGTTACTTCATAGGTAGCTTCATCTTCCTGACGAGTCTTGCAACCACACAGATTACTGAGTCTCGGATGCTGACTGCGAAGTTCTCGGAGCTCAAGCTCCAGTCGATGTTCCTGCGTAGCTCGCCCGAGTTCTACAAGACGGACTGGATCGGCGACACCTTTACTGGTCTCTCAGAGGGTGCAGTTATATCGATGAACAACACTCCTCCGGCCTTTGTGACACTACTTCGTAACCCAGACAGCGGTGCTGGGTTCTGGATAGTGAGGCAAAACGATTCTACCTCAACGTACGCATCACTTCTCACTTTCCTTCCTACGATGCTAATGCCGCACTGTTAATAGTGCAACCGCAACCTTCAGGTTAAACGTTACAACAGCTGACAGCAGCTCGTTCCAACTTCCAGACGTCGTGCCAATTACCCTCTCTGGGCGACGTTCCAAGGTCATAGTCACAGACTACGCCTTCGGTGCCAACTCAAGAGCATTATATTCCACCGCACAGATTTTTTTCGCAGGAGTAATTGACGGAAGAGATGTCCTGCTCCTCCATGGAGATTCACGAGAGGAACACCTTGCCGCTATCAGATTCACTGGTACGCCTAACCCATTCGCAGCACCCCCACTCAATGTCCGGATCACCGCCAGTGCCAGCTCAAACAACGAAACCCTCATTTCGTTCCTTGAAGGCATTGAAGGACTCATCACCGTATACGACTCGGACACCCAACTTATCCTTTTCGCCGACTCCGAGACCGTAAAGACATTCTGGTCACCTATCATTGCTACCACCACCTCGGACTTGGATCCTTTCGCCAATTTCTGGTCGTTTGGTACCAACCAGTCCATCCTCGTCGGAGGGCCTTACCTTGTTCGCACAGCTTCTATCTCTGATAGTGGTGAGCTGGCTCTACGGGGTGACCTTAACGTCACTGAAGGTGCGGGAGACGTCATGCTATCAGTCATTGCACCCAAGAGCGTTAGCAGTATTTCGTGGAACGGACAGTCGGTGTCATTCACCACCTTCTCGGAGCCTTCGTCAATTATCACAGCTATTATTCCTGGCCCTGCGAATCCACACGTTACTGGTATTACGATACCCCAACTGAGCGAGTGGAAGTCCAGTGACAGTCTCCCAGAGATTCGCGCCGATTTCGATGACTCGAGCTGGGTCGAGGCGAATCATACGACGACGAATATTCCTGCGATGTTGTATGGTGACGGTCGAGTGTTGTATCCTTGTGATTATGGATTGTGAGCATTGTCGTTCTGCTTCTAGACCACCCTTGCTGACTTCATATCTCCTAGCTGTGAGAATATCGTACTGTACAGGGGACATTTCAATGGAACTGCGGATACGAAGAGTGTCAACTTGTCCATCAATGGGGGTGAAGGTACGGCGAGCTCTTCTAGTTTCGAACTATTCTGAATGTATCACCTGCTTCTAGCGTTCGCAGCGAGTGTATGGTTGAATGATGTATTCTTGAACACTACATTCGGAAAGTGCGTTCATTTCAACCCTCGGTTCCTTCTCTGAGCTCATCGTTTGACAGTTCCACGGTCGGCAACCCGGTCATCATTGAGACAGATCAGGTCTACACGTTCCCAGAGGGCGTTATACTGGAGGGTGAAGACAACGTTATTACCATCGTTCAGGCAGGTCCCGTGTGGTGCATGAGTGATTTATGATATTGATGATTTTGCAGGATAACATGGGTTTTGATGAGGCTGAAGGTATTCTTCTTTTGACGTCGCAGAAGCAATATACTGACCATCATACATGCAGTGAATAGTAACAGCATGAAGACCCCTCGCGGAGTTCGTGGATTCAAACTGAACAAGGGCGAATTCACCACTTGGAAGGTTCAGGGCAAGATTGGTGGCTATACCAAGTAAGTGATTCACTGTGTGACCTGTCACCTCATAAATTGACCGATACTCCGTGCTAGCTTCCCGGACAAAGTTCGGGGTGTCTTGAACGAAGGTGGTACATTCGGCGAACGCAAAGGATGGCATCTCCCCGGTTTCGACACGTCCTCATGGGAAACACGAAACCTATCCGAAGGTCTACCTGGCTCGCAGCCAGGAGTTGGATTCTTCGTCAATACCTTCGAATTGAATATCCCAGCAGGCAACGACGTAATGTTAAGCTTCACCTTTGAGGAAAAGTTCGGGCAGCCTTATCGAGCGTATCTGTTCGTGAATGGTTGGATGATGGGCAAGAGAATTGGGAATATAGGGTAAGGGATACCGTGAGCATCGGATATGGATGTATCTGATTGCATGTTTGCCAGACCACAGGCCAAGTTCCCTGTACATCAAGGAATTCTCGACTACAATGGTCGAAAGTGAGAGGTCCTCTTCGCGCCTACTTGTCGATGCTAATACTCTAATGTGTCCTCAGCACCGTTGCCGTGGCTTTGTGGGCGAAACTGCCGAATGTTACGGTCGCCCCCCAACTTAGTCTAACTCTCGACGGAGTGTTCGAAGGAGGTGTCGGCGTTATTAAGGTCAACAATCCGGTTTGGTCTTCCAACGGGAGGGAGTGACCTCGTATACTATCAAAGTCAAATAGATACCGAATTGCTTTACATTTCTTACGCCGAATAACATTCGAGCTCTACTTTGCGGAAAACACCGGGATGACGATGACAGGTGAAGACGCAATACTAAACTTCACCACCTCATTGTAAAAGAGCCACTCGACGGGCAAGGCCTATCCTTACCGAACACTACATTGACGACTGATTTTAACACAGGCCGAATTTCGCATACCTGTCCAGCCGGCGTCATCCTCATAACCTTTGCGCTTCCTTCTGACCTGATTGTCAACGAAATTAATGACACTGAATCCGTCAGCGAGAGCCTGAAAAGCACTGCCCAGTTATGGTCAGTATAAACACAACAATTTCCTTCCTATGATTCGAGAAGAGGCGACTCCGAGTGCAATGTATGTGATCGCAAAGGCAGCCACAGAGAAAAAGCTTTGGTAAGTCCCAAGTGAGTATCCAGGGCTCGACATCACCATAAATAGGTAGGACCAGTCGTACCGCCCCCCATCTTTGGTCCTGATATCAAAGAATCTCCTATCCCCTCAGACCCCCCTTCCTTGGGGCGATTCAGTGCATATATTCTGTCATCATCCCGCTTTTCCCAATGGGACATGGGATAGACGTCCGCGACGCTGGCAAAGCTCACGTTCTTGCACTCGCCTGTCCTTCAATTCCCGGAAGAAGCCTGAATTAGCTAGGAGATTACCCAGCGCAGACGAGGCAGAGGTATGGCCCAAGCAGACTTGCGCAATGCTTGACTTAAGACCGATAGACGAGGTCCTAAAATTAGGGGAGTACGTAAATGAGAGAAAGACGATTACGGATACAGTGGATATACGTGGTTGAAAAGAGGATTGTACATTGAAGGTGATATATACTAACATGGAAAACAATTTAGACAAGTTACGAGTAAATATTCATATCCATAGCGTTGTCTCGTATAAAAGAGTAGTGACCATCAGTCTTTCGGCCAAAAGCGACACATCGCATTGAAATCCACCAAAGATTGTAGCAAGAGACTTCTCAAGTTGCTGCTGCTGATCTCAATTCGTGGCTGAAAATGTTTCACTCCAGAACGCCGTGCTATCTGCTCCCGAAGCCTAAAAGCAACCTTAATGAGTTTTCATACGGGACGCAAGAGAAAATGACATACTCCAAATACATTAAAGGTCTCCTTGATCAAGACCGTTCTCTCGCCGGGAACAGGTCCACTCAGCTGGTTCAAGTCGATATCCACATGGTACGTGGGCATGGGGAAGCCACACAATCTGTATGTTCGGCTGTATGGCGGTCACTACCTGCTTCGCGTTGTGCGCCCGGACTTGGGTGCTGAAGCTTCCCGCCATTGATGAGGAACATGTCGATACCATTAGTAGATTCCCTGGCGAAGCGATGAGGGTTGAATGTAAAGTTCAACGGCTAGAAAGGGAGACCCATCAGCTGTAAACATGAGAAGACAGGAGCGAGTGAAGTGTACAGTATTGACGCTAATGGTCGTTCCGGCGGTAGGGGAGACAACGCCAAATCCAGAATTATCGGAATCACCAGACGTCTGCGCAGAAGCAATGGTGGCTGCAATGAGCAAGCTGAAGACGGTCGACTTTATGAGGGATGATGAGAGCCTTTCACGATAGCCGCCTTTATAGTAGAGGAGAACGAGCCGCGACGATGTTTTGATTACCCGTAGTTGAGCGCTGAACGCCTAACATGAAACCTGCGACAGGTCATGTACTGCCAACGACTTGTAATTGTACTGAGAGCCCGCAGCATCTTGTAATCTTCGGCGGACATTCAGAAGATCTTGAGGGTGCAGGGACAGTACAGGGAAAACTTGTACTCAGATACCCGTCCATGTGCGACATAGCAGTGCTTAGTTGGCAGGCGACTTCGAGGCTAGAACGTTAGCAAAAAGGGTCGCACAGTTGTAATGATTCCAGTTTTAGTCCAATGCAACTCCGAGGGCAATAGGTGTTTATACCGTCATGAACCGGTGAAGTGTATTGGGGAGCCAACGAGGAGCAAGCACTAGGTTATTAATTCACCGTCAGGGCCCTGTTCAAGGCTTTACCCGACTCACCTTGGGTCAAGGGTTCCCAAGGATTGACACCGTAAGCTGCTATCAACGACTCGGGATAATGATAGTCGAACTTGCGACATAGTGCATGGAGAAATTGGCGGTAGCTTCGAACAGCTAATGAGAGAACAATTCTCAGGGATATGTATACCATATTGATGATGCTCCACAATATGAAAGCATCAAAATATGTTAGGAACCATACTCGAAAGGAAGTCTGGGGGACCGCTGCTGCTGCATTCCGACGTTTACACGACAACTGAAGGGTCAGCCTGGCGGCTCGTTAGAGATGATGATGATTGAGAATACGAGAGGGAACTTGAAGTCGGATGAGGGTGAAGGTTTGTGTAAAATTTTGTCGGGTATGATACCGTCATGCAACAGCATTCTCTTGACTTAGAGAATGTATCTTCTGAAAACATTCATTATTCCCAAGGCTAGTTTGAAAAGGGATATTAGTTCCGATTGAAAGGCCGTGCCAACAATAGACGGTCCATACATTTCCCTGCACGCGCCCAAAATCCCTCTTATCTTGCCTCCTACGCTTCTCCATCAGTTCTTGATCAATTTTTAACAAGACTGGCCGCCGCGAGAACTTCCTTCGGACGATTACCTTGACATGTAATGACTCACTATGCAGTTTCTCGGTTCTCTAGCTGGGACTTGGCCACTCGGTGAGAAGCTAGGCTGGAGACTGAATGTAGTGGTCGTTATAGATGAGTCACGTCGAGCATCCACGTGTTGTCTGCATTAGGCGCCTGATCCCGATACTCCTGAACACGAAATCCTCAGTGGACTGATGCAAAGACTATGAATATCTTCATTTGGACCTCTGAAACTCGGAAGCTACAACATTGGAAGCCCATAGATCACAACAGAAGACTCAATATCAACTATCAATTATTTCATTCCATTTTCCAAAATACCGAAGACTGAGTGACATCTTCCATATTGCGATTAGGTTTTCACACGCTGACAGGTTTCCACGTGCTGACGCAATCTACTTGCATCACTCACAGTATTGCGCGATCAGCTTTGAGATTGTCCTCATCCCAATGGATGGCCTGGGCTATTTACGGTTCTTCATTCCGTCTTCTACTCTAGAGACAGCAAGACTCCTAAAATCCCCAGATGGCATTCAATACGCTAGGGTGACTAGGTTCACCGGCAGGCGCGATGAACGGTCACAATGCGCGCATTTTGTTTTCGCGCTCAAACTCAAGCCCATCACAGTCGTCTCATCGAACACGATCCAAGTCGATTTATTGTGCGAACGGCATCAGAATTCTCATCATTGATCAATTGCGTAGTCAAGTTCAAGTTCTTCCGCCGCCCTTTTTGCACTCTGCTTTGAGGCTCGACTCAATGGACGTTCACTCAAGTTTCCAGGGAATCCTCCGAGAAGCACTTCTACTCCACAACATCACCGATGACCTTTTCTCTGACAGATGTCAGATCTGGACTGTCCCACAGGTATTACTTTTCCCTATTCTAAATAACATGAAATATTTGTCTCTTGAGGTATAAAATCTGGCTGCTTTCAAGTGCCATTCAGCAGCGACAGATAGCTCCAATCCTCCCATCCAACCTCTTCCAAGATGATTTCTTCTCGCATCGTCTCTTTCTTCCTCGTCTTCTTGACCCTCGGTTTCCTCACATATGCTAAGCCCGTTACCGGTGCCGACGTCGAGAGACGCCAGGAAGCAGACAGCATCGAGGCTGTCTTTTCCAACCTGCAGGCATCTGCCAGCACTATCCTACCTCAGATCGGTAGGTTTATGGAGCTTGCTATGTCGTTTCCAGTTCGCTGAAATATTTTCTACGTTGCAGACAGCTTGGTAGACAGTGGAGAGGCCTCTGACGAAAACGTCGCACCCCTCCTCGAGCAACTCCAGAGTGCTTTTGACGCTGCCAACACCGACATGACCGCTTTCACTCTCAAAGGCGGGGACAAGAAGTCTCACAATAAGGACGAACTCGCTAAAGTGATTGCTGGAATCGTTATTGTACGTCTCGGTTATCGTTCACTACTTTACCTGACTCATATTCTCTTCAGACCGTTACCAAGACTCTCGACAAGGTTTTGCTCACTGGTGCCAAGCTCCCCATTGTCGGTGGTATTCTGGTCAAACTAGAGATTACGATCAACAAACTTCTGCTTGGTGTCGAGCTTCTCCTTGCAGGTGTGCTCAAGCTCGTCGCGGTTCTGTAAGTCTTCATGCCGTATCGATACAAAATACTGTGGACTGATTTGAATGTCTCCTATAGCTTGGTGGACGTTGCGGGGCTCCTGAAGTCGATTGGATTCGGACTGCTTCTTGCTACTTTTGGCCTGTGAATGGATGTCTGATAAGAATCGTGACTGATACCCATGCAGACAATCCTTTAAATACTTTCCCTGAATTGGTCTCCATTCCGTGTTCTACTCCATCATGGAAGTCGCGAGTTGTTCATCAATCATTCGATTCATATTTGTATTTCATACAGTATGTACAATGTCCCAGAATCATAAATAATCATCGCGATCTCACCAGAGTATTACAAGACCGATCCCAGCGCCTAATGATACCCCACCAGTAACAATATTATCGAGTCTGATGAGCGGCTCTCCATAGTCACGATCCGATATATTGACTGATATCGATTCCGGCTTTTCATAGCACGCCTGATTCAAAGTCGAACCACACCGATCATGAAGTCCTGTGACATGTTCCAAGTCAACATTAGATTACACGCAAATACACAAAGCAGCTTGGACCTACTCTTCTGTAAACTCAAGAATTCGTCCACCATGTCTTTATCATGCGCGGATTGTTCTATGCGACATTTTATACAATCGTCTACCCGTTTCAAGTTTGCCAAAGTACAATGGCACGCGGGATTTCGCGTCGGGCATAGCTAAACGGAGAGCGTGAGTGTAGTAGAGGTTGATAACGCTCCATGAGTACGTACTGCGAGTTCGCTCATAAAAGCACATTTATATTCGCATGATTCGGCCACACCGTGGTGGTTCCACTCAAGCTGTGAAGGCACTAATTGTTCTGCCGTGTATTTGTGGTTTGAGATGCGTAGACGAACAGCTTGAGAGAGGTCTAGAGTAGCGTAAGGTTTAGAAGACATGAAACATGAAACATGTGGGGGGCGTACCTGGCGCTACTATCGATAGCAATAATACTATGTTATAAAAGGTCTGGACTGCGAAGAACATTGCGGATAAGAGCAGACTTTCCAGAAGTAAGGATCTGGAACCTTCTATCAAGGCTTGAGATTGCGCTTTTATACAAGCATCCAACGGGCGTCAACATGCGCTCGATTCTCGGTCAGCTTCCTGGTGGGCAGCAAAGCTTTGCGGCTATGAGGCTCAGAGGCAGCATCTGGAGAAGATCATATTAGGTCAACATTGCATCGGTGGCGAAGCCGACAGTTACTATCCTTCCCGAGTCGGAGGTCGTGAGGTTTTAGCCAGACAAGTAGTGTAAGCGCTGGAAAGGCTGTGTGAGGTGGCAGAGTAGAGACCTTGCCATATCGCGAGACTGAGCTGGTTGGTCAACAACTCCATCAAATATCGATGGGAGGATGACTGACGGCATCGCAAAGATGAGATTGCGCTGACAACTCGTCGCTTGTGACTCGACTTTGTGCGATGCAGGAACGAGTCATCCTGTATCCCGCAAGAATCTCGAATAGAAGTCGTATTTTTTGTCTTCGTTTTGACCTGATATCGTATGCATGGTACAACGAATCCTAAGGTTTCGGCGATGAAGGATATGATCAAGAGTCCAGCCACATCGTACTATATGATGACTGTTCCGATACAGTCGAAGGCAGCAGCGTTTGCGTAAGTCAAGGGATGCGATTTGGAGATTACGACGATGGAGAGGGCCGGATGGTCTGGCTATCGCAATGCCGAAGACACGATGCTACGCGCCAGAAGATCATGCCAAACACTGCCAAACAGGCCTGGAACCTCCACTCCATGTCCCGGTCCCCCTACTACAACGAACAAGACGGACAAGATGCTACGGCTCTGTGCAGACCCGGATGAGTGGAGAGCAGATGGATATACGTACCTCATGCTGTAATGTGGTGGACTCGAGGAGAGATTGGAATTTTAGACATTCCAGACTCTGCATTCGGAGGATGTCTTGCCATGGTCAGGTCGCGGTGACCACCGAGATATACTAGTGAGCACTACTGTCCAGTACGCGCTCCGAAAATGAACTGCAGGGTTGAGCCATAATAAAGTCAAGTCATCTGGTGCCTTCATTGAATAAGGTTTCTCGGAACCCTAAACTAGGCGAGTTTACTCGCAGCAAAAGGTGCTCGGGGAACAAGCTCATCGTCTGACGAGGCACCCGGCAACCTACGTGCGGGATACTCGTCAACTAAAAAGGTATAAAGGACACCAGCTACCCACTAGGAAATACCAACCCGACTCATCGCCTCGCCCCAACCAGCCCTATATTATGCAGCTAAAATTCTTCACATTTGTCTTGACATTCGCGGTTACGTCCACTGTACGGGGATGCCATGTACGATACGAGTCCTGCTTGGATGACTCGGACTGCTGCCAGAGATTGTGGTGTATCAATCGACTAAGCGAATCAACGAAGGTGAGCTGGCCGATTTACTTGTGGATTCGTGGCTCAAGCGTATCTGATAGACCTGTGATTATCCACTGCCACCAAGTTATACGAGATGAAAGAGTGCCTTACCGGTACCGTCCATGAGAGGCACCAGACGCTAAGAAGGGCAATACGTTTCGTGACGGAGAGATGATGATTAGAGTGGTTTTCAATATCGTAACTAGCAACTTACAACCTGGGCAAAAAACGGGTGATCAGTATAAAAATGATGTGATACGAGGGAAGGAATTCCGGCCTAGTGAAGTAAAAAGGCTTCAACCGGTTGCAGGCATGTTGTGGTCCGAGCTTGAGCGGCATGACACAATGACTCCAGGAACGGATTCCGGCGTTCGGCCACGTTCCGGTCTTCCCAGATGTCTGCCACAGTTCCAACTTCTGAATCTCCATTTAGGAGCTATTATCACATACTCGAGCCATTTGACATGGTGGGATGACAGCCAACGACCTCACCGAGTTGAGAAGCGCTCAAGGGCTCAAAGAGACGCCGAGCCGACAGCCAATCAAAAATGGGCTTGGTCAGCGCTTGCTTTCCCTTTGACCCCATTCACTACCGCCATTTGTTCATCATTCATCGGCACAAAGCAAGATACTCTTACACAAAGACGACAATGACTTTGTTTGTTCTCCGTACCGCAATAAAACCTCAGCCGACTCGCTGTTACTCCAACATATCCTTTTCTTTTTTCCCTCTACAACTCCGAGCTGGTACTCGGCCTCGAACTCTAAGGTATAGTATAACGAACGATGGCCGGATATGCTGCATTAACTGATGAAGCGCTGGGAGCTCATGTAAGTTTTCGAGTGGTTCATTGCATTGTACTTGGATTCAACTGACCTCGATACAGATCGACCTTACCAAAGCCGAGTTCTTCCGTCGTATCGGTGTCCGTGACGCCAGGATAGAAGAGCTTGAAGAGAGAGTGGAAGTCGAGGAGAACGCGGTTGGCAATCTGGGTGCTCGTATTGATAAGCTAGAAGCCGATCTCACCTCCAAAGACCGCACGATTCAACAGAGAGACGCTGACATTGCGACACTGAAGATGGAAAATGAGAGGTTGAGAGTGTTTGAGCAAGTGGTCAAAGAGAACATTGCTCTCTTAAGGCGGAATGACTTGTTGAGCAGCGAGGTAATTGCGGGCGACATGATTGTACCTCGAGTGGCTACTGACTAATTATTTTAGCAGACAAGCGACACCCCAATGGAAATTCAAGATGAAGGCTTCGTTGAACCTAGCGCTTCGAACCCAAGTCCATCGCCTTTACCAACCGTCACACACATCCTGAAGTCTGTGGAGTACATCGGAACCCCGCCTCCTAGAGCAAATAACACCCCGGCTGAGGTGTTACCACTTACTCCGTCGCCATCTCCTGCTAATCGTCTTGGGAAGCGTGCACGCTCAGTAATCATCGCTTTGCCCGAATCTAGTAGTACCTCTGAGTCAGTTACCGGATCCGGATCCAGCTTGGAATACGATAGCGGCTCTGAATCGGATGCGCCTTCCTCAAAGGTACGATGTTTCTATTCCATTTTTCGCTATAATCTACAAGCTCACCGTTTGTATGTTCAGCGCCGAAGAATCTCAGAGGCCCCGGCACCGTCGAGTCCACGAGTTGGTCCTTCAAGGCAACCAGGACGAGTTCAACAACAAATGCACAATTTTGATTCCTTGTCTTCTATTGCAACAACATCCACGCAAGCCGCACATGATAACGGTAAAATTTTCGTTTTCCAGGATGAACTGAGCGCTAGCTCAACTTGATTAGGGACTTGTGGTGAACCGGATTGTCAAACTTGGCATCCTAGGTCCAGTTATCGATTCCGGTGAGGCCGTCCGTTGCTTTGTTTTCATCTTGGTCACCGGAACTTTTTTTGTTGACTCGATGTCCTTTGCAGGATGGTACCGCTACCATTTTGTGCTCGCCCGTTGCGTTCAGCTTATATGGGTCATATTATGCCTTCAGAGTCGATTTGACACACTCTTTTTTGCGGACTTGTTCCTCCTTTTTCTGGACTCTTTAGTTACATAGTATCATGTGCCTAATTGTATCGTCATTGTGGATCGTCTTTCAGTCGAGGGGCTCTGAGGTCCAAAGCAGATGCTGTCGTCAAGAACTTATCTTAGACATTTTACATACAGTAACTGGTGCCTGAAACCGGTGCCTGGACTCTGGGCCTGGACTCTTGCGTCATGGACTATACAGTCACTCTCCAAATTCCATGACGCCCAACACTCTCGTTCCTCTTCCTTTGGTATTAACCTCATACGCGCTTGGGAATCCAAACCAGATGGCTTTATCAGTATAATCCCTCGGGTGCAGCCTGGACCCCGCACTCGGCAATCTGGACGCAAAATTTCCAGCTTCGCCGCCGAGGATCAACCAAGCATTCTTAGCAGATGGTATTGACGCCAAGTAAGCCCATTACCTGCCCTTTTCTCAACTTGAAGCTCATATTTGATCCTTTTTTATTCATAGGCTTATGATAGAGGAAATTGGAACCAACTAGCTCGCCATCCTATGCCCTTGCTGGAAAAACTGCATTGCCGGGATATCACTCTTAATGCTCCTTCGTGTACATTGGTTTCACACGAGCTGCTGGAATGATACAAAGGTGTCTTATTAGGGTGTCGCGGGAAAGGAAATTGTGCTTGTTGAGGTGAGTTCCCTTCTTTGGTAGACTGGGGTTGTCCTTGATGAGCGTTTCCTGGTGTCAGCTGCTATGAAAAAAACGAAATATATGGAACGTTCGCGCGTTTAGCTGGTGCCTTTTTCATGCCAGAAGGACCGATGGATGGAGCTGGAAATCCTCCACGAGGATTTAGGGCGGAAAACGTGCTGATCGATGGTGAGTGCCTTACCAAGGCTAAAAGGTTCTTGACAGCGATTCCCATGAAAGTTGTCGCACGCTCCAGTATCTGTTCCGGAGATCAGGGCTCGTGCAGCAAGGCCGTCCGACCTTATTCCCTAAACTCAAGTCTTATATGAACCATTGATGCTCCACGCTGTCACTTTCGCTGTCATGGTCCCCCAATGATCATGCTTTTGGAATATGGGTCGTTGATAAAGGCCTGAAGAACAATTGCCGAAGTTTCGTGCAATTGCGGGTCTGCGAATGTCGACAACTCTAGGCTGCGACGGTCATACGCACCTTCAATACGTCTGGCTTCCTCAACCCCCTACTCGAGGCGCCAAGGGGGCTGGAATATGCAGGTGAGACATCCCTTTCAATTGACTCTCGTCTTCGCCTGAATTTCGTTGCGTACAAGGGGCGGTCCATACGATGATTGCGCAGCTTTATGGGGGGACGGATTTGTGGTTTAGAAAGAGACACCACGATATGCTCTATCACTCCGTCGTGTTGCAAACCCGAGGAGAACGGAAAACTATCGAGGAGGCATATCCCTGTGAAGATGATCTAGGGTAGCTCCAGTCAGTAGAGTCACTACCACTCCTTTCGCCGCTTCTAATTCGGTTCTGCATAGTGAGCGATCGAGGCGAGCCTATGGTGCCTCGGACCCATTCGCTGTCTATACGCAGACATGGCGCCAGATGCTCTTCTTGAGTCATTCGGTGGATGGTCATAATCCTCCCATTCTCGCAACGTCCAACCTCGAATTGTCAACCTAGAGTGACTGGTTCGGATCATCGAAGGCAACTATCCTATGACGGTCACGCACCACGCGGTCCAGTACAGTGGCCGCTCAGTTACAGCCTGAAATCCAACACGAGACGCCGAGTTTTCTAGAATCGATATCAGTTTGCACCCGAGACCAACATTATGGTGCACTTCGGGCCCATCCGTGATCCGTGTTCATACCACAGCGTTGCATCCATTTCAACTCGAGTCATTCATCGTGTAGCTGCACGTCGCTTTCGCAACATCTACTTATCTCATCTTACCCATGACATCCCTTCTCGGTTCCACATGGCCCAGAAGTTCCAAAGTCGATGCTATCGAAGCTATTCCTTCATCTTTCAGTGCTTTCGATTCCTGTCGTTTTGGAAGGGTTAATGTCTGTTTCGGTTGGGTATATGACGTTTGAACTTCCTGTTTCCTACACCTATTCTATATCTTAAGTGATATTATTGTTGTAATTACTGGATGTGAAATGGCGGTCGTCATCGGCGCTTACTTACAGACAATGACATGTACTTCACCACCTGGTACCATGACGTCCGATCCTCTTGCACTTGTACCACCACCACCGTCGCCGTATCGTCAACTCTTTCCGGATATTTTACCACTACCATCGAGTCCTGGTGCGACTCGAGCACCTCTGCAAAACAACCTTGACCCGGACAATGACCGCACAACGTCGGATGTCCACGTAAATTGACCGGAGGTAACTCGTTTCCTCACTTCATTGCAATTTTTCTGACACATTAGCACCAGGGGTTTCCCTCAAAATTCAGCTTTTCTGCATATGGTACACCGAACTCTGGGAGCAAAACATCCTTGCCGGCTCGAATTTTCCGTGGGATAAACTTGGAATAAACCGGAACGCCAGGAAGCAACGGAAGGCAGCTTTTCGAGTTTCCTCCAAATCCTCCTCGTCACTGCCAAGGACAACGACAAGCAGCCCATCAACAACCGCCATCACGCCGAAACGTGTGTATCATCTGATCTCGTAACGGGCGGCGCAATTGAACCTGACATTTGTTCCCTGTTAGACGCCGTGCACACCTCGTGTTGAACTTTCCCTTCTCCCTCCATCATCCACAAGTTAAAGATGGCCGCTAATGGATCACCAACTAACAGAGAGCGTATAATAGAGGATGAGATGACACGAGTGCGTCATTGGACTATTGTTTCAACTCTATGAGTCATACTAAACCGCTGCATGTCGCCAGATAAAACCCTCGCTTCATCGCATGCTAAACAATATTGAAGAAACTTTTGCTGACGAGCTAAACCGACAACGGGCAGAACAAGAGGCCAAAATAGCCGGTCTTCAAGCCATACGAGCAGACCTTGAAATCAAATTGGCAGAATCACAGACCCGGCTCGCACACCTCGGAACGCTAGAGCAGATGCACATCAGGCTCGAGCAAGCAGAGTCGAGACTCGTCAAAATGGATGCTTTGGAGGCGGAGAATCGCGCATTACGCAAGGAATTGGACGCAGCCAAGGTCAAATGGACGGGTTTAGTGCATGATGGATGGGGAGAGACGGCTAGTGAGAAGGAGAGGTATAGGTTGAAATTGGAGAGGGCAGAGGCGCAGTTGTTACTGGCGAAGGAGCAGGCAAAGGCGGCGAGGAAAATGATAAAGAAGGCTGGGCTGATACTAAAGTCGGACGATGGTATACCTGATTCGGTTGCGTCTGTTGTTTTTGCGTTGGGGGATCCCGGAGTACTGATGGATATATACCAGGGTTCTACGATCTCGTCGACTACATCTACTTCGGTTATGTCAAATCATCATCGAAGACAGAGAAGGAATGAAAAACGCAAAGCATGACATACCATCGCGACCTTTCATGTACAGTACTATGTTCCGGATACCGAACGATTTGCTCATCACACTGTCCCTTGTTGAACGAACATGAACGGTGATCCTGTCATCTTCTGCCCGAGAAATTCATATGCTGTGCACATGAACTTGGTATCTTTTCAGGCTACTGCTGACCAAACATTCCTTCGGTGCGCACTGTTGCTTGCTCCATCTAGTATCTCGGTACCCCTGCTGATTTAGCCTTGGTGATCAGATGCTCCACAGCGCCTCAATCACGATCTTCATGAATGTTGCTGTTTTGACAGAATCATATCACCCGTGCACAGCTACATACAGCTATTGTCACGAGCGATATCTAGATATCCAGATATATACCCCACAGAGAAGCAGCAACAACCCACATCCCAATGGACTCTCCCTGCGTCTACGAAAGCCAAACCTACGCAAGACTGCTCTTTCCCCTTCGCCACGGATATGCACTTTGGATACCTGAACCAAACGAACTTCTCCCTCTTCAATACCGTGAAACCGGTGTACGTATCGGAGATGTTGGGCTCATCACAGAAGACGGCGGTTTCGACTACATCTTTAACATCTGTGCTTCAGCAGATGATCCAATCAACCAGATGAATGGTGTTCCAGATGACTTTGAACAACTGCGGTGGAATGCAAGCCAAGCATTTCAGGTTTCGGATAGGTTCAGAGCGGGGGTACCGATCTGTAGTTCGGGTGCTACGCAGTGGGAGATTGGTGCAGAGGGAGTGGTGGCGGTACCGTGAGTCTGCATATCTGAAATCTTTCAACATCTGAACTGCTATGCTTGTGGTCAGAGGCTTCCCTATAGGTGTAGGCGGTGGTATTGGAGTTCGTTTCAGCAGAGAACAAGGGGCTGTCCTCATGCCTACAACCGGTGCACACCGAATCGATTGTCGGGACCGCGATGCATTCCTACGCTACGCTGGCAAACATGGTGTCCGCTGGTACCAATTCGTCAACGGAAAGCTCAGTAGGGGGGCGGAGAACGGTTCTCTATACCTTATTACAGGCATGGACAAGTCGGCTTCGTGGGAGACAGCGCTCGTCAACAATACTTCCAAGAGCCAGTCATGCTCTTTAGTATTCATGACGGGTGGCCTGGGTGGTGAAGGACGTCTCAAGTTGTCGAGGTCTTCAGTGCTGCAGGCATCGGTTACAAGCCGATGCTCAACAAACTCTTTGGGCCTGGAGAATCAAACATTATTCGTTCGTGGATTTCGGCTGTCAGTACGGGATACTACCCGTCGATTGTTCATGAAGACAAGCAGCCCGAGGATCAGAGTGGATAGCACCTACAATGCCTCGAGCAAGGATATCTTTAGCGAGAAAGGCGGGGGTGTTCCTTATGGCCGTTCCTCGACGTCTAGCAGTGGCTCGTCAACCAGGGTCTCGCGGAATTCTAGCGAAGGATCATCAGACAATGACGTGCAGTCTGAGAATCACAGGGACAGAAATGGTCTCTCTGAGAAGGCCAACGATGTGGGTGCGCAAGAAGCTCTACCTTGGTTGCAGGTGAGATGTAGCCCACAAGTAAACCGCCACTGCGTTGCTGACGAAACGATAACATCTAGCCATATCATCCTTTGAAGGCTATCAACGACCACATTTTGGCTATAGCAAGTCCATCGCTAATATTGTTTGAAACTTACTCATATCGTCGTGGTGTAGCGACCGGAATCTACCCTCGTTGTCACACATGATGATGATTGGATGTCGATCCTTACCGACGAAGTCAATCTCATCCGACACAGCTGCTTCTCTTACTGATTGACCTTGAATCTTCTCAGGATACCGACATACCAGATGAATCGAACTTACTTCAAAGAATTCTTAACGAGTTCGAGTCATTTCCCAGCGGTGGTCAGTTGCTTGGTCTATACTTCGCTGCCAACCATTTACCGATCTGCAGGGTGTATGACGCTGAGACGACGATCTGGACATCCTTTTGGAGTTCTTACCAAATTACCTGTCAGCAAGAAACTTTGTTGTTACGACTCTGCGAGGATGATACTGACGCTCGCCGATTAGATAGGGACTCGTGTCTTTTTCTTTGCAGCAGGCGGACAGATACAATATGGTATTGTACATTCTGTTCACATGGGCATAGATGTAGGTCCACTGCTCTTCATGCAACAGTGACATTAATATCTTTATCAGGAAAACAAGTTGGTTATTGTCAAGACTGACAGCGGTTCCATGGTTACATTACCGTGAGCTCACCTTATGGCTTGTCCGTGTTGAATTCTGCTCATCTATCCGCAGGTTTGCCGCTCTCACCGGGGTTTCTTAACTTAGTCTACCCGTCTTGGACCAATACAAAAGCATGTACGCGGAAAGAATACTATCGAAATGCGACCTTGCGTTTACCCCACTTCAAGTCCCTGATAAGCCAGCCTTAAAATCAGGAACAATTCACGGGAAGCCGAACCCATTGAAGCTTTCTCTTCAAGAAATCCACCTCAAAATCCGATCCGTTCGAACTCTTACCCGCATCGTTGTAGCATTTCCCAGGTCCCTGAAGATGCTGCAAGTTTGCATAGATAGACGGGCCACAGACAGGAAAGTAGTGGAGCGGGCGAGGCTCGAGGACGTGCCCCACTTTAAGGTCTCGAACCATGCGGCATTTACTTCCTCGGGCTAGCCGAAAGATACTCTCCACTCATTCGCAAACGGAATATAAACGGAATCTATAACCAAAGATCTATCAGTAATTCTGGGTTTGATACCATAATTCTTGTCTGCCAGTCAGGACGTCGGACATGGGAGTGGAAAACCTCCGTCATTGGCCGTGAGCCTGTAAGCAGGTCCTTCTATGGCGATGGCGAGGTGCGGGATAGCTCAATTATTGACAAGTATATTACGGAAGTACTCCTTTAGTCCAGAGAATCCTTTAGCCACTGCTCCAATGTACTGTTGAAAACAAAATAAGCCAGATTGTTGCCTGTGGACAGGCAAAGGTACTCACCCCATCTGGTCTCACAACGACGATGAACCCATCTCCCGGTCGCAGTTTGTAGTTCTTGTACGCATGCCCATCACAGTCGACGAACACATGGTCGAGTAAAGCCTTGTCGCTGGTGGATGGGAGCGCCGAGCCTTGCGGTAAAACTAGCACGCTCTTGACGATGTTCTTGGGATATCTCGCCACAAATTCAAGTGGCTCCTGAATGTCAGAAACCGAATTTCCGAAGAAAAGGACTGTATGGGACGTAGCATTGAACACCTCGAAGATACTTGTCTTCTCTCCCGAGTCCAGGCGCTTCAATCCAGGAGCCTCCAGCGCACGATCACCTGCGTGAACGGTGCCGTCAAGTCCCGAGCGATATGGATCCACCGTTTCGTTTTCGCCCAGGTACCTCTCGTCAACGATGATGGGACTTTTGCGATATATGATACCAAGTTGTCTCGGCTCAAAGTCTCTCGTCAAGCGCTCCGTATTCCCGGCAGGAGCAAAGAACTTGCGCATAAGTGTTGTGGTCATCTCGAGCATTGCAGCTATGACTGGGAGGCGTTCGGAGGTGTAGGATTCCGATAAGCGTTGTGGAGCTAAGCCCTTGTGGACAAGTGCAAGCGAAAATGTGACTTTTAGTTACCAGATCTGATGGAATTAGGACCAAGGACACATACCGAATCCTGTACACCCGAATTCATTCCCTAAAGGTAGAATGTTGTCAGCTACATCCAAACTTTGTGAGCATAAAAAGGGATACCTGTCCACCGGTAGGACTATGAACGTGAGCAGCATCTATTGCCAGCAGTTAGTAATCTATTCTCATCGTTAAATGATGATTCCAAAACGCACCTCCCACGATGAAGACCCGTCCTTCGCCAAATTTATTCGCCATTCGTACGTTTGCCCTGTTGAGCTTAGCTGAGAAACTGGTATCGCCTTTCATAGAAACGAATGGTACCTCCATGGCGCATGTTGGTACAGAGCCCCAAATTCGATTCCTTTCCTGCCAGAGATATCATGAAGCATATTGATGATACGTTCAGGATTCGCTGCTACTCCTTCTACATCCATTTGCTCACCGCCCATGAGAAAGAAGGTCATTTGTTTTCCATCTTTCACATATGGACATATAATAGCACTGAGGGGTAGTGCATGAGCGCAACGGAAGGTCATTGAAATACATTTCTTCTCACGACTTTTCCTTCTGATTACCCCATAGAGACCACATCTGTAGGAAAGAGACCGTATATCAATGTTTTGAAAGCGATATATAACAACACGTACTTTGGGGTCGATTTCATCTGGCCATTTCTTAACCTCAATGTCCCCAATGACCGAAGTGATATCGGCATGTGATTCGCCCGTGAAGGTTAGCCCTAACTGTTTCCTGACAACGCTTCGTCCTCGGTCTGCCCCAACGAGCCATTTAACAGTCGTTGTCTCCTGCTTGCCATGCTTCATGAGGTTCACTGCCACCATGTCCCCGTCCTGTACAAAACTGTCCAGCTCTGTTTCGCGTTCAACAGAACAACCATATTCTTTCTCTAGGATTTGACGGAGGAGTTCTTGGTGTGGTTCTTGGCCAAATACCAGCGCATTAACCTGGGTTACCCAATTGGGTTGAGCCGCAGAAGGGAGCACAATGCGAACGTACCCGATAGTACTGTGGCTCCAACGTCAATTCTTCCGCAAACGGAGATTCTTTGAGCGGCTTATCCTGTCCAAGGTCATAAATTCTCAACATAGGTATCTGCTGACCACGTTTCTCAATCTCTGGCAAGATACCAAGAAGCTTGTACAGCTCTAGAGTTCGAGGCTAGAGGTAAAGCGAATCAGTTGACAATGGTTCCGTGGCAGCCAGGAAGATTAAACATGCCTGGAACCCAGCACCTCGCTGTCCAACGTTAAAGTTACTGCGTTTGTCGATGATCCGAACAGATACATTGTTTCGAAGGAGTAGCAGCGCCAGAGCCAGACCTACAATCATCGAGTTTGCTGAGCTACGCAAGTATGTTGAGCAGAAAGATGGCGCACCAGATGGCCCAGCGCCAACCTGTTCAGAGTAACATTGTCAATGTGTGTGCACAGATGTGGGAGTTGATACTGACGATGAGAACGGCAGGTTCGGTGGTCATTTTGCTTGTGGGTTGTCACTGGTGACTGAATCAAGCAGTCAGAAAGAAAGGCCGTTTATATCCTGCGAGACAAGGATCCGACGATCGCCTGTGGGAGTTTCTTCTTGTAGACGCACGTAAGTTCGGCATTATACTATCTGAAGCGGGAACGGGTGTTATTAGCGTTGGATCAGAGCGGCCATTGAAACGGTTACTATTACTTACGTTGATTCTGAATCTGATTATCAGCTTTCGACGGTTTGACTAACGTTTGATGATTTAAAATCCTCACTTCCTTCCTTTAACTTGCATTCGCGAGGCAAACGGGGTCTTCTTCAATGTAAGCGATAACGAAGTATGTCATATTTTCTTACCGTTCTTCAAGTGCACGCAAGCGTTACTGATGTTCCTGAGTGTCCTGAGTAAAGTGTTCATCCATATGCTTTACTGCAATTTCGAATCCAGCATACCATATCAATACCTGAGGCCTGAGGCTCCGGTCTTCACTGTACGCCGACACCGGAGTCGGCACAGCCCCACAAGGCGAACTGCATACTCTGATGTCATCTTGGGGCGCAAAATCGCTTCTTGACCACAGTTTCCAAGTGAAGCCTGAGCGGGTCTGGTTGTTAGAAAATCGCAGAGCACGGGGCAACTAACATAACTACTCCAGCGAACTATCCGAACAAAGTTGTGATCAGTCCATGATCGCCCTTTCTCCGTCACTAATGGAGGACATCGTAAAGTGGGGCCGCCAGTGCGCTCCGCAAGCAGGGTCGGCTCAAGGTTGAATGTAGATGGTGATGACAAGAGGCAGGGGCCGAGCCGGATTCGTCCAGATATCATTGTGTGGGAAAGCCTTCGTCGGCTGATGCGAGAATTTTTCCTTTGCTTCCCTGACGCCCGTTTATGCATCCTGTATTCAACTCAGCAATCCGCGCAAAGATATCAGCTATAAGATGATCAGGAAAATCTTCCGAGTTTTAGTACTTCACTTGCTAATATTAGCGCTCCTTAGTTTCACAATTGACAATACTTTCATGATTATGAATTGACGAGCGAAATTTATGACACTCTGATCATTCTGCTCTGGCTCGCACGCGTTCGGATAACGTATGATATGAATCTGTCTTTCAATGTACATGGATGAGGTCGATGCCTGGGATGATATCCTAATTAACAGATGCCTGCAAAGGGTACCAGCTTGTCGAACATGAATCCAGTGTACGGATACAGATTCTAGATAGTTCAGTCATCGACTAGTATATTGCGGAGGTACTCCTTCAGTCCAGAGGATCCCTTAGCCAACGCTCCGATGTACTGTTGAAAGAATTCAGTCAATAAGCTGTCGCCTTGGAACAAGAACAGGTATTCTCACCCCATCTGGTCTCACAACAACCGTTAACACATCTCCCGGTCGCACTCTATAGTTCTCGTACGCATGCCCATCACTGTCAATGAATACATGGTCGAGTAAAGCTTTTTCGCTGTCCGACGAGAGTGTTGAGCCTTGCGGCAACACCAACGCGCTCTTCGCGATATTCTTGAGATATTTCGCCACAAACTGGAGTGATTCCTGGATATCGGAGATCGAATTTCCGAAGAAAAGGACTGTGTGAGACATAGCATCGAACACCTCGAAGATACTTGTCTTCTCTTCCGAATCCAAGCGCTTCAACCCACGAGCCTCTGGTGTCCGGTCACCTGCGCGGATGGTGCCGTCAAGTCCCGAACGATATGGATCTACCGTTTCGTTTTCGCCCGGGTACCTCTCATCCACGATAATGGGACTTTTGCGATATGTAACACCGAACTGCCTTGTGTCAAAGTCCCTCGTCCAGCGCTCCGTATTCCGAGTCTCGGATGGAGCAAAGTCTCTGTGCATAAGTATCGTGGTCATCTCGAGCATTGCAGCTATGACCGGTAAACGTTCGGTAGTGTAGGATTCCAATAGGCGTTTTGGTGCTAAGCCCTTGTGGACAAGTGCAAGCTTCCATGCAAGATTGAACTATTGAAGAGATTACCTTTATTATCAAATATGACGGAATTAGGACCGAGGACACATACCGAGTCCTGAACACCCGAATTCATTCCCTAAGAATGGAATTTCATCAGTCACGTCCACAACCAGCAAATATAGAGATGGCTACCTGTCCACCGGTAGGACTATGAACATGAGCAGCATCTACATTGTCGGTCAGAACTCTATTCAGTCCTTGATGATCACAAAACGCACCTCCCACAATGAAGACCCGCCCTTCGCCAAATTTATTTGCCATTCGTACATTTGCGCTGTCGAGCTGAGATGAGAAGCTGGAGCCCTTTCACAAAAAAGGCTAGTACCTCCATATCGCGTGCTGATACAGGGCACCAAACTCGATTCCTTTCCTGCCTGAGATATCATGAAGCATATTGATGATACGTTCGGGATTAGCAGCTACATCTTCTAAATCCACTTGCGTGCCACCCAGGAGGAAGAAAGTCATTTGCTTTCCATCTTTCACGTATGGACATATTAAGGCGCTAAGGGATGCCTAAGCGCAATGGAAGGGCACCGAAACGTGGGTTTACTCACCTCTTTTCCTTCTGATCGCCCCATACAGACCAAGCCTGTAGGAAAGAAGCCGTATATCAGTGTCTTCAGAGCGAAATATCACAGCACGTACCTTGGGGTCGACCTCATCAGGCCACTTTTCAACCTCAATATCTCCAATGACTGAAGTGATATCGGCATGCGATTCGCCCAAGAAGGATAATCCCAGCTGTTTTCTAACGCTGCTTCGTGCTCCATCTGCCCCGATGAGCCATTTCACAGTCGTTGTCTCCTGCTTGCCATGCTTCACGAGGTTCACTACCACCTTGTCCTCGTCTTGTACAAAACTGTCCAATTCTACTTCGCGTTCAACGACGCAACCGTATTCTTTCTCTAGGATTTGACGGAGAATCGTCTGGTGTTGTTCTTGTTCAACCACCATGGCGTTAACCTGGGTTACTCAGTTGGATTGAGTCGTAGAAGAGAGTGCAACTTGAACGCACCCGATAGTGCTGTGACTGCAATGTCAAATTTTCCATGAACGGAGCCTCTTTGAGTGGCGTATCCTGGCCTATGTCATAGATCTTCATCATGGGTGTCGGCCGACCACATTTCTCGAACTCTGGCAAAATACCGAGGAGCTTATACAGCTCTAGAGTTCGGGGCTGAAGGTCAAGAGAATGAGTTAATGATGGCTCCGCAGCAGCGGTCGCGAGACATACCTGGAACCCAGCACCTCGCCGTCCAACATTGAAGTCACTTCGTTTGTCGATGATGCGAACGGAAATATTGTTTCGGAGGAGTAGCAGTGCTAAAACCAGACCTATAAACCAGTGAGTCTACTGAATGGCTAGAAGTACGTTGAGCGGACGAATGGCGCACCAGATGGCCCAGCGCCGACCTGTTGAGGGTAAAATCGTCAACGTCTGTTACACTGTAGAAGGGATACGATACTGACAATGAGAGCAGCAGGTTCGATGGTCATTTTGCGTTCGGGTTGTCACTAAATCAAGTAAAATACCAGAGGTCGTTTTATAGTTTGCGAGACCAAGAGCTAAGCGCTTGAGCGTTGGAGCAAAGCGACGGAGAAACAGGGCTACATTATGTGTGAAAAACCATTTGATTTGTATCACTTAATTTGATTTATAACACTCACAGGGTCTTCTTTCAATGTACGCGATGACGGAGTAGATTGTATTTTCTTACTCGTCTTCAAGTACACCGAGGGATCGCCGACGTTCACATTGAATGTCCTGAGTAAGATGCCCACCTTCCCCGTCGGAAACCGTAGGTCTGTAATTGTATGAGCTTAACATGTGCGCGGGGAGACGAAATCGGGTTTACCGTGAACCAGTACTTCCAGCCTTCGTCATGCAGGATTAGTCGAATTGGTACGGCAGAACATCGTCTATGTCTTATTCGTCAACACATTAGTCACAGGGTTGAATGAGACTTTGTCTAGAACAAAGCGTGCAGTGTCAAAGTCCAAAACCCGAATTCGACCATCGTTATCGACCATGATGTTGTCTGCTCGCAGGTCACCATGGACCATCCCATTGATTTGTAGCGACCTGACTATGTCAACAAGCTGCGTTTGCTGAGAGGGGCTGACACCATCTAGCTTGACGCCATCCACAAGACCCATAACAACCAGCTTCAGATCGCCATACCCACCTGCCAACTCGAATCGATCATACGAATACAGCGGGGGCGCGTAATCATGATTGCACAGAAACCGGTGTATTTGTTCTCCGTGTCCCCGTACGAACTTGATCACTACAGGTACCCCTACGTCCAAGCCAGGGACGACAGAAGCACTGAGTTCCTCAGCGGTAAGCGACTTGCCCTTGAACATCTCGAGGAAATCCTCATCACGGGCGGGGTGGGTCTCCACTTGGGGGGCGGAGCTACAATGACAGCCTTGAAGACTACACATGAGGGATTGGTTGTGAGGGGGCAAACGTAACGGAAATGGATGCGACGAGGTGATTGGAATTCCCCGTTTCCGGAATAGATGAACGAAGTGGACCAAGGGAAAAATCGTGGGTGTGCCTCGCGCTCGATGTTGCTGACATGAACAAGGAGTGGTTCGGCAAGAAGAGGTTTGCTGACTGCAAGGTTTTCGTATCGGGTATTGAGGATCCGCAGGACATCGCGCAGTGCCCCCAAAGCACTGCAGAGCTTGTAGAGGCGATGAACATCCGTCAGGTAGGCAGCATAGGTTGAGTTTCGGTAGCCACTACCATTCAGATGCTGGGTTATGGGCCGAGAAGTCAGAACTGCAGCACCAATGGAGATGTAGGGGCCGGCAATTGATGAAAGGAAAGAGGTACAACATGTAGCCTTCATGGCAACCTGGTTCTAGTACCAAGTTAGTGCTCATTGTGATTCAGGAGAGGAAGAAATGGCACACCCAGTGACACTGGCAGTTGACGACATAGGAAAGCTCGCTCTGGACAACAGGATCACAGGATCCCGCCATCTTGGCTTTGACTTCAATAACGATGCTGACACTACCTGCCTTGACAATAATGTAGAGCATATCGGGTCTGCTACCACATCCCAGTGTCACGGCCACCAGCTCCTCGACACCCAGGATCTTCACTAAGATCTCCCGAATGGTGTCCACACACATCTGCTCCGGTTGTCTTGTGGCCTCGACCATCATCAAGTGAGAGATGAGCAGGAAAACCAGCCGCCGAAACGTCCAATCAAATGGTTTTTCGCCGGATTTGAACTGTCGGTTGTACGACTTGCGTTTCTGTTCGTAAACGACAAAGATATCGTCGTAGAGGCCGATGAATGGAGCCTGACTGTCTCCATCACCCATACGAGAGTGACGTTCATTCAGGATTTTCCTTGGTGACAACTGAATGTAAGATTGATTCTTGGGCTGCGCGAGGGAAGAAGGTTGCATACCGCACCTTTCAGATTCCGAAGCCTTCTTGTCCATAATACCGAACTGCGACGAAGATGTGGATCCTGAGACGGACTTAGGCAAGTCACTAGCACCACTACCGCCAAAAACACTACTGCCATGAATACTTGGGGGTCGCGACATTCCAGGTACCATAGGGCGAGCGCGCTTGTTACCGCCGAACGTGTTCGAACCTGGCAGAGTGATGGTAGGTAAAGGGATCACTTTGCTCACGATCCGTGTGACTGGCCCAGTTATCCAGGAAGCGATAGATGACCTGACCTCATCGATGACTGACTTGCCGTCTGAATTTTTGAGAATTACGCCTAAAGAAGATCACCAGTCTAACCCAGTTAGCGCTAATCTAAGATAATGTGCTAACAGCTCACCATGATACATGTGTTCTACTCGTTCGGCGTCGGTGTAAAGACGCTTTGGAAAGAGGACGTGAGGGTCGGTAGGAGGGTAGAGGCCGGGATTGGTAGGGCCGTTGATTTGAGGAACAGAGAAGATATAGTGGATGGATCTTGTGGAGCCTGAGGAAGCGAGAAACGGGGAGTCGCGCGATATTACTAGATCAGCCAGGGTGATCATGTCATTGGAGGTCAACACTGCCCAGTTGCCAGTATCGTCTCCTCGTAGTGGTTCCCGAAGCTGTATATATATACAGCTCAATTTCGGTGGTAATCATACAGTTGTAAGACGCACCTTCCATATGAAACATGCAGTTTGCATGTCCTTGACTGGATGACCCAGCCCAAGTTTCACCTGTATTTCCTTCGCCACATTATCGACAGTCTGGGTCTGGGACAAGTTTTGGACCTTGAATTCTTGGATATAGCTTTCTGCGGTCGCACGAACCAGCATCCCAGGTGGCGCACACATCCAGATACAGGTGGAGTATGTATGTTCTGGTTCGCCTTTCTTCGGTCTTTTGGGAGAAGATCAGGACTGGGCGGCCTCTTGAATCTTTGCCGTTCGTCATGCATGGCTAAAGAGAAGGGGCTGAAGGATCCCCGTCTCTCCCCGTCCATCGCAGCGTAAAAGGCGTCGCAGCGGCAGAGGATGGGAAAGTAAACGGACGAAGACGACGACAGGCAAACGAAAAACTTTTTTGAATTCCGCCTAATCGGTCTAGAACCTGCTAAATTCATCAGTGACATCATCGGCTTCACTATTCCAGTCATGCACCATAAACTGAAATTCGCGCAACAACATCAACCACAAGACTTCAGAAATTCCAGGATTTCGCATGTCGATCAGGAGACCTTTCGAACACCACCGTTCCCGTTACTCTTCCCTGCTGACCTTCACCGGTCCGGCAGCTGTTCTCATATAAAAGGACGCGATTAGCATGACGTTCGGATGTTGTCGGGCACGATGAGGGCGTACGTGATGTGGGTCGGCCTCTTTGCAGGCCTAGGTGCGTTTCATCCAAGTTTTATCCACCAAGAAGTTGGTCACTGAAGTCTGGACACAATAGGATCTTTCATATTTGGGCAAGTTGCTCATGCTTTTGCTCTGTCGAAAATTGGAATTGAACTTTGACTCGGATGAAGATACGATACGGGGATAATAACAACCAGCATTGCTCATGATTCATTCAAGACCTGTGCGTCGTCTCTTACCTATATCTATGGCACACAGATACTGAGACTAACCTCTCACCTAGATATGGGTAACCCAAATGCTGCTGCAACGGGAGCTATCGTCGCCACGTATATCGCCGGAGAAGCCGTGGGTGCTATTATGCAGATGTTTGTCGGAGACAAATTGGGGAGGAAGAGGTTCATGCAGCTCATGTGCATCGTGGTGCGTATCTTTGGCGCTGCGCTCCCGTCGCACCTTTTAATCAGATATCGAATAGGTCACCACTGGGACTGTCATACAAACCGCAGCTCAGAATTACGCCATGTTCCTCGTTGGCCGTATTTTGACCGGCGTTGCAGTGTACGTGTTTCGTTAGCCTCTTTCTAATCGATATGGTCTCTGATATCTTCATCAGCGGCGGTTTAATCGGCACTGTACCGATATACAATTCCGAAATCTCGTACGTGCCCGCGGTCCCATAATGGTCCACAAAAATGCTTATGTTGATTAACCACACAGGCCACCCACATCTCGAGGTTTCATCGGTGGCTTGTCAGGGTACATGATTGGCTTCGGTACCTGTGCTGGTGAGCTCGCTTAACCCTTTACAGTATCATGCATCCACTTACCTAGATACCTTCATCACAGCTAACTGGATTGGCTACCTCTGTGGCTATGCCAACCCCGAAACGTCCGGGTCCTTTCAGTGGCGATTCCCACTCGCTCTGCAGATACCTCCTGGTGTCATCCTCTTCTTCGGACTTCAATTCGTACTACCGGATTCGCCCCGATGGCTCATTAGGCATGGTTACGATGACAGAGCCCGTCTCGCTTACGCTCAAATAAATGGCCAGGCGGAGAACCAGGAATTCAATGATATGAGAGAACAGATTCTCTACGAAAAGGTGTGAGCTCTGCAATCCACGTGTCGAGGCACGCTGACATCACGGTATAGGATTCAGAGGTAAACAGTGTCCGAGAAGCATGGGCAAAGTACCGAAAGCGCGTTGCTGTCGCCGTTTTCGTTCAGACCATGACCTCGTTGACTGGTGTCAACGTTATAAGTGAATAATTCTCTACCCGCCTTACGAGTGATTAATAACTTCCCACAGATTATTATCAAACGATTCTATATGGCGGGCTGGGCATTAATGGCCAAAATAACCTGCTACTTGCCGCCGTGTACGGCACAGTCGGGTTCATGGCGAACACGATCTCGGTTAGGGCATTGTCTTACCCCTACCATGAATGACTGCTGAGTGTCAACAGATTCGACTCTTGGACCGTTTCGGACGCGTTAAAATGTTGTTGTGGGGAACTAGTTTGCTTGTTGTGGATTTGGTGTATTGTGCTGTCAGTACGTACCTTCCTCTGGCTCCTTTTCGATTTTTCTTGTGTTAACGATGCATAATACTAGCGTCGCGGTACTTTGGTGGAGGAGGCAACAAAGTCGGGGCAGGGTTCACAGTACTTGGGATATACCTCTTCACGATTATCTATTGTGCGTTCCTCATGTCCCCTTCTCCGAGCTATATTGACACCTGAGGATCCAGATCTATCCATAAACAGTACGACCTGGTTATACGGAGTAGAGGTCTTGCCAATGTCCTTACGGAGTAAAATGTACGTTTCCGTTTCTACTGCTCCTCACTCGATATACTGATTGTCGTGCGCGCGCAGTACTGGACTGGCCGCCACTTCACATTTCGTCATTAATATTGGCGTTACTCAGGCTGGGCCTTCGGTTCGTCATGCTTCCATCTACATATGGCACTGCTATCGTAACTTATAGCGGCTATATTCTGCAGGCCTTTGCTAACATTCACGAAAACTATTACTGTTAGTTCATCCCTCCTTCTCTCCTTTTACGCACAAGACTGACTATCTCTAGATGTCTTTGTTGTAACAACAACAATATACTTTCTCGGCGTTTTGTTCTTCTTCCCCGAGTGTGTTTCCCCTCTGCTTTATCCTACCTTCACACCGATTCACCTCTATACTTGTAGAACCAAAGGGAAAACGCTAGAAATGATTGCTGCAGAATTTGGTGACAAGGTAGTTGTTGCTGGTGGGCAAGTCGTTGCAAATGCCAGAGATAGTGAGGCTGGGAGTGATGACCGTGACCACAAGTTGACTAGGGAAGAGGAGCATCTTGAACATTTATAAGTAGCCTCAGATTAACGATGTACGTGTATGATCAATACGATTTAGCCTCGGCAATTGCCAAGTGTCAGGACGCGCGTCGCATGCTGTTCCCCACCGTACTATCCATGTCAGTACTGTTTATTAACGGAAGGAGTCAACTGTTGCCCTCAAGAAGCCTAGTCGTTATCGGTTATGTACCTACTTTTTCTTTAAGGTTCCCCGTTGATGAAAATTCGGAATGACAGCCTGGTGAGCTGCTGCTCAAAGAGCTGCACGGCCAACACATAGAATCCCCGGGTCTACATACGACGACCTGTGGAATCAAACTACGGTCGTGTTCCTCGAATATTACCGATGACTTACAGTATCAGGGAATATCAGGGGGATAAAGGTGAGTGATCAGGAGCACAAAACCTAGGAGAGGAAGGCCGATGTCACGGTCAAGCGCTGGGGGTATCGTGAATCAAGGTGCAGAAATTGTATGACTGCCATAAAGATACTCAACTAGGCGCATCATTCCCAAGTCAGCGGAGAAGGTCTATAAAGAAACTGACGCTAACAACCACAGGCGCGCTTGATAACAAGTGCTTCACTATTTTTAAGCTTGGAGATTTATTAAAAAACAAATCACTGCCATCGGCCGTCGAATCTCAAGAGGAGAGCAACGTTCGCAGACAAGTTCCCTAGCGGATAGGTCAATCACGGTTGATAGGGAACGTCCATTCTTTCCACAACAAACATAGGTACTATCTGACTGACCGTATCAAACTGAGTTCTACATCTTACATCATGCAGAGTTCGGTACATACCTTCTTATACAGAAATAAAGGCGGCATTGCCTCTAGACACTAGCATATCACTTGTGATCGTCAGGGTAGTACCGTCAGTCTAGATCCTCGAGACTACATTGCCTCCGTTTCCTAAGTGACCAAGTTGGGACACCGTTTGTTCATTATTGGCCATCGGCGAAAAAGGCGCGCTAGTAGTATAACTGTACGTATTACTTTTATACGGCTCCAGCCCTTTCTGAGACGGGAAGGACAACTTTGACAGATCCATTGGCTTGGCTTGGTTTCCCATGTTGCGTTGCCTCGAAAAAGATGCGCCGCAACTAACGGTACATTCCTTTGGACGATGAGAATATAAGAGTGTCCCCAGTGTGTAGCTACTCGTGGAGACGCGATTGCAGTCTAGTTTTTTTTGTAGGGAAAAGTCCCGAGGACGCGGTCGCGGGCCACCAATGTGTGAAGAGTTTTCGTACGGTGCCTCCGTGTCGCCTGTATTGACCTTTGGACTCGTGAGTGAGGCCGCCGGAGGAACTTGAAAAAGCGGATGGAGAACGGCTCAACGACTTATCATATCAAAAGGCGAAGCCCGGTGTGATATGGGCTTGCACCTGAGGTCCAGAGAAATGCATTGAATTTTGGTTGGCGTCTCAGGTGCAGTGCTAGATTGAACATTGACATTGGGAAACGTCAATAACATCAGCAAAAACCATGTAGTGCTATAATGGGTTCCCCAGGGTTTATAATCCACCTGCAGGGTATTATGACCCTTAAAACCAGTCATAACCCCCACAAACCAGGCTACAATCCCCCTGGAGCTAGGTTATAGCACTTTCCGTGAAGAATGTGAGCGCATGTGAGCCAAGTGACGTGCCACGCGACGCAATTGAAATCGGCGATGGGAAGACCGGGAGTATCGGGCCGCCGGCTTCGATTTATGGTATTACGACGGGACATAGCCTCCAGCGCGCCTTCACCATTGCGCCTTGCATCGCAACTTCTGTACTTTGGTCGTCGTGATATGAATATAGACCTCAATCTGCTGCCTCGAACATCAAGTCAGGACATACGCTGAAGGGTGATGGAGCACGTCTAGACGGTATTGAGGTACGCCATCACAACTCGTGTTCCTTCTAGTACTAATACTAGATACTCTAAATGGTAGATGAGTCTTCAAGCTAGTGCTGCACTCCTTCCTTTGATATTCGAAATCCATTCTTTCTCGACCGTCACCCCAAAGTACTCCCTGAGAGCCTCTATACGCTCCTCATCTGTCTTCAGGTCCTTGATATTCTCCGCATGCGCACCAATGTTTCGCCTCACCCTCCCTCGGAAGAGTATCACGGTACCTATCTGTCTCTCTTCTATTGGCGCCTCATCAAGCCAAAAGTGTTTGATAGCGAGAACGTTATCAGCAAAGACGGTCGAGTTTTGACCGAACGTCGCGACATAGTGGTTACCACAGTCTGAAAGATTGAGTTGGGTTCATATTTCGGGGACCAAAAGACTGGGGTACGCACTGATATCAACTTGGAAGCGCTCAGTCTCGTCGAACACGTAAAGTAGCTTCCATTTCTGCTCGCTTTGACCCTCTTTCAGGTGGAGACAATCTACTTGCCAAACCCATTCCGTAGGATTCTCTGCGTATAAAAAAAAGTGAGCCCCGGATGTCCTTCTTTGTTGCCACAAAACTTTTTTGTTCACCTGAACTTGAACCAGGAATAAAACCTTTGCTCAACCTATGCTTCTCCGTTGGCGTAGCGCCCTCGACCACATTCCCTTCTTCGAGCAGTATAGGGCGTACGGGCACAGTCCCTCCAAATCCAACATCAACGAGATAAGTGACGTTGCTACCTGGGATCGGTTGTACGAATAATACCAAATGTGTTGTCGGTGTGAAAATTGGCGGAGCGGTGGGGTCATTCTGATTTTCATTTACGCGGGCGCACGCTGGGTAGACGCTATATGTATATATCATCATCATGATCAATCTTGGTAAGATCTTGGAAATTTGATCAATGGAGGACGTTAACTGACCGATAGCCTAGGCCTCTCAACATATGGAGTAGTAATCCCGTCTTGCCAAAACAATATGATCCGTTCTTTTCTTTCACAAGTCTTTGGAAGAGACCTTGTGGTTCGACAACCATGTAATGTTCGGGAGAGCTATTTCATTTTTAGACTTTTTTTTTTTTTTTCGCCTCTTGAGAAAGTCTACTCACTAATGCATCTCGGTGTTTTCAAAAGGGATCCCAACGATGTGCAATCTCATCAAGATTTTGAGGTTGTCCAAGTCTGCCCGAAACGTATCGTTCTCGATATCAGATTTGACGCTCGGAGTAATATTATACCCTATGAGAGTGAGCCATTCTAGCACTTGGGACTTGGAATATGGTGAGGGCATCTTCTTGATATACCGACCGTCTGTGAGAGTAGCCATGATGATTTTCGCGATTATCGAAGGCTTGTGAGGGGGATCGGGACTTTTATTTATTCTCTTCCGCTTGGACCGGCGTCTTTGACGTCAAGGGAAAAGTATCAGTCAGTAATATCAGTAATCGTCCACACCATCCCGACTTGCCCACAGTACCCGTTGTGTACCCGTTGGGCGCATGAAGGTGTATATATAGGTCATTCATTATGCCTTTCATTACATATTGACCATCGTTCTTTTTCTAGTGACCGTCTTATAATTTCCGTCAAAAGGATCTCTCCGAGAGTGACTGATGCTGCCGTACTATTCGACCTTCTCTCTATAGACTATTGGACATTGATAACATGGCATGTATCGCTGTCACACAAACTTGGACAGTTTGGAGTAGTGAAGATTGAAGTATGAAGGTTCGGGATGAGCATTCCGTCAATCAACATCAGTCCTGGATATACCATCAGGATTCATCTAGTTCGGGTCGGACCTTTTGATGGAGGGCCTGTCGGTGAAATTCCCAAATTTAGCCATTCCTTGGCCGCTAGCGCTGGGAGGACACACACTATAGGATGACGACAGTCATGTGCTCTTTCTAGTTCCTCCGAGATTCTTTCGACGTTCGTTCCTCGTTCTCTCTTTGCATCTGTTGGGCTTTGAGGCTCCAGGTGTGGTGGACAGGGATCCTCCTGAGCAAGTCGTACATCAGTGACTCACTTCTCACTTTAACACTGTTATCGTTCTGAACCAATTTTATAAAAATCGCATCAGCGATCTAACATCGATATCTCCCTTACACTCTTGTGTGCATCCCTGAACCTGATGGCCGGATTCTTTGACCTTGTCGCACGCTTGCCTTAATGAAATCCCTTTATAACGTTCGCTCAGATGTTCTTCTAGCTTGGCTTATTCCCTGCTGCGTTCTCCCCCGGGTCTCTCTACCTTCATACCATAGCCCGTCATTCTTGACTTTACTGTTTCCTTTTCTCTTCAGGAATGAACTCGCCACCTACTGCTTCGCCAGGATCGGGAAATACTATGGACCCTCTCGCGCTTCTTCCAAAGGCATTCGACAATACTTTGGGTGCCCTCCTCGTCGGTGGTCTGGTAGCTATGGCGTGAGTTCCAGATTCTATGAGCGTCCCGCCCTTTAGCTAAAAATTGTCTTGGGGGGGCTTAGACTTTGGGGAATCACATGCGTCCAAACTTTTAATTACTTTGACCAAAGCAGTAGGAGAGATAAGCCACAATTCAAGCTATTGGCGAGTATTTCTCGGTGTGGTGTAGTATTTTCCTTGTGCTGAGTGGTATATGCATGGGATTAGATTGTTTTTCTCTGGTGCGTTCTCAATCTACTCAACGTAATCACACGAAACTCTAATGCGCGATTCCATCGACTTTTTTTTTTTTTTTTTTTTTTTGGTTTCTCGATACATTCGACACGGTCCTCAATTGTCACATTCTTTACTTTTATCTTGTTTCCAATTATATCAATCCCCTCGCAATCATGGTTCCAATTTGGTTAGCTTTCTCTTGCCCTTGAAGCCCAGATTCACGTCGCTCACGGTCATGTCCGCTCATTCTCCGAATACCTTCCTATTGGGACCGCAAAAACTCACAGGAGCGTTATTGTGAGTACTATTAGAAACTTCCACCATAAAGTGGCGTTTTCTCATCCTTCTGTCTTGTGTCATGTCAGATACATGTTGCCGTTACGGTAAGCGTTAAAGATTCCATCAACGTAAAAACGTTTGACATGTCGGGATTCTCAAATTCGCTGGAACAGTCCGTTTCAAATTTCATCATTCGAAGGTGTGCGCCCCTCAATATACACTCTCGCGAACACATGGTGACCGCTTTTATAGTTTGTTCGCGCGGCGGGCCTATCGGTGTCAGTAATGAATCTGCTCCTCTCAACGTGGGTCATGATGTTGACACTAGCAGCTAGTGGGAAAGAATATCCCGTCGACCATATGGATTGTGAGTTATTACCACCTGCCTCTTTCCCCGACGAGTACTGATCACCGCATAGGTCGCGGTATCCTTGACAGATCTCGGTATGTGCTCACACCGGTTGTGGAGCATCTTCTGGCACTAATCGAGATTGCTACACACGTGGCAGTCGTTGGTCTCTGTAAGCTCTCATGCCATGTCGTTCTTCCATCCTATTCATTTATCGAACGCCGCTTAACAGTAATCACCATCAAAGCGTTCGTGTTCCTCTCGGGCTTTTATCTCCCCCCCCCCCTGGCTTATTGTTTAATCTTCCATTAGATTTGGCATCTCGACTTATCTGGAACTCGACACACTTTCGGTGATTTATCCTACCCCCTTCATAATCTCGATGGCTAACAAAAAAAAATTCCAACTCGCCAGTCATTGATGTACTTGAACTTTGCCGCAGGAACAACTAGCGATCTTAGCGTGGCTTTAGTCTTGTGTTATCTCTTGTGGAAGTCAAAGACCGGATTTACGAGGTAAAAAGCCTACCATTACCATTATCCCCTTTTTTTTTTTAAAAAAAAAAAAACTGATGTGATCGAACAACCACAACAGGACTGATTCGCTAATCAAGATGTTGATGGCCTATACGATCAACACTGGCCTCATTGTCGCGTGGGTGTTCCTAGTTAAAATGCTGTTCGAAAAGCTCTAGTCTAAAGCCCCCAGGATAGCATCGATGCCGCTTTAGGAATGATTTGCTATGCAGTTATGCCCAACAACTTTATTTTTCTAGGTAAAAAGACGCGCGTTTTTTTTTTTTACCGAGGGTATCTCTGTAACTAAATTCCACGTTGTATTTCAGGTTTCTACCTTCTCCTCAGCAAACGTAAGTTCACGTTTTTTTGCCGTACCTTGAACCCTTTTTTCAACCGATCATGACCTCCCCGGCAGTTTACCTCAACTCTTATCTCGCATCGCTCAATGCACGAGATAGTCTCCGGGAGAAATCAAACGGTACAAAATCCTTCAACTTGTCCGAATTCTCACCATCTGCGCCTCGATTCAACGTCAGCGTGAGCCATCCATCTTCAGAGCCTACCGCTGTCGGTGAAAAGGTGAGTTTTGATCCCCTATTATCCGCGTGCCTCCCCAAGAGAAAAACTCATTGTCGGTTCTAGAGCACTACTACTTCCGAATCCGTAACAGGAATATCTATACAGACGGTCGTGAAGCAGCATACAGATGAAGAGTCTTTAGGATCTAGCGATTACACTCGGAGTGGTAGTGGTGGGAACGTAGTAGGACTTGGGCAAGCAGTTTAAGTCCCGTGTGTGTCACCCAAAAAAGGCCTGTTATTGTATTTTAACGTTTGCTCTGTGAGCCCCATGACTTGTGTGTGTGTGGTGTGTGAATGATTGGAACTGCTTCGATCGAATGACATCTCGAATGTTCTCTTGGTTCCTTGCAATCCGGACTTTTTTTTCGAGAACGCAAACGATAAATGGATTACTTACTGTATTTAAATTATTCAGGAACGACCGAAAGCTTCTCTCTCTCTCTCTCTCCCTCGAATGGATGGATGGGATGCGGAAAAAAGGCTCTGCGGCAGGCAGCTTGCACTTGCACTTGCACTTGTCATGTACAAGCCGCTTGGCGGCACCGAGTCCAGTGTCAGCTTTGCAGGTTGAGACTTGGTGAGTTGAAAAAAAACAAAAAAAAAAAAGGACCCAGCATATCTATCAATCACATGTAACGTGTAACAGTAAAGCAGCACACTACGACTATGCATGACATGATCATTTTTCACAAAGAGCGGCGGGTGTACTGTACTGTAAATGGCCCTTTTTCTTTTCAAACAGTTCCCGAGGAAGCGAACTATAGGTATTGAGTTATTGAGTATTGATTTACCTCTTGAAGGCCCGGGTTGGTACGCGCCTCCGAGCCACCCAACCCAACCCTTAGTCCCAAGCCGTTTCGGCAAACGAGACTCTCTCCAACATACCACACACATTCCCAAAAAAAGGACTCGTGATCCACGCCCGCTTGCCCTTTTTGCTTCCGGATCCGAAATTCTTTCGCTAGAAGAGAAAAAGGGGGAGTTGGAGTGGGTGGGTTGGGGGGGGTCTCATGCTCCTTCCCTTCCTTCTTCCTTTCTTGATGATTTGATGAAACTCGGCATGACTCATGATGCATGAAATGCATGATACATGATAAAGGCCTCAAGGGGCCCCAGCGCTCGTGTCTGCTGACGTTTTTTTTGGTCTCAAGCTAGAACCAATGAAAAACATTCTAGATGTATTTTTTTCACAAATTGGGAAATTGGGGAGGAGGATGAGAAGGGTGGTGTGGAAGCCGATCGAAGGAAGCCGTGAGCTCCCCCTTTCCGCCCCACCCCCCTTCTCTCGCACTTTTGCGTCCGCTCTAGTAACTGCCGACGACAATTCATTAGTTATCGAGGGTTGTGTCGTTCTTGTGGGGTCACGATCAATTTTCACCCCTTGGTCTCTCCACTTGAGAGAGAGCAAAATAATGAAAAACACTTCCACTTGAATTTCTGAACAAAGAGGAACAACATGGCAGGGGGCGAGGGCGTGGGGGAGCAAAATACACGAGGGAGGTGCGATGATAGCTGGAGTGATATCGATATCTATTAAGGAAAAGGGTTGTAAATGTTCAGCAACAAGGTAGAAAAAAAGTTGATACATTGTTAACAATAAAGAACCAACGTCGACGTGAAGGGNGGGGGGGAATGGATGGGGGAGGAGGTAGGAAGAATGATTCGGCAAGAAGGTAAAACGTAGCGTCGGCGTTCAAGGCGTAGATGACAACACTAACATACTACTACACACCCCGGTGAGGAAAATACCCAAATTGTGCCGACTGAAACCACCTGAGAGAGACAAGAGAGAGCCCGAGTAACGACAGAGAAGGATGAAGCCAGGGAAAGGACAAGGTTTGCCGTTCGTGTGGAGGAGAGAGAGAGAGAGATGATAGAGGGCGATGCGACTGAGCTCGTGAGAGAAGAAGAAACGTCCAGCACTTTTTGGCGGGCAGTGCGACGATTATGATTCTGCTTCAGCCTCGCGCCAAGTGATAGCGTGAGGGTTACCGGGCTCTGGTTCTGGTTCTGGTTCTGCCTCTCTCCAGGTAATAGCGTGAGGGTTACCTGGTTCTGGCTCTGCTTCCGCTTCTCTCCAAGTTATTGCGTGGGGGTTACCGGGCTCTGCTTCTGGCTCTGCTTCTCTCCAAGTTATCGCATGAGGGTTGCCGGGCTCGGGCTCTGCTTCTCTCCAGGTTATCGCGTGAGGGTTACCAGGCTCGGGCTCCGCCTCTCTCCAAGTTATCGCATGAGGGTTGCCGGGCTCGGGCTCTGCTTCTCTCCAAGTTATCGCGTGAGGGTTACCAGGCTCCGGCTCCGCCTCTCTCCAAGTTATTGCGTGAGGATTACCAGGCTCTGCTTCACGTTTCCGTGACGCCTCACCCAGACGCAGCCCTCGTCCCTACAATACAAAACGTTGAGTTATGAATGTATAAAATAATAAACCACTGCGACATACCCCAACGACTCGCCTCTCCACCTCAGCACCTCTGGCTATCACCGCAGCGCCATTCTCCTGGAACACCGGGGGACGATTATTCAGCACCACAGCACACACACACGCAACGAATTAAATCTTGCTCACAAGGGCTACGGGTGCTGCAGTTGCAGCAGCTACAAGGGATAACAGAACGGCGGGGAGGTATGAATGGACCAGCATTTTTGATGATGGGGAAAAGGAAGGCTACTTGGATGATGGGGAATATATGGTGATTTATATAACATGTGAGCGAATTAAATATAAATTTTTTATTTCTCGAGTTTGAACTTCCAATTATGGTTATATCCGTAACCTTGAAGCGCGTGCCTTTTTTCAGGGCAAATCGGGATCGGTACTACTAAACTCGGTAATCCATCAAGCAAGTTTCCGAATTATTTTTATTTTTAAATCACTCTCTCTCTCTCTTTCCCTGTTACTACTTATAAATCTATATACCATTGGCAACCCTTTGAGCCGCGTTTCCCGACTTTTGTGATGGATGATTGTTCTCATCGTCGCACGTAGCGGTTGCCAGGACAAGCCCTGTTATTCATCCGTCGGCTTGTGGTTTGCCGATGATCAAATGTCAAACTAATCTGCGTTTGCACCTCGTTCCTTTTTTTTTTCTCAGCTCGCCGATGCCAAGTTGTCTGGTGTTTCCCCCTCCCCCCCCTCCCAACCCCCTCATCTCTTGTTCGTTGATACAATGCAAGTTCTTTTTGTATACTATAGCACCCCAATCAGTATGTCAAACCCGGAACTTGGGAAAAATGCAGACCAGTGCCAGTCAATCAGTCTCAGTCATTCGTCGATCTTATGCCTTCTCCGCTTAGATCCAATTGCGCAGTTGCCACCAAGAGATTGCTTGACGTGAGTACATACGATTACACATCAAGATTCAGGTTCCTTTTTCATTCCGTTCGAGGTGTGGCCGGCACATGCTTGGCTTTTTTTTTCTCTACTCTAACCGGAAGTACATAACGACACTGCTCTATGAATAGTGGGAGATGAATCAATTGACTTGTTAAAGCCCTTCTGTTCACTGCCCGCAAGGACGGCTGGAACTCACACACAATCTGCGCCCGATGTTCCAAGAAAAGAACACACGCGTTATCCCGTGCGACATCGGAGAATATACTGCCAAGGGAGATAAGTAGGGGTAATCGTTTTTTGTGCCTGGCGAGGAACCTTTTTCGGCGGTGGTGTGGTGGGTGGACAGGAACATCGACGACAAGGTGAATGCTACATACATTACTTGTGCTTTTTTTTTTTTTTTTCAACATCAAGGTAGGTTGTACCTTGCGACCATCGCTTATACCTATCTCTTTCGACAGTTGTGTGCCTCTCGGACCACGAGGAAAAAACCAACGAGACTCTCAGGTCCGACGTTCGGGGTTCTTTTAGGGGGAGTCGCCAATCAGAAAGAAGTCTAGTGAACGTGCCTTGCAAGCATTCCTCTGCTCCATTCTAATATTTTTACTCTCCTCTCGTCAGATGACAAGAGGGGGTTCCTGCAAATATGGATTTTTCCACAACAACAAAAAAAAGTCTAAAGCAAAAAGGGAAAAAGGTAGGACTTTGAGAGAAAAAAGCTCGCAAGATCCTCGGTGTGGTGTCATTCATTCATTACAGTAATGATTCCAATCAAGTCTAGTTGTCCTCCGGTGGCCCTCTTCTTCTTCTTCTTCTTCCCCTTGTAATACATTGGACGTGGAGTATCGATTGAGGCATACAGATAATGACGCATTTTTTTTTTTTGTTTTGATTTTTTTTTTTTTTGCCACTTGCACGTCCGTTCCTTGTTGAGTAAAGTTTGTTACTGCGTCATACAGTCCGTCAGAATACCCCTTGCGTCGACCCTTGCGCGCGGACGCCGTCATTTTACGCGGGGCCCTCAATTATCCCAATCTGTCTGTCATCGAGAGAGAGAGAAAGAGAGACTAGTGGCTTGACAATAATTTCGTCTAGGCAAAATAGCTCAGCCAGCAACTTGGACGTTTATTCAATTACGTTTGGCAGTTGGCGTACTTTATTTTATTTTTTCTTCTTTTTTGAGTTTACCGCGACCGCGACCGCGACGTGCGGAAAAAGAAAAAAAAAAAAAAAAAGCTATGTAACGGCCCTAATTTAACCTTCCTTCCCCAACGGAACGAACGGATGAGGGACGGAGCCAGGAACAGCCACTCAGGTTCCCTTCTTTCAATTGTTACTATGGGTTCGTCGTGCCTTTTTTACAGGAGGAAGGGAAAGGGGGGTGGGGGGATGGGGGTGGATGAATATAGATCCGCTTCCTTGAGAGGTCCCGGAGCTTATCATCCAAATCGAAATGCACAAGAAAGGGCCCTTTTTTAAACCATACCACAAGAATCAGTAATAATGACAGTATCAAACAAAACAAGTCTTACAAAGCCCCCGTGTCATCATCATGATGCCAATCCCCTCTCCCCGCGGCCGCTACCTCAGACTCTTGCTTGAAATTGAATATATATAAAAAGATGCGCCGGTATCCCCATGCCACGAATCTACATCTGATGTTTCTAATACCGCACCTACTTCAGCTATGTACCAATACAATACACGACCGCGATCAGAAACAAAGTGTGCAGCCGGTGATGAAGGGTGCTTATCCCGATCCTAGCGTGAGGTGTCAACTCCGGGGCGGCAATGGGCCCAGAGAAAAGCGGAGGGATGTTTTACCTCCATAGAGGTATAGGTATGTGCGTTACCGGACCTGAGGAGAGGGCGCATGACATCAGAAAGAATGACTTTCTTGGCCCCGAGGAGAAAGAATATGGAGTAAAGACGAGGTGGGTATGTAGCATGGATGATATGCTCGCCTTTGCCCACCAATGACATCGACATCGACGTGAGAGAATAATAATTTGCAAGTACCCTAAAATCTCGGACGTCGAGTCGGTTCCTGAATCCAATGCTTCGCCTCAGGGAAAGCAATGTCTGGGAGTTTGACGTTTGACCCTAAGCCAAGCCAAGTCTCGGAGGTCTTTTTCTTGAGACTCACTCGGAACCCGTCCTACTGGCATTCGGGTCAGAAGAGAAGACTTTTGTTATGATGTACGCAGTTGCAGACCGAGAGTATTGTTGGCAGCGGGTCGCAGCCGTGTCGGGGCACGGATTTGCTTCTCCGCAATTCAAGTAGCCCGGCCCCTTGAACGCTTGAGCGCGCTCTCGCTGTTCGATCCTAGCCCCCCAAGAATTCCATCAAAAGGTCAAAAGTCAACTAGCTGACAACTCGAAGGGATTCTTGCGCTTTTAATCCTCCAACTCATCCCAGCAAACCATCAAGAAGAAGAAGAAGAAAGAAAGCTGAGGGATTGAATGGTGCGGTCAACGTCGGTGACAGCGGCGCAGTCTCGGCAACACGTGTAGCGTTATTGGTCATATGAATTTCCTCTTTCCTAACCCAACCATACCCATAAACCCCCCTCCCTTGTCTGGGAGACCCGCATCGCATCATGAATCATGACGGGGGGCCAAGTTCAAGCTTTCAATCACTATCACCATCCTCACCTCCTCTGGCATCGTTGACGACGCTTGGATTTTCATATAACTCGCAATTATGGGCAAGGTTCAAGATATTCCTCTGGAACTGGCGCAGAAGATTATAGTGGAAGAGGTAATGTAAACGAAACCGCGGGGGTTATGGAGGCGATGCTGACGATTTTCCCCCAGCTCGACAAGAATGATCACAAAACCCTACGATTGCTCAACAAGCATACCAAATCTGTCGTCGACCCTATCCTATTCTCACATATTCAACTTTTTCGATTCAAGACAGCTCAGGAACTGGTGGAATCGCTAGCAAAGGGAGAAGATGGAGGTTGTATCGCACAGAGCATTAAAAGTTTGGATTTTCAGTGGGATGTGCCTGCGACGTCTAGCAAAGAATGTGTTGCGTATGAAGAGGCTATGAAAAAGTTTCTTGCGGAGGCTTTGAAGAAGATGGTCAAATTGCAGAGTTTCAAGTGCGTATATATTATAATCGGGTTTTTCAAGATTCTCATCTGGGGGGGGGGCCTGTTTTTAATAGGCTGATCATGAACGCTGTAATGGGCTCGCAATGGCTCTACCCCAACATCTTTTCATCCCTCGGAACCCTCACCTCATTATCAACCTTTGAGTACTGTAACGACCATGACAACGAGGACCGACATACCGTCATCCCTTTTCACCACCTTCGCAACCTTCAGCATGTCAAAATCAACAGTACGCTACGCAACACGGAGGAGAGACTCGTAAAGCCGTTGAGTTTGACTTTGGGCAATTCACCTGCTCTTACGCATGTCAGTGTCGAATTGGAGGAGTTTTACGACTCTGAAGGCGAATATCCACGATTGGACACTCTGTTCAGTAACTCGCCTCAGGATTTACCACTCAGGATTGTATACCTTCGATTGGAAGGAATCGTTGATTCGTTATCGCCGTCCTACATCCAACACCTTCGATCTCTCAAGTCGGTGGATATCACATTCAAACTTGACAGCGGTGACGACGAAGAAGAAGAAGAAGAAGAAGATCCAGACGCACATCCCGAATCAGAACCTAGCATCTGGCGAACATTCCTCGACTCGGACAAAGTGGGAATCAAGCTAGAAAAAGTTGTCGTAAACGGTCTCACCGAGGACCTCCTACTCTACTTGGCGTCCTATTCTGGTCTCCAAGACCTGGAACTATCGTTTCAGGAGCATCCGGAAGCACAGGATTCGGAAACGTCAGAACGGCGGTCTCGGATACTTTACGATACGGTGATACCCAAACATTCGATGACTTTGCGGGTATTGAAGCTCCCCAAGACGCCCGAAGCGTATTGGCATGTTGGGATGCAGAACGTTGGGCAGCTCCAGCAGTGCGTCAATTTGCAAGTTGTGCATTTGTTGTTGAACCATGATGATATTGGCGAGCCGAATTCGGAGAATGATGTTTTGGTAAAAAAAAAAAAAAAAAGAGTCCTAGCCTTTTGTTCATCGTGTTCATGTTGTTTTTCATAGACCAAAGTGTTGAATATCGCCGTTCGGATGGACAAGTTGGAAGAGTTGGAAATAGGCTTTCCGATAATCGATGACGTGCAGGTGGCGTTGCTTCTGGCGGTGCAATGGCATGAAAACATCTCGTCGGTGAGATGCAAGTATCGTCGTCAACAGCGTCATCCACCAGCGTCGCTTTGCGTTCGGTTTGCTGGTCAGGTGTTTGAGTTGAGAGAAGCTGAGGATAAGGATGAGAATGGGGATAGGTATTCGGTGTTCGTTCCGACGATTCCGATATCTGGGGAAGAGGAGCGATAGAGTTCGCTTGTTGGACTTGAAGATGTATCTAAACGTTGTATTATAGATATTGGTGAACAAGGCTACCGATTAGATTACTCTTGATATGGAACCAACTTGTTGCTCCTAATTATTTGTAAATCTTGGCCACCCCTTTTACTGTGTATTAGATACTCCCGACTCGCAGTGCAACCTTGAACCCCCGAGCGCTCTCTCCTTCAACCTTTCGATCCTCGGAGACCCAAATTCCTGGGTAGTCAATGAGCGGAGATTAGTGTCTCCTTTTACCAGCACGTCAATCTCAGTCCAAGAAATGCATGTTCAAGTTTGCGATCCGTGGAATCTACAAGCTTAAGCGCGTCTTTTGTCAACCAAGTGAGTTCTTCCGAGGCATTCAGATGGAACGTCATGACATCTAATCTCCCAACGTCAGCGTTTTCGGACCTTTGATGGACCGATTTTTTTTCAAGTCTTCTTCGGTTGTCTGATGGTCCGGCAAGCTCACAACCCGACCCGTCCCCCGCTTCAGCCGCCCAGTCAAGCTGCCAAAACTCTATGCGAACAATGACTTGATTTCTATTTCGCTGGAATGCGAGTAGTGCACCGTGCACAATTGTATAGGAATCTGAGATCTAATTGTCAGCTTGTGGAGGATTGCAGCAGCTTTGAAAAGCGCGAATTGCGGAAGACGGGTACCTAGGAGGACCGGGTGGTCGGATTGCTGATTGTTCCGAATGGTTTCGGGGGTTGCATAACCCAGAAAAAGTAGAGCACCGATTCGGGAGAAAAGACGAAGTCGAGGTATATCTAGTAATGACTACTTCTTGCTGAGATAACATTGACGTCCATACAGAGTCTCAGTTTTCGAGCGTTGAATGAAATAGGTGGTGCATGTGGTTGGGGTAAAAGCATGAGCGTCAAAAGGGGGGGCAGCCGCGGGAATGCGCTCTTTTCTACTACATCTAATTAGAGTCGCAACGATGCTCTTGCAGGCTCTGCTTATGTTACTCTTCAAGAGGTTTAGATCATTATTTGCTTGTCGCTATTTAATGCGCGGTTCACAACACGGCTGGATTAAATCGCTCAATTCATACCAAGCGGGTTTGGGCAAGGGGGCCGCGGGCCGCGGCGGATCCCGCACACGATGATGGTCGGTTGGTTCCTCCGAGCAGCCATTTTGTGATGATATAAAGTACTTATTGGAGTGAATTACAGTTCAATTGAAGTGTTGGAGAGCTTTTACGGAGCTAAACTGGCATCCATCTCAACTTGCGGGAGCGTGTGAGACATGGCCAAACCCATCCTAGACAATGATAACTCGCAACTCACTTTGATCGTAATTTGTTCTCGGAACATGACCAGAGTCATTTCTCGGGAAGGGAGCGAAGAACCCGAAAGATTGATTTACTGTTGCAGGAATGTCTTTTGCGGGGTTGCCATAACACCTGAGGAGGCTGCTGCTGATGGCCTCAGAGTTGTCACCTGCAGAAGGGATAACTGTGGGACAAAATATGTGAGCGCTATGTCGCTTTCACCGTAATGACAGACTGGAACTCACTACTTTCAGTTTCACTGTTCACATGGATTGCATAGGGGAAGCGTACCCTAACCGCAATTTTATTTGTGAACCGTGCGAGACACTGATATCGAAGAAACGACGAGTACGGTACTTTTTGAAGGTTCCTTATGCAGTCATCATCACTGCGTACCCTCAACGTGTTTCTATTTGGGTACCACAATGAGGAAGGAAAGATGCTAGTGGACTCTTGGTCCCGTGTTGAAGCACAGTACCTGTACTATACTAAACTAGGTACATTAGGAACACTAGTTATTTTATTACTTGCATATGTGATCAACTACGGAACTTACAAAGTACGTTCCTGAGCTTCTCCGGAGCTTGCACTACAGTCATAGGAGTGCTCCCTCGTCCAGTAGGAGTATTGTAGCCTCATGCACAATACAGTAGAACACATGTAGAATTCATGTATAGTTCCTTCCGCTGTCAGAGGATTGTATTGTGTCTCTCCAAGACACATTATTCTTGGATACTTCGTCTCACAAGTATTCAGTAGCTTACATCCATAGCTTACTAGGTTTCTCCGTTTATCTACGGAACTTATCCTTTAGAGTAGTATAAAAGCAAGCATGTATGTAGCTACATTCCTCAGTTCAATTTACATTGACTACTCTGCACATNCTTTGATTTGCTTGGAGGAATGGTCAAGTTTTTCCTTTCTTTATTAGTAGACTTTAAGCCCAGTAAAGCGGCTTCTAACGTATATACAAAATTCATTCCCCTGTATTCGGAATTACCCGGATTACAGGCAGAACCAACTGTTGGCCTTATTTCCTTAACTGGAACATGGGTTAGCTCATTCAGCAATAAACTGGTAGTCATCCCAGTGAGCTAGAGGGTCATACAACTAGGTTCTGGCACCTAGATAAAACGGCCTTGTGCTAAAGCCTTCATCTATGGAAGGGGTCGTTTATATAATTATGTATCATTTTCGTAAATAGTCCCCCTGATTGCCTATAAGTCCCTTAAACGTCTTCTTAAGGATTTGATGGATCTGGCGGATCAGGATCCTTAAAATCAAACCTTATTTAGACTTTCATTTGCAATCAGATTTTGTAAATACCGTTTACAGCTACGTCAGTCCGGGTGATGAGACCGGATGACATGAAGGAAACACCGTTGACCAAACGTATGAGGATTCATTAGCATTCTTGTCGATAAAGGCTCCATACACCTAAAAGTCATACCAGCACTTACACCCTCCTTTCCTATAGCCTTTTATCGATAACAATGTCTAACTCCAACCAACAACGTATCCCCCAAGTCTCTCTCGCTGATAACACTGTCCGAATTTGAAACTCGGATGATGGTATCGGCATTCCGGTTTACAGTTACCACCCTCTCAAACTACTTGAACCAATTCAAGTATTTGATACTTCCGTTGGCAATACATTGGAATTATCAGTGGTTCCAGTCTTTAATGGTGACGACTTCAGAGAATGGAAGCGCAAAGTCTTGGCATACCTCAATTTGGCTAAAGCAGCTTATGCCCTTACCAATACGATGCCTGTGACTACCGGTGAAGGTGCTTCTACCGTTACTCCTGATATGGAAGTCGTCAAAGAATGGAAAACCTCCAACGCCCAAGCACTTGGCCTTTTCCAGCTTAAATTGAGTCCTACTTTGCAGTGGATTATCAAAGATACTGCTAAAGAAACATGGGACGCTTTGAAAGCTGAATATGACGTTCCAAGCCTTCCGGAAATTTTCACCTTTTTCCAAGGACTTGTCTTGGCATGTACTGCCGAAGGCCAAAATCCTGATCATAGCGCCAATCTCATCAGACAATGTGTTGCGAAATTGTCTGAAAATGATTTCCCCGTTCCATCCAATTTCCAGGCAATGTTCCTACTTAACTCTCTTCCCAAGTCATATGAAGGAGTTAAGACCCAGATGTTTGTCTCCAACAAAGGGAAGGATCTTAGCTTCGACAATATCCTCCCTTTCATCAAACAAGAATACAATAGGCGACATATGGATGGGGTTGCAGCTTACGCCACTCGGATCTCTGGTGTCCAACGATACACTGGACAGAGCCCGAATTGGAATGGACAGAAGAAGTTCCGTCCTCGCAATCCTAATCCAAATTCTGGTAAACCAAATAATCAAAACCAGAACTCTGGGAATAAAGGGAACAAAGGCAAACAGCCTGCGCAACCCCAACAAAATCAACAAAAATCTGATGGGAAGAAGAATAACAAGAAGAAGTCGAACAAGAAAGGAAAAGGGAAAAAGCCTAATGGAGCAATCTCAGTTATGATGGCTGAGATCACAGACTTGCCTCAAAAGGAAGAACCTCAACCTCCCAAAGAGGAAAAACCTTCCGATGATGGCAAAGTTCCAACTAAATGCATCAACCATTTTTGCACTAGTCCAGATAAGACTGTCTATGGCATCTTCACAACTGGACGAAATTGCAAAACTTGGTATGTCTGCAAACAATGCTACAATATGGATTCCCATTCCTTCGCTAGGCAGAAAATTCTCCAAAAAGCAGCACTAGTACACCTTCCCATCGATGAGACAGCATATGCTTTTCTCCGGGGAGATTTTCAGCTTAGCAAAACTTTCACTGTCCTTAAGATGGATAAAATTCCTCCCAAGACTCCTCCTATTACTAAGGATGAAGTCAACATAGGAGATATTTTTCTGTCAGAATCATTTGAACATATTTTCGGTAATCTTCCATCCGGAAAACATCTTATGACGCACAAATACCCTAACCAGGTAAGAGATGTTATTCCAACCGAAACTTTGGAGTCCACTGTTCCTCAAAATCCTATTAATAGATTCGAGAACAAACAACCTCACAAATCGGACCATGGTCGTGCCATGAGGAGATGGTCGCGACACATGGAAGCCAAAATTCAGGCCCGAATTCCGAAGGCTCAATATGATCCAACAATGATTCCAATGCCCGAGAATGTTAAATTCCATATTAAGCTTCTCAACGAAAATCCATCTATTGATTCAACACTTTTTGCATCACATCGTTTTGCAAAAATTATACTTGACTTAATAGAAACCAAAAAGGATTATATTCGAGGAAGAGCTCAACTACTCGGACATGATTACAAGAAGCAACCCGCCATTGTTGACTTCTTGGATGCATTGGACGTATATGCAAAATACCCCCAATCGACTTCCTTCGCCCCTCATTCCACTCCAATTTCTTTTTGCTCAGAAGCCTGTCATAAATGTACTTGGCGAGATGAACGCCATACAGAATTTTGTGGCATGGGACTCTGGCAAATGGCCGATCATGATGACACTGGTGACAGGTACTGGATCTTCTTCACTCGGATCAGAAACACTCTGTTCCGACTCCGTGATCCGATCGAACCACTCGTCGAGATCCTAAACTGTGTTGTGACGAAAGAGCATAATCTCTATATGCGGAATTATGCCAAAATGGAATTCCATCGTCATCCTTCAGCAGTTTGTGAAGCAGATTGCCAACGCTGTACCAGTGGACTACCAAAGCATATCACATACCTTAGTAAGNCCGAGAATGTTAAATTCCACATCGAGCTTCTAAACAATAATCCATCTATTGATTCAACACTTTTTGCATCACATCGATTTGCAAAAATCATACTTGATTTAATAGAAACCAAAAAGGATTATATCCGAAATAGAGCTCAACAACTCGGACATGATTACAAGAAGCAACCCGCCATTGTTGACTTCTTGGATGCATTGGACGTATATGCAAAGTACCCCCAATCGACTTCCTTCGCCCCTCATTCCACTCCAATCTCTTTTTGCTCAGAAGCCTGTCATAAATGTACTTGGCGAGATGAACGCCATACAGAATTTTGTGGCATGGGTCTCTGGCAAATGGCCGATCATGATGACACTGGTGACAGGTACTGGATCTTCTTCACTCGGATCAGAAATACTCTGTTCCGACTCCGTGATCCGATCGAACCACTCGTCGAGATCCTAAACTGTGTTGTGACAAAAGAGCATAATCTCTACATGCGGAATTATGCCAAGATGGAATTCCATCGTCACCCTTCAGCAGTTTGTGAAGCAGATTGCCAATGCTGTACCAGTGGACTACCAAAGCATATCACATACCTTAGTAAGAGGGAGTACAAATTCAATCAAATCGCTCCAGGAAAATACGTTCATGAAGACCCAACTAACCCTGGGATTGAAGCAGGTGAACGATTCAAATTTGGTGATCATCCTGTTGACTATATTGACTGGAATACACCAAATCCATCCAGAGCACCAACCCCCAAACTGAACCAAGACTTCAAAACAGTCTTCTGTGTCACATGCAATTATCCACATCATCTTGATAATTGGCCAGTCGCTGCTACTTGCATCCCAATCATGTTTAACTCTGTTCAGGAAGGCTTCCCTCCAAAACGTAATCCACGCGGCTTTAACAACAAATCTATTAAAAAGCCATTTACGGAAGCTCTTTCTTCGGCAGACGATCCGATTCTCCTTAAAGACCCTTGGAAGAAGGAGAAGGATTATGCCGACACATGGTTAAACAAGGAAAAGAACAACAAAGTTTGGGATTCCCTTAATCCCAAAAATCCTTGGAATGCAACTCTTCCTCCGAAACCAAAACAAGAACGCCCTATTGTCAAGAAGTCCGAAAAGGAACTTCAGGAACAGCGTAAGAAGATCGCCCAAATGTTCCAAGACAAGGGATTAGCTGCCGAGCACCGATGTGACTCACCGGCCTGCCAAGCTAAACACCCTGATGTCATTGACAAACGGATGGGGAAAAGACCCTATCGATCAGCAACTATGGCTGATGATATCCGGATCAAATCCAAGGAAGAATCAGCGGCAATTCAAAAAGAATTAGAAAAGAACCGGCAAACTACCAAAAACTTCTTTGGTAATATTTCCAAATGTTTCCCTACAATCCAGTCTAATCTTTTGCCACAAGTCAAAATTGGTGACAAAATGTTCCAATTTGGCAAAGAACCGACTCCACCTCCTTACGAGTTCAATGTTGGGGAAAACACTTTTAGGAAAATCACCAAAAAGGAAGCCCGCAATATGGTACTAGAACATTATGGGGATAGGAAACTCTTCCAACCCAAACCTGTTCGACCTCATACTCCTTATCGTCTGAAAGGAGACACACTCGAGATCCCCGATATTGATATTGAGGCACCATCACCGCCTCCCAAACCAGTAATGCCGGATCTGGGAATCAACATTTCTTCCATAACGGTCAATAATCCTCAACCGGAAGTTCCCGAATTTATTCAAGGTTCTTCAAACATCCAAGCTCGTGTTGATATCAACATTGTGGATGTTGTTCCTCTTGATGATAAAGATTCTCAAGGGAAAAATGGAGGGAAGAACCTGAATATGGAAGACTTTGATAAAGAAGATTGGGACGAAAATTATAATGATTACGTTCATAACGAAGCGGACTACTACGATTGGTATGATCAAATTGATCTTAAGAGCAGCATCACTAATGAATTACTAGAAATGAACATTGATTCCGAGCCACTATCAGAGCTCGATGAACAATTTCTTTCTAATTCTGTAAATAGTAACATTGTACAATGTATGATGACTAAAATTAGTGATAAAAATGTTGTATCTATAGAACCACAAACAAACGAATGGGCTCTTGATACTGCTGCAACCAATCACATAACGCCTTTTAAGTCCGATTTCCTTGAGTTAAATGAAATTCCTACAGGACCCAAGCAAATCATTGGAGTCACTGGATCGGATGTCATAACTCATCAAGGAACAGTAATCATTCGTCATACCAATTCACTTGGAGAAACCCATACGGTCAAACTTTATCCGGTGTTCTATTGGCCTAAAGCAAATCATAGACTTCTAGCTGGGAATAAATATATCGTAAATGGTTACGATATTAAATATTCGTTCCCAGAAACCTCTATAATTACGAAAGCTAATGGTAAACTCTTTATGTCGCTATTCGCGAAACCAGAAAGAGATGGGTACACGTACCTAAATGCTTCCTCTGTTAAACAGAATGAAGCAGTTACCATTCTTGCTTTCAAGATTAAATCAACTGATCCTGTAATAGCTCATAACAGGTTTGGTCATATACCCTACCGTGTATTAACAAACTGTATGAAGCATTGCAAAGGATTTTCCATTGAGAAACAAGGATCTAAAAAGTCTTTGTGTAAGGGATGTGCTGAAGGAGGAACAGCATCTAAACCTTACCACAGTTCTCAAAAGCGTAAAGAAAATATCCTAGAACTCATTCATATGGATATTAAGGAATTTCCTATTAATTCTTACCACCAAAATCGTTACACATTAGTTCTGATCGATGACCACTCCTCAGTAGGATGGATCTATCATCAAAGAACTAAAAATCAATTTGAAACACTTACCAGCTTCAAACGCTTTTGTGCCCTAACCGAAAAGCAAACTGGTAAAATAATTAAATGTGTTCAAACCGATCATGGTGGAGAATTTTTCGGAAATGAGTTCCAAACATATCTTAAAGATAATGGAATTCAAATGCGAAACTCAGCTCCTCATATACATCAACAGCAAGGAAGAGTCGAACGTTCAATTCGTACTCTTGCGGAAAAAGATGGAAAACTCCAACCGAAATCTATAGTAAGAAAGTACCTGATGTCTCTTATTTCCGAACACCAGGATGTTCAGCGTATGTTTTTATTCATAAAGAACAACGCAAGAACAAACTTTCAAAGAAAATGGAACGTATGACATTTTTAGATTACGCTCCTAATACTAAAGGATATCGGTTCATGCGACAGGATAAGACGATATTTACGGCTGCTCAAGCAGACTTCGATGAAGAAGATTTTCCGTACTCGTCTAATTCAGTTGATCGAACCTTACAATCAACCAATGAAATCTTATCTATTCCTTTTACTGGTATTAATCGACCACAATCGGATAATGATGATGACGGTCATCAAAATCACAATCAAGGGGGAGGAAATGACGATGATGACGATCATTCTAATTTCCCTCAACCTAATCATCCCAACGGAGGTAATGATCCTGTGGATCATCATCACAACCAGAATGATGGTGAGGATCAATCACGACCTAAAAATACTGCACCGCCGCAAAACCCAATAGATCCTGAAATAAATAATATAAACAGGAGAATGCGACGAAGGGTACAGATGTTTGACCCAAGTCAACATCAACAAAGTCGTCCTAAAAGACAGACTCGTGTACCACAGCGGTATGGAGACGCAATGGGTCGTATGCCTATCCGAGATAGATTACGTCTACGTACATATAACAACTTACCTGATTCTAATGATCAAGGTGATAGTCCTGATCAAGAATTCATACAAGGTAGTAGTCGTGACCATGAGCAGGAAATTCCACCTGCTGAANAGGATGTTCAGCGTATGTCTTTATTCATAAAGAACAACGCAAGAACAAACTTTCAAAGAAAATGGAACGTATGACATTTCTAGATTACGCTCCTAATACTAAAGGATATCGGTTTATGCGACAGGATAAGACGATATTTACGGCTGCTCAAGCAGACTTCGATGAAGAAGATTTTCCGTACTCGTCTAATTCAGTTGATCGAACCTTACAATCAACCAATGGAATCTTATCTATTCCTTTTACTGGTATTAATCGACCACGATCGGATAATGATGATGACGGTCATCAAAATCACGATCAAGGGGGAGGAAATGATGATGATGACGATCATCCTGATTTCCCTCAACCTAATCATCCCAACGGAGGTAATGATCCTGTGGATCATCATCATAACCAGAATGATGGTGAGGATCAATCACGACCTAAAAATACTGCACCGCCGCAAAACCCAATAGATCCTGAAATAAATAATATAAACAGGAGAATGCGACGAAGGGTACAGATGTTTGACCCAAGTCAACATCAACAAAGTCGTCCTAAAAGACAGACTCGTGTACCACAGCGGTATGGAGACGCAATGGGTCGTATGCCTATCCGAGAAAGACTACGTCTACGTACATATAACAACTTACCTGGTTCTAATGATCAAGGTGATAATCCTGATCAAGAATTCATACAAGGTAGTAGTCGTGACCATGAGCAGGAAATTCCACCTGCTGAACATCAAATACAACAGTCAAATGAGGATGAAACATCAACAAAGTCGTCCTAAAAGACAGACTCGTGTACCACAGCGGTATGGAGACGCAATGGGTCATATGCCTATCCGAGATAGATTACGTCTACGTACATATAACAACTTACCTGATTCATATGATCAAGAAGATAGTCCTGATCAAGAATTCATACAAGGTAGTAGTCATGACCATGAGCAGGATATTCCACCTGCTGAACATCAAATACAACAGTCAAATGAGGATGAAATGGAACAAGATCATAATGATATAGAGATTGATCGAACTCCACCTCAGACTGATGATGAAGTGGTCAATTATGTACAAATTCTTTCTCAGGAAGGGGGAGTTCGTTACCTTGATTACATTATGGCATCAGCATTGTCTATTGACAACGTACGTCAATGGCAATACAAAGACATTCTAACTCTGTCAAAAGATGAACAGAAGAAATGGATGGCTGCATGTCATGACGAGCTCAAGTCACTACAAGAATGCAGTGTTTATAATCTTGTAGATTTACCTCAAGGTCAAAAAGCGATAAAATCCAGATGGGTTTTTGACGTCAAAACAGATGGCCGTTATAAGGCACGACTTGTAGCAAAAGGTTTCTCACAAGTCGAAGGAATAGATTATGACGAATTGTTCTCTCCTGTAGTACGCTTTGAAACCGTTCGCGTATTACTTGCACTAGCCGCTCTTGAGGATTGGGATATCCAAGCGCTAGATGTCAAAACAGCCTTTCTCTATGGCGAACTTGACAAGGAGATTTACATGGAACAACCACAAGGATTCGTCNCTCAACCTAATCATCCCAACGGAGGTAATGATCCTGTGGATCATCATCATAACCAGAATGATGGTGAGGATCAATCACGACCTAAAAATACTGCACCGCCGCAAAACCCAATAGATCCTGAAATAAATAATATAAACAGGAGAATGCGACGAAGGGTACAGATGTTTGACCCAAGTCAACATCAACAAAGTCGTCCTAAAAGACAGACTCGTGTACCACAGCGGTATGGAGACGCAATGGGTCGTATGCCTATCCGAGATAGATTACGTCTGCGTACATATAACAACTTACCTGATTCTAATGATCAAGGTGATAGTCCTGATCAAGAATTCATACAAGGTAGTAGTCGTGACCATGAGCAGGAAATTCCACCTGCTGAACATCAAATACAACAGTCAAATGAGGATGAAATGGAACAAGATCATAATGATATAGAAATTGATCGAACTCCACCTCAGACTGATGATGAAGTGGTCAATTATGTACAAATTCTTTCTCAGGAAGGGGGAGTTCGTTACCTTGATTACATTATGGCATCAGCATTGTCAATTGACAACGTATGTCAATGGCAATACAAAGACATCCTAACTCTGTCAAAAGATGAACAGAAGAAATGGATGGCTGCATGTCATGACGAACTCAAATCACTACAAGAACGTAACGTTTACAAACTTGTAGATTTACCTCAAGGTCGAAAAGCGATAAAATCCAGATGGGTTTTTGACGTCAAAACAGATGGCCGTTATAAGGCACGACTTGTAGCAAAAGGTTTCTCACAAGTCGAAGGAATAGATTATGACGAATTGTTCTCTCCTGTAGTACGCTTTGAAACCGTTCGCGTATTACTTGCACTAGCCGCTCTTGAGGATTGGGATATCCAAGCGCTANCTCAACAAAGCGAAATATATCATTCGATACCTAATTGGAACCCGCAAATATTCTCTTACTTACAAAGATAAGCAAAGATGAAGACACTAGAGTCTCACAAACAGGTTATCTAATTAACTTCGCTTGTGCTCCAGTCTTCTGGGTTTCACAAAAACAGAAATCCGTAGCATTATCCAGTACTGAAGCCGAATACATGGCTCTATCTGACTGTGCTAGACAGATCAAATGGATAATTAATTTATTCTCTGAAATCGAATATCCTATAGCAAAACTACCATTGCTTAGTGATAATCAAGGTGCTATCTTCATCAGTAAAAATCAAGTTACTGAAAAACGAACAAAGCACATTGATATTAAATATCACCATATTCGAGAATGCGTTGCCAAGAAGAAAGTAGAAGTATTCTTCATCCCCACAAATCAACAACCTGCGGATCTTATGNATTGACGTGATCAGAGTTACTGCACTTAGAATGCTAACAAAACTCTTAGCTAGGTTGATTCTCTCTTATTGAAGTGTTCTACTTCAAAGTGTTCACTTCCAGAGGAGTATATATGGTTTTGAAATGTTTTATATCACAAACACATGCACAAAACACAAAGAACATGGTGCACAAAGCACAAACACAAGAGCTACAGTCCCATACAAAGACTCAATAGCTAATATAGTCTGACCCTACAGAGTTCAAGACTTCTTCAAGATAACTAAGTGCTATAACGCACTCAAGATGTTACTCTTATCTCTTATGACGCAAGTTCGTTATCAGATTTCTATCTCTCTGGAGTCACTCAGGACCAATCTCCAGGGCCTGTAGTGAGGAAGCAAAACTGGAATGGCACACAAATTTATATACCAAACAAACTTGTCATATATTCACAATCAGAGGGGGCAGAGTTACTTGAGTAGGTACAAATATCTAGCTGTCCTTATATATGGTCCAAAGAATATATTCTACAGAAAATTATAAATAATGTCCAATAATTCAGAAAATGATAAATGAGTGACTGAGACACTAAAAGAGGGAATACTCAGATGTCACGGAGTCTGGCTACTAGAGTATCCAGCCATATCTGCATGGGTATCTACATTTCCAGGCGTTCTAGATTCTATAATTTGTATTTTCTCTTTTCTAAGTCAGGTATCTATGAGCAGATGACTGTATCTGTCCTATCTCTTGACAGCATTTCCCTTTCTAGTATCCACACATTGACAGTGGCCTAGATGCCAAGGTTTCCAAGTTCGGAACATGCTGTTACTGTTCCTATCTCCTTCGACAATGCACGCTTGGTCTTATTTAGGACTCCTTATGTGTTAGATATTCTTCTGCTTCTTATTGTATCTGTCTGTAGGTAGTGGATGTCCTTTGGAAGTGATTTCTTTCTTTCCAAGCTGACTTTGTACCTAGTTAGTTTATCTCGTATTGTTTAGCCGCTGGTGCACTCTTTATTAAGAGGTTGCCTGCTTTGACTTTGATCTGTATATTGACTTCGGAGGATGATCGTTCTGTGATCGTTCCTGTTCTAAGTTGCTGTTCTGTTTTGATGTCTCCTCTAAGTACCTCTGTACTGTTTGACTGCAGGTTGCACTTTGCAGATGTCATAGAAAAGTAAAATAGAAATTAAAATCCCATTGATAGCACTTTGAGAGCTTGGTTAACTAGCCAATACATTCATTGGGCCATAGTTAGGTTCTCTACAGGTTTTGGGAGTGATCTGTTTTGGATCTGATACATAGATAAGTCAGAAAGTACAGCTTTGACACCTCTGTATAGCGTATCACATAGCTCATTGTACTTTCCAAGGTTCCATAGCTTCTCTAAGGCAATGACTAGCAGACTGGGCTCACTCTAGTCCTTATTACCCATTATCTCATGTCATATTAAAGTCTTCCAATCCAAAAGTAGTGTAAAATGAAGAAAAGTGGGTCTTTTCTAGGTTCGACATATTATCAGCTTTTTGTGCTTCAGTAAAGGAAGTAGAAGATGAGGAGAACAAAGTGGCTTTTTGGTAGAGGAGTCACATATTGTGATCTCCCATGAGACTCCTACTACAGTAGGGAGGTCACTACAAGCCCTTTTACAGGGTGACAATTCAGTTTCTGAACATATTTTCAATATTTTTCCTAATATCCATCACGATTCCTTACTTTATCAAACTTTTGTAACATCACCAGGTTATTGTATCAACCCATCTATTCTTGAATGATCGCCATGGCTACAGTGAGCCTTTTCTTTTGATTAAAATCTTTCATTTTCTTGCTACACTGCTACTTTGGGTCAGAAATATAAGCTGGTACACTGCAAGTATTGTCCAGTTCCTACTTACTTCCCCAATCCTAAAGCACAGGAACTCAAGCACATTCCAGAGCCAGCCCTCCTAGAGTTACCCACAAAACCACTGTNCTGGTGTATATTACTTTATACGTGGAAATGATATAATCATTGCCATTGTATATGTAGATGATGCGATTTTCATGGGTTCAAATTCTAGCCTTCTTCACTCAAAGAAGAAAGAATTCATGAAAATATGGGAATGTAGAGATTTAGGCGAACCTAGAGAATTCCTACGAATGCGGATTACTCGAGATCGAAAGCGACGTACTCTTTCACTTGATCAAAGTGACTATCTCGAGAAAATCATTAAACGCTTTGGTATGGAAAACACCAATCCCACTCGTACTCCATTACCTGCCGGTTACAAACCTACGGCTAATAAAGGAGAAGCGAACTCTACAATTAGATCCCAATTCCAATCAGTGATCGGATCACTTCTATATCTATGCTTAGGTACCCGACCAGATATAACCTTTCCGGTCATCAAACTTTCGCAATATGGGACAAATCCTACTCAGGAGCATCTCAACAAAGTGAAATACATCATTCGATACCTAATTGGAACCCGCAAATATTCTCTTACTTACAAAGATAAGCAAGGAGAACAAGGTTTCATAGCATATGCCGATTCTGACTGGGCTACAGATGAAGATACTAGAGTCTCACAGACAGGTTATCTCATTAACTTTGCTTGTGCTCCAGTCTTCTGGGTTTCACAAAAACAGAAATCCATAGCATTATCCAGTACTGAAGCCGAATACATGGCTTTATCTGACTGTGCTAGACAGATCAAATGGATAATTAACCTATTCTCTGAAATCGAATATCCTATAGCAAAACTACCATTGCTTAGTGATAATCAAGGTGCTATTTTCATCAGTAAAAATCAAGTTACTGAAAAACGAACAAAGCACATTGATATCAAATATCACCATATTCGAGAATGCGTTGCCAAGAAAAAAGTAGAAGTATTCTTCATCCCCACAAATCAACAACCCGCGGATCTTATGACGAAGAATCTACCTTGGGACAAATTTCAACGCCACAGAGAATTTCTCGGCCTTACATTCTTTAAGACTGATTCCTCCATATAGCTCAATCACTACAAAGTTTATCACAAACTTAGTGAGGGGGAGTGTTGAAGCACAGTACCTGTACTATACTAAACTAGGTACATTAGGAACACTAGTTATTGTATTACTTGCGTATGTGATCAACTACGGAACTTACAAAGTANAGAGTAGTATAAAAGCAAGCATGTATGTAGCTACATTCCTCAGTTCAATTTACATTGACTACTCTGCACATCGCACCTCTACAACCCTCAAGGTTCTAAACAAGCTCTCGTACAAATGTGAGTTGAGCACACTCCACTGCGCTTTACGTCTCCGTTCTGTCTCAACAGGGACTGGTATTCACTCTTGCCTTTTTAGTTCGACATTGAGCTCATCAATGTCTTCTACAGTTTGAAACTTGAGTATAATGATTTGTCGGGGTCATACAACAGGCGGTACCAACAACAACCACCACCGTGACCATCCTCGTGGCTGTCGTTGCGTTCCAGCCTCTGTTGAGCTTCGGGCACTCAGCATCGTCGACAGTTCGTCTGCTCGGTACCACTAGGTCCTCCTAGTGAGGTTTCGGACGCCTTTCAATCGCACAACATGTATAAAATTTCCATTTTTGGAAATCCAATCAAACATCCTCCTTTCCAACGCCCTCGTCCTCATCCTAAGCTCTTAGGAGCTCTTCAAAAATCACCCCATCCAAAGCGTCGTCGCCGTTGCCGACTGGACATCCTTCCTGGTTCCCCTTGTCTACCTTCCCGCGACTCGAATGCAGTATGTGCTCGCTTCAGACTCGCTCGCAAGCAACGTGCGACGCATACGAAGCTGCTGCATGAAGTTCAGACAATCCAAGCTCGTCTACATGCATTTGAGCATCAAGCTCGTGCTTTCCACATCCGTTTCGACTCACCTCGTCGTGTAGACTCCGCTCCCAGCCGGATACATTGTCGGACACTACCAGTTTCTACACTCCCCCATGTCCGACTTTGCCACACAGGTGTCATTCAGATTCGACACAGGACAAGCTTTACGCGTACAAACCATCGCTCCTTGACCCCTCCACCTCACCATTTTTATTTTTTTTTCGCTCGATAGGCCCCTCAGTAGAGTTACGTTACGTTACTTTACCGTGACACGACGTGCCTGTCAGCTTTTTTTTTTTTTCTCGCTCATTAGTATACTGGTAGAGTTCGTCTTTACTGTATGTATCTACATGGGCACAGTTAGGTTCGCCGAGGTAGTTTACTATCCTTAGTCCTTAGTTGACAGAGGCGATCTCCGAGGTCACGCAAAATGCGTAAAGACGGAGGGCTTCCAGATGACTGTCTGAAGAATCTCCTCGTCAACTTTAGGGATTTGGCAGTGGTGCGCTACGACGAGGTCCGTCGAACAAGTACAATAGAATCGCCGCTGCCATGCAGTATGATGATGCTGTACTCAACGGGCAATCAGTCTAGAAATGTAACAAATTCCTGAAACGCGTAGAAAGATGGGATTGGATTTACGAGTGCCTCTACGAGGCCACACAATATTCTTCCCAACTCAGCAATGCGCGAATTGGCCGTAAACAGGAACCTGCAAATTCCAACCGCTTATGTGAAGTACATGGTCACCGGAAGGACAGAGGGTGCTTATGAGCATTAGTGTAGATGTTGAGAGGACAAGTCAGTCAGTTTACAACTTTTGCGAACTTCTTTTCATCCCTTCTTCTTGAACAGTGCTGGCTATATATTAGTCCGTAGAGTACTGGAGTACTACAGTTCATGAAGGACGTTTACAACGTTAATGAATCTGTCCATGAGTAATGATCGAGTTACTATCTTAAGAGCCTGCCAGAATTACATCGTTAGTATCCCCAGATACTGCCTTGAAGATAGGAGTCACTCACTGAGTCCGCAGTCTGCCGGTTGAAGCTTCCTCGCTGTAACATCAACGACACCCCAATTGTACGCCTGTCCGTTCGTCAGCTCATCCATACCCTTCTTCGCGACATTGAAACCGTCTTGAGCAGTGTCAATAGCGACAACACGGATCTTCTTGTCCTGGTAATAGACTTCCCAGCATCTAGCGTACACAGAATTCAGTCTGAGAAGAAAAAAAAGAAGGCCGGTAATTGGGACGTACGAGCCACATTCCTCGGAATTGAAGCCCTCGACAGCGTGAACGCCCCCAACATAGACATTGACATTGGAAGCGGAAGTGGGTATATCCCTAACCTTGTTGAGGCCTTTGTGGAGCAGGCCATTCTCTCCGCTCGTGCAAGCAACATTGCTCAAGGGGTAGTCGGGGTCGTCGTATTCAGTGATGTATCGCAACTTGTAAGTCTGGCCGTCGTTGTTGCGCCTGAAGCTGAGTGCAGCGACGGACGTGACGAGGATGGCGATAGCAGCAATGAACTTCATGATGATGACAAGGAATTAGGTTGGGAATGACCGTAGGGATGTAACACCACAGAAGATGTCAGTGACCTTTTATACCACGACCTCACCTCAAGGAAATATATTACGCACTTTCGGATGGGCGAAGAGGGCCGTGCTGTTCAGTCATGCGACATGGATTGAATAGTCGCCCTTGGTGCCGTGCGCGGATCGTCTAAAATTTCATGTATCTGTTCGGAACCCGAGTTCTTCCAGCCAGAAAAGTGTTTAGCCAATGTTTAGCCGCTTACAACGTTTTGGAAAACCTTGTCCTCGAGGCAGCCGTTCTCAAGAACGAGAAAGAAAACTATAAAGTATTATTTTTGCAAGTGACGAGAATCCTCTACATGCTTGTCGCGTAGTCGGCAAGACCTCGGCTAGTGTCGCTTATGGACAAATCCTTTATTATTTTTCCCGAGAGGCATTTGGACAAGGTTTTCCAAAAAGGCTGTAAGCAGGATTCATGAGAAATGTAGTACTAACAGAATGATTTAGACGAGTCGACAGCATCGGCCACTGAGCTCGAGTGGGCAGTTTGGAAGCAGTTGAAATCCTGGACCATGATTGGTTGCTTCCGTGGGCGGCTCGGGCAACGGATCGATCGTCTTGGGTTATCCGCTATCAACGCGTGGCGTTCCCACGAGCAAACCTTCTTTTCCTCAACCATCACCCCCCCTTCCGGCTCGTCTCCAGACTCTTCCCCTCGTAAAGTCCAAGTAAAGCCCCGCCTGGAGTTCAAGAATGCCAGTCAATCTAAAGGTATGTATATCAAGTTCATGATCACATTGCAGAGACCGACAGTGATATTCTCCATGTATGCAAGTCTTATTCGGAGTCTGAAGGTCGCAGTTGCAGTGAAAAGAAATGGTACGTCGGCAGTGACATTCTCATTGACATTGCAATGCTGATAGCCAGTTTGTCTGACCTAGATTGGTGCCGCGTATAACAAGAACCATACACGGTCAAGCGAAATTTTATTACCTGGCTCGACCAGGTCTTACTTCCCCTTATTCACGTGCAAACCGCGAGCGAGGTTCTGTGCCGGCGCAGCGGGCGCTTCTCTCTACTGGTCCAAAGGTGCGTTATTCAGCTCTTTCTGCCTAATGACACTAATTTTGTTGTATCAGATGTCCTGGTGATTCCTACGGAGCACACAGAGTCCATAGAGCACGGACATGTCGGCGGGGCGTAGACAGTGGGGTGGCCTCGGAGTTCCTTTTGGGAGGGGTGAGTCAGTAGCCGTGGCGTTGACTTGGTGCTTCCCATACTGGTTGGATGGTGCTGGTGGTGGCGGACAGGACAGCGAAACCAATTAGGCAGTCATCGCTCCATCAGGCAGCGGTCTCACTCGCCAAGTAAAATATTCTAAGTAAAAGTAGTTTATTCAATGTAACCTCGGTGAATTGCAATATCCGAGAAAGAATTTTCCTTTCCAAGGGAAAATGGGCTTATTTTGCTTTTTACCCATTCAAAGTACTCAAAGTAGGATTAGCCGTAAGGTGGTAAGTAGCATAGTAGTCTCGATCCTATTCATCACCCCATTGCACCGCCACGCGTCGATGTACGACTCGGAGTACCTCCAGCCACGACGGTTCCTCCCCCCCAGAATCATTACCGCGACATAGCCATTTTCCATCTCGATTCTTCACGAGTTTGTTCAATAAAACAACTGCAGCAACGAACAAAACTGGGGACGTATGTGCCATTCTTTGTGCAGCAAGAAGTGACATAGACTTCGTTCGCATGAGCGTTCTGAGTGTAAAAAATTATCAAGCTATGAAAGTTCGGAGGAAGGTCGTCACCGTTGGGGGAAGTAATAGGGGCACTAGTAGCGGTTCATAGGAAGGACATTGTTAATAAATCTCGAGCCCGACACGTAGTACTGTCGTTTTTTTTGTACCACTGAGATTAGTGCCTTAGTGAAGCTTCAAGAGTATCTTCATGGGCTAAGGTGCCGTCAGAAGGATTGCATGGGTCCCTTCGAGAGCACAGCCCAGGTCAGATATGTAGTGAATCAGTTTTAGTAGCATCATTGGCCATATAATCATCTTGCACCCAACAGCTTCTCGAACCGCATAGATTGCAAAGGTGTATGGGAGTTCACAGTGATAAAGAGTCGGATGTTTGCATAGCACTTGCCCATAACACCGGAAACCAAACGCCAGAAGAGATGAACTTGATGTCAGATTTTCAAGGCGTGGAGGAACGAGCCTTGAAGATCCTCGAGCAAGAGATGATCTCGGACCGTAAAATCCACCATCGTTGCAAGATATCCAAATAACTAACCATTCTGTTCATAACACACAGACTCGGATCATTCGTGTCCATACCACAAGGTAGAGCCAGCACTCACAGAATTATAATATGCAGGTGGCGGCGGGTCCACTGTCTGAAGTGAAGTCTGATCTGGTTCCGGACGGGCGCCATAAAGCCTGGCGGTAATGTAGGGTCGGTTGGCACAACCCTGTTTATCCCAATGGCACGAGCTGGTGTACGAGCATTTGCAGCTGTATCAGCTGTTACAAGGGTGCACCGTTGAATCGCCTCTTCTTCTTGTACTTGATCACCAAAATAATCACAGCGAGAGCAATCTGGAAAATAAGAATATGAGATGGTTTCGTGGCATGAAAAGAAACGGGATTCGCTCCCCGCGATGACGGTGAGGAATGCGATCCTAGAGCTGATTTCATGGTCTAGATATGCACTGACATTCGTGATGTCAAGTATGATTGTCAGGGTGAGCGTTTGGGCTGTATAAATTCGGAGAAATGGGGAGGAAGTAGTGCGCTGCCGTCGTTCATGCTCCGGAAGGCGGGATTTGTCAAGTCTCCGGTCCACAGGCCTTACTCTCTATACTGTACCTCGCTGCCTCTATGCTTCGATAAGAGCGCCTTCTTTGGGGGCCACCATCACAGACTCCTGCTGCGTAGTGGCATTTGGATTGTCCAGGAACTGAGGAACCTAGATAGGACTCTTTAACGAGCTTGTATTTGAGTTGAGTCCGTAGAGTCAACACGGAGCAGGATCCTAGGCTTCTTGAAGCGTTCAGCCCAAGTCTATGTCGAATATTGCTCTGGCGAGTACCCAGCTTAGGGTGTGGGATGGCAGTTGGTCAAGATTCAAAGCTGTCGGCGGCCCCTAAAGTTGCCCAAACTCGTCTGTACCCGGCTGCAATGTTGACGTTTTGATCAAACTTCTGCGAATTTTCGAAATGTGTTCGGATTCCATAACAGAATTCAGCTCATAGAATTAAATGCCAGAGAAGAATCGAAGTCGAAGTCGAAGTCGAGGAAAACGTCAGGAGGCGAACAAGACATGCGAGTTGGAGATACCGTGAGACTTTTCTCGGTCTTACCACACTGTCACTACGTCCCGACACAGTCCCGAGGGCCGACACCCTGCGGCAAGGGTACCATGAAACCGAAGGAATCGTCAGCTCGGAATAAAAGGCAATATCTCTGGAAACAGGGGGATCGTATAACTCGGGAAAACCAGGTATGTAGCCTCAGGCCTCTGAATTCTCCAAAACTGACAGCTATACACCTCAAGCGTGAGTATTTACTGGAGTTTGCGGGTGTCTTTGGATGGATAGGAGCCAAGCTGAAAATGAAGACGCTGGTAATGAATGCTGCCCAAATTCCCGTCCCGCCTTTCGTTGCTTACACTTGACTTGCGGAGTCGATGACATCGTCACGTACGTTCTTCAGAAAGTCATATCTTACATACATCCCTTACAGTGTTTGCCTCGGTTTAGGGTCATTTGGAATTGCAAGAAAACTGCAGAAGATTTTGGAAGATGTCGCAAAACCTCCCGAATACTGGCACTTTTTGACGAATTTTTGTAAGGCGGTATCTCGCCCTCCTCCGATCCTACATCGAGACATGTCCTGAATTTCGCCTGAGATCTTGGAAAATGACGTCGAACTCGCTATTTTCCTGCTATCTTTCTCGAAAGAGGAGTATCTTGCTACCAAAATTTCTGTTCGGCATGGCCGAAATCTGGCGTACGATGGTACGTACTTGTGAAACTTGTAATTTTGCCAGGAACGGTTTGGTGGAAGTGATGCTTACGGTACGGTTGAATATAATAGAGTGAGTATTGAACTTTGTTGACTAGAATATTGATCGACTCTTTGGGAGACAAGGTCGAATCTGACTCCCCTGATTCCCGAACATACAAGGCACTCGACCGAAAGTTGCTCTTCGAAGAATCCGCTCATCATGTTTAGGTCTGGATGCCCTTCCTTCACGCATTGGTACTCATGGGTCGCCCTCGACCTAGAGATAGGTCTGGATCAAGACTTAGGAACATCATCCTCACTGAACGACACGCTGAATCTTAAATCCGCGAATCGAATTGGCTTATCCATTTCCTTTGTCCGGGTAACCGCGGGTTGCTGCGTCGTCTGTGAATGAACCCCTTTAACCTGCATGGTGACTTACCTTTTTGGCTTAGGTTCAGTTTTCGGGTGCAAACCACGAGCTCCATGTCAATCGTCGACCGCACAATGTAGGAGATAAGGTCGTAATAATGAATAACATCTTGATGTACGATACCATCGTTATGAGCCGGGGAACAGATGTTCTGGGATGATGTTTACGGTACGGTTGGATATGACAGACGTTTCGCGGAGTGACTAACAAACTTTGTTGACTTGAACATTGATTGACTTTTTAGAATACAAAATCGACGTCGAACCTGGCTCCCTTGATTCCCAGTTTCGTAAGACGCCCTACGAAAGTTGGCGTCCCCTTGGAATGTCGATTGGTCATGTTGAGGTTCGCTTGCATGCTCACTAATTTGATTATGCTATCCTTCACAGATCACTGCACCTTCCACTCTCCCGGGTCGGTTTCTCGCCGAGGTAAACCTGTCGAAAAGGATGGTGTTTGTTTCCCAGGAAAACTTCCAAAAGTCTGTTTGAACCATTCACAAAGCTTCGTCCTTTGTCCGTTTTTCTTCTGGTTTTCTTCACAAAGACTGAATCTCGGCAATATTGCTTGGCCGAAAGGAAGAATTGCTTCTAGGCTTGCTTATGTTTTCTCACATCCCTCCGCGTTTCCGACGGACCGAATGCTATCGTCAATCCTTCTTTGTTCATATACGTTGCTGCGCTTGTGCCCTCTACCCTACATGATAACTTACTCTTGTGACTCTAAGTTCAGTCTTCGGGTGCAATGCATGGGTTCATCTCAATCTTAGAGCGCGCAGTGGAGAAGATAAGCTTGCTGCTTAAACGTGGCATAAGTCAATAGGAATACGTCAGGGAGACAAGTGGGGACGTAATGTGAGGGGCGAGTTGAGCATGAGGATAGAGTTTCCCATCCAATGATCCATATTCTCGGAACGGAACTCTGGGCCTGACTGGTGTGCTCTAGCCTCTTTGACTCTTTTCGACACGCAGTGGCTGCGATGGGTCTAAGATGGGTCTTGATTCGGACTTCAGAGGGAGATGGAGGTTTTCAAGGCTAGATTGCCAATTCATTTCAGTTTCATGTTCACACATTTTGTACAGTTATAATGAAGGCTAATATGATGCATGCTGTGCGACGTCGACGTTGTATCATCAGCGGTAGAAGGCTGCTGTGCGTAGAAAGGGCCTGCGTTGCCTTGACCTCTTTCCCTTTGTTTATCCTCGTACTCCTCCTGTGCCCCCACCTTTCTAGGAGTATCTCCAGTTTACAGTCGAGTTTCCCAGTAATCGGAGCCGGAGTGTAGCTATTCGCTATTCGGGCATTTTCCGGATCTACTTGCCGCTCGTCGTCGGAGACTCGGAAACAATAACTATAAACAAAGCCAAAGCCAAATCACTTCCCGCTCGCACACACTTGAATTACAATTTCCTTTGCTCGACTCGACCACGCCACCATCGAGGCCGACGACGACGACCGCGACAATTAGGACACCCGGAAACCTTATGGCCTCTGTCCCGGGACAGCAGCAGCCTCCACCCTTGTCACAGCCGCCAGGACCTCCAGGCTCTCAGCAACATCCATCATCGGTAGCGACGATACAGCCAGGACCATCGTCATCTTCGACTGGCTCAAATGACCCAAATTTAGGGGGGCTTTCCTGGGAGGGGGACAAGATGTACGTCTCTGGTCGACTGACTGAGGGAGTGGTATACGTGGTGCTGACCGATTGCTATGTGTTTTTAGGTTCAACATTTATATTTATGATTATTGCTCGAAGAGAGGGTTCAGGAAGACTGCGAAAGAGCTGTTAGCGGAGGCAGAGATACCACCAGACTCTCAACCACCGATCAACGCGAGGCAGGGGCTATTATTTGAGTGCGTGGACGGGTTGGATTTTCGCTGGATTCTAATTCATAGTTACGACAGGTGGTGGAGTGTATTTTGGGTATTATTCTCTGCAAAGAGTAACAAGCAGGGTACAGAAGATGCAATGATCTACATCGAGGTGCGCCGTATCGCTATTGCCTAGCAATCTCCAAGCTGATGGATGTACCCGGTAGAACCAAAACCAACAAAATGCAATGCGTCAGGCAAATGCCCAGCGTCAGAGTCAGCCTCAGATTATGGCAGGAGGCCCAGCGGTTCCCAATGGTATGGCAGCTCGTCAAGGGCCAGGACCCAATCCAGCTCCCGGCGTCAACGTTAATGGAATACCTCCGCCTGGTCCTACAGGTATGCCGAGACAAGGGATGCCAAATGGCGTTGGTCCAGGTTCCGTACCACCGCCTGGTTCAGCAGGATTCCAGCCAGGCCAACAACCGCAGCAGCCTCCGCCTCATCTCATGAATGGGATGCCTAATCCTGGTCCTGGTGGTCCTGGTCCCGGTCCTGGCCAGCCACCAAATCAACAATTCCCTCAACGACCACATGGCGCATCCAACCAACCGCAAAACAATAACCCTAACGTTCGTCCTGGACAGCCTGGTCAACAACCATTTGCCAGCCCGACTATGGCGCATTCGCCTCCTGGATCGTCTCAAGGACCTCCACAGCAGCGGGGTCCTGGTGGGTCGCAGGCGCCTGGTATGATGGGTCCCGGGCCTTCACCCCATATGGGACAGAGAGGCTCAATTGGCGCACCTGGTCAGACACAACAGCCAGGTGGGATGTTACCGCCGCCCCAAGGTGCGCATGGTCAACAGGGTCAGCAAGGACCTGGGTCTGGATATCCGATGAATAATATGGGCAATCCTGCTATGGGCATGGGCGGTATGGGCATGGGCGGTATGGGAGGTGGTCCTGGTCCTGGAATGGGTGTTGGAAGAAGTCCTAGTCGTTCTGGAGATCCAGGACCTGGGCAGCCGGGCATGATGAATCCGATGAATCCTAGTCCGTTACTAGGTTCCAGACAACCCCCTGGGCCCGGTGGAGGTCCTATGGGCGGTATGGGAGGTAGTATGATGGGCGGTGGTCCAATGGGTGGCAATCCGATGGGAGGTGGCATGATGGGTCCTAATATGGGTATGGGTGGCAATATGATGGGTGGAATGGGCATGCCTGGTGGAATCATGTCAGATGCTGAGGTGCAGAATACTTTGAGCACCATACCACAGGGACTTGTGTTAACGGTAAGACGAGACGCTGGTTTCGGCGACAAGGACCTAAATGCAATGTCGATGGATGAGAAGGTGAGCTCTAGGCTTTTCGATTACATGTCTGGCAAACTTAGTTTGATTCATAGCGTCGTATCGCGACCATATATCGGAATCAGTACGCTAATAAACCTGGCATGCCGCTACCTCAGGGCAATCCAAGTATGGGTCCAGGTCCCTCAAGTATGGGGCCTCCACAAACACAGCCCCCCGGTCCGCCTGGTCCAGGTCAAACTCCGCAGATGCAGCAGAGAGGAAGAGTTGGTGGCAAGCGCAATTCCGCCACAGGTGAAGAGGTAATGAATTCTCTCATTCGTCCTTCAAGATTCCCTAACTAGCACCGTTTCCAGGCTGATAGCAACAATACCTCATCTCCTCCGGATCCGAAACGCCGGAGACGGTCACCCATGGAAGGTAATACGCCTCAGAATCAACAACAGTCGCCAATGAACTATCCAGCGCAAGCACCAGGTCAAGCACCAGGCCCAGTCCCGGGTCCCGGTCCTGGTGCTAACATGATGGGTAGACCGCCTATGTCTAATCCTGGGTTCACAAATCCTGCCCAAGCACCACAGGGTGCCCAAGCGTATCGAACTCAAATGCATAGTCTGCATAAACATGCGATGCCACAAAGTAATGTACCTGGCACTGGCGTAGAAGGCGGTCCATTCAACACAGCCGGTAGGAAACCTGGATCGCAAGGGATGATGATGCCGCCGCCACAGAGTCCCGGGATGAGCAAGGATCCGTCAAAGGACGGAGCGAAACCCGACGGAAGTCCGAGGAACATGCCTGGTCAAGGTCAAGGACATACACCAACGAACACGGCGGGCACGGCATCGTCTACGCCAGTGTTATCGCAGTCTGTTCCTCCTCCGCCAAATCCACAATCTACACCGCAGAGTCAAGGTCCAACACCACAACCGAACATGACTGCGCCTTCACCGTCAGCGCTTCTGGGGACACCACTTCAGCAGCATCAACCAGCACCACCGCAGCCTGTACAACAACAAACTACTTCTGTGGCAGATATGTTTTCGAACGAGTTTATGCAGAGCGTTGCGAACCAATTGGAGGACTTTGAGACGGGATTGTTCAGGCCTGACGGAGATATCAACTTTGAGAGAGACTTTGGACAGTGGTTCAATCATCCAGACGATGTAGCGGGATTGGAGATGAAGTGAGCTGTACGAGGTATTGTTTGCTGCTGATGCTGAGCGTTTCCGGGATCTGTCCAAAATCTTTGCGTGATTATACATCCTTTGCTTTTCGTGGATTTATTAATTTGGATGGAAGGTACTTTTTGGCTGTGCGGTGGCGGGTGCGGTCATAGTCGCGCGTACGACGTTTGTTGGGCCTCCTTTGTTTCTTTATTCCTTCCTCGACTCTCCGATTCTCGATTTGTATCTTTTCTGACTCGCCTGTGTGTTTTATTTATCAATCCTACCCCTTCACCAAAAGTATGTTTCTCCCGCTTTTTTTGTTTCGGCATACATACCTTGTTTACTCCATATCCCCTCCCTAGGCGTAATGGCGCCTAGTATTAGATTACTACTCTTATTTGGTCTGTAGTTCTACATAGTACGTCTATCCGTTGTCGATTTTGTCGCCAAATGCAGTCTGTTTCAATATCTGTCGCCGCGTGTTATGCATTATGTCAGCCGAGGTAACTTCCTACCCATGGACACCCATGATGATGATATCCAGATTCCAAGTCGTAGTTCTCTCCAGGACAAGTTCGGTACAAGTCCTCATGTTAATTTTGACACGCTTCCAGACTCGTTTGGCGCCCACGCAGCATGGAGTACAATAGCAGAACATGAGGCATCCGAACCATCAGACGGGAAACTGGAGTTTCGTTACTTTCTCATGCCAAACTGGGCACAAGATTATCGCTTTAAAACTGATACCTAGGCCTGCGTCTGCTTGTAGTATCTTTGGAAGGCTATGGTGAGTGTTCATGAAATAGATGTCATGTGTACTACAAGACTCTCAAATGAACAGTTTTAAATCTAATACTTGTGCAGATTCGGTGGCATTCGCTATATACCAACTCGGGTCAGAACGAGGCCGTCCGGTTGGAGCGCAACTGAAAGAGGTATGCGTGTTCCATGCTTTTATGATCGAAGCCATGATGCTTACGAGCCTCTATCTGTGTCAAAAGCCACTCTTTGTGCTCGGAAAAGAGGATCCTGCTGGCTCTCTGAATGAATCCAGACTGAGCTCGAGCTAATGCAAGCTTCCCTGAGTGCCGAACAGTGCTGGCGCTTACTGTCGAGAGGCCTGTGGTAATCGATTGGGTTGATTCCAAATGTTGATATGGGATTAAAGTGGGTTGAGGGCGCCAAGCGGGTCATGCGCAACGACAAATAAGGTTGTTTATGGCATCTTCTACGCCCACGACAGTCTGTTGACTTCTCCTTTCCCAACCGCCACCCTTCCCCATTGCTCGCCATTGTCAACCACTTAGAAAAGTCCCCGGCAGACACTACGAACGACTTGCGCTCGCTTGGCAAAGCCCTTCGCAGGATTAGGATTGGCTGGCTTCCCAAAATAAAGAGGTCCATTCACAGCGCCATCGCTGACCTTTGCGATTTGAGATGGACAGTGGACAACGCAGCCGCCTACGTCACCAACACAGACGACGACCACACGTCTGCCCTAATTTGGAAGTGGACCGCGTTCCACGATCATCCACGTTGGACATTCCACCCGAAATATGGGGAAAAATCGCCGATTTCAGTACGTTATCGACCAAGAAACAGCTATGCTGCGTCAGTCTTTCATTTCGTATCTTGGGGACTCAAAGGCTTTATCGCGAAGTTGTGTTGGAGGGGGTTGACCAGGCACTAAAGTGCTGCAAGACCTTGAGATCCAATCCTCTGGCAGCACAGTCGGTGAGGATCTTCAGTGTTGTACTACCGTGAGTCTTAGTATCCTTCCTCCCCCGTCATTCTAATAAGTCGATAGATCGCAGCTCGGTACCACCAAACCCTATCCAAGATTCTTCAAACACATCGCAGAAACCTTATCGACATGCCGGGGGATCGAGGAATTATCGATAACATGCTCTCCAAGCTCACTCTATGCTCGGAAGGTCCACATCATGATCCAGAACATCACTTTCCCCGATCTCACATCAGTACACTTTGCTACACCGATTCAGCCTGTGGTTCTTTATGCGTTCCTCGACAGACACAGACATACATTGCGATCTGCCCAATTGACGTATCCCGATAAGGAAGATACCCAGCTGGACAATGAACGACAAGAAGGTGGAAAATTTGCGCTCAAGCAACTTGACGGTCCGGCGCAAATAATCATGCCCTTGTTGTCATGGGTCGACGCACCCTTTCTGAGCCAGCTTGCACTTTCGTTTTCTTCGGGGGACGCGCCAGACTTGGTTCTGTCCGATGTGAATAACGCATGGCGTCCTCTCAACGTAGACGAGCTCCACCTGGACCTCACGTTTTACCAGAAACAAGATTCTGTACTCAAGGGGTTGTTGACGTGCTTCTCGGACGTGGTGTCGCTTCGCCTATCGACATATTTTGTTAGTGATCATCCTCTTTTACGCTATGTCACTGAGCATTTCAACAGGACCTGGATCTTGCAGAGCTCATGTGCAAGAACATCTCTTCGTTCCGTCGGCTACGAGTACTGGTCTTCAACTCCACTCCTGATCATGCCATCACAAGGTACACGGGAGATGAACATGCAATGGTGATTCGTCTGGGAACAGCATGTCCATCTCTCCAAACATGTCAGATATGGAGTAAGCCATTTCACTCTCTGTAGAGCGGTCGAGCTAACGTCTCATCAATGTAGCATGTCCGATCTGGAAACGAGTGGTTGATGGAGTGTGGGTACCTGGAAAGGACTCGATTGACGCAGGTATCTTCATGCTGGAGATGCTCAGCCGGCGGCACTCTCTAGCTGTGAAGCGGCTGCTTCAGCATCTGGATTCGTACTCGCAGGTCGTTCCCGAGGTAACGGAGACTATTAAGCACTTTCAGAAAGCAGATAATCCAGTCGATGAAACGGTAATGAAGGACCTGCTGAGATTGGGGCAGAAGCTTGGGTTTTGGGACTATGCCGAAGCATTTTATTTCAGCTTCAAGTATGTACCGCCACAACATCGGCCAGCACTACGCCCACCTGTACCACAACGAACTGTTTCAGTGGCGGATATGTTTTCGAACGAGTTTATGCAGAGCGTTGCGAGCCAGTTGGAGGACTTTGAGACAGGATTGTTCAGACCTGACGGAGATATCAACTTCGAGAGAGACTTTGGACAGTGGTTCAATCATCCAGACGATATAGCGGGACTAGAGATGAGGTGAGCCGCACGGGATGGTATTCGGTGTCGAGCGTTTTCGGGATCTGTTGCATGATTATACAACCTTGGTTTCTTTTCGTTTTCTTTTCGGCTGTGCGGTGGTGGGTGCTGTCATAGTCATGCGTGTGGCGTTCGTTGGACCTCCCTGTTACTTTATTCCTTTCTCGACTCCCAATCCTTGATTTGTATCTTTCCCGATTCGCCTATATGTGTGTTTTATTTATCGATCCACCAAATTATGTTTCTCTTGCTTCAATTTTTATCTCGGCCTACCTACCTTGTTTACTCCTCCCTAGGCGCAATGGCGCCTAGTCTTAGATTACTAACCTTATTTGGTCTGTAGTTTTACATCTGTTGTAAATGCAGTCTAGATTTGTTTCATTGTCGAATTATGCATCAATGTCAGCTGGGGTGTACCAATACACAATGATATCTAGATCATGAGCAGCGACAAATAAGGTTGTTTATGACATCCTCTACGCCCATAATCTGTTGACCTCTCCTTCCCTAGCCACTATCGTCGCCATCTGTCAGCTGCTCCAAAAAGTCCCCAGCCGACACCACGAACGACTATGGCGGTGCCCCTTCCACTATCGGCAAATCTGAGAGCTCCACCCGTGGGACGTCACTTCCGTCTCTACAACCGCGCCAGATGGAAACAAACACGTTTTCAGGGTGTTGCAAGACAGTTTGAAATAGGATTATCTGGAACGCCTGAAAGGCTCAATGGATCGCGGTTTGGTATCCTTCCTCCAACAGTATTGCAGAGTCGGGTATGCCGATGATGAATAGGGTGGTTCAAAGAATCGTATTTTGGCAATATGATGTGACACCCAATTTGCGTTAGAGCATATCTGCATCGCCCTCTTTTCACAATCTTCGGCAACGGCCGAGGCTCTCGAAGCCAAAGTTGACAATCTGTTTAAGCTATTTTCTCTGATTCATCACTTTGGGGTTGTAGATAGTAAGTGTATCATATTGACTGGACGACCATGAATTCAAAGGTGATTTTGGCTGATGTCAAGGGTTCCCAGGGTATGTGAGCCTGGGCAACCTAGTATTAGTAACGGACCAGGCCTATCTCCACGTGATTACTATATATAGGCAGTATGACATCATTGTCATTCTCGGGCATGTGACTTACTCAGACTGTCTTCGGATGAGTACAACACTCATGCACACCTCTCTGTACACATCCCCATTACCATTGTCAGAAATATTCACCTCAAGAACCTCTAAAATGGCCATCCTGGACCTTGAAAAGGGCAAGTCAAAAATTCTAACTGAACCTATCTACCTCCAGTATGGGACTGGTAGTAGCCCCTTGACTAGGGATGTTCAAAGTTACAGGAGCTATGATCATAGCTCTGTAGCTCATAGTTTTTGTAAACCATGTGAGCCAGTGAGCCAGTGAGAGCAATAATGTGATGCTAGTGTGACACCAGAGCTGCATTGCACAATTCACCTGCAACATCCTGCTCTACAGGCTAGGGGTGCCAACAGCTTGGCTTGCTTGCCAGCTCCAGTGGCTCCAGAGCTGAGCCATATGGAGCCACTTGCCCATAATAGCTAATGGAGCTGTTAGAGGTAAGTGGCTCCCAGGTCAAGTACACTGGCAACTGACAGTGGCTGTCCCCATGATGTCCTGTTTAGTTTCCTTTTTTACATCAAGGCTGAACAATGCTTTCTAGATGCATACAGCAATATTGTGGGTAATTTTTTGCATTGAAAAAGCAGAGAGCCACCAGGGCAGAGCCACTCACCTACAAATGGCTCCAGAGCTGGAGCAGGATCAGCAAGCTGGGAGCAAGCCAAGCTGAGCTGTTGGCAGCCCTACTACAGGCTCTTTTGAGCTGCTGCCACTCTTTTAAATTATTTTCCTCTGTTTATACCATGTTCTCATTGTCAAATTCAACAACTTGAAAGCCCCACAGTCAAAATAAACCCACAGCCTTGCTAACTTTTGAATGGGCCACCAACAATCATGAAGATTTATCAATCAAAGATTGTTATGCTAGTGAAGGTGACTACTCAATTTGGCACTGCTGCTGTGAGCCTGGGATGGCACATAATCTACAAAACTATGAGCTATGGAGCTATAATCATAGCTGCTGTAACTTTGAACTGACCTACTACTTGAGTGGATTTACATAAACACAACATGGCCACTGACTGATGCAGCTCTCCCCCTCTTGACACTTGACAGCATTAGTAGGCATTCACAGGACCCTTCAAAATAGGTAGTGAGGCCATTCTGAAAATCACTAATTCAGCAGGTTTTTTGTCCAAACCCCAGACCAGCCTAGGCTCTGTCCCAATTTTTGTCCAAATTGGTGAGTGGCTTGTAAAAAATTGCTAAACTTGTTTAAAAAAATCTGAAGTGCATAAAGAGTGTTTCCAGCTGTCCAAGTACCTGCTTTCATTTTCTGAAGTCTGCCATGGCCTGTTCTAATAAATGTGACCCTTGAGGCTTGAAGTAGTATCTTGTATGTATCAAGGTTGGTTGTCAAGAGGGGTGCAGGACCTAAATTTCCAGTCCAAGATGGGGGGTCTGAACTTTATTAAAAAATTTTTGGACCTCACCTAAATCATGCTCCTGATGGGCTTTTTTTGGGCTTTGGGACCTTTCAAAATTGACATATTTACTTCATTACTTGAGTCTCACCCATAGCTCCAAGGGTTTCAGGACAACAGGAAGTTAATATCAACATGGGAGAAGGTGAGCGACATTGATGATGACAAGCCTGGAAAATGACTTACCTTTTTTGGATATGTCTGTGGGGATAACATACGAAATATGGCAGGAAGGGGGGTGGTACCACCTCCACTCAGCCTTAAAATTTTTTTCGACCTCGTGTACTTATTAGGTTTTTGGACCCCCCTTGTCGGTTGTCGAGATCACCATCCACAACTTGCGACTCGGCTGAAAGGTATGTCCCAGGCGGCCTTCCTTGTCCAAACTTGGCTCTGGCTTCCGCCCGCGGCGGGCCAGTTCTTGTCCAAACTGGATGCGGCTCTCAGACCCTTCGGGCCCAGTTTTTGTCCAGACCTGAGAACGGTCCTGCACTCACTTGTTCTGATCCTAATGCGAGGCTATGCATAACTTGACTTTCAGAGCTGGGAATAATCTGTCCACTTCTGTCCAATGAATTTCGACGGTCCGATCCCCGGAGACCTCGGCCCCCACAAGATAGGCTAAATCGAGCGTGCGGAATCCAGGTGTTACCGCTCAATTCAAATCTTCCGCGCCCAAGATGAGGGTGGTTGAGGGTGGCCCGGCTGGCAGTAATACTCGACTCATCTCGTGAAGATGGGTACTCAAGCTTTCAAGAATCGAAATCTTTGCGCTACTTGAATTTAGCAGCAGGGCGAAGGTTTAGAATTTACGGGAAGATGATACGTTCCGCCAAATCGATTTCCGCGCAAGGAACCAATGTGAAACTTCCGGGTGTCCTGTTTATTTCACCTCGGATGTGACGGGGTGCGATGATTTGGGTTGTGAGTGCTGCTATAAAGACTTCACCTGACGCTCTTCATTTGTGACATCGTCCACTCAGTGCTCCAGCACTCGTACAATTGTCATGAAGGTCTTCACCACTCTCCTCTCTCTCGGCCTTGCCGCCTCCGTCGCCGTTGCCCAAACCCCTGGTCCTACCCCTTTTACCCTCTCATATAACGATATATACCAGGACCGCAACCAACCCCTTGAGCCCCTTGCTTGCGGTGGTGGCCAGAATGGCCTCGTCACCAGGGGCTACGACGTTCTGGGTAGGATCCCCAACTTTGACAACGTAGGCGCTGGCAACGCGGCCTCGTACAACTCACAAGGCTGTGGAGCGTGCTACAAGCTCATCTACAGAGACAACTCGGCCTATATCACCCTTGTGGACAATACTGCCCGCCCAGGCTTATTCGTTATTTCCACCAATGCGGTCAAGGCTCTTACAAGGGTCAACGGCACCTCTGAGGGTTACGACAAGGGCACCGTCACACTTGATGACGCGTACGAGGTTGACGGTTCGTGCTGTGGTTTCGACACCGGCAAGGACTGCAACAACGCCTAGATCTGTGCGGTAAGCAGCTAATCTAATTTTTTTTTTTTCGATATCAAGGTTGCTGACACTACATTTCATCTCAAGCGTTTCCCAAAATTCAAGTTGGTTTATGGTTTGGGCGTTCGGGTGAGCCATAGATGGTTCGGGCTGATCGACGAGTTTACTTGCCAAGATGTGTATCGGACTTTCTTTGACTCGGATATACGACAATGTACACGAATCTATACGACAGTTCTCTAACGGACTTTATGTAACTCGTTGTGAACGGTTCATAGATCCGTCCTTCAATAAACAGGTTGCTTGGCATATCTAAGAATTATGGGCTGTACAGGATTTCGGAGTGGGAGTGTGGCGAGATGGCCGAGCAGTCTGAGGCGCTAGAGTCAGGCTAAATATAGTCCGAAAGGGCGTGGGTTCGAATCCCACTCTCGTCAGTGCATTGCCAGTTTCTAGGTTTTTAATCTTCAGCTGTGTCGTATTTTTTCCATTCAAGTTGCATGGCGTTAAGTTGCCTGACTGCTCTGAGTCGTCATGGAAGTCAAGACCGGATTGCGCCGGCTTGATTTTGGCTATACAGCAGCTCGTCTACGTCGCAAATCCGATTTCCATCTGGGAAGTAAATCTTTGGTTGGGTCAATTTGAGAGCTTCTCTTAGCAATACACCAAGTATCTCCTGTCCGTTACTGCTAGCACTACGGCAGTCTTCAAGCAGCTTTATACTATTCCCAACCACAGCCGCGTCTGACGTGCGGCTGAGCGAGTTCCAATTGATTCTCCTTAGCTAGAGAAATAGTGGTTCGGTGTAGTGTCTAGAGAGATGTGATAAAGCTATGGTTAGGCTCAATAAAGGAGTAGACCTTGACAGGCAATACGGTACCCCTACTAGTACCTCAACTTCAACGACTGGCTGCACTCGCACTCTTCCTGATTCAATTGGGCCGGGGTTTCAAATTCATGTGGGCTGTTGGGATTCCAGGTACCTGTTTGCACTGCATGTCTGTATATACTATTCCAGTAAAGTCCTTGCACTCAGCTGTTTGCTGTTGGCACAGCAAAGGGGCCATTGAAATTATGGGCGCCTGCTACACCGTGTGACCTGCACGTATCTGGCGAGCGCCGAGCGCGTTATTGTTGATCTTGACTCACATCTCAAACCGCAACCACCATGACTAGCAAGAAACGACAACGGTCGTCTCTTGCGGACTCTGGTTACGACTCCGCCCATTCTGCGAAGCGTATACGTGTCTCAGACAACATAATCGATCTCACGGCTGACGACAGTTCTTTCGAAACCTTTTCAGACGACTGCGAAATCACATTCGTTTCTTCAATGTCCAAATCCAAGAAGAAAGCGTCGGAACCTGTCGGAGATGAAGAAGATGAGGAGATGAGGGATATTCTGGCTCAGATTGCTGCCCAGGAAGAGGATGAGAGACTTGCGAGGCAATTGCAAGCACAAGAGGCAGGATCATCGCATTCGGGGCGTTCAAAGGGAAAGGCTGGCGATGAAGAGATGTCTGAGTTATTTGATGCAGTCTGGGAGTCCACAGGAGAAAAACCTGCGTCGTCATCAAAGGTCGAGGCGCTTGGGCCGGAGGCTACACCTTCAATACCACCATCCGGAGTCAAACCCCCTGATATACAACTTGAAGAATTTCGTGCCTTGTTCACGGCAGAAAGGCCTTGTACGAAGTGTGGCAAGATGGTTCCTTCACCTACTGGATATGTGCGTGTCAATTTCTCGTCCTTCTGCCGGGGTAATAAACAATATTTTCGATATCAGGTCATGTTCAAGGGCAACGGTATCCCTCCCTCAATTGGTGTACTGCTACACGCTCGATGTAGCTCATGTCGCCAAAACCATTGTAGAGGTTGCTTCAAAGCTACTTCATGCACGTCCGGATGCAAGGGTACACCCAAGAAAGGAGATTGCCCTGTGTTATCGTGCTGCGCAGAGGGACGTGCCATTGCCATCTGCGAACTCTTGGGCGGCTTTGACTGGCATCTTCTTGGGGAACAAGAAACATCAGCTACGCGTGCGCAGGCAGCTGTTGATCGCAGAGCGCAAGCCTCATCCCACCGTAGTGTCGGGCCTGGAGGAACTGGGTATAGCATAGGCTATACAGGGCGTGGGGATCATTCAAACTCCAAGCCGAAGAATTCCAGAGCGGAGGCGCTTTCGAAACACTGGGATGAACTTGTCACTCGCGCTTTCAAGCTCCTCAACGACCTCCTTCCTCGACAGTATGAGGAAGGAGCCAAGCTGTTTGACATTCTACCCCATTCGTCTTTGGGAAGTATCATGGCACTGTCTACTCTTCCCGATTATATAGCCAGCCTCCTGCGGAATGATTCGGGTGCGTGAAGTTGCAGTATTCGTACGAGCTAAACTAACAGTTTGTCGTGCAGTTTCCGACTGGATTAATCGAAGTGAAGTCTATTATGCTTTGCTCGCATTACTTCGTCGTCTCGTTGATTGCGAGCTTACCATTGGACTTCTCATCGAACCTCGATTCGAGAGGCGGGGGTGGTCTGGAATCACAAAGTGGATGTGGCGCGAAGCAGACGTTGAATGGTGTCAGGATAAGTCAGGTGCAATCGAGACAAGCCCCCCTCTGGTGGATTACTTCCGCAAACTGACGAGGCAATGCGAAAGTCTTCTTGCAGGAGCATCGAATTCGGAACTCCTTGAGGCTGGTGATGGAAGCGATGAGGATGCTGTTAAAGCTGCGTCACTCTGCGGAGATATCATTGCAGCGAAAGATGAAGTGGAGCGTGCGATGGCAGCTATGGGCATTGTCGTAGACTTGAACAAGAAAGGCAAAGGAAAGCATACGTCCGGCCAATCCGAGGTTGCGATTGAACAAGAGTACAGTCGTGCTTGCGAAAAGTTGGCGTTCAACCACATCGAGTTCTTGGCGTAAGCTCCCGATGGAAACCTCCAATCCGTGTATGGCTACGCGAGTCAGCTACAGCAGACAAGCTACACCACTGTTCGGGATCCAAAGGATCGATTTCAAGTTATCAAGGAGCTGGCGGTCATGGCAACGAGCTTACCCGAGGGCATCTTTGTCCGTGTGGACGAGTCCAGGAACGATACCCTGTGCGTTTCTCCGAAAGACTGTCTTACAACGCAACTAACTGTTTCCCAGGAAAGCAATCATTGCAGGTCCTCAGTCGACTCCGTATGCTGGCGGCTTGTTCGAATTTGTATGCTGTTCTTTTTCTCGCCGACCTCTACCATATACTAAGGACACTGCGCAGGACATACACCTCCCATCGACCTATCCTAACACCGCCCCTCTTTTCAACCTAAGAACGACAGGGAAAGGCACGGTACGGTTCAACCCAAATCTGTACAACTGCGGAAAGGTCTGCCTATCTTTGCTCGGTACTTGGTCTGGAAGGTAGGTGCCCTCCTATTCGTCGTGTTATCGGATTTCTAAATTGTGCTTTAATCATCAGTGCCGACGAGCAATGGAAACCCGGAAAATCTACAATTTTTCAGGTTCTGATTAGTATCCAAAGTATGATCCTTGTCGAGTGCCCTTATTTCAACGAGTGAGTTTGTTAATGGATTCCTTTGGACTGCTGCGCTCACCTCCTTGAACAGACCTGGATTTGGACAAGTAGATCCGAATAATCAGGGAAGTATTGCCTATAACAAGAATATACGGGTGCAAACTGCGCGTTGGGCTATCGTGGATTGGCTCAAGGACGAGCATCGTAACGGCATGTGGGCGGTAGGTATACCCTCAAAGGTAATGGTAAGTGATTACTGATTGCATTGGGGTACATGCAGGACGTCATCAGTGCGCATTTCTTGATACGAAAAGACATCATCCGGAAACAGTACGTAGGAGAAGTGGGTCTGTTTCAACTCATGCTGACGCATCTATCCCAGGCTAAGGACCTGGGCCTCCGAGAGTCCGTCAATGAACTATCTCCTGGATGAGTTTGAGCAAGGTTTACGAACAGTAGAGAGGTGGAAGCTGAATGCGTGCTATTAGTATGCTTAGATCTTTTCTTGGACGCAGCTTGGGTGGGTATTTAACATGAATGTTAGTGTATGTTAGGTGTGTAGTATCAACTCTGAAATAGAGCTTGTTGTCGAATCATGGCATGTCCTCTAGATACGGTTTGCGTTCTCCGTGATACTATAACGTTTTAGTCTTGGGTAATTCACGAATGTCGAAGACGGCCACTCGCCTTCTAGTCATTTTCCGGGCATTCGATACTGTAGTATCCTGCCGCGAACTTTTTAGTGTTGGATGTTACGAGTTGATTACGAGCGTAAGGTGATAAAGGGGCACGCGAATAAATTTGCATTTGGGGCAGTACCGAGGGAATGTCGACGGTAGAGGTGATCAGTGACCATTCACTTGTTCCAGACCTCGTGATTGGAACGTGGAGGCGTCGACTATCGAGTCTGCCAAATATTCCCACCAATAACTTCATCTTCTGACTCCCATTACTGCACCGCAATGTACGGAGTGGTAGGTTACACGTTTATCTGCAAGTAATTCGATCCTGACGCGTCGCCTCTAGGTTCGTTTTCTGGACACCGAGATTCTTCCCGCTTCTGCTCCAGAGGGTTTCCCAAAGATCATCAAGTCTGGAATCGACGAAGAAGGCCAACACCCCAAATCCCCTGCAATCACCGGGCCAGATGGAATCGCTACCCTTTTGTATCATATCGGATACCCTGAAGCATTGAAGCGACTTCTTGACACCCAGGGAACTGAGGAATTCAATCTTAGGGTATACTGTCGAAGCCGAGTGTTTCAGGATGTTTATGTTCAGAGACACGGAACCTTCATCGAGGTGCGTTGTGAATAACGCCAAGTCTTCATCCACTCGTCCACTCGTTCACTTATTTCACTCATCTCATTCATCTCTCAATAGATAGGTTTCGTCTGCACTGTGACGGGGCGGTTGGCGGATCATGGAGTTCGATACATCATCCAGCGTGACCCTGAGCAGAGAGTCGGAAAGTGGGTTCCACTTAGCACATCCGACTTGGGCTCATCCTGGGATGGCCCGGAGGACTGGATTCGCGCCCAGGGCGCTGCTGTAACAAAGGGGATCTGGTTCAACCAGCACTGGGATCGGGAAAATATCGACATCAGCTGGAGCGGAATGAGCACTTCAGACAAGGAGTCACTTGCAGCTTTCATGCAAGAGAGGCATGTGAAGCTTGCTCAAAAACGAGCACAGCGGGAAGCAGAAGAGAGAGAGGAGATGAATTTGATCGGCAATTCGCACCCCAACATTGATACCGAGTTATCAGAGCTCAGATATCGCAAGAGGCAGATGGAGTGTCGAGCAAAGTGCGGTGAAAAGAATCCCGGATTGCAATGTTCAAAGTGCAAATTTGCTCGTATGTTGCTTGCCAATTTGTTCTATGTCTCTACTGAAAACTACCTCGAAGGTTATTGTAGTTCCGCCTGCCAGGCTGAAGATTGGAAAGTGAGTACATCTAGGATCATTCTTTCGGTCCTTGTTCTGACCGAGATATCGTAGTATCATAAAACCTATTGCGGGGCAGTCCATCAGAGATTCTGGTGAGCTCTTGGTAATTAACGAAATTCGTCAATTCTCCCTATGTAGTGCACTGGTTCGACATTCATTAATGATTAATGTGAAACCCCAATGTTCACTTCGCTCTTCACCATGCTCACATGAAACGTTTGAAGGTTGAAACGTGCTGAGTGGCCGCCGTCAACGGCAGTTGCACGTGTCTCGATCAAAGCTCTTCAGCTCGCCTAACGGCTCAGGATCCCAGATATTCCGTGGACTTCCACTTCAGCCTGATAAGTTTTTGTTCAAGAAGTTCTCTGGATATCAGTATCGCGAAAAACGCGAATGCGAACGCGAACAGACCTCTACCTTGGCAATTGGTACGCGTCAAGTTCCGCTGACCTTTTCAACGTAATGATACCAATGGGGACAGGAATTCGAAGGAATTGAATAATGCTCCGCCAACTTCTATGGCTTTCTGCGCGTCTCAGCATCACAACTGGGAACACTGCGCGTCATATTCATAGCCGAAGTTAACGACATCGGTGAAACGTCTCCTTCATGGGAATGTCAACCATATGAACTTACGCACCCATTTTACACCAGACATATATAAAGCCTGGGATATTGGCCCGTACTCTCCAGCTCACGCCCCGTCCCTATTCAGCTCATTTCGTCTTCACGCCGTTCTCACAAACCTCACTAACGTCGTCATCATGAAGTTCACCGCTGCTATTGCCCTCCTCGCCACCTCTGCTGCTGCCGTTCGGCTGCAGTACGACCCGACCTACGATAACCGTGATGGATCCTTGGGCACCACTGCATGCTCCGACGGCCCTAACGGTCTCATCACCAAGGGATTCAGTACCTTTGGCTCGCTCCCCAACTTTCCTCGCATTGGTGCTGTCGATGCTATCACAGGGTGGAACTCTCCTCAGTGTGGTTCATGCTGGCAGGTGACATGGAACGGAAAGAGCATCAACATCTTGGGTATGGATGTTGCTGGGAATGGTTTTAACGTCGCCCAGGCTGCCATGGATGAGTTGACAGATGGCCAAGCTGTTGCCCTCGGTAACATTGACGTTCAGGCGACTCAGGTTGACGCCTCGGTATGTGGGCTCTAAGCGAGGTGAGAGACTAGACGTATACTTACTGAGCTAACGCTGATGCATTTCGCAGACACGGGAATAGAATTCGATATGGACGATCTTATGACACTACACTCCACAACAACATGGACAACAACATGGACTATCATTCATGGACTTTGTACATGAACCTTTACATTCTTAATAATTTGGGACTCTTTTGTCGGCTGTCTAGTATACAGCATATGTTCGCACAATGGAATTGGGATATCATTGAACCTTTAATGCAGTTCCAAAGGTTACAACAACACAAAGTCGAAGTACTACGGTGGAGCTCTATTAAACTCGACGGTATAATCTTATCCGGGCATTCACCGGGATATTCGCGAGCTGCGGCTTCCACTGCAACAACACCCTCTTCTGATCTTCCAACGGCCTACCCACCAGGTCTTCTGGAACCACGACCCTAAATTTCCTGACCATGTGGGCCAACATACTCACAGATTCCGTCATGGCAAAGCGCTGGCCGATGCAGCTACGCGGTCCGTATGAAAAGGGCATGACTAGGGAGAGAGTCAGCACGACGTCATATTTGAGAGAAAAAGATAGCGTACAAGCTTCTCGAGGCCATCGGTACGATTCAGTGTCAACAAACCTGTCTGGATTGAACTCGGCCGCGTCGTCTCCCCAGTACAGAGCTAAAGAGTGGTAAGCGTCATTTCGACCTGGCTGCACGAATAACAACTTACGATTAGTATGCAAGGCGCCGAAATCCAACAGGATCTTGCTACCGCTTGGTATTGGAATAGTATAGGGTTGAGTCTCGTATGAGTCTCCCGCTGTTCGGTGAAAACGTCTTGCCGGAAGGGTAGTATCTTCGAGAACAACACGACCTAAGCGAGATCCCGCTGGATGGTGTCTGAGAGTTTCGTTGACGAAAGCAGTGGTGTAAGTCTGCATATCGCATCCATCAGATCCTTAGGAATATGTATGAGACTATGTAATCTCACGAGTTTGGGATACGTCCTTCGGTTGTCCTGAGGGAGAAATGCGTCAACAACCTTTCTCGGTGACTCGGGATTGGACTCACCGCGTCTTCCACCGTGTTTGGGACACCATTCGGCCAGACCTGACACACCTCCGAAAACACTTTGTCTTGCATTTCGGGATACAAGGCAAGGTAAATGAGTGCAAACGAGACTGTTGCAGCTGTGGTTTCTGTGAGAGAATCAGTGGATGTCTCCCCAAGACATGAGTCCACAGACTCACCATGTCCCGCAATCATGAAAATCTGACCATATCACGAATTCAGCGACCTACGATAGCGAAGAGTAAAGAATATGACGTACAAACATATTCGCTAACAGCTCCTGATCAGTTAAATGTTTCTGACTGAGGCGGTCCACACCATTCAGCGAATCACTCTCAAAGTTGGTATTTGCTTCTATAAAGGCCTTGAGTAAAGCACCGTCTGAATCCTTCTTTTCTAATAGGTTTGCGCGAGACGCCGATATGATTTCCAGGATTTGTTCACTGAGAGCCTGGTATATAGTTTTCGTGAGGTTTAGAAGCGGTGAGAGCCCCGGAACGTAAAAATTATCGGTGAGGCGATAAACCCATTCGGGAATGAGTATTTTTGCCACGACAAATTGTTCAGCAGTTGAAAGTAGATACGAGAGACTATTAGTCGACGTATCTCCTTCAGCAGGTTTCCAAGGGTCCCTTCTCCCGAATGCTGCAGAAGCGAAGACCAGTGTGGTCAACTTTGCGCGAAATAACATGTCAATGTGAAGTGCCTCGTGATACGAAGATAAAGCACACCTGTTTCAACTCTTCAAAAGCATCCAATTCGAACCATCCATCTACTGCAGATCTTTCAACCGACGTTGTCCATTCGTTGAGAACACGAATAGTTTCCCGCCACACGAGAGATATGTTACTCTGGTGTGTAACGTCAGTAGATTCTTCAAGCTTAAACAGGATCGCACGTTTTACCTCACTAAACGCTGGATTGGCTATCATTCTGTGTCTTTTCCAGGTCTTTCCATGAGAGCCAATGACGTTGTCACCGAGAAAGTTGAAGCCGGGTCCAGTCCAGGAGTGGTACTAACAGCACATTGTCAACACCAAAGCGTCGATGAAGGGTCCAATACAACATACCACGGCCATGTCCTTCTCATAGATCCCTCCGACCTCTCCAGAGACAACCTTGAAAGCTTCTGCATCACAAGTCCAATACACTAGCGTCGAATCCGACAAGACAACAGTGCTGAGGCAAGTTGAGCCATGCTTTGCGTAGACTAATTCGTGGTCAACCAAGAATCGATGGATACCAATTAGAGTGACATACAGTCAAAAGTGGTCGGGTAGTGTCCAAATTGTCCTTGACGCGGGAAGAATGGTGCCACAGCGTTGGTAGTGAGGAGATGGGGGTTGAATAGAGTGAGATATCTGCCCGGGCATGTCCTAGATACTTCGCGTTCAGAATAGTAGATATTGGAATGATACTAGATACACGCACCTGATAACCCAAAATGCCTTTACCAAAGAATAAGCCTTCCGAATCACTGCTCGAAGGAGGAACACCGAAATGGCCACGTATACGATCTGAGAAGGATGCATATCTTTCCAGTCCATGACGGGGTCGCAATCAGAGTAGTGCTGCAGCTGCAAACGCCCCTTAAAAAGCGGCCAAAATGCTTCTTCGGCAACTGAATTGCAACATGATTACGGCCCTTATTGAGAGCAAGCTCGGTGCCTGGGTCGCGTCCGAACTTTTCCGACGTTGTCGCCGTGTCGGTCAGATTAGCAGGCAACATCCAAAGCCAGGGGTACGAGCCGTGGCTCTAGTTCTCCGAAGTCATCAGCGATTTCAGCGTTCGACTTGAACCCAAAGACACTCGAGTACAACGAGCGCTCGACTCAAACCACCTTAGCCGATCAAAGGTTTAAACGTGTACAGCTTTACCGTAGAGACCTTCCATCGGAGAACAGTTCTCCAAAATTTCCATCTGTGGATCAAAGAACTCCATTACTACTGCCACGCTCAAAGAATACAACATTACTATCCGTAAGGCGATACTGTATGGCCGAATTACGTGAGAGCGTTTTAACATCGTCTTTATGCGAATGTATTTGTGACGGTCCCGCATGTAGAGCTATCTGAGAGAGGCGTTAAAAAGGGGTCTTTGGAACGGTAAAGCGACTCACCTCCCCGCTTATCGATCCACTCTTCCCGCTAGATAGTGGCTTCACGTCCATATGGTAGTTACACATCTGGAGAAGATGGCGGAATACTTGGTCGGTGTCAGGTTCAGAAGGAGTTATCATATGGTGGCGTATGATCAAGTAGGCTTGTTTCTGTTAACGAATGTGAGCTTGACGAAAGTATCGAACTTGGTAAATCTCTTACCTTTAGACAAAGAGCACGAACTGCACGAACGAACCGCGATATATCCTCCGTCGAGGACTGTCCTGTCCATTCGAAAACAGATATATCATCCACAATCACGAGAGCTTCCGAGTCTGCCTCTGGACTCCATTGTTCTAGCAAGGAAGAGATCCTCGAATATAGCGTTCGCAAAGATAATTCCGATGCTTCAATGAAATGTATCGATCCAGAATCTATATACTGGGTGAGATTCACGCCCTTTGGGTAAACGTAGCATCAAAAATAACATATTCATCGATGCAGAGAGATACATACAGATTTTGTGCAGACCGTCTGTAACCTCGTCAACGCCTCACTAGCAGATACCCATATCGCTCGTCGGGAAGCTGTCTTGTGCTTGGGTTGCTTCAAGCATGAGATCAAGGCTTGATAAAGAGCAAAATCCGCAGGAGATGGGAGTTCATCGGTTATGAGAAGGAAGACGGGCGAAGGCAACGCGAATGGGGGAAACATGATGATCGTGGAATCTTAGAAGACAAGGCGGTTGTTTGGTTTGAACAAATACTGTGATGAGCGCCCACAGGCTACGCGGGATTGACGCTCATACAAACCCTGAGGAAAATTTTGGCTACTAGTAGGAGATTGGCCAAGGGTAGAAAGTACCTAGGGAGGAAGCAAACATCCAACCATGGGAAATGTCTGTGCATCATAATGCATGACTGCTGAGTTTACTCCCTCGCGTTAAAGAGGCTGTCATTGGTAAAATCAAGAACAAAGTGAATCTCTGCATCCAAGAGAATTATAAAAGTCGTATAGAATCCCGACAACACAATCTCACTCGGACATTCAAGGGAACATTGGCAGTCTGCGGTCTCCGCTTTAACAAAACCTTCTTCTGCTCTTCGAACGGCCTATCCACCAGATTATTTGGAACCATCTCTCTTCCCAAAGGCTGCGGGAGTGAAGACTAGTGTGGTCGTTTATAACATTACCGGGTCAACAGAGATGTGATTCCTCACGCGGATCTGACTCGAAGGTACTCACTGCTTTCAGATCCTCAAAAGCATCCAACTCGAAGCATCCCTCTACTGCATATTCTTTGATTTCTGACGCCCATTCGCTGAGAGTACGTAGTCTTTCTCTATGCGAGGGAAAGGTTACCCCATATCCGAGTCAATAACGCGGTCGACCTTGACTTTCTGGTTCTTACCTCACTAAACGCTGGATTAGGGTGTCTTTTCCAAGTCTCGCAAGTACGACATCGCCGAGAAACTGGGACCGTCGTATTGATTAGAGACATGGAGGGATCAATAGTACAACTTCTCCCACCAAATCCATATCTTTCTCATAAACCTCCGAGCCCAAAGTCGGTCATGACAACGTTGAATGCCTCTGCGTCACGGGTCTAATATACTGGCGTCATCGAGTCTGGCAAAACGACCGAGCTGATGCAGGTTGAGCCGTGTTTTGCGTAGATTGATCCCGACCAAAGTCAGCGTCGGAATCAGAGTTTGGAGAGGGATAGCGGCGTATGTACAGTCATGGTCAAAAGTGCCCGAACTGTCCCCGGCGTGGAAAGAATGGTGCCATAGCATTGCTAGGGATTAAGTGAGGGCTTAGTAGACTGGTATATCTGCCTGTGCAATCTGAAGCTCTAAAAGATTCGAGTTTGAGTTGAGGTGACGGTCGTAGATGATGGTGAGAGTACACGTACCGAAGTTCTGAATGCCTATGCTAAAGAATAAATTTTCCTAGCAACTGCTTGAACAATAGTAGCGAAAATGGTTCTGAAGACAACCTGATGCGTCTCAATATCCTTCTAGAGCATCAGGTTACAAGGGAGAGATAGTAAGAGGTTGCTACAAGCCGCTTTGCTACCGTCTTCAGGCCCCGACGGCAGGAATGTCGGGTGGACATCCTCGTTTATTGTCCTCCAAAGCATATAGAAGGAATGGAATCTGCGTGTTTGATTGTGAGCATTTGTAAGGCTCCCGCGGCGCAGGTACCTCGTCGTAGTCGGAGGAAGTTGGTCGCTGAGCAGCAAAATTTGCTCCTTGCTACCAATATACCCATCAAGGTCACAGACTCGTAGCCTGTTCATAGCCCAAAGTGATCGTTGGAGGCGAAGCATACTAATGAAGAACGAGATGATGAAACTGATCGACGCACGCGACCGCAACTCTACCCTGTTCCACGACCACCGCGGTACTTGTTCAGCGTCATTGTCATTATTCCGCCTCGAGTCCTCAGGATCAGGGTCCACTCAAGCTTGGCAGCCATGAAGACAAGCCTCGAGGCAAGATCTTTCTCAGCATCCCCCTTCTTTCGCTTCTTTATGAAATGGAGGAAGACATAAACAGAAGGACTTTAGGACGTCAATGGGCCTTTCTTTTTCTTGCAAGTTGGACTCTGGAGCTTGAAGAAGCTTTCAGACACTAGACCCAGGCCCCGGGGCCGGAACCTGGTACGTTACATGCCCACCGCTCGTCATTTTTTCATTTCCAGTAAAGTGTTAAAAGGCATTTCTTCTTCGCTTAAAGAATGCTACGACTATTGCGTACCTCTAACCCAGCACCATGATAATGTGGTTCGTCCCTTCGACTCCGACTTCACCATCCCATCCCCCTTGCACACAAAGCAAGCGGACTCGAAAATGGCTTATAGGCCATATTCTTCGCCGTTTTAACTTGTCATCGTCAAGTCAACGCCAGTGCCGAACTCCACCAAAACCAGTACACGATACTACCGCACCTCCGAACTCGGACTACACATACGCACCCTTACCCGCTATCCACTACGACAACCAACACACCCCCGCCCCCGTATACGATGACGACGAGGAGTCGATCAAAACACTCGCAGACACCTACCTTTTCAACTCTGATCCACACGCCGAGGATCTGAGTCTTCGGAGGTATCTGTCACCTGTGCATGGGTTTGGTGTTGGTGTTGGTGTTGATGCGTCTCGGATATGGAGACCGTCTGTAAAAAATGAGAAAAGTAGGGGGGCGAAGGCGAGGTTGTGCGGAAGGTGAAGGGTATTGGACTCGGAGGATACCTTGCATTTTCACCAGACCTGACGTGCTACTACAAGTCTCGCGGCTCGTCTAGCGGTCGAGGTCGTTTGGCCAATTTCGATCTCGGGCTCAAGCGCGAAATAGTTTCGTACGAGAGCCAGAACCAGAACTGCATTAAGAAGCAGAAGGTTATACTTGGATGAGATTACTAGAGAGATGGAAGCGAGGAATTATTCGTGGCTTGAGGCCGAGTTGTATTTGGGATGTACGATACTGTTTCGTTATCTTCTGGGTTCAGGCGTTTTTTTACTCGATGTTTCCCAAGTTGCAGATGTTATTGTCTCTATTGTCGTCCAGACTTGTACCTTACATCTGATTCTAATGAAAAAAAGCTCTTTTTTAGCATGTACAATATTCTGCCGAAGGCGCGCAGCGTCCAGGGGTATGGTAACTATCGGTCGCACTTGTAATGGTAGTATTCACTGCTTCGGATTTCTCACAAATCGCCATACATATCGTCCCACTAATGATATCCGGGCCTGAGGTGACAATAAATCAGTATCTTGATGTATACGTACACAGGTGTGGCGTGGACCAGACCAAAAATTCTTTTCTTGCCATATCGAGTCGTATGCGGTGGACAGGCCTAGATGAAGTCAATATGTACTGTACATATCCGCAAAGCAACCTGGATAGAAATCAATGGACAACGTCATGCTAACGAGTCGCGGGGAGTCGTTGATTTCACGCACCCCCTCTTTTCTTCCCCACCGCCACTATCACTCGTTTTGCTCTCAACGTATTCAAATGCCTGCCACGTCACTGTCGTTTCCTATAACATGAAGACGTCTGTCACTGAATGAATTGAAGGTCAGGGCGGTTCACCAAGGGCGTAGGGTTCACTTCTGCGGAGGGCGACAAATGTTCGGTACGCTGGCCTCGCACTGGAATTTAGTTTTTGATGATCAAGTAATTTGTCCTTGTACAGTTACTTGCCAGCAAGAAACCGGAAAACGACCTTACTCTCGCGGAATACAATTTTTCAACTCTGATCTCTACATCTTGTTGACGGAAAGCCGGTCATCTATCCTTTTTCTCCCCATGAACAGGAGTGTTGGTCCCGAATACAGATTTATGATCTCATATCCAGCTGTATCTAGCGAAGATCGGTGCGTCGCTTCAAAACGGTAGCGTGAATGGTCAAGACAGACCCAGACGTAACTCTGATGGTGATGAAGAGGTCTCGTACCTATATGGGTCTCAGTCAATCGTTAGTTCGATAATGTGGCTGAATGTGATTTATGCTTATTCTTTTTACTAGTACCACAGATTATGAATAAGGGTTGTCGTCGCCGTCTCAATGCAAACGAAGCAGACTTCAGAGATCCTTTGTATCGAACCGGCCTACTCTCCCAACGCCAACTCCACTTTATCCTTCTATTTCGAAGATATGCCAGATACCTTCTTGCTCTAGAGTTGCATACCAAACTTCCTTCGTCATGTAGGGATCCCTTGTTTTTGAATAGCCGACGCATTCCTGACGTCTATGATACTTATTGGCTCAGCTCCTTTCGACCGGTAGATTCAGATGCTTGGTACAAGGCTCATAGGGCGTGACGACGATGTACCAGGACTGGGTAAGGGTAGTCTTGGGTACCCAGACTGACGATACTACAAGTGATGGGGTAGTATTTAGGGCAAAGGGCTTGTGTAGGATGAAGGGCCTACTCGGGTACAGGGACCTTGGGACCGGATGTATAACCGGGACCTTCGGGTTGAATTAGGCATACTCTAAGTGAGTGCCTAGTACCATTACGTTCATGCAGGAACTGATGTCAATAACTTGATCGATGCACGACAGCAACTCTACCCTCCACCACCACCACTATGGCACCTGTTAAACATCATTGTCGACGTTCCGCCTCGAGTCCTCAGGGTCGAGGTCCATGCAGGCTTGGCAGTCATGAAATCGGCAAGCCGGTCTCAGCCTTCCCGATGGCCAATTTGCACCCTCATTTTTTTTTGCTTTGATATGGAGTCATTGGAGGACGACAAAAATGGATACGGATATAAGGACTTCGGGATGTCTAGTAATGGATTCTGGAGCTCGAGGGGGGGTTTTTCAGGAACTAGGCCCAGCCCGACCCCAGATCTGGTACATTCCACCGCTCACGTCATTTCCTCGTTTCCAGTAAAGCTAAAATATCTCTTTCTTCTTCTTCGCTAAAAGGATACTACTCGTAACGGAATTCTCTGCATACCCCAACCCAGCCCAGTACGATGGCGGTTACTATGTGGTCCGTCCCTTCGACTTCGACTTTGATTTCACCACCCCATCCTCCTGACACACAAAGGAAGCGGACTCGGAGATGGCTCGTAAGCCATATTTTTCGTTGTTTTAAACTTCCGTCGAGTCAACGCCGGCGCCGAAATGGCACCCAAACCCCAACCACGAATCCAGTACACGATATCACCTCACCTCCGCACTCGGACGACAAATCCACACATGTCGACTCCGATCCCGACGTCACCAACGACTCGATCGAAACACTCGTGGACACCTACCCACATAGTCATACACACGCCGAGGATTTGAGTCTTCGGAGGTACCTATCGCCTGCAGATGGGTTTGGATTTGGATTTGGATTTGGATTTGTCGGTGTCGATTGTGAACTCGAACGTTCGGGACGATACCCTATCTCTGTCGTCACCACTCGTGCGATGAAGAAGAAGAAGAGTAGCAGATTTGGAGCCCGCGCAAAGTTATTTGGTTAGCGGAAGAGAGGCCTAGCACTGGCATTTGCGTTTGCGTCTGTCACGTGTGGGGTACAGGCGGCACCATGACGTGTGGCATGCGGATTCCTGTGTCAAGGTCCCGTACCGCCAAATTGCAAGCTGAGCAAGTTAAGGTCGAGGTCATTTGCTGGTTTCCAATTAGATTCGCGAGGTGGTTTCATCATACCGGAATCAGATGGTAGAATTTGGCGCATACGATAGGACTGTTCTGGGCTCAGTTTCTACGCTGTACGATTCCCAGGTCGCAGGTGTTCACGTTAACTTGTCGTCTAGACATGTGTGCCTCGCGGCTCTTTCTAATATCTCATTCTAATAAAAGGGCTTTTTGGCGATGCTGGCAGCTCTGCCGAGGGTGCGAAACGTTCCGGAGTACGTACGAGGGGGTTATCGGTCGCATCCTTCCGTACTTGTAATAAGCTCTTACTAACGCGTCAATCGGCCGACGGTGGGCACACAGTACCTTAGTGCTCTCCGCAGTACCATTTGCAATTTGCGGCACTAGGAGTATTCGGAGGCTCGAATCAAGTTTAGAAGCATGCGCATGACGATTCTCCGTGTTGTCCCGTCGTCCCACCAACCGCCAACGCAAGACTCTCGTAACACTACTGATTGGAGTGACAACAATCAATATCTTGATGCCGGCTACATGCACACGACCTAGAGTGCAGCGTGGCCCAGGCTTTTGGCCAAAATTCTTACTTTTGAGCCTTGACTTGCGTATTGTGAAAATCCCTTGCTCCTACATATACCTTTATACGTTCAACAATAGTTGTACCTCAAACAAGCACACACAATTGAGAGCCTCGTGTAACACTACTGCATTGTGTCCAAGCGCTGAGTTAGACGCCACGGAGACAATATTTGCTGACGTAAACAATGTGAATGGTGTGCCCCCAGGTGGACGACCCTGTCAATTCTGTTTACAGTCCCTTTTTCCCTCGCTCTTGCTCACTCTCGTTGCTGCTTTCCTTCCTAGCTTTCTGTACTCTAACTGCTTGTCGCTTGTCTACGATCTTCACGACCACAACCGTCTACTAATGGCTCAGCCTGTATTCGATGATCATCCACTAGAACAGTACTTTAGAGGTATGTATGGGCGCGTCAACGAGGAGGAGGTCTGTCTAACTGAGATTCACAGAGGAAGCGGGAGAAGCACTCCGTATGATGCCTGGAGGGTTGGCAGAGTTTATGCCGGAGGAGGAGGATGCAGAGGTGGAGCTGGAGGAGCTAGAGCTGGACATACACCCGAGTTTGCTGCAGCTTAATGACCTGTACGAGGTGAGTTGTACGCAGTACAACTACGATATACACAGCTTATGATACTCCTATTACAGTCATTAATCTCTTGTTTTTCATCACAATCAAGTACTGCGCTTGTTGAGCGTTTCAAGTACAGCGTCATATCCTCGTCTCTGTTATCCACATCCCTCAATCCCACACAAACACACCGTCGGTATTCATCCGACATTCCAGGCAATTTACACTCGCGGTCATCTAGCGTGGATCATACAGAGACGAATACCCACCTATCCACATCCATATCCACACACTCGCTTGAATCTCCATTTCAATACTTTATATCCTCTCTGGCCCTCGCACTCGTTACCATTTCATTTCGTGCTGGATATTATGGCATTAGCGCTTTAATATGCGCTCTTCTTTTGTATATATTAATGACGGACTCTCCAACAAAACATGCTATGACTCCTGTGAGTACGCTAGCAGATTTTATTGTCGTAGTTCTGACTGACTCTCTTCTTTCTAGTCTTTGAACGCCCTTAGCGACTTGATCTCTGCAGGAAATGTATGGGATTCGCTCGTTCAGGAAGTAATGACCACTCTCGAGAAAGACGAGAAACGGTATGTCGCCACTATCTTGAAAGTTTTCATTCTAACCAGATTGTGATTGCAGCATGATCTACAGCTCAGGCCTCACCATCCCTTCATCACCCAGCACCTCCCTCCGCCTAGCACTACACACCACCCTCCTAACAACCCAAAACCAATGCGACAATGTCCGCCAACTCTTATCCGCACTAGCATCCCAATCCGAACTAGCCCAGTTATCGGAAATGTACGCTCCACCTTCACCGCATTCTACGCCCCAATTAGGTCAAGGACCAAGACCATTCTCTTTACCCAATCGAAGACGCCGTTCTTCATCGTTGACGAAAACATCAAAGGGCGATAAGAGGGCCACTTGGAATGGTTCCTACGCTTCTTTGGCGAATGCGGGAAGTCCAACGACCCAGATCTTGAAAATGAGAGAAAAGAGGAGGTCGGATCTTTCGGCTCTGTTGCAGGCCACTACGTCACCAAAGAGCGCTAGCGCGCCCGTTACACCCTCTGGGGAATACGGATTAGAAGGTGTTGCTGAAGCCGAGTCCGAAGAGGAAGAGGAAGGGACCAATACTCGAGGAGCACAGGAAAGAGAACAGTTTGGCTTTGCTGCCCTCGAATTACAGAGACAGCGTAAATTAGGCGGTTTGGAGACGTTAGGTGTACCCAAGACACCTCAACGGCAAAGTTTCATTCCAAAGACGAATCCGAATTATAGTACACTTGCAACGCCAGGTATGCCATCCAGTCCAACGCTCAGCCGACCACCTTTATCCCCTCGTTCACCTCTATCACCTCGTTCACCCCTATCTCCCGGTTTTGTTACCGGTATGAGTGCTTCCCGATACACCTCCATCCAACCTACTTCCACAAGGCATACACACCCCCTGTCCTTATCCGCCCTACACACAGCCCTTGCCAACGCAATCTCCTCAAAACGATACTCGTGTTCACATTTATTAGCTCTCCGATTCAATGACGAAGAGGTTGATTATTGGGAAAACGTACGTAGCGTCATGGAATTGTTGACCACGACGTTTGTGGACGCGAGTTCGAGGTTGGAGGAGGCCTTGGAGGAAGCTGAGAGGATTAGGTTGGGTGATGAGGTGCCTACGCCTTTACCTGAGGGTGAAGGAGCCGTCGAGAAAGAGGAAGGCGTGTTTGAACGACAGCAGAAGCAGAAGCGGCGGTCATCATTGGGCAAGGTTTCATTCGCACCCATGCCAAGTCACCTATCCCGCTTTGCAACACATGTGGATGCGATATCAACCGCGTTGTGTGATGCGAGAGAGTGTTTGGAGGAGTGCGTGCAAAAGTTGAAAGAAGGCGAGAACGCAGATGCGGATACCCAGAATGCCCGGAGTCCGTCGCCGTCGCCGTTTGACGCTAGTGAATCGAGTAGTGTTCATCCAGCGTTACAAGCGTACGAGAGACTACGTCGTGAACTTGGGTTGGCGTTGAGAGAATGTGAGAGGGGTAGAGAGAGGTTGTTGGATGTTGTTCGACCTGCGCAGTCGCATTCGGACGAAGAAGATGATATCCCGGACCTTGGACACGAACAAGACGGAGATGGCTCGGAAGAGTCGGACGATAAACCCGATTCCATGGAATCTCAGTACGACGTTCCACATTCACAGCCCATGGTTGTCAATCCCGATAACACCCATACAATGGACGACGCTACAACGCATCTCATCTTGTCAGCCGGAACTGAACACTTACCTCCGCCTGGGATTGAACAGGTGTTTGAAGGTGATTCGGGGAACGTAGGTGTGTTTACTAGGGAGAGGTCGAAGCTTTCGAGGGAGGAGAGGATAGCGATGGTTAAGAAGGCAAGGGAGAGTGGACAAAGTTTGAGGACTCTTGGAATACGGTTACCCGAACCAGAGGAACATACCAAACTTGGAGTGGAGCAATGGGGACCAGGAGGAGAGGTTGTGCAGGAGCTCAAGGATGTCATTTGGAAAGTTGGTGAGAAGCGGAGAAAAATGGCATCCGAAGCAGGAACAGATCATAGGCCGCAACCGCAACTTTTGCATATGACTGGAGCTGGTTGAAATTTTCTTTTCAATCCTTTTTTCTTATTGGATGTTGTTAAGTTATATATCTGGTAATAGTTTTTTGATTCCTTTCACGATGTATATAATATATCTACAGACACACATATGGATATCCTGCCTATTGTTGTGCACCGACGTGGTTCTGATCGGATCCGAGGGTATAATGTTGAGCGCACGCGCTTCCCTTCACTCTTTCATCATAGCTGCCAATGTTTGACGGTCAAATCGAGGTATGATCTTGCACTTGAAAGGCAAGAGCCGGCTACCGAATAGCAGAAAATGTCAATGAACTGAACGAGAAGGGCAGTTTAGCGCTTACTTAACGGCACCTCCTTCTCCTTTAACTTCTGGCAAAATTGGTTTACCATCTTCGATGACAGGTGACACTTCCAATGACGCCAGGATGGTGGCAAGTGTGATAAACACGGAAATATCAGCTAGAAGACGACCTGGACAGACGCTATGGAAGAATAATTGTTTAATTGTTTGGTCAACTTGAAGATGAGCTGACAAGACCGCATACCGTCTTCCGAATCCGAATAGCGCGTCACGAGGATTTTGTTGTGGGTTAGGTCCCAAGAAACGTTCTGGACCAAATTTTTCTGGATCAGGATAGACTTGGGGATCACGAAGCATCTTCCTGTAATATTGCTGTTAATCAAAACTCCAGGCAAATAGTCATGTTCGAGGTCCATACCATATATTAGTGATAACGATACTTCCTTTCGGAATAAAGAAACCTTCATGGATATCGTCTTCAGTAGTACAGTGCGGGAGCCCTACGAATAACCCGGATCAGACAGACGGGATTAGCTTTGTAGGTAATCACGGGAGAAGATCATACCGTTTGGTACAGCAGGATGATAACGCATAACCTCTTTGGTGAGCGCTTCGAGATAGGGAAGGTTCTCTCTGTCTTCTACAGTAGGGAGGCGGTGACCGCCCAAAACGGCGTCGATCTCTTTTTGGGCTTTACGCTGGATCTCAGGATGGAGCGTCATCGCGATGAAGAACATGTGCACGGTGATCGCAGTCTGTAATATGAGAAAATTGAGCCGTTGATCAGTTCATGTGAACGGATAGCGTACAGTTTCACCGCCACCTAAAAATTGGCATTAGATGGTATGAAACTCGAGATCACTAAAAACTAACCCACCTCCAAACATTGAACCAGAGGCGTATCTCAGAATGTCTTCATCCTCTTCAGAAAGGCCTTTTTTGAGCCATTTGGCCGTGAACGAATTTTCCGCAGTGCCAGCAGACTATCACATGAACGTTATTGAGTGATCTTCACGCAGGAAGTACCACACGAACCAGCTCCTTCTTCACATAATTGAATGGTATGTCGACCATGTTCCCAAAGAGTGGGCGATTTAGACGCGCAACCTTCTGAAATCCAGCCCCCGGCACCCATTCTGGCACATGTCGCACTAGGGAGAAAATGGGAACTTCGTACGCTTCTATTCACATGAGGTAAACTCACATATGGGTAAATTGTTGACCATGTAGGCCCCTGGGGTGCATCCATCGTTGAACGATTTCATAGCAATGTTCCCGGCCTCTACAAACTCGTCGTCATAATCCTTGGCAACGTACCCATACGCCACACGTAGTATGATAGCACCAGCATGTCTGTTAAGCTCACATTAATCAATGTGTATCACGATGAGTAAGAACTCACTGGAAGCAATGCTCGACGAGACGATCAGGCGCGTCAATGCACAGCTGCACAAAATGTCGAGCATGCGCAACCTCCTGAGGCCAATAAGATTGGATGGCCTTGACATTCCCCATTTCTTCATGGAATACTTGTCGATACTTTCTGAAACGCGCTCCGTATGGTGTGAACGCCATAGCATTTTCCCAGCCCATCAAGTCCACCATTGGTATAAAGGGACGTGACGAGTAAATCGCGCCTTTCTGCGAGTCCGCCAGCATCTTCATAGCTGCCTTGTACTGGTTCACCACCACTATTGTTGCTCCAAAGGCTGAAGCCGAAACAATTGGCCCGTATTTATCCGCCCACTTGCCGTACGTCTCCCATTCAAAAGATGTAGGTATGTCGAGCAAGTTGCGGAGAATAGGGAGTCCGGGTGGTCCGGGTGGAAGAGGTGGATATTTCTTCGAGTTGAAGGACCGAAAAATGTAGACGGAAACAAGTAGGACGAGAGCAATCTCAAGATACATGGTGGTGGTATTGGGTGCGTCCCTGAAGGTTCTGGGGTAAATAGTGGCCGAATAACAGCTGTTTCTTATGACCCTTTCCGAGGTCTGGATCAGAAAAGAAGTTGGCACTCGTGAGAGACGTCCTGGAGAACGCTACCAAATCTGACTCCTGAACAACCGTCGCTGATGTCGGCGAGCCTTGATTCAATCCAAACGAACCTACCCCAATTGTCAGAATGAAAAATATTTTTTTCAGGTAAGAATAGGACCCACGAGATTACGAAATCTCTCATGATACTCGGGATGTATTCATCGCGAAGTTGAACGTTTGGAGTGGCGCTATTCCCAAGACAATTCCACGAACTATAATATGATGAATTCGTGTGATGGTGGAACATATAATGAAAGATGAACCAAATTCAACGGTAGAGCTTCCGAGGTGGTCGGCTCCCGACGGTGTGCAGGGTGTGTGGCCCGTGAGGAAATGTTTTACGCGCACATGATGGGAAAAAAAAGTTGCGCACGGGCCATATTACTCATTCCTCACCCACAACCTCTTGAAGCTCTAGAATTTTAAAATCTGAAATGATAAAGATGAACTAAATGGCTAGCTTCGCTTCCCTGTTCCATCCACTTTTTTTGATATGTCAGTGTCATAGCATCCGGCCGACTGAGCATCGAGCATCTTCCAGTGCAACTGAGGCTCGGGATCTGGCTGCAATTTTACCAGATTAGGGAATGTAAAACAATTCATGGTGGGAACTCACTGTAGGGTAGCTCTAACTCTCATCGTGATGTTGTCGGCGAGTCCACATGTTAAGAATCTCGTACAAAGCTCCCGCTGCTCCTTTAGTGGTCTTTTTAGAAGCCTCATTACATCCGGCCACGATTTCGGCTGTCAAAGATTTCAAGGGGCAGGCTCGCTCCTGACACGATTCGAGTTGGAGTGGTCAAGTGCGGTTCCAGAGCACAAAGCTCAAGCTTCCTATCTATACGCTGTCGGAGGAGATACCTACAAGTCACAATGTGATTGACCGACTTCGGCGAAACTCAAAAGGCGTCGAAGTGGCTGATCTTCTAAAGCTTCTTTCCACGAGCGATTATGATTAGTCGGGGGTGCTGTCATTGGACGCTCGGCAAGTATTCACACAAATGTCGACTCCTTGCCATCATTTTTCCCGGCGACAGTTACATTACAGTGTCGGATATGGCATTTAAGTTCGATGCCGTATCGTATTTGAATGGCAGATCGAGGTAGTACGTCTCCACGAAAGTTGCATCGTGGACAGAATGCGACGTTCATAAACCCCGGGAAGACACTGTCCAAAAGTTTCACGGCGATTCCTTCCCTCCTTTCATCCACGCTCAGTCCAATCCGAATGGCGGTTCCAACTACAATTGATAATACGTGAGTTTGCACTTTTAGATTTCCTGGACTCCGACATACATTCTTTTCTAGCCTTGGTCTTTTGTTCAATGTGGCGATCATCACTGCTGCGTGAGTTGGCTAGCCGTGAGGGTTATCTGGCGAGGTTTTTGACATCTCCTGTGGTTTTGGCAGGCTTTATGGAGGTACGAGGCCCATCTGCTTGCCAGGAATCTAGGCTGAGCTTGATTTACAGCTGGTATGCTGCAAGGATGGATCTACTTCCGGAAATACAATCGTGGAGACCACTGGTCTGTTCGTCTTCTTGTGAGTTGGGCTATTCATGGTATCGAGGCGTCGTGATAACCGTTCTCCTATAGATAGCCTTCATACTGGTGTGTGATACCATCCAAGAAGCCATGATCTGTGGTACGGATCTCCGTTGCAATGTCTCCTAAGAGGTAATAATGTTTGCAATAGAGGCTGTATACAAGTATGCTGTCACTAGTAAGCTCGTTCTACTGTCACCAGGGTAGAAGACTGATTCTCCTGTAGTGCATGATGACCCCTTAGCCATGACTCGAATGGTCAAAACCATCCTCATCGAGTTGTTTTTCGCCGGCGCCATCGGGTTCGCAGTGCAGATGTTTTATTGCTATCGCATATACCGTCGTAAGGCTGAATTGGTGGTCTCTGATCTATCATCCTCTGATATCGGTTGCAGTGAGCGAAAATAATATTTACCTCGCAGGCGTCGTCGTAAGTCATCTCTGTTTCAAACTCCGTGACGAATCTAACCAATTTTGGATTTGTCTTACAAGTGTATACTCTCGTTAACTTCATTAGGTACGCTTTACATATCTTCTGATAGATGGGTACGTGCTAAACCGATTTAATAGCTTTGATATATGGTAAAACGTCAGACCTTCCAACTACTGGACCAGAGTCTGAACCTTTCATACAGGGTACACAATTGTGACGTTGAACTATCCATCCCTGGCGGACCTGATTCGACAGCAGAACTGGGCCACGGCCTTGAATGTGATGTCTGCAGTAACAGACATTGTCATTACTCTCGCTATGATCTGGTGTCTTCATGGCAAGAAGACGGGGTTCAGGAAGAGCACTGACATGATTAATCGCCTGGTGAGCAGGAATGTTTTCCGTGCCTTTCGCGTGACTGAATATATTCCATGGCAGATTATTTTCACGTTCAACACGGGCATTTTGACCAGCGTAATGTCGGTGGCGGACGTTATTGCCGTAAGGTCGTCCCAATCGTGTTTTCTGCATGTGCCTGACATTGGTTCTAGCTGAATACCATGCCCAACACCTTCATATACATGGGTTTCTTCCTCATTCGAGATCGATGTATGCCCATTTCCTTCACTTCAATGCAGACGTACTCTTACGATCGACTTAACAGTCTACACCAACTCGATCCTTGTCACGCTCAATTCTCGTGATTACATCCGTGGTGCAGTCTCCCAATCAGGCGGCAGCGAGCAACACGAAAGTATCTCATTGGGTAAATTCACGCATGGAAGCGGTGCTTCCAGGAGCTATCAATCTACCAGGAGTGTTCAAATGGTACGCTTGTCTTTCACCATGACGTTCACCCTTCTGACAACGATATTCGACAGGTCGAGCCCCAAGTTAATCGTGATCTCGCCATCAGGATTGAAAAGTCGACCCTTCAGGTTTGTTCTCCCGTGTTCTCCTGTCACAGCTCTCCGTTGACAGATATATAGGTTGGAGATTCAGCCTTCCTGGGAAAAGACTATACAATTCAGAAAAGTGATAAGCCAGACAGCGCATCCGAGTCTGTTTAAGCTGTCTGGTGGCTACTCTGTTGTGTACATTGGTCGTGTATATACCCTGTGTAACTGTGACGGAGATAATGTCACTTGTGTATCTCTACTTGTTCAACGTTTAACACCCATTAGCGCTTCTCAGCGCTTGTCGCAAAAAGAGGCGCTCATAAAATTCTTTTTGTCTTTTACCATCACCACCCGTTATTATGCTTTCCCCACCACCGTCAACGTCGTCATGACAGCGAATCCCATAGCCCGCAAGAATTAGACTCTACGACATGACATCTTTTGTCAATGTTGACATAGTTCTTTGCTTCGCCTGATTCTGGGCATTGGGTCCCCGGTACGAGTTATTGTCCTTTAGCCTTTTTGTTATCGTTCCGACGATCCAAGCCGCAGGACACACGGTTTATATGTCGAGCTGAGAAGCTTCAATTTACGTTTGGAAACCTATCTTCTCCCAGGAATAAAACTCACAGAGTGCGTGGTCCGTTCCTAGCAATCTCTCATCCACTGAATTTGTGAATCTTCTTAGATACAGCCTCGGACTACAATCTTGCGATTTTACTTATCAACGGCATGGAGGATCTATTTCTCATCATATTAGGAGTCTGGTTATGCTGGACTTTGGGCAGCGAGCCAACGATGGGTCTGCTAGCTCCCACGATATGCAATGCTGTGATACATCTCGCCAGCGGGTTCACAGTGTACTGTTCTATCCGCGTATCCACAAGAGCACAGGAAGTGACCAGCGTTTACCCTTCCAACTTTGGCTCCATTCTACACACTACCAGACAACCACCTTCACGCCTACACTCATCCGCTGTCTCATTGCCTGGTGTACGACCTCACCAAGTACCCAGAATCCACCATCTCGACGAAGACCGAGAGCTGCCGCTGGGAGCCCACGTAAAAATCATACACGATCTTGACCATGTCAACCACCGTCACCATCTATACTTCCGTGCCTCACTCACACCCCATCCCATCCTCACCACCAATCCGGCTCACGGCCACGCCATCAAATTCCGCATGCTTCGGATGTCTGGGATGCCGAGCTTCTTCAGGCTCCTGGTATCTCGCGTTCTGATACGAGGAACAGCCACGCTCGGTTATGATATCGTATCTCACCCTGCCGGGGATCTTCTCCCGTCGGAGTCGGACCTGTCGGGGAAATGTGAGATACGGATACCGACACCGTTGCAGATGCTCAAGGATGTTGCCTCTTCCTTGTTCGAAGATGATTCGTTGGGTCTGCGTGGTCCAGTTGAGACGTTGCCCGATATTCCTACACTGCAGGCGGACAACCATCTGTGCCCGTCCGAGGCGATGGATCTAGTTAACGTTGATGTGGTAGAACTTCCGAAGAAGGTGGAAGCGTTCGAGATTGTGGATAACAAACCGTCTCGGGAAGCTTGGGGTAGTGACTTGCACGTGGTTTCCGTTCCTGTCCTGCGTCGATTCCACTTCGAGGGCATTCCCAGTGCCTCAGTCCATCTCGATCTGAACGACGTGAAGCAATTGCCCTTGTCACAGCTGACTCATGTCACGTTGAAGGATGTCCAGATATCCTTCAATGACTGCTTGAAACTCGTATCCCAGTGCCCTCAGCTACGCTCACTATGTCTTTATGGCCGGATCGGCGAGGGTGATTCTACCCCAGGTCTTTTTGGGGAAATGGTGCGTTCAGACGAGTACGTCGTGACGAGGATGCGGAGGCTTGAGATTCACGGCTGTGCTGTTGAGGTGAAGCCTCTCTTTAACCAGTTGGATTTCCGCCAGTTGGAAGGTCTTGTGCTCAATCTCGCATCCAGAGGCATTGAACAAATGACGGCGGCAAGTCTAGACTTCCTACCTCTGGAAACCTTGAAAGAACTCCGTTTCCCGAAAACGTCCATGGCCCATCCCAACGTCCTAGCCATCGTTCAAAGACTAGGGTTATCCCGGATAGTAAGATCAGTATAATTGGGTTAACTCAGTGTTTACGCAAATGCTTTACGTATTACGACCATCATTATCTTGGCTATGTATATGGAAACTTGTATTTTCGCGGTTACAAATGAATTAAACATTTGTCAACCCAATACCATTGATTGTTACATCCAAGTCTGTTACCCATTTGAGAGGTGGCAATGCAAAAAAGAAAGCGCGGTCCACTTCAGAAATTCCAATGCCGGACATCTTCATATAGCTCAACTTCCACGAAGAGCGGTCCAGAAAGTCGATCGCTGATTGTAAACCACCGCCCCGGAATTTGAGTTCCACCCACTCCAGAGCTAGCGCGAAGAAGCTGTCAAGGACAAGAGCCATCAACGATCCCTTGGCATTTAGCTTCAGGGAACGAAGACACGGAAGTTCAAAACGGGTCCGAAAAGGCACGGGGGTTTGAGAAGTTTCGAGACTGATGATATTGAGGGCTTCTAAGCCCTGGCAACAGGAAAGCATCTCCAACAATGTGTCGTCCGCATGAAATTGACCTTGAATATGGGTGAGCTTTCCCCAATCACTAACGACCATTCTGGGAAGGCCAGAGAGATATTCCGTCTGATCCATTTCGCGGCGGATCCAGGAGATGCGACTGACAGAAGGATAAGCAAGGATGTTCTGCCAAAATAGCTTGGCTGAAACAGTATCAAAGCTTCCGTCGTCGTCGATATTGACATGTTCCAGGAATGGTGCAGCCCCTAGAATGGTCGGTAGTTCCGGTAACGTTATGAATCGCGTGAGCTGGAACGTGATGGACCTCCAACGATGAATATGTCGAAATGACATTAACAGGATCTCGTTTGTCGCCTCGACAATGGTCCAATCTACGGGTGGTTCGCAGGTCGTTGAATGCCGTATGGCTAGGGTAAGCGGATATGCGTGCGATCTCTCCAGCCATTGCTGGACCATTGCAACATGCATCATTCTGGGATCATGGAGGTATATCCTTGCCCAAAGACGAGGCGCTGAGAGCGCGATGGCACGCCATTGTCTAGATACCGAGACAACGTGCAGGAGTGTTGGAACAGGAGGGTCGGAGCGCTCTCCCTTGGAAACACAGTTGTCAAAGACGGCTGTCAGCAATTCGACTGGAAGGCTAGCGATGGAGGTGGAATTTTGGGTAGCAGACGGGTCATCGAGGTGTGATGTGGATTCAGCAAGTTCTGACGAGGGAACCGCAGGAGGTTTGTGATGGAGGTGACGGAGATGCTATAACGGGAGCACGTCAGACGGATCTAGGCCAGTTGATTGGGGCGACGCACTTTATAAACTTCATCGCTATTTCCTGACGCCGAACTGGCCATTTCTTATATGAGTCACTACTGCCAAACCGCCTAAGTCAGTTTACCGGATACAAGAGATAAACTGATGCGGCACATACTGGTCAATCTGCTGAGAGCTCGAAGAAAAGGCACTTTGTAGCGTTCTATCATCCTAGTCTTCTATGTAGTCCGGTAAACAAGGTTGTCAAGCAGCCTGTAACCTTAAGAAGTGTCAAACTAACGCACAAAATTGGTATAAGAGCGAAAAAAAATACCCCACCCCAAGGTTCAACAAGACTGTCCAAAAGAGGTATGACCATCTTCCCAAGTGCCAAACGAACACGACCGAGCGCTATTGCAATTGATTTGCAAGAATAAGGCGAACCAAAACAGACTGACATCACAAATGGTCGATCCAATTCAACTGGATGAAGGAACCGTAAAGCTTTTAGATATTGTTGGAGTGTAGTAAGGAAGTTCTTGAAGTTGAGAAGCGGAAAACAATCGCTTTGGTATTGACAGAGCATCGGTGGGTCAACGAGCAGAGCGGCGGCACGGTTGTGGGAATGTGGGTGTGACCGCACATACTGGGCGCTAGTCTTCTCCTAGCTATGGACTACCGTAACCTAGTTAACATAGGGAACTGGAACTGCTATGCGCATTTGTACATCCAAATGCTACTATGCTCGTCCATAGAGAACACCGCAAGTAGTATTGCGGAGAACAGTACATGCCCGTGGGCAGATAAGAGCTTATTATATAAGTGATGTCCCCCGGAACGTAAACACTCCCATACATTCAAGTTGGTACCTAAATACAACTTATCGTCCACTGCACTTCCTCGCTCCTATATACCCCCATCCTCTCCAGGCCTTCAGATCTTCGCCTTCTGGTCCTAGTCCTGGGACGACTAAGCTGCCTCGCGAATCCGACCATGATTGGAAACCACCAAACGACCTCAGTGAAAATCGAGCTCGGGCTCGGGTACGGGCTAATTGGGAAGTGGTAGTACACGTGTACAAGTCGGCGCCTTCGAGGCTCACCTCGTGAAAAAGAAGAGTGGTACAGTCAAAGTGCCTTGCTCCCATTCCTGTTCCGACGCACACCAATCAAACAACCTCACCCTCACTCTCAACGTCCATCGACTGCAACTGCGAAAGCATCACCACCGATGGTGACCAAACATCAACATCCGCATCCAAAAGTCGAGTCTGTGGCGGAGTCGTATAGCACGATACCGAGTGACAGGTGCTCAGATTTTCGGCATGCAAATGAATGTGTGGGTAAGCGTCAGCGAGTGCATGTTGGTTGTCGGGATAGGTAGAGTGAAATAGTGCGTGGGTGGCATGTGGGGGTACGGGTGACTGTATAGTCTGGGTTTGAGTCGATGGTCGCCTTCGGTAGAGGTGGAAGTGGAGGTGCGACGGTATCGTGTACTAGCTTCGGTGCGATTTGAATCGAATTCAGGGTTAACGTTGAACGTTGAACGCCGGCCTCGATTCGACGGAAAGTTAAAACGACAAAGAATATGGCTTACGAGCCATTTCCGCTCCCGTTATCTGGGTGGAATGGTGAATTCGAAGCCAAAGTCGAAGGGCCAAACTACATCATAACAGTCACCGTGCTGAGTTGAGCTGAGACCGCAGTAGTATAGTACTCTTTTAGAAAAGAAAGATGTTGTAAACTGAAAATGAAAATGACAAGTGGCGGGACGTACCAGATCCAAGGTCGGGCTGGGCCTCTCCTTTTCACTTGCAAGGAAACATTTTCTTCTCGAACAAAACCTTCGACGTCCTAATATTCGTTCTCCATTGCGAAAGAAAGGGGATGCTGGGAACGATTTTGCCTCGAGGCTTGTCCCCATGGTTTCCAAGCTTGCACGGATACTGAGACTGAGGACTCGAAGCGGAATAATGACGATGCTGAACGTGGTGGTGGTGGGCAAAGTTGTGGTCGCGCGCGCCTTGTCAGTGACTCTCAGTTTGATCTAGGCCTGTAACTGTCCGTCCTGTGACGATGGAAAGCATGTACAGAACTTGCCATCGTCACAGGACGGACGGTTACAGGCCTAAGTCTCATCATCGGTAGCTCGACCTCGTTCTTCACTGGCATGCTTCATCTTAAACAGCCACTTTGGGACACGAAAGCGTAACTTTGAAGAGTATTTAGACAAGATTTACTGCTCGGAAACCAGCTTTCTTCGGCTACACTGACTCCATGATTCATTCCAAAGTTCAACCAAAGTTCAAGGTCCAACGCCCGACGTCTCAAGCTACAATGTTACCATAAAAAAGTCTACCGGACTTGGGCTCTGTCCTACTATCATACACTTCCCTTGTACTCCCCTCCGTCTCAGGTCGGTATAAGAGCGCAGCTGCGCACCTCCGAGTCTATTTCGTGTCTTGAGTGATGTGGACCAAAGTCAGTACAGATCCGGACTCGCACTTGTTGACCCCTTGGTATCGACCGTGTAGACACCAAAGGCATGTGTTTGAAATTGGTGATAGACAGTGCCAGCGTCAAGAGAACTGAATCTGTTGCTGCTGCCTATACTCAGGATCGGAGAGGCGTTCGTGGTTTCCCTGCGGGATAGACCGGTCAACACGACTCAGAGCGTCGCACCTTATGGTGGACTCACCTTACTGTAGGAGTTTCATGTTCTAGTACGCTTATGTGTGGTGTCTTCGTCACTCGGTGTAATCTTTCGTTTATTACTCTGCGTGCTCGTTTCCGAATCGCCGTAATCTTCGCGCAATAATGAAAGAGGTCTGGATCTCAGGGCTGGCATCGGGAGCGAGTTGTTGATGGGCAGGATTAGGGAGCGGCAACTCTACATCGTGGCCCTTCATCATCGCCACTGCTGAGGACAGATTTGTTGATCCGAGAGGATTGAAACTGCTAGGATCTCCCGAAAACGGTTCGTTCACCACCTGCACGGGAGAAGGAGTCCGTGGCCAATCATCGTATTCAGGGAAGAATAATTCTCTACGTTCCTTCAAGAGTTGCTTAAGATGGATTAAATCGTCTTCCTATAAGAAATTCAGCTTTCTTATAGCAAGTGGAAGTCACACCCTACGCACCTCAACCAAGTCCTGCAAGACCGTCTGACAAGTATCATCCCGAATATCACCAAGCAGCAATACTTGACCCTCCTCGTTATCCTGGAGTGCATCACATATCCCGCTGAACACCTCTCTGTTTATCTTTGTGACCACAGGAAGCCTTGTGTGGCTAGTAGTATTGGCAGGTGATATCATGATAGTGGTGGCAAGATGATCTTTAGAAGAGTCTTTACCAGCACCAATGGTATATAACTGCTGAAGCACCATGACTTGAAATTCATTCATCCTTCCCAAGTTCCAGAAGGTTGTTTCCAATTCAAACGTGAACCAAAATGCATCGTGGCGTGAGATCATTGGAACGAAATCAATGCAAAAGCCCTGTAAAAAAGATTTGCATGTTCTGACAAAGTCTTTAGTAGTTTTCCCAATGGACTATTAGCAGACACTTAATCAGCCTGCATCAAAGAATGATGAATGGAGATACAGACCCTTGCCCAATTGACAACCTTGTCACAGTCAAATCCAACTAGAGCACCGCTTTGTATATGTGCTGCTACTGCACAGTCACCTGCAAAAAGTACATAGCATTGTATTAGGGTTATAACCCCCATAATGCATTATGACTTTCATAATCATTAGCAACCTCATTATATGCCAAGTCAGATACAATAACATAGTTGTAAGGTAGTTGTAATGTACTGTAATAATTACAGGTTCCATAATAATTATGATGAGTTGCAATGCCATTACAACCCAAAGACAATGTTACAACCACATTACAACCCTACTGGACAGCAAATAGGTACTGAATCCTTATCAGAATCACTCACACACATATATTGCACATAAATATAAATGTAAAATTACTTATATTGAACTGTACTACAATACACTGTTACATGATAGTACATACATACATACAATACATTATACAAATACTCTCAATGGGTGGTGAGTACTGTTTTTACAGCTTCAAGCAATCATACAAGCTACTGAAGACCTTGGTCAGTCAACAAAGGGAGCAGGGTAGATGGTGGACTTACGAAATAGAGTTGTCGGTGTACTGTTGCCACCTGAACTGTCTGGTGCATTTGGAATCTGCCAGTGTGTCGCCATTGGTGTTGGTGTGTCCAGAGAATGGGATGAGGTGGCAGGCATTCAACAGTGTCAGCATAATTGCAGTCTCAAATACGCCTGATGAACAGTTGGTGTGTTTGGGGGCTGTTGGTATGCCTAGGAGATGGGACAAGGTGAGAGGTGTTTGTTCACTTTTTTGGCATTTGTTTATAGTTCATACTTGCTCATTTGCATTTGTTTGTGTTTGTGTTGGCTGTGGTTGAACCTGTTGAAAGAAAAGGTTAAGTTTTTTCTTTTAAAGAAAAAACTCAGGCTACAGCCACACACCTTACCTGCTCTCTACACTTCTCTCTGTTTTTGCAAGCAACACATCTGTGGCACTGACACACATTGTTGTCCTCAATTGCTCAACCTTGGAACTTCTTTAGGTGCAAATCATGCAATCCAAGACATTCCAACAAACACATACCTGAGGGCATGTTTTCCCCTACTACAACCTACCAACCCCTTCTAGAATGGTACAGACTTGGGATTGGTGGTCAAAGAGAACCTCTGTAAGGGTAAAATTTGCATCAGTGAGCCAGTAGGACTGGCAATGGCATTGGAGCCATTTTCAATTTTATGTACCTTTATATCCTCAATGAGCCCATTATTGATGTTGTGTATTATAGTAGACCTTGCTGAGACCAGAACTGGTAATTTTTGAGTTTGAGAGAGAGGAAATGGGGGAGCTGTCATCAATGTCGTTCATTGATGGTGGTGGCTTGGGCAAAGGGTTAGGCATGGGAATTTGCCAATGCTGTGGCACTTTGGCTGCCATGAAGTTGAGGTAGTTGCCTCATGTGTTGCAAAACTGGCTCTCTGATGAGTTTTGTCCACCATCTCCCAGAGAGGTCAATATTTTATTCTACTCACACCAGCTTATCATTTATTAATTAAAATTTAGTTTCATTATAAACATAAATAGGTGGACCTAATACTAAAGCCTTGTTACATTGTCATGTTGCATGGGTTTTTATATGCTGTTGCACTAAGACCTTTACTTATATTTGAAATTGTGTTATAATGTGCATGTACTGGGGTTTTAACTTGTTGTAATGACTCTATGTGGGTTGTAACATGGTTGTAATGTGGCTATAATGTCAAATAATCCTTCCAGACAGTTGTAATGTGGTTGTAAGGGGGTTGTAAGGCAGTTAAAATATTTCAATATATTGCAACTAGGCTATAATACACTTCTAATCTAGCTGGATTTATTACAGTATATTGCAGCCCTCATAATTCTGTTTCAACACTATTATGATTCTATATACTTTTTGCAGGTGGTAAGGATTGAACTTGTTCAATGCTGCAAGCAGATCTCAGCTTGGAGTCTCTACTCCGACACAGTATTCATCCCAGCACTAACATGAATATTTCATTATGTTACTCTGGAGCATGCCCTTCCAGAATTGTAAGTTGGCAACAAAGTTGCATTGTGAATGAGATAGGGGATAGTAGGAAGAGAGGGTAGAAAGGTTATGAAGTAGGAGTGTGGCTACCAGGTGACGATACTCTTGCTGAGGCATTTGGGGAATATGATAATCTGTGGAGCAGTGTTGGTTGAAGAGAAGCTCATTGAATAAGGCATGTGCAGTATGTATGTCAGAATCATCATCTTCTGGAATATTTAACACTGCATGTAGCCTCAACAAAAGCATCCTAACTTTGCCCTTCCTGAGATTTAGAAGAAGCGCAATCATGGAAAAAGAGTGCCAATGAACACCAGAACCATAATATCCAAATTCATAATGAGGTGTCACAAGTAGACAAAGGACTGGCTGGACTTTCTTCCACCTCTCCTGACAATGTGACAGGATTTCATGATACAGCAAGTCCAAGTCGGAGTAAGAGGAGTCTGAATTGCAGTTGACATAGATACAGAGTATGGTTTCCAACTGGTCCTGTGGCATTTTGAGGAAGACATCACAATTATCAATGTACTTGATTACTGTGACTGCAAGAATGAACTGTCCATCAGCTCTGTTGGCGAGCTGATCAATGGAATTATCACCAGGCCATGAGGTGTCTTCATAACACAATGCTTGGTAGTGCTTCTCGCAAAGTTCGATGAACTTGTCAACAAGGTACCTTTGGATATCTTGATGTGCCTCTGGTGAGAATGTCACTGCAAGCTGTGTCAGAATCATACCAAAGTCCTTGTGAGCAAAGGCATGGCAAATCTGAGGCTCAGGATGACTGGAAACAAGGAAGATCCAGGGAATAGGAATATGGGCAGTGGCAACGTTTCGGATAAGTGCCAGTAGACATTCATATGGACGTTCCTGGGACAGTGGATGATTCTGTATTGTCTTTTGGGCAGAGATAGTAGGTGGATCAAAGGTGGACTGGAGACATTCATTAAGACCATTGATAACAATGATGTTTGGCAAGTTTAGTTGCTCAACCATCTGGGAACACAGTTCAATTATCAGTTCCTGGAACTGGCTTTTGATAGTTGACTTGAAGATCTTGGGATCTGAACAGATTGTGTCAATGATTGTTGGGCCCAGCACTGTTCACAACTGATGTAGTTTTGAGAACTGATATACAAGGCTGGCTATGAATGGAGCAAGATTATCTCAAGTCAAGTCATTTCATAAAAAGAAGAAGGCTGCAGCTAGCCTAGTGCTGATGTACTTCTCTGTGAGGTTCTGTGCAATGGCTGATTTCCTAACTCCAGCAGTACTATATAGCCAGAAGATTCTAGTGGGCTTGAGGCTGTCTTCAACCCATTCGCTCATTTCTGTGAGAATGCAGGTGTGGATACCAACATGGCAATTTGGCAGGGGGAAATGCTGTTCAGCATCAAGAAATACATTGGCAGCAGCCCTCTCTGTGAGAAAAGAGAGAACTCTGACTGCAAGCCAAAGAAATTTGTCAGTAAGGCTTGGTAACATGGGTTATAAATACACACTTATATCATCCAGATTAAAGATATTAACATAATGATCCCCTCCAGTGTTGTACTGATCTCTCCTAATATTGTTGATAGCATCTCTTCTGATCCAGACTTGAGAGCCAGGAAATGACATCTGAGTGAGGTGGTTGGAAATCAAATGCAATGTGTTTGTTCAGCTTTAGTTGCAAGTCCCTGGTCATTTTGAACATTTGGGGCAATAATGAGCATCATATCTATTGAATTGCTATGGAAGAATGCTAGTTTGGTGTTATTTGTAATCCTACTACTTAGAGTAGTCAATAAGGTTCATAGGTGTGGATGGACTCAGGAATTGGAACTGCTATGCATATTTATACATCCAAATGCTACTATGCTCGTCCATAGAGAACATTGCAAGTAGTATTGCAGAGAATAGTATGTACCCATAGGCAGATAAGAGCTTATTATACAAGTGGCATCCCTGGAATGTAAGCACTCCATACACTGGTACTCTAAATACAACTTTTCATCCTCTGCACTTCTTCACTCCTATATACCCCCATCCTCTCCAGGCCTTCAGATCTTCTTCACCTTCTAGTCTTAGTCCTAGGATGACTGAGCTGCCTTGCGAATCCAATCATGGTTGGAAACCACCAAATGATCTCAGTGGAAATCAAGCTCAAGCTTGAGTATGGGCTAACTGGGAAGTAGTGGTACATACGTACAAATCAACCCTTTGAGGCTCACCTTATGAAAAAGAAGAGTGATACAGTCAAAGCGCCTTGCTTCTATTTCTGTTCCAATACACACCAATCAAACAACCTCACCCTCACTCTCCATGTCCTACTGGTCTCCATTGACTGCAACTATGAAAGCATCACTACTGATAATGACTAAATATCCACATCTGCATCCAAAAGTCAATTCTGCAGCAGAGTCGTGAAGCGCAATACCGAGTGACAGGTGCTCAGATTTTTGGCATGCAAATGAACATGTGAGTAAGTGTCAGCAAGTGTTCCAATCAAGCAGATGCATGTTGGTTGTCAGGATAGGTAGAGTGAAATAGTATGTAGGTGGGATGTGGGGGTATGGGTGACTGTATAGCCTGAGATTGAGTCAATGGTCACCTTTGGTGGAGGTGGAGGTGGAGGTGGGACAGTATCATGTACTAGCTTCAGTGCAATTTGAATTGAATTCAGAGTTGGGGTTGAATGTTGGTTGAACGCCGGCATCGACTAGACAGAAAGTCAAAATGATAGAGAATATGGCTTACAAGCCATTGCTTCCATTATCAAGATGGTGTGGTAAATTCAAAGCTGAAGTTGAAGGTCCAAACTACACTATAAAAGTCATTGTGCTGGGTTGAGCTGAGGCTGCAGCGGTATAGCATTCTTTTAGCAGAGGAAGGTGTTTTTAACTAGAAATAAAAATGACAAGCAGTGGGACATACCAGATCCATAGTCAGGCTGGGCCTAATACCTTCTTTTTCACTTGCAAGGAAACATCTTCCTCTTGAACAAAATCTTCTTCAATGTTCCAATATTTGTTCTCCACTGCAAAAGAAAGGTGACACTGAGAACAATCATGCCTTGAGGCTTGTCTTCATGGTTTCCAAGCTTGCACAGACACTCACTATGTATGAGGTGTTCCTTTTATGCTATTAATACAAAGGAAATACACCCAGAATACTGCTATATATTTGCTTCTAGACAACACTCAGAAAATTCTATTAGTTTTAAGTTGTCATCACATATTGAAAACAGCAAGCATACTCTGGATTTTAATTTCCAGAAGAGTCTGTGTTTTTTTATTATTTTATGATAATGAAATTATAGAATTATCCTTTAATTTTCTAATTACAAATATACTAAATTTTCTGCCTTATAAAATAGTAAGAAAACATTTATAAGATAAATACAAGATTTTGAATTTTATATCAAAGGAAACATGTTAAATACAAAAGGAAAACTATATGAAAACTATCTAAGAACTGCTTTAAAATATAGTGTTTTCACATGATTTTCCTACTATTTTCCTAGTGTTTTCCTAGTGTTTTCTCTGACTTTCCCACAATAGAAAATGTGGAATTTTTATCTTATCTTATCAGCATTTTCTGAGCATTTTCAACCAGAGAAAATTTAATGTTTTCTCAGTATGGAAATTATTCTAATATATTGTATTATCTATTAATTCTCAGAATTTGAAAATTCCATATCTTTTGCTGCTGAAAATTTAGTATTCTCCAGGCATATTCTTGTTGAGAGGACACAATTGAAATTTAGAATTTATATATGGTTTTATAAAAATTCTCTTTGCAAGAAGATTAAGTGTTTTCTCAATCAGAATACCATGTTAAAAGAACACCTTGTATGTAGTGACTGACACTAAAAACTCAAGGTGGAATAATGACAATGATGCTGAACATGGTGGTGGTGGAGGGCAAAGTTATAGTCATGTGCACCATGCTGGGTGACTTGCTTTGTCTTGGACAGCCACTTTGAGACATGAAAGCATAACTTTGAAGAGTATATTAGACAAGTTTTACTGCTTGAAAACCAGCTTCCTTCAGCTACACTGACTCCATGATTCATTTGTTTTAGTTTGCCAGTGTTTTTCTGTTGTTATCCAATGAGAAGCATTGAGAATAACACAAACTCACCACAACCCAAGTTTCTCACACAAGATGGCCAGTTTATAGTTGTCAGAGGCAACATCATCTGGCTTGTGCACTTTGTTGATTCTTGGAGTCGTCACAATCACAGTCGTCTATTCTTCTTTCTTCACTGCCATCCCCCATTTCCCAACCTTTTGCCCAACTTTCTGGTGAGTGTCACTCCACTATCCTGCCTATCTCATCCCCACTTTACATTCTTTAGCTCACTTATTCTCTTACAGCATATGCCATTTGCCTATGTAAGGAGACTAGAGATCAGGTTTGTATAAGTATAAAGGAGAATTATAGTGTGTTTCCTCTTTTCTGACATTCTAACATACCTTACTTATTATTTGCACTATCTGCAGGAATGGTTTCAAAAAGGTGTGCTGTACTCTCAATCCAAGCTTCTTTCACCATTAAATAACTTCATTCCACACAGAAATAGACACAAACAATAGACTCAACTGTATGGACTTGAAGCAAAGGTCAGGGTTCAATGCTGGGGCATGGCCAGGGGCAGAGGGCAGTGGGACATGACACAGTGCAGAGGGTTTTAGTGGCAGCAATGGGACTTGAGTATATGACATGGTAAACAAGAATGCCACAATATCCCACACACAGCCCAAATTTGGTCAGTTAATTAGCTTTGTGTAAGTACTGGTATGCAGCCATAACACATTGAATTCTCTGATTATTCATGCTATCTGATGGAAACCATACCCAGGGAACAGTAGAACCTACCACATCCAAATCCATTGGATACAATCAGACACTGTCAGTCACTGTCAGCCTTTATTGATAGTATCTGTTGGTATTGAAGGTGTCCTATGTCATTGAATACCATCATTGAGTTTCTCACTGGAGTTGAACGTTGAATGCCCAATGTCTCAAGATCTCAGCCTTCAAGTTACAATGTTACCATCAAAAAAGTCTACCGAACTTAGGCTCTGTACCACTATTGCACACTCCCCTTGTTTTCTCCTCTGTCTCAGGTCAGTGTAAGAGCATAGCTGTGCACCTCTCTCTCGTGTCTTGAGTAATGTGGACCAAAGTCAGTACAGATCAGGACTCACACTCGTTGATCCCCCTGGTATCAACTGCATAGACACCAAAGGCATGTGTTTGAAAGTGATAATAGACAGTGCCAGTGCCAAGAGAACTGAATCTGTTGCTGCTGACTATACCCATAATTGAAGTGCCGTTTACAGTTTCACTGCAGAATAGACTGGTCAACACAACTTGGAGCATTGCATGTTATGACAAACTCACCTTACTGTAGGACTTTTATGTTCTAGTATGCTTATGTGTGATGTCCTCATCACTCAGTGTAATTTTTCGTTTGTTACTCTGTGTACTCATTTCCAAATCACCATAATCTTCATGCAGTAATGGAAGAGATCTGGATCTCAGGGCTGGCACCAGGAGAGTGAGTTGTTGGCAAGTAGGATTAAGGAGTGGCAACTCTACATCATGGCCCTTCATCATCATTGCTGCTGGGGACAGATTTGTTGATCCAAGAGGATCAAAACTGCCAGGATCTCCTGAAAACAGTTCATTCACCACCTGCATGGCAGGAGAAGGAGTCTGTGACCAATTATTGCATTCAGGGAAGAATAATTCTCTACGTTCCTTCAAAAGTTGTTTGAAATGGACCAAGTCATCCTCCTATGACAAGTTCAGCTCTTTTATATCAAGTGAAAGTGACACCCTAGTACACACCTTGACCAAGTTTTGTAAGACTGTCCAACAAGTGTCATCTTGAATATCACCAAGTAGCAATGCCTGGCCATCTTCATCATTCCTGAGTGCATGAGATATCCTTCTAAACACCTTGTCATTGGCCCTTGTGAGCAAAGGAAGCCCCATTTGACTAGATCTATCAGCTGGCAGCAATAAAATGGTATTTGCAGGGCAATTGATAGAATCCCAATAGTCTTTACCAGCATCAACTGCAAGCAATTGCTGGAGCAATGTGACTTGAAACTCATCCAAGCCCCTCCCATATTCCCAGTAGGCCTTTTCCAAGTGAAATGTAAGCCAAAATGCATCATGTTGTGAGATCATTGGATCAAAACCAATGCAGAATCTCTGTGTCAAAGACTCACATACTTTGAGGAAGTCTTTGATATTGATACTTTCCCTGATGGGCTATTAGCAGACACTTGATCAGACCATCTTGAAGAGTAATATAGTAGATGATACAGACCCTTGCCCAATCAAGAACCTTATGCCAGGGAAGGTCAAATTGAAGACCAAAGTGATATATGAGCACTGCTGCTGCACAGTAAGGATCAAATCCATTCAATACTGCAAGCAGGTTTGGGCTTGGAGTCTCTACTCCAGTGCAGTAAGCATGCCAGTATAAGCATGCATATTGTGTTAGGCCACTCTCAAGCATGCCTTTCCAAGATGATAAGGTGGCAGTAGAATTGCATTGTGGGTGAGCTGAGGGATAGTGGAATGAGAGGGCAGAAAGATGGCAAAGTAGGAATGTGGCCATCAGATCATAGTACCCTTGCTCAGACATTGGGAGAGTATGATAACTTGCTGAGCGGGTTTTGTCGGAAAGAAACTCAGTGAATGAAGCATGTGCAACATGTATGTCAAAGCCATCATCTCTCGGGATATGTAATACTGAATGAAGCCCAGACAAAAGTGTCACAACTTCACCCTTCTTGAGATTTAGAAGTAGTGCAATCATAGAAGGAGAGCGCCAATGAATACCAAAAGTGTTATTCCCACTGTTGTAATGAGGGGTTGCAAGTAAACAAAGAATTGGTTGGACTTTCACCCACTTTTCCCGACAGAATGACAGTATCTCAAGATACAGTAGATCCAGGTCGGAGTAAGGGGAGTCCAAATCAGAGTCGACATAAATACGGATAATGGTGTCCAACCGGTCCTGCGGCATCTCAAGAAAGACATTGCAAGTTTCGATATACTTGATTACCGTGGCTGCGAAGACAAACTGTCCATCAGCTCTGTCGACGAGTTGATTGATGGAATTATTGCCGGGCCACGAGGCGTCTTCGTCTTGCAATGCTGGATGCTCCCTTCGAAGTTTGGCGAACTGATTGACAAAGTATTTCCGAATATCTCGACGTGCCTCTGGAGACGACGTCATCGCAAGCTCTGTCAAAATCGTGCCAAAGGGGGCAAAGGCACAGCGAATCTGAGGTTCGGGGCGACTGAAGACAAGGAAAATCCAGGGAGTGGGGATGTGGGAAGTGGCGACATTTCGGATAAGTGCCAGTAGACGTTCTTGAGGACGTTCCTGGTGTGGTGGCCGACTCTGTACTGTCTTATGGGTCGGGGCAGTAGGAGGATCGACGGAGGATCGGAGACACTCGTCAAGACCATCAATGATAATGACATTTGAAGTGTTCTCCCGTTCCGCCCCAATCATTAGGGAACATGGCTCAATTATCAGTCTCTGGAACTGGTTTTCAACAGTCGTGTCGAAGATCCTGGGATTTGAACGGATGGCCTTGACGATCTTCGGGCCCAGCACTGGCCACAGTTGGTCTGATCTGGCGAACTGATACACAATGCTGGCCACGAATAGAGCGAGGTTGTCTCGGGTCGAATCGTTTCGTGAAAAGAAGAAGGCTGCAGCGAGCCTGGTGCGGACGTATTTCTCTGCAAGGGTCTGCGCGATGGCTGATTTTCCAACCCCGGCGCCTCCATACAGCCAGAAGACCCTGTTTGGCTTCGAGCCGTCTTCGATCCATTCACTGAGTTCCCCTATAATGCGGGTACGAGTACCAGCGTAACAGTTTGGTGGGGGGAAACGCTGTTCGGCATCAAGAAACGCATTGGCGGCGACTTTCTGTGCGAGAAAATGGAGGGTAGCATCTGCAAACCGAGAAAATTTGTCGGTAAGTTTCGGTGATGTAGGTTTCGACTACGCACTTGGATCATCCACATTCAGATTGACAACGTTATGATCTCTTGCAACAATGTACTGATCTCTTCCGATATCGTTGATAACGTCCCCTTCGACTTGGACTTGCGAGCAAGTGAATGACATCTTGATGAAGGCAGGGGTAATAATAGAGAGGGGGGATGCAACGTGTTGGTTGGCAGATTCCTGGTCCAGAGTTTGGCGATGATTGGTATCATATGTCCTGTCAAACTCTCGATGCTACAGCAAGCCTGCTGCTCAAGCGCTCAAGGACGAAATCTTTTGCTGTGTATCAGTCAGTTGCATAGCTGTCAATTTACGCATATCACTCACCATCGTGACTCCCCGAGAGCCTGTAATGACCGAAAAGAGTGTCCTGTAGTTTCCGGTGTTGAAGTTGAAGTCGAGGAAATAGGGCTGCCGCTCGGGAAGAAGCCACACAGTTTCTCGCAGGTATCCGAGACCACAACTGAGATGGGGAACTTGACTAGGCGTCGTCAGTATAGGGGGTCAGATGTGTTGATCACAGAACCCACCGAATCAGATCTACAAGCTAGCGTGTCCCCCCTGCCTTATCCCCGCAAACCATGATAACCGAATACGATCCAAATAAAGACTTGGAATAACGTAGAATTCTGAGGAGGTGCCTTGAAGACGGCCCGTAGCTTTGGGTGCACACGATAAACTGATATTATTTTCGTGTCGGAGCATTAACATCGACCAAAACAACCCGGAATGAGTAAGACCTGGCTTTCAGGCTCGAAAAAAAAGATGTATCCGGAGCACAGCACAGGCAGAGTGTAAGCGTAGATCATAGGAGTCGGGAGAATGAAGGAGGGTGGTTAATGGAGCGGAAGAACCGTGGCTTACGCTCGAATTTCATCTTCCCGAGTCAAAACCTAACCCGTTGACTCAAACACAAGATGTATGTATTGTAGGACCAACATACAAAAAAAAACATGCACACGCCCTATGGTATACACTAAAGTAACAAAGTAAAGTATACCCCATAAATAAAACCTTCTAACAACAACAACCGACTCACAAAACGTGCCTAAATTGCACATTCGAAAGAAAGGAAGGTTTGGACTGTAACTCGATAAAGGTATCACTTGTACGATAGAATCTCCAGAAAGGCTCGGAAGCATGGAGACCATACGAAGAATAATGAACAACAAATGGAGTGGTTCAAGAAGCGGCAATGAATGGAAGACGCCGCATTATGAAGTCGATGCGACCAAGTCAAGAAAAGGTTTTGACTGGGCAGAGACGCTTTAGATACCGCCGTAGGGGTTTCCGCCTTCGCCAGCGGTACTGACTGTTCTCTGCTTCGTAGCATACACATAAGCCTGCCCACTCTGGTCCACGTTCGGTGAATAAGCATAGTTGGCGTATGCCTCAATGTTGTACGCAGCCTGAGGTACGGGCCGTGAGCTATAAGCACCCGCTGGGTCGTCATGTCCGTCGTCTGAAGTAATATTCCTGGCCTCCGTAGCATTGGATGTCTGACCAAAGGTATGCTGCTGCCTGGGCTGGATGGGCTGTCTCTGCGCCGGTACCGCACCACTAGGACCAACAGCCTGTAACTGCTGCATCTGCTGTTCATCATGAAACTGCTGTGCAAACGCATCGGTATAATACTCGATACTATTCTTCGGCTGGTGATACGGCTGGTACGGTTGACGCTGCTCCTGTGCTTGGCGATAGGCGTAAGCACCATGCCCAGCCATGCCAGGACCATTAATTGAGCTGCTGACGGATTGATGACCTGGACGAAACTGGAACAATTCTGGTGTTTTAGTGCGTTCATCATCCACGATCATGGCAGAACGACGGAATGAGGCGGCGTCGAAGTGATGGGTCGCACGTCTCGAACGTCTACGGCGCTAAAAATACCGGGCAAGTCAGAATACTGCTTAACGACGGGGGGAGGAACCATTACGCACCATGTAAAACACGATTGCGGCGCCGAGTAGTGCAATACCCACTAGGACGCCGGAGATGGTTCCAGCCACAGCACCAACGCTCATTGCACCAGTGGCAGCTGGTGCGGAAGTCTCGCTTGGGCTGGGGCCGGAATCAACCGGGATTGTACCAGTCTGCGTCATGGTACCTGCCCCAGTACCTGGCCCAGCGACGAAACCTGCAGTAAAGGTACCTCCACTCGCAGCACTGGAGAGTGTTGGTGTAGTTCCAGTGCCTGTGGTGGTGAACTATGAAAATTATGAGCTCGATGAATGTCGGTGATCAAACAAGCAGACTGACAGTAGCAGAAGCAGAAGTACTCGTTCCTGCTGAAGGGCTGGAGGAAGGGCTAGAAAACGAAGAAGACCTGACCGAAGATGAAACCGAGGTATCCTTGGAAGAAGTCGACGAGATAAGGGTTGTAGACGTTGTCGCGGCCGGTGTCGGAGTGGTAGAAGTAGTCAACTCCACATCAGAAAAGGTAGAAGTAGAGCTGCTCGCGGAAGCTTCGCTGGACGACAAAGAGCTGGCAGTCGAATTACTCGAGGAGTCAGATGAGCTCTCTGATGAGTAATATCCGGTTCAGTGATCGGATTCTGAAGCGAAGACACGGAAGCACAAGATACGCACCTGTCGAACTCGCTGGCGAGCTAGATAACGATATTGACAAGGGCCCGTCGCCAACTGCAGGCCCAGGACTAGTTTCATCCTCAGACGACTCGTCCTCTGTCCCATCGTTTCCAGCACCTTGACCGCTATCTGGGGGTTCCTGGCGAACTCGAAAACCCCAGTGTTCAAATATACGATTCATGACTGTCTTGAAGAAGGTATATATAGGTTATTTGCTTGAAAATACTGTTGTTTTCGATTTTGAAGAAAGAGCGTGGAGGATACAAAAGAATGATGTGATAGCCCACTTGCAAGGCTTTGATTTTCAACCTGGCCAGTCGACGGTTGAGGTGAGCTGAGCACAGGCTGCAGCAGAGGTGATGGGAAAAGGGCAAGGGGAATGGGAACCGCACTTGGCAAGTGAGATGATGATGGTTGCCAGAATGCTCCCTTGCACACCCCGTGTGAACATGTAATAGCCTGTATTTTAGCGTTTCCTCTTCCGCTGCCACGAGCCACGAGCCCCGGCCCTTGGGCCTTTCCAGTTTCATATATCTCAAGAAGGACAACTTTTCTGCAATATAGCAAAAGGGCGGCGTCGTACATCTGTGGATTTCAGGAAATATGGCAGGAGCTGGCAGTATCCGCCAACAATGACGGGATCATTAGTTTCGCGTTGATCAAATGATAATGATATGGAAGGCAGTATGTGTTCCATAATTGGCGGCTGCAATATTTCTTTAGGCCGAAGCATGCGCTAGGTGTTGCTTCTGTCATTGAACATTTGTCTTGGAAGTTGGTGTCAAATTTTCGGCGAGTTCTCCCAGAGCCTGCTCAGAACCTATCGTTCATGCGAAGGGAACGTCTTTTACAAGGCACGGTTTTGACGAAGCCGCCATACTACGAATATCGATTAAGCAGGATCCGGAACATTTATCTAGGAGACGCCAACGCGCAGAGCCGTAATAGCCACCGATTGACTCCCGAACGTCTTCGTTCCAGGTCAGACTTGTTATCTAGGACGAAAATATGCGTGCTAAACGTCTGGCCAGAATACTTGCAGTGTTTATGATGGATTCCACATTTTGACTCGAGATCTTCCCGAAATCAAGCATCATAGCTGGCTGGATGGTGGCGACGTTGTTGCCTCTTCCTGCTGGAACAAAACCACTACCGTTGCTTGCTTCGAAAACATCATTACCCGTCACTACATTCTAGAGGACAGAGCGTAGAGTAACGCGAGCTATAGCCCATTCCCTGTACCATGACTGACCGGAAAACGTGTAGTAGTCCGAAGGTCTAAAGATTCACGCACTGGAACCAGGCGCTGCATGAGCATCGGAACAGTTTCCTTGATTCTCGACTCCCGATGCCTCACGCATTCAAACCCGGGGAATGCGTACTACGTTCGCTCTAAAATCGAGGGTATCGATCTTCGATGATGAGGTCTCTGGTCTTTTGTTCGGTGCCTACAAATGCTGATGGCACGATTCTTGCAGATCTGAAGTTACCAGCGACCCCCCCAACTGCTTTAGACGAATTCATTCATGATGTACTTCAAGTCACTCAGGAATGCTGTATGGCGCTCAATATGATGCCCTTAGTTCGCTCGACCTTGGAGTATCCATAGTGGAGTCTTCTAAAAGGTACCCCGGGTGTCGCTTAATCGCTGGTCGCCGGCGGCATCTTCTCACGTATCATTGTTTATCACAAACCACCATGGCATTCCACTGGGGTTAGTGCCCCCGCGGCGGCCATTGGTACGTGGTCTTTCCGGTCTAATGATGAATGCCATTTTGAGAGTTTTCAGGCGTACCAGGGTTTCGTCGGAAGATTTCCACCGTAAGTCGATGTCTGCCGAACTGGGTCTTTACATAAACTACATAGATTCAAACGGCCGAACGGGTATTCATCGCCTTGTCTATATCGGGCGTCGATGTTTAATCGTCCGGCACGAGTAAAGCATGAGCTAGACTCAGAGGCTAGGAAAAGATTATTGTGTACGGTTAGCAACCTCCTTTGAACATTCGCAGACTGAAATAGATTAAACAGATTTCGCGCTCACTGGCGATTTCAGAGTGTTGAGATGACGCAGCAGAAAGAGTCCGATTTTACCTTGCGAAGCCTAATTTGCGATGACAACTTCCGTTTCTCGAGCGCGTTCTAGAATCCTGTGCCACACGGACTTCATACCCCCGACTTGTCCTGTACGGCGAATCGTCTCCTGCATGAGATTTTAGACTCAACAAGCATACGCTGCATCATAGAACTGAGTGATGACTGACGGATTTTCATCGTATAAAAGGGAGCAGACTAGAGAATAATTCTTCAGCTTCTTCAGCGCTCAAACACTTTCACTCACCTTTTCGTTCTCCCACCTCTATAATCACCATGAAATTCATCGCCGCCATCGCACTCCTCGCTACCTCAGCTGCTGCTGTCCAACTCCAGTATGACCCGGTTTATGACAATGCAGGCCAATCCTTCTTGACCGTAGCATGCTCTGATGGCCCCAACGGCATGCTCACCAAGGGCTATACCACATTTGGCTCGGTGCCCAGCTACGTTGGTGCAGTGGATACTATTACTGGCTGGAATTCGGAATCCTGCGGTACATGCTACCAAATTACATGGAGTGGGACTGGAAAGACTATCCACGTCGTTGGTGTTGATGTTGCTGGGAATGGATTTAATGTGGGACAGAAAGCTATGGATGATTTGACGAATGGGCAAGCGGTCGCTTTGGGGAATATTGACGTTACGGCGACGCAAGTTGATAAGTCGGTTTGCGGACTCTAAGTCTGGTGAGTATTTGATAACCTGGGAGCTTCGAGCTGTTACTAACACTATGATTTAGAACGTAGTTGACCGAAGGATAATGCTATATAACGCGAATTTACGAACATGGACTTTAAGGAACGGGCAACCATTTCATCGTGGACTTGGTAGATGGACATTTCACAATCGCATTACTATCTACACCATTCATATCATATATACAATGTTTTTCATAATGCCTTAAAGGAAGCCTTTGGCAGTACTGAATCATCACACAAGAAGTGCCACGCCGGGGTATAGACGAGCTGGCCTGTTGATCCAGCGTGTGATATAGAGAAAACAGCATGTACCCTACGCACTTCGTTCTCAGGAAGCCACTCCGAAGCTTGAGGATACCTAATACGGCAGAAAAACAGCAGCGATTCTATGTGGTCCAGTAGTTGCAAGGATTTGTGGTGTTGGCCTTTGGGGAAAACCTCCGGAGCAGAAAAGACACGTGTCCAGAAATCGAACTTAGAGGTGACAGGTTAGGATCGTATAATCACGAAGGTCGAGCGAAAAGAAGTACTGCATTAGATTAGGAGACACTCTTCTTAGCTTCGGTTTGTATACGAGGCTCTGACACCTCATCTACTTCTGCTCAAAATATCAGTTCTACGCCGGAACAGTGATTCTTTCCAGGTTCGAAAAGGTTCAGAACGTTTAATCCCAGGGCCGTCATGAACATCAGTGGTCAGTTGCAAAGCTTTGTTATATCGCATTACAGGTTTGTATCCGAACGAAACATGTACATGGAGAAATATAGGATGATATGTGCGAGTAATACGAGTTATATGCGACGTTCAGGCGCGTACGAATGAACTTGGTCTATGTGACGAAACAACAAGCTACAAGAGAAAACCGGCAGTCAACGTGAAGGAACATATCAGATAATGATGTGCAGCATATCCCTGTAAAGAAATTGCCCGAGTTGCCACTTACAACTCGCGTCCGCCGCGTAATAGATATATACAGTATACGAAAGCCACAAATGATCTGCAAGCCTTCCACTGAGAAACCATTGGGTATGTACTGCGCAAAAAAACCTTTGTTGATCTCTGATCGTTTAGATGTCAAGAAGCCGGGCAATGATTGAGCGCCCGGATGATGGTGTGCTTCTCATCGTGAGCCGCACTCAAGAAGAGTTTGGGAAGTGGGCAAGGTTGGGTATAATATGCCATGTCCGAATGAGCAACGGGAGTCCATCAAAGCAATGTGGCTAAGCCCAGGAGCTCACAGGTTTCTCTGTTCCGCAATAGGTCTTATGGTACTAAGTCATCTCGATCAGAACACGAGCCGAACAAAATGATTTGAGGAACACTGACCTTCCAGTCATCGGCTTGGCAGGCGGGACTGCAGTAACCTGAAAGCAGCTGTCAACGGGAACACATGGTAAGATCAAGATCGACGTACGGGTGAATTTGCATTTGCTGCACTGAAGCTTTGGATTCATTTCACCACAGTCTGCTCGACACGACATTTGGTGTCGATGATACGCTTGTTTAATTTGATCACCGTCAAACTGATCGTCAATCTGTGCCTTTCTCTCTTCGTACATGGCGCTTGCTCGGGCTCGTGTTTCAGCCAGCCTAATGCGCCGTCCCTCCATAAAAGATGCGAGTTTGTCTTTGTCAGACGCAGTCATACCGCTCCAGCTGATGTCGATAGTCTCCGCCTCGTAGAGTTTGTTGTACCAGATAGATTTCGTGACAGCGGCCCCTTGACCACGAACCCAGATCTGGGTTCCTCCCCATGGAGAGCCCAAGTCAGATGTACTATGGGGAACCCACTTTCCGACGCGTTGCGCTGGGTCACGCTGGATGATATATCGGACTCCATGATGAGCCAACTCCCCAGTTGTGGTATCGATGAACCCAATCTACTTGCAGACGACGGATGAATTTAGAGTAAGATGATTGAGCGAATACGTATACTACGCACTTCAATATGATTGCCACGTCTTTGGACATAGACATCCTGCAACCATTTTATCCCTGTGTGAACCCTAAGGTCGAATTGCTTCGTGTTCTCGGTATCAAGGAGCTTTTCCAAAGCTTCAGGGTAGCCTACACGATATAACAAGGTTGCGATTCCATCTGGTCCGGTTATTGGAGGTGATTTGGGATGCTGGCCCTCTTCGTTGATGCCAGATTTGATGACTTTTGGGAAGCCCTCGGGTGCCGATGCAGGAAGAATTTCTGTGTCCAAAAAGCGTATCTGAAAGCGCATCAGAGCCACTTCTCTTTGGCAGATAAACGTACAGCATACCACTCCGTGCATCAAGAATGGCCTAGCGAGACGATGGGTGGGAGGAAATTTATTGGTCGTTGCGGTCACGAGTCTGAACACGACTCCCAAGCTCTAAGTCTTATACTGCACATTGACAGGTCTTACACGCTTAAGAAGCCCAATCCAAGGTTACAATGTACGGCGTCGTAAGTCTGGAAAACCACCATTTCACAAGATATTGACGCGGCCTTTATTCAGGTTCGGTTTCTAGACTACCCTCGCCTTCCTGCCACTGCTCCAGAAGACTATCCGAAAATCATCAAGTCTGGAATCAGCGAAGACGGTCAGCACCCAAAATCACCCTCAATCACTGGGCCTGACGGGATTGTGACTCTTCTATATCGTATTGGGAAGCCTGAAATTATAGACCGGTTGCTCGACTTTGAAAAAACCAAAGAATTCACGCTGCGTGTCCATACTGATGAGAAGGATTGGTACAAAGATGTTTATGTGAAACGAAATAGGGCAGACGTAGAGGTGCGTATATTGCTATGCTCTGGCCCAGAATTTTTGCATTCACAACTCATCGGAGCCATAGATAGGATTCATTAACCTGGACGGTATATGGGCAGCACATGGCGTACGATATCGCATCGAGAAGGAGCCAGACTCACTTTACTACTACGGCAAATGGACGCCTATAAGCACTGCAGATCTCAGTCTTGGCCACCATTGGGGAGGATGTCAAAACTGGATCCGAAAGCAAGGAGGGGACATCACGAAAGCAATCATGCTGCATCGACACTATAACCGCAGGGTTGACATTAGGTGGAGTGGTCTGTCGCATGAGGACTGGGAAGTGATACAAATTGACCTACTTGCTCGTCGCATCGAGTACAATCAGGAGGCTGAGAAACAACACGAGGAGTATAAAGCCAAGAAGGCACAGTATTTGGCGAATGACCGCGAAGCGGATATCTGGATGGACTTTGCAGAGATATATCGCCAACGGTTGGCGTGCAGGGCAGATTGCGATGAGAAGAAGCCTAGGTTGCAGTACACAAAGTGCAAATTTACTCGTATGTTCTATCTCTTACCTTACGTTTGTTCCACCCGATATTGAGAGTTCGCGATAGGATACTGCAGCGCTGAATGCCAGAAGGATGACTGGAAAGTGAGTGACCGCACTCGGAAATCACTCAAAAGTCGATTCTGACAAGTTATTGTAGTATCACAAAACTTACTGCGGAAAAGAGGAACCTATTCCCGAGGAATGCAAACGGTACCTAGAGGACATGCTGTGAATCATCAGTCGGCTGTATTGAAACTACTCACATGTATGATGTATCATTCATGTTCAAGTACCCAAACTAGGTCTAAGAACCTATCTTCTGATCACAATGAACGGGTTTAATTTGACGGCCATCCGCTCTGCCATTTTATGCGCGAAACTTTTGGGACAGATCCTCGCATATTTTTCGTCTATTCTGAATCTATCGTAGAGCTGACGTCCAATTCAAAGCCTTGTATCTATAATTCATCATCCTGCACGAGCTCGGGGGCCTGCTCTTGCTCGACAAAGGCAAACAGATAACTAACCTCCTTCCCTTGCGTGAATGGGGTTGACCAGGCAGTGTGTACTCGGGAGAAAAGGTCTTCCCGATATCAACGCGTATAAGCAGGGGAGGCTCGACGCTGAGCGTACAACCTATCAGATGACACAATTAAGCATGGTTCGAAAAAGCTGCGCTCACAGGTTCGACTACTATTGCTCGGCATCGTCTTTGTCTCAGACAGAGTGATGCCTTGTCGATTGCTTGTCGATCCGGATCGTCATGCCAAGTATTTCCGACGAATCCCGGTTGCATAATAAATCTCATCTTGATTGCCGGATCGCCAATTGTCTCGCCAAAATTTCCGAGTCGTCCACACTCTGCTGCATGCTCAAAACTAAATGTCTGTCGGATAACTATGAAGAGTCATTGTAGAACAACTTGGCAATAGATACATACTGAAATCCTCAAGGGGTCATTGAATTACACAGATTTTGCAGTTGCCAGCTGATTGTCGGATTGCGGAAAACGGGTATCAGGTCAAATTGACAGATTGCTTAATTGTTCCGAATGGTTTCGGGTCGCACAACCCACCTCTAGAAACGCTGATGTGGCAGTCGTCCAGGATTTTTCCCGAAAGAGATCGCTCTCCAGTTGACTAAGCTCTGTAGGTCGGCCTCCTGAATAGTGAATGATTAACCAGCCTAAGTACGAGTATGGGTTATTAGGAAGACCTATCTCTACGTAGCTGAGCGTCTTCATGGGCAACTTCTCCGGTGGCTTTCGCAGTCCTGCTTGCCGCAGTTATACGAGCAGCATTGGACGGTAATGCAGGCTGAACACAGAAGGTGTCGGATCCTTGCTGAGTCCCTGCACTCGCCCTGTAGCTAGCGAATACTCTGTCGTCGTATAAGTTGTCCAAACAATGCCCAAGCTCGGTTGTGCCGTCTCTTGTATCATATGAGCTGAGTCCTCTATCAGAATAGCTGTCTACCACCACTTCCTGTGTCCAGAACATTGGAGTTGGAACCCCAACCGACAGAGAAGTGGGATTAAAAAAGACGAGTGTCGCTTGAGATGACGTAGCTCGCTCTGTTTGCTTAATCCCGGATAGTGGTTGAAGAAGCGAAGCCGAGCAGTCGTAATCTCTATGGCATTTTCAACGTACTGAACGCCTTGGTCTGTGGTTGCAAAGAACTCTAAAAAAGAGTCGCAGCCAAGGAGCAATATTCAGAGATAGCGATACACCTTCGGGGCCCTATCTGAGCCGGAAGTGAGCGGATCTCCATTTGCTTCCTCGTCCACTGCGAGTTCCGACAAGGCGCAAGGTCTTCTTAATTCATCCGACGAAAGAAATTAGCGACGCGCTCGAACGTGGATCGGGATGAAGAAGCGATGTGACCCGTGACCCGTGACGGTATGGCCAATCGGCCCACATTGACAACGATGAACCAGGACACTGACAGCAGGATGGAGATGCTGCTTACACTAGCCCATGGCCATATCGCATAACAATCCGAATCACTAATAGGTGTGCAAGCTCTTAGCCCTTTTTACCGAATTTGAGTCGGCTAAACGCTTTCCAAACAAGAAACTTTTGCACATCCGTGCACTGCAAGCAGGCTTCAAGCTATGTCGCGGCAAAGGTAGAGGTAAAGGAAAAGCAGCACGGCTTCTCTTCGCCCTCGTCATCTGTTCTTGGCCCCGAAGATGCGTAATATTTCTCTCTCAAGGTCGTGGTATAAAAGGTCACTGACTTGATCGTGCTTCTGCAGTGTTGCATTCCCATTGTCACTCTCGACCTAAATCCTTGACATCATCATGAAGCTCATCGCTACCATCGCCATCTTTGTTACATCCACTGCTGCTCTCAGCGTTAAACGCTGGAACACCGACGGACAGACCTTCAAGCTTCGATACGTCGAAGAATACAAAAACGCCGACTTTTCTTTCAACAATGTCGCTTGCTCAAACGGAGAGAATGGCATGCTTTCCAAAGGCTACAACAAGATTGGGGATATACCCAAATCTAATTCCAATGTCAATGTCTATGTTGGGGGTGTTTACGCAGTCGAGGGCTGGGGTTCCAAAGAGTGTGGCTCGTATGTCCCAAATACCTGCCTCCTTTTTCTCGGACTGACAATATATGTGTACTAGATGCTGGGAAGTGTATTACGACAACAAGGCGGTTCGCGTTGTCGCTGTTGACACTGCCGCAGAGGGTTTCAATCTCCCGCAGAGCGGTATGGATGAGTTGACGAACGGACGGGCGCACGATTTGGGTGTCGTTGATGTTACAGCGAAAGAGCTTTCACCAGCGGACTGCGGACTCTGAGTGAGCATTCCTGTCTCCGAGGCAATATCTGATGATGCTGACGCTACGACTGACAGACCTCGACCGAGGGAGTAATTGCTTTTTGGTGCTCTGAGTAGATTTCACGAACCGTGTACTCTTACTGTTGAGTTTTATATTATCGCTTAGGCATCTCCCTGCACAAGTGGCACGGCTATGGAACCACAGCCATTGTACATGCTCCATCATCTTTCAGTGTACTCATGCTTTGTTGGATGATTCATCATCTCACGCATCTTCACAGACTACGGTGGTAGACCGAGTCATATCCCCGTGAGTTAAAGCGAACGGAAATATCTTCGGACTCTTTTCACCGTAGTCTGACGCTTGCCACCTTTCAACATCAATAATGGCTCCCATTCTGATCTTTCAATAAATAAACACCTCTGCCTGATCGCACGGGCATTTACTGCCTTGTCCGTATTGGATGCCGACGGCGATCGTCCGGCACTGAGTACAACCCGGGCGAGACGAAAAAAATTCATATGTATGGTGAGCGAACTGCATGAATAGATGCAACACTGAATACTCTGAGCAGGCTTGTTTTAATGATAAGTGTGGTTCGCAAGGACCGCATTCAAGGCATACTTTGGATGTCAACTCCGTTTCTCGGGCACGTTCCAGGATCCTGTGCTACTTTCTTGGCCACCGCGGACTTCATACGCCCGACTCGTCCTGTACAGCCAACACAACAGAACGGCGAATCGTCTCCTGCATGACGTTTTCAACCCTACTAAGCACATGGATGTATCATGGAACTGATTTAGAGTCTCTTACGGATCTTTTGTGGTATAAAAGGGAGCTGGCTAGAGAACAATTCTTCAGTTTCTTCAGTGCTCAAACACTCTCATCCACGTTTTCGTTCTCCCACCTCTATAATCACCATGAAATTCATCGCCGCCGTCGCACTCCTCGCTACCTCAGCTGCTGCTGTCCAGCTCCAGTACGACCCGGTTTATGACAATGCAGACCAATCCTTCTTGACCGTAGCATGCTCCGACGGCTCCAACGGCATGATCATCAAGGGCTATCCCACATTCGGCTCGGTGCCCAGCTACGTTGGTGCAGTAGACACTATCACTGGCTGGAATTCGGAATCCTGCGGTACATGCTACCAAATTACATGGAGTGGGACTGGAAAGACTATCCACGTCGTTGGTGTTGATGTTGCTGGGAATGGATTCAATGTGGGACAGAAGGCTATGGATGATTTGACGAATGGGCAGGCGGTCGCTTTGGGGAATATTGACGTTACGGCGACGCGGGTTGATAAATCGGTTTGCGGACTTTAAATTAGATTGGGTGAGTGTCAACTTGAGGCGAATGTTGGTGACCAGTAGATATTGACACAGGTTCCAGGGCATCATTTACACGTTGGAATTTATGGATAAACAAGGGATCATACCATGGGACTCATATTGGCATCGTTTTATTGCAATTTACCTCTGGACTTACATTTACACGGACTTTTGTACGACAATGTTACTTCCTCCCCTGTTCTATCATCCGAATGCGACGCTCTTTAGTTTTGAGAACGATTATCACAACAGCGATTTGCACAAATTTCGATCGGCGTCGCCTGCACTTGCATCACGCTCGTACGGAGACTGAAGAAGGAAACAAGAGGGATCTCCTTTGACCGTCTGACAAGTTCGCTCCTTCGTGTACGCTGAGCCTTGAAGTCAAGATACGGAACTCCTCCTGGGAGAAGATATCTATCGAACCGGACTAATTGTTTGCACCAAGTTCGTTTGCTACGTCTTCATCAACTTGCTGCAGTGGGCCATCAGGGTCCGATGGGAGTTACGAGTCCGTTCTCTGGGTTTGACCGATGATGAGAGCGAAGCAGAACGGCGAAAGTCACGAAATGAACCAAACAAAAAGATCTATCGACATCTATCAGACCACAACTTTTATACCTTCCGTATAAGGAAAAAATTGGCAGATAAAGACGAATCCTCGTAAACTTGGACTCGTAACCCGTCATCAACCCTTTTGGTAGAGGCCGTTTCAGAAAATTGTCTTGTGCGGCGGCTAACTTGTGCATCGAAGCATTTTATGATACATTCAAGCATTCTATACGTAGCATATAAGGTTTCGTGTCCAAAGTCGTAAAAACTATCGAGTCAAAGGCCCTCAACGCATCTCCGAGAAAAACACATCAACCCGAATCATTCAACCGCTGACAGGATCCTGCATCCTGGAAAACACTCTAGATGACAGTGCAATCAGCAACGTTGCCATTGAAAGGAATCAGAGCATTTATTTACCCTAGCTCTATGGGTCGCCGCATGTTTTGCCAGTGCTGAATCCACAGCACGAACCGTCAACCTCGTACGCGGAGAAAAGCGTGACAGTGCCCCAATCGTAACCCTCGGGAACACCATTGAATGTTGTGAGGTTTTTAACAGTGTCCGTGGCCACGACGAATAAGTCGTCGGTTGCGACACGGTCCACGACGGTGACAAAGGCCGAGTTGCCTTTGTACCTGAGCTTCCAGCATGATCCGCATTGTGTTTTACCCTCAGGGGCACCGCCAAAGTTGTAGAAATTGGGGATGTCGCCTAGCACTTTGTAGCCCTTTTCGGTGAGAACGCTCGAGCATGCAAGGCTGCTAACGGTCTGGTTGTATTGCTCGTAGACGCCATCCCATTTGAGAATCCAGGCCGAGCAGGAGGCGGCGAGGGCGAGGGAGAGAAGAGGAGCGAAGAGCTTCATGGGGAGGAAGACGACGAGCTTCGTCAGTGATCTCATTGACCTGCACAAGTTTTTATAGCGACTCACTGCTGTGCATCAAGGGTTTGCCGTTCCGAAATGCATAGAAAAAGGCGTCCGGGAGTTTCACATTGGTGTTGATGTTGCTGGGAATGGATTCAATGTGGGACAGAAGGCTATGGATGATTTGACGAATGGGCAGGCGGTCGCTTTGGGGAATATTGACGTTACGGCGACGCGGGTTGATAAATCGGTTTGCGGACTTTAAATTAGATTGGGTGAGTGTCAACTTGAGGCGAATGTTGGTGACCAGTAGATATTGACACAGGTTCCAGGGCATCATTTACACGTTGGAATTTATGGATAAACAAGGGATCATACCATGGGACTCATATTGGCATCGTTTTATTGCAATTTACCTCTGGACTTACATTTACACGGACTTTTGTACGACAATGTTACTTCCTCCCCTGTTCTATCATCCGAATGCGACGCTCTTTAGTTTTGAGAACGATTATCACAACAGCGATTTGCACAAATTTCGATCGGCGTCGCCTGCACTTGCATCACGCTCGTACGGAGACTGAAGAAGGAAACAAGAGGGATCTCCTTTGACCGTCTGACAAGTTCGCTCCTTCGTGTACGCTGAGCCTTGAAGTCAAGATACGGAACTCCTCCTGGGAGAAGATATCTATCGAACCGGACTAATTGTTTGCACCAAGTTCGTTTGCTACGTCTTCATCAACTTGCTGCAGTGGGCCATCAGGGTCCGATGGGAGTTACGAGTCCGTTCTCTGGGTTTGACCGATGATGAGAGCGAAGCAGAACGGCGAAAGTCACGAAATGAACCAAACAAAAAGATCTATCGACATCTATCAGACCACAACTTTTATACCTTCCGTATAAGGAAAAAATTGGCAGATAAAGACGAATCCTCGTAAACTTGGACTCGTAACCCGTCATCAACCCTTTTGGTAGAGGCCGTTTCAGAAAATTGTCTTGTGCGGCGGCTAACTTGTGCATCGAAGCATTTTATGATACATTCAAGCATTCTATACGTAGCATATAAGGTTTCGTGTCCAAAGTCGTAAAAACTATCGAGTCAAAGGCCCTCAACGCATCTCCGAGAAAAACACATCAACCCGAATCATTCAACCGCTGACAGGATCCTGCATCCTGGAAAACACTCTAGATGACAGTGCAATCAGCAACGTTGCCATTGAAAGGAATCAGAGCATTTATTTACCCTAGCTCTATGGGTCGCCGCATGTTTTGCCAGTGCTGAATCCACAGCACGAACCGTCAACCTCGTACGCGGAGAAAAGCGTGACAGTGCCCCAATCGTAACCCTCGGGAACACCATTGAATGTTGTGAGGTTTTTAACAGTGTCCGTGGCCACGACGAATAAGTCGTCGGTTGCGACACGGTCCACGACGGTGACAAAGGCCGAGTTGCCTTTGTACCTGAGCTTCCAGCATGATCCGCATTGTGTTTTACCCTCAGGGGCACCGCCAAAGTTGTAGAAATTGGGGATGTCGCCTAGCACTTTGTAGCCCTTTTCGGTGAGAACGCTCGAGCATGCAAGGCTGCTAACGGTCTGGTTGTATTGCTCGTAGACGCCATCCCATTTGAGAATCCAGGCCGAGCAGGAGGCGGCGAGGGCGAGGGAGAGAAGAGGAGCGAAGAGCTTCATGGGGAGGAAGACGACGAGCTTCGTCAGTGATCTCATTGACCTGCACAAGTTTTTATAGCGACTCACTGCTGTGCATCAAGGGTTTGCCGTTCCGAAATGCATAGAAAAAGGCGTCCGGGAGTTTCACATTGGTACTGAAATTCATCGGATTGGCGGATGCAACAATAACGCGGCGCGCGAGGTATGCATCCGCGATGTTCCTGAGAACCGACTCTCTTGCTGAACTTGCACGTAGCTGTTTGCACTCTTGAGAAAGTCATACTGTACACCACCAAAGTGGTCAGACCCAGTGAGAAATGCTCTGACGTTATCCGATGGTATCTGTTGGGGCCGCGAATTTCTGACGAAAATCTGATGATATCCGATTGTCCGATGCATTCACTACTGTCTCCTTTGTCGACGTCTATAGTCGTTGCCTCCCTCCCATTTTGGTCATTGGGAACTTAGTTCTTTTTGACTGCTGGCCGTCGTCATCGAGTTGGAGGTCCGTGCACAAACTTCTCGCATTATGGCAAGTTCCTCATTTTCCCAGGCCAATACTACTTTCTTCCTGACCACCACCATCTCCGCTTACCATCAAACACTTTGCCCTCATTGCCCAAACCCTTTGCCCTACTCCCAAATTTCTCCCTCAGTGCGTCTGCCGATACTAATTTTACCGTTCCTCTTTGCTAATGACATTTAGGTGGGTGCTCTGTTTGATTATTATTATCGGCTCTCAAAGCAAGCTGCAGTGTTGAGCACGAGGATGGGAATTTGGGGCATAACCGGGACACCATGGTGAGTCGTCGTTTTTGTACATATTCTCATAACCTGACGTGTATCAGCAGAATACACTCACGAGTCGCACGTCATAACGAGGATAGACAAGAACAATTCAGCTAAGTCCAGCGTTTTATTGACATGGATATATAAACCAACTGATCATTTCAATAGTATCTCACCAATCGCAGATGAAAGTATTGAGGGGACAGCAGCGGCTGGGGAGAGTCGTTGGGTGGATTGGGCAGAGGGTTGCAGGGCAAAGGGTTTGTTGGCGGCGACGGTGACAGGGAGGTGTCGGTGACGTGTTGCCATATTACTTCATATACTCTACAAATTCATGTACATAGGCATAGCTAGCAAGAATACATCAGATATATCTGACTCTATATGATCATCGCACAAAACTGCAAAAGGTTATAACCCACCAAAACCAGTCATAACCGAGTTATAACCTTTTGCATGTTTGTGTGATGCATGGTATCTGATGAAAGCTACCCTGCAAAACAGCCCATATTAACCTCACTCAAATCCATTGGATACCATCGGTTACCATCAGAAATTGCGGCCCTTTGTCGATGGTATCCATTGGTATCCGATGGATTTTGAGGGTATCGTGATCCATCGGATGTCGTCGGATACCATCAGCGGGTTTCTCACTGGGGTTAACTACCCCCTTCAGCAATATGATCTCATCACAAGAGAGATCATTCAGCTCATGTTTCACCCATTTGACTGAGATGAGCTTGTGACTTAGACCCACCAGAGACATGGTATCAACCTCTAATTTGTTGGCAGAGTATTTTTATTCATCCATCCAATACAAGTTACAGGTTTCAGTATAATGATCCTGATCTTTGACTGGTGATATCACTGCTACTTGGGATGTTTGCTCTACCATATCAGCAACCTCCAGATCTGTCTCATCACTCATACAATGCCCATCTCCCATCACATCTTGATAGGGTCTAAAACTATCCCTTCTTACCTGTACTGTCACAGAGTAATTCAAATGAAGAATATAAAAGCAAGCCTTGGTTGATTGCACCCCTCACAACTGCCATTCTCTCCCAATGATCCTTATCCTCTTTACATTTCTGCTTGTTCTGCAATTATTCTTTTGTGCATCAGCAGAGGAGGGCCAGACACCAACAATTCCACAGCTCTGGGTAAGTGAATTACTCTGTTATCAATATGAGCTGACCCATTTCTTGTAGAACCACAGTGTTACTCTGCCTTATCAAGATAGACTGCAGATTGCAAGAGATGCTGTTACAAAAAGTGCTTCAATGCTCACTTCAGATGGATTTGTTCCAGCCCGTGATGACCGCAGTGATCTTGACATGACCTTTGCTGTCTATTCAACACTGGCCAACTTTGATGCAATAACAAAGGAGTCAAATTTCAAGACTATGGAACAGAACCTCTTTTCAATATTTCTAAATTTTACAGATTGTCCTTCACTCCAGTGTGAAGGTGATGAGGTGACAACGTGTGTTCCCTCTTCTATAATCAACACTGAGACTAATATACAGATATTCAACAGAATGCTGTCATGTTTTGAGTATCACTTATTGACATATTAATAAATAGGTCAAGTTTATAATGTGAGCCAGCTCAATTACCTGTAACTTCTCACTTATCAAGTTGCAAAGTCAACGGGGTTATGCTGCTATTCATGGCTATTCAGCTTACCAGGAACAGGTGTTTCTGGAGGAAGCAGAAAGCATGTGGGGGCTAGCAAGCCAATATACCATCTCTGATGCAAACTCTCAGTTAAGTTCTCTAAAGAACTTCTCTATTGTGACAGAGTGTGAAGGGTGAGTTTGTCATACTTTATTTCACACATACTATAGCCAACTTACTATTCAGGAACACAAATCCTGGTCTGGGAGGTTTTGGGTCATCATCATCATTAATCAAACCACAGGGAGCTACTTTTAAGGTAAATAGTACTATTCTCTTGGAAACAGCAATATTCTTACCAATTTATAGAGTTCAAATGCAAGTGACACAGACATTAAACTATTTACTACTGCGTAAGCTACTCTAGCTTCAAACTGATCAATATATACTAAAACTCATGACAGGCTATTTTTCCGGTAGGTGTTGCTACAAAATCTAGATAATAGTGCTGATCACTAAGATGACAGGTTATCTGCCCTAATAGCAGAGGCAACAAATGGTCAAAACAGCTTATATATAGCTGCAGCACAATTATCAGCAGACTTTCTGAATGATGCAAAGAGTTCAGGCTTGTATGATGGTGAATCTGGGCCAGATTTTGATTTAGAAGATACTGGAACAAGTGTACGTGAAGGTGACCGTCAAAACTGTGGTGTTGGTGGTATCAATTATATGGTATCAGAAATATCAGTTTCTGGTCTTCTGATTGAGGGGCTATCTATTCTCTATTCAATTACTAACAACTCAACATATAAGGATAGGTATGAAAATCACTGTATGCAGTTCTAAGATCTAACTCTAATCTTTTAGAATCATCACAGAAATCAGTCTTTATATTGCACACCAAGAAAGAGGGCAGTGGTCTCTTCCTTCTGGCATTCTTCAGCAAACCTGCTGTAAGTTACTTTCTGCATTTCATATGTCGCATAGCAGCTAATTACCTCTGCTGTCTTTAGACAATAGCAGTGGTGATCCATTCATTCTCAGAGGCCTTAGTCAGGCAGCTAGAATTGAAATATTGCCATCTGACATCTTGGAGTATGTGAAAGGATTCATTGGAGTACAGGTATGAATGGAGTATTTGGTTTCTGTTTCATAAATGAATACTAATATTGTATTCAGTATAATGCTGTCCAAGCAGCATCCCAGAGCAATAACATTTATGGATGCAATTGGAATGGGCCACCACTGTCATCATTTGACTTTGATGTGACAAACCAAACAAGGGCAGCACAATTGTTGGTGGATGGGCTGTCTCTCTTTGAAACACAGACTTCCTCAACTCCAATACCTTCACCCAACATTACTTCCTCACATATTCCTGCAGAACAGCCCAAGAGCCCAAAGTCAAACACAAGAGTTATTATTGGAGCTACTCTGGGAGGTGTTGCTGTGCTGTTCCTTATCGCTGTCACAATATGCTGCTTTTCTCACCGACAAAGACACTGGTCATTATTTAGTGGACTAGCAGATAAACAGGTCAACAGCACAAATCCAAATGGAGCTATGGTCATCTCGCCCTTTGTTCATGCAACCAAAGCCACAGTAGTCCGGCATAAAGGGAATCATCATTCATCTGAGTCAGGTACTGTGACAGCACAGACAGGGGACAGTCGACAGTCTGGAGTGGCATCTCCATCAATACAATCTGAACCTAGCTCTCATAGTGGAGCTAGAGAATCCCAACTCTTGAGGCCCACAATGGTGCCTTACCATAATGGATCAGAGGTTGATAGAAGTATGGTTTTACATCCTGACTTAGTTCGTCTGCTGTATCAGAGAATGTGGCAGCCAGAAATCAATGAAACTCCTCCAGACTATCAAAGTCAGCAGGGCTAAACAATTTTGATCTGTACATATAGTAGGGGTGCACTGAAACTTAGTTCTCTATACAAACTCTCAATGTGGTGCTTCAAAATTTCTGTGACTATAATATTATTAGGAGTAATACCAACATTTATTGAAAGTGCTTATGAGAACAGGCTTCAGAAATCTCTTGTCCGATGGCAAAAACAATCAACGATCAGGGCATCTACGGGAAAGAAGGCTGATTTCGGACACACCATGCTTCCTATTCCCGTTGAGCTTGGCCCCGGGGTGACACGAATTTGGAATAGTAGCTGGAACTCTGACCAGTCCTAATGACTATCAAGATGCATGCCCCCGCCCGAGCAGGAAGACCCAAAGACCAGGAAAGACATCTCGGAAACATGACTTCGGGGTCTAATCTGTATACCGCCATCCCCAGATGACCAAAGCATCGAGCTACTGAATCCAGCCGTCCTGAAAGCTGTTACCGGTCGGAAAGGAACAAGGAAGAATCAACTTAAACGCTATACGCACCTGAAGCTCCACTTCTGACTCAGCGTCTTCGGAATCGTCCATGGGACAGCGAAGGGCACGCAGACCGTAGAACACGATGTGATGGAATCAAATGGTAGCCATCGCTAGTTGATAACGATGCACTTCACAAGTGCTGTGGCAACGCTGTAGAGCCTAGGAAAAACCATGAGCCTATGATGACCAGATAGCCAGTAGAGAGAGATATACCCCAACGCCAACGCCGGCCTTTGGTAGGTAGAGTGCGTCCACCATTCACATTCTCCGATTGGCGATCATTCACAAAAGGGGTACATGACGAGGGAAGTGTGGTTGTTCGTTCTTTTGGTAACGTGCGCGGATCGATAAAAAGGTCGGATGCAGCACAAATTGCTTTTATGGTTCATCGACGACGGTCTGGACGGAATGTGAGCCGGAGAAAGCTGCATAATTATAAGGCAAGCAACATACTCGAAGCCCAGGTACACAAAGAATGACAAAACCTAGCATATTTCCTCTAAGAGCCACGGCTTGAACACCTAGGGACGAGCCTTCCTCGCCACGTATCGGGGTATGAAGAACTACGGATAGACGTCAGAATGGAGGCGATTCTAGGGACTCGGAAAGCAATTAACGCATCTCGCTTCCTTTACGCACGTCCCCCGAGGTCAAGCGTTCAACGAGCACCTCGTAATTTGGCCCAACTTCCATCTTCGGCGAAAAGCCAAAAAGTATGAGCCTACGATAACCACTTAGAGCCGCAAGAGACGTACCCAGTACCGGTGACTACCTCGAGTAGAGTGTATCTTAATCTGACCGACGATGGCCCTCTCTAACCGACTGTCTGCACTGAGGTACGACATGGCAAGGCGAGTGCCGTTGGTCGTTGGGGTGCCTTACATCCAAGTCTTGAACGCTAAATCAACCCTTCCCCTGGCTCGGTAGTACCGCTGCTAAGGCAGAATGAGCCAGCGAACACTAAACGATAAGTGAAGCAACGTACCGTCGCGCAATAGCCCAGGTATCCATTGCCAATGTCACAAAAATCCATCAGATCTCCGACTTGAACATCGACGTTGAGGAGGTTGGGCTGTAATGTAAAGTCAATAATCTTCAGAATTAGAGAGAACCCGAGGGCAACAAACATACCTTTTTTCCTTTACCAGATTGAACATTGAACCGAGCATCATGGCAAATGCATTATCAACCCTGGCCCCAATGGAGAGTACCGTTGTTCCTCCGAAGCCTTGATGTTATGGACAAAAGCATGGCTAGATTTGTTTGAAAGCGGAGTGAGTCTTTTGGGCACACTGTGGCCGATCTTGAATCTTGGTATCCTGACTCTCAGTCAGGATATGGCGAACGTCGAACAAAAAGTAACGACGTATCCATTCCTGTGCTAAAAAAAACTCTCTAAACCCTCTACTTTAATCAATACAGGATTCAACAAGAGATATTGCGACCCACGGGCCCCCGCGTTTTTTTTGGTGCGAGAGTCAAGTGGACGAAACTCTACCGATAACCTGAGGTGAAAAGAGTTGAGAACGTGACGAAACAATGAAAGCGATATCACACTTGATTCTTGAGTCCAGATTTACCCTTCTTGTACTTAGAATACCTGTCGAGACTCGATAATATAGCAAGCTCCATCGCTAAAGAGCGGAGGTGGAGGAAACGTACTCATACGCGATGGTGGTGAAGTTTCCTCCACCTCCGCTCTTTAGCGATGGAACTTGCTATATTATCAAGCTCTTTTACGGCACTTTCCGCACCAAAACGAACGCATCTCCAATGGACATTGGGAATCGAACCCAGCACCCCCCCCCCCCCCCCCCCCCCAAGTTAACGTTCCTTTAGTTGTCGTCTGATGCTAAGCGGACGTGATAACCACCCATATTCCAGCATTCTCTCCCCATCCACCTTTTTTCTCTTTTGCGACGCCGTCCTGTATACAACGGCTCGGCTTCCTCATATTGCGGCGAGGCGACATCGACGGAGGAATCGACCATCGGGTGCTAGGATACTTTGTTGCATCCTCGCAGGGTGTTTTCTTGTAGCGGACAAGGGGGAGCCGGGGTTTGTGATCGTGAAGGGAAAGGTGATGTCAGATTTACCCACGTGCGGCGCCTCCGAGTCTTTCTTCCCCGAGGTCAGTGTCATCATCGCCTTGGCAACGTAACTATGTAGCTATTCCTTTTTACAGCAGCCCCGTGTTATTCCTTCTATCGTACACTGACGACGGATAATGAAACGCGGGTTTTCAATATTCTTGGTGGTGGCGGTAGCTTCGTTCACATCAAGGTGAGTTACAGTCCGAGTCGAGTATGGCAATGATCATGTGTCTTTGGAAATGCTATACGGGAAGTTGATCAGTGCAGAGCCCAGGCTGGAGAGAAAGTGATGTATTCCGCATTTATTCCAACGCGTTCGGTCGCTGAACGTTTGTTTTTGATAGAAAAGGGTGTGAATTTGGAGACATATAGACGTACGCGATCGTTGGCACCATGGATTGTAACTGAGAAGGTAGGGGGATTTAAGGAATAGTAGTATCAATGCTTAGAGCGAAGAACAGGCTTGTTTAAAATCCTCATTTTGGATATCATTTGCGACTCGCTATCGATCTTGAATGAGGCGCTTGACTGTATAACTGACTCGGATGGGCTCTTTAGAACTCTGGGAATGTCAAACGGCAAGATCGAGAAGGATGTGGGGGTAGCCAAACTTGTGTACACACTTCACGATGAGCTCAAAAGGACTGTCCGACGAATGATACTATAGGGCTGATCTCGTAGAAGTACCGTATCATGGTTATCTCCAAATAAGTATAACTATTCTGGTAATTTACATGTCCAACTTTCCGGTTTGGTGCTATCCCCGATTCCATCGTAAGTGTTCCTATATGGATATCGACAATGACGCCTGCTGAAAGCCACACCCGATGATATGCTCCCATTATTAAACTTGGATCCAAGAATCGTATCCGGCGCAACACCTTCCTCAACCCATCTCACTAACGCTGTCAAGATATTACTCTCCGGATCCAACTTTGTATTTCCGGCAACAGATCCTTGCCCTCCGATCTCTGATGCACCCGTACCGCCTGAGCAGTGTCCCATACCACTGATCCTGAACAACCGATAAAAATTATCCAAAGATGATGGTGAGAGCCCCATGGTACTCGAGACATGTTCGTAATACCGCTCGGAATTGATGGGTGAAATAAGACCATCCTGCTGTCCGTGATAAGTGATGAGCTTGCCGTTTCGCTCTCGGAAAGCTGAGATATCGCCTTTCCAGGTCGAGACATTGAGTGTGTCTACAGCAATAGCGTGTAAGTGCTCGGGCATGGTAACATGGGAAATGTCGAAGGATGTGTTGTAAATGACGTAGCGGAACCAGTCCTATAGATAACATCAGTAACGTAGTAAATGAGGAAATAAAGGATAGATCTCACAGAACCATACTTGAATGGCGTCCCATCGTAAAACATAACAGCCAGGCTTTCTGCACCAGGCTGCTGTCTTGGGTAAAGGACCTTGCCTTCAAAGTCCCTGAACGCGCTATATATACCACGGACAGTCTCGACCTGCGTCCCTGTCAAGCAGTTCGTGGTTTGCTCGTCTTTACAGAGGAGCACCGATGGATCGTAATTGCATAGATTGGGATCCTCGATGATTCCATCAAGTACACCGTCAATTCCGTCGCATTGCGTGAGCACGTTCTCGCTAATGAGGCCGCGCCAAAGATCGAGGGGTATGAATGAAGGTTGCCCAGGAACGCCAGTCAGACTGAGGAAACGTCCGCTCCAGCCAAAGAGACCCAGCATGTCTGCAGCTGGTGCACCAGCAATGACACCATCGAAGTCTTCTGGAAAGTCTTGAACAGATTTCATACCCTGACGGCCTCCGGTGGAGCATCCAAAGTAGTAGGATTTGTCATGAGAGGTTCCATAGAATAACCGTGTGATTTCCTTGCCGACAACGACGTTGGTGTGAATTCTGAGAACAAAAGTCATTATTACGATAGCTTGACAGTGCCAGTACGCACGATCTGTAAACAAAATCTGCGACAACTTCAGGTTTGTTCTCGAATGGTGCACCGGTGTTTCCATCGTGACCATTATTAGCTCCGACCGCAGCGAAGCCCAAGGCCGAAGTATACGCCATATCCCCATATGCTACGCCTTTGAAAACCGTCGGTAAACTAAAGCCCGAAACGAGAAAAAGCTGCTACTCACATCCACCCAAACCGCCGTTGCCCGTACTTAAAAACCAACCTGTCCAATTCCTAGGCAGCCAGCTCTCCATATAGATCCCTGAAGTTTCTGATGTAATGAAGTTCAAAGCCACTCGACAGATATCTGCCGGAACCACCTGCGATTTTGACCCACAAGAGTCGTCGAGGTTTGGGAATGTCAAATTGGTTCCAGCAGGCACAGCATCGGATAGAACGAGGCTGGCATTCTGAATGCTAGCGACTTGAGCTCCTATGGCTGAACATGCCGAATCGAAATTGAATGTTGAGTTCAAGGATAGACCTAGTATTGGAAAGAGCATCGGGGGCTTGCGGAAGCTGGGGTAAAAACCGTCCAAGAGCTGTAAGAACTCGTGAAGCATTCTGTTGGTATCTATACTGTGCGCGAAGCAGCTATTCAGTTTCTGGGGTAGTCGCGTGGATGCTGGGCTTGGTAATGGGCATGATCCTTGGGGTATGTAATGGCAGTGGTTTGGAAGACGATTTTACTTAAGTCTACTTTCATGAGACACGTCATGTGCGGGCGCCGGAGATTCCTTTCTTCTTCGGAGTGAATGGAAATTTTTGGAACTTGAACAACGCAAACTCGGTCCACATTTATGGCTACATGATATCGGAAAAGGACGTCAGCTTGCTTAAGACTGTATGAATCTCATGAATCGGCGGGTAGCACCTACCAGCGAAACCACCTAGCAAATTACCATCAATGGGGACCCTTTGTCATACTATTTGCATCAACGAGTTCTTGCTATTCTTAACGTTCATGCTTCGGAATCCTGAGAATTCTCTGCCCGACCCAGTCGTAATCTAGATCACTTGACAACCCACAGGATGTATGCGAACTACAATTGGCTGCTAATGTTGTTTTTCGGCAGCCGGGTAGCATCGCAGCCTATACTTATGGCTGTTATAGCTTCGCTACACGTGGTAGGTGGGACTATACCGGGAGCGCAAAGACCATTGCAGTTTGATGGAGTCACGGGCCAAGAAGGCTTCTTCTCATAACTTGTTGTCGCTCGGTCTTTACCTACTGGCAGCAGAGACCCATATTGAGCATTCGAAACTTATAGATCTATCAAGTGCATGACATACTATAGAGAACGTCGTTCTTCCTAGTACGCCAATGCTAAATCAGAGAGTGACAGTTGTTTAGCAAACATACAGGAAATTCATCTTGACCTTGATCTCCTTTGTGTGAATCTTCGTGTTCTTTTTTGTGGAAAGGGAGACTCGGAAGCCGGAGATGATCGTGTCGTGAAGGAAAGAAGGTGATGTCAGGTTTACCCACGCTCGGCGCCTCTTCGTCGCTATGACATCTGCCAGTCATTCTTTTCTTGCTTCGACGTCGTCGTACATAGCGAGCAACACCTTTTCCTCACTGTCGGTAATCGATTTTTAACAGCTTCTTCGCCATTGTCCACCGTGAGCCCATTACCTAAATGACCCACCATTCTCTACTCCCTTTCCTCATCGTCATCCTCGGCAATAAGCTCGCCTAGAACTCGCCAAAGAGGTCATTCTCATGTCAATACCCCATCATAGAGCTCACCATTGAGCGGAATTACCATTTCATCGTCCTCGGAACATACCTTTCAACCTCCATCGTCAACCCAAATCAATCCTTTTCATCTCTACCTTCTCCTCAACATCAGTATCCAGTCCCCAAATTTAACACGTCTACATCGACTTTTCGACTTGGATCACGGTCTTGCTCGAAATTTCCGGGAAGGTTAGACTCAATTACCGGTACCGGGACTCCGACACCGCCAGGCAGTACACCTTTAAGCTGGTCAAATCGTTGCCAGGGTTTGGGAACAAGAAGGAAAAAACAATGAGAGAGAAGGCCCTGGGTTGAGAAGGATGTCAAAAGTGATGACGAAAAGGTACCTCCGGAGCGGGCTGAAGGATGGAATCTCGCTAAACAGGTGTGTTTACAGACTTTTCCGTTTGTTGACACGTCTTATACTCACTATGTGCCGTATAGTGTGGTCTACGTGGCTGCTCGCTCAGTCCTTGGCAGCTCTTGATGTCACCCACGAAGCTCTCGCCCTTTCCGTCGATATGCTCGAATTTCCGCCAATTTCTCGGCTTAGTGCATGTGCTAGGACGCTGTTGATGATCTGGGACTCGTTGCAAATGGCCGACGTACGTCTTTTTCATGCTTTCGTAGACCAATGCTAACAAGGAATATCGTATGGCTGAACAGACCACAATCCCTTCGTCTTGCTGAGCGCTGTCGATATCCTTCTCAATGTTCGTGAGGAAGTCGAGGAGGCCGGTGACCGGGTGATGGAAGAGCTGGGGGTGCCTATTTCCAAGTTGACTGAGTAGGTGTCTTTTGCGTGCTTCTATTCGCTCCAAGTAGCTGATGCATGCAATAGGGCATTCAATTTTGTCTACATCTTTCTCCAAAAACAGTCACATTCTTGGAACGATACCTGGGGGAGTTGAGGTCCTGAAGCAGGCCGAAGGATATGATGCCGAGTTGCAAGAGGCACTGGGCATGTCTCTGTAAGTGCCCTCTTCCTTGCTCTTTGGCTCCCGCTGAGCTTTCTCGTCCTTTCATTATGCCTTTCGCCTATACAACACGCTAATATCTTTCCTTACATCTCTCCATCCAGATCCGAACTCTCAAACAAATCCAAGCTTCCAGAAGTTCGCCGTTCGCCGGCAACGAGACAAATCACACGCTCGGCCACCTCTAGCCGTGGCTGGATGGGTGTTATTGGAGATGTCGATGGTGTACCCGTCGGTGCCATTGGTAGTGTCGGTTTAAGCCTTACAGGCACGAGTGGCACCGGTAATGCGTTGCTGCTCACTGGCGTAGAAACGCACCAGAGACAAGGACAGCTGCTCTCTGACGCCGTCGTTGACATCGTTTGATTATTCGAAGAGTACATCTACCACCAGTAGTGTTGCGACTGTTACCGCGCCTGCTCTCGCTCCTGCTTCAGCGCCTCCTACGCTGCCGACAACGGTTTCCGAGGTATTCTATACCTATCCCGGCTCACCAGTACGTGGCTATGGGGCCATATCCAGACGGACAAGCCGTGAGTATACCTAACTCGCGCACGTCGCTCCCAATCTCAAGCCTCGCAAACAGGAATACAGCCAAGCACTCTTCACCGACTTCAACACATTCAAACTACCCGCTGGAACAGAACATGAAGGGTTCGCTCTTCTGGCAGACATCTTCCATACAGGTTGGCACGGTGTCCAAGTCTCTGGCTTCCGACCCGGTGAAACTATAGTAGTCTCCGGAGCTGAGGATGTTGAGCTTATAGCTACATATTCCGCTGTTTGATGTGAAGCTTCTGATGTGTGTGTGTGTGTTCGATCGAGTGTCGGTAGAGACGACTCGAAGGAGATTGGGCGTCCCCAATTGATTTCAGCAAGGGTGAACCGGTGGAAGAGATTCAAGAGGCGGGAAGGAGGTTGATTGGGTGTCGATAGTACGACATGTTTCTATGGTGCTGAATAAGACTGGGGTCATGGACTGCCTTATAGCTGTGGGATACCAAGCAACGACGAGCGATGGAAAGACTGAACAGCCTAGTGCGATCGTTGAGGCATTGATCCGGGCTGTGAGGTCCTTGCCACATGCCGCTTTCATACACGCTCAAGCGCTCAAGTTTTGATCACACAACTGCTGCCATCACCCATCTCGGCCCAGCCATATATTCGGTAGATCCATCAAAGTTTCTCATTGCTGGAGGAGAGTTCAGCTATTATGAATTATGTAAATAAATATTCCACTGAAAGTTGCTGTCTTTAAAGACACTTGGGTATCGCAGCTCTCGAAATGATTGATGACCATACATGTGAGCCGCTAACCACCGCCATCCAAACCTCTCCGCGATGTTTTCTCACCTTGGGAGACAGCTCAGCTCACATTACCGACACGAGCCTGTGACTCAGACCCGCCAGAGATGGTATTAACCTCATTTTCCCTACTCCAATCCATTGGTAGGTGATTTTCATTCATCCATCTGATACTAGACTACTCACTTGAGCTGAAGGAACAGGGATCCTTGTACCTTTGGCACAAAGCAGTTCAAACAGAGCATATAAAAGTAAGTCTTGATTCATTGCATCCTTCACACTGTGACCTGGTACTATGCCCAACTCCACTGTAACAGAAGAAGATATTGCACCTTTTAATTCAATCACTGCTATCCTAGTGCGGCCACTGGTAAATCTCACTGTATGTTTTCTCTTCCTCTCAGCCTCCTCTTTCTCAGTGCTCTGCCATTTCTCTAGGTTATGCTTTATGTCTATGGTAAAGTCAAACCCTTCAGTAGTCACTATGGGCATCTGACATGCAACCTGCACCAGGCATCTACACTGTCTTATTCATTATTTCACTCCATATCCTCATCCACCGACAGGATCGCCCAAATCGAGCACTTTATATCTTCTTTACCATAGCCCTTTTTACCCTGACAAGTGCTTTCAACATTGTGGAGATATTTGTCAGTGCCCGACAAGCAACCCTGGCATTCACATTTACCAAAAATCGGAATTGGGCATCATTTTCGGCATATTTGTATCATGATAATGCAAAGACAATCACAATGTATGTAGGGAAGTCCATTACATGGACTTGTCACAACTGATGGTGTTCCAGTGGCCTTCAGCAGATTCTGCCACTATGCTTGGTGTAAGCTCATTTTGTTTGTGCATATGAATTTACTGGCTAATCTATATGAGATAGGACTATAGTGAATTTAATGCTAGTATGTCCCTTATGGTAATTCTTATAGATTCTCAAGCTCATTCTTGAATCTCTCAGCTTCATCGTTGCTATGTGATATGGGGCTCATCAAAATGGATTGCATTCCCACTTATCTTTGTGATGCTTTTGCTAGCTAGTAAGTCTTCCCTTAGTTTGGTTGCATTATATGGCTCATTCTGGCACTGGCACTAGTCTGTGAAATCATTGGCTCTGCATTCATGGTTATTGGTGCCAGCAACACTACTAGTCAAGCAAGATGGCAGCTATACACCCAGGGGGATACTATAGACACTGCATTCTGGCTTGCAGATATGGGTGTTAATGTCATTTTGACATTGCTTACAGGTTAGTACTGTCTGATCTGCAAAAAATGGACATTAACTTCCTATAGCTGGTCGCATATGGTGGATTAGCCGAGAAGCACGAAAACATATGGGACCTGCTATTAAAACCAAGTATAACATAATTGTGGCTATTATGTATGTTTCTCAACTCTCCTTTCATTTATAGGGTTTGTTCTCAATTATAACTTGCTAGCCTTGAGAGTGGGATCCTATACCCCATCTTCCTTACCACTAGCACTATTTATGCTTTATTGGCTGATCCAGATGCTCATGGTATAGCACCTTTTTCAGTTATGATAGTCACATATCAAGTTGCTGTATGTCAGACCCTTCTGTTTGTGTTGCCAACTAACTTGAAATACTACTCATAGGGAATTGCCCCAACATTGATCATTATACGGGCAGCTGGTGGCAAAACTGTTGAACATACAAGCATGAACCAAGTTGTGTCAAGTCTTCACTTTGCCAATGGTGCAGGTCCAGGACCTGAGAATTCAGATACTAGATCACATATACAGGTGGTTGATGTTGAGGCTAGGTCATCAGCAGGGAGAATTCAAAATCCAGACTGGCAAAACTCTGCATAGATTGCCTTAGTATCTGCTGCCACTACTATAAACCCAGTTTGTGAATTCCATGTACAGAGTTCAAATGTAGTACATATTGGAGCCTCAACCAGTGTAGACAGTAGAGCAATGAGATAATGTCAAGTACATCTTGGTGTCTGCAGGGGCCTGAGACTGAATGTTTGGAGATGAAAATGATGAAGATGGGCATATGACTCAATTGGCCAATTGTGAATTTTGCAGTGCCAGTTGAGTGTCTGATGTCTCATCCATTGGGACATCAGGTGCATGAAGTCTGAGCAATTGATATAGGAGACCATGTTGACCATGTGAACCCTTCCTCCATTAGGTTCCAAGGCAAATTTGACACTTCAACACAAAAGCATAGTGGGCAAGACATTGGGAACAATGTTGCTTGTAATTTTGTGAATCCAGGTGCTGCTTTTAGTGGTCAAGAACAGATATTGAATGGGGTAATCAGTGGATAGAAATCACTTGGGAAATATGACTGAAGGTGAATCTGTTGGAGTGGATGACCATGAGCTGGCTGCATGCTCCTAGTTGAGAGAGGGGTTCAAGTACTAGCAGAGGCAAGACAGAGGAGGAATACTATGATACTAGGAGTCTGAAATGAACAAGAGATTGTCATTGGACTTGTAATACTGAAGTCATTCAAGTAAGATGAAGCCTGAGCAGCAGTTTCTGAGATTAGCCTGATTTGATGAGACATATGCACAGGACCCTCAAAACACAGATTATGATGTGGAGATACTAAGCATAATGTGAGCCTAATGAGGTTTCTTCTGCTGCATTGCCCAAAAGTACAAGTCCAATGTCTGAAAGTAAGATCCAAAGCCCTGTTCTCCAGATGTATAAAGTTGCAGTGAAGGAACAGCCTGTCTGATCTGGCCTGCAAGTAAGATGGAGTAACAGAGTGATGGTTGATTAGCAAACATACTGGAATTTACCTTGACCTCGGTCCTTCTTTTGGCAATTTTCGAAAGCAACATGCAGAGAGGGAGACTCGTGAGCCATGTTTGTGATGATCGTGAAAGGAAAGAAGGTGATGTAAGATTTACCCACGCGCGGGGCCCTCTTTCAGCCACCATCGCCTTGGCGACGCAGCGATGTTCATCTAGCTGTGTATTCTCGTTTCCTTTCCAACGCACAGCTCCCCGTCTGATGGATTTTTTCTTCTGTAGGCTGTTTCTCTGCAATTGTATGAGAAACCAGTGTTCGTTTCGTTCGCCTGCATTCACCGGATCTTCGAAAGTTAAAGTATTGGATTCATGTAGCTATAGGTGCGTCCGCTTCATGTTCTGTCTGCGTCCAGGTTCATTAGTCATGGTCAGAGCTGGAGAAATGAATGCTCTTCATCGGAAGGTATAATGTTGACTATCGGGTTGCATGTTCTTACTCGAGGGGCGTTAGTACTTTCCAAGGGCATGAACATGTCTTTTTTCCTTGGACTATCCGCCTCTCGTGTCCGCGAGTCGTACCTGGAGACAATGATGTCGCTTTCTATTAATAGGAATTCTCTGCTTTCGCTTTCCCATCTCGCGTTCTCCAACCAATTGGATTATGGTTATTGATATCGCAGATAAAGGCGAATAGCTGCCTACGCGAGGATGAGGTGTGTTGTTGTATTTCATCCGGGTTCCCTACGTCGCTGATTTCCTGTTCTCAAAAATCTATTGAGTCAGCTCCCGCGAAAGCTTTAACCGCGAAGAACCTCTCAATTGTTCCTGTACATGTGTAGGACATCTGTGATCTGCATCATTAGGATTCCGGAAGGCTAAATTGAATAGACTTGCATAACGGTAAAGGCATGGGGTACATTCCCTTTTATCACGAAAGCTCATTACCATCTCCGTTTTCAGACTTCTGGTATTATAAAGACTGCTGTAATCCATCCGAGTTTAAGATGAATTCCGTAAATTATACCACGAGTTTGCCACGTTCTTTATCACATACTCGGGGTAATGAAAGTAATGGTCTACCAAATATGACATCACTTTCTCCGAAACTTTCGCCTTCTCATCGCTCATACTATGTAATCGTTCAACGGTCTATCTTGCTTGCTTCTTCTCATCCTTAAGAATTGTTCTGAACACAACTTATTAGCAGTTGTACTGAAGGAGCTGGGATGGAGTGCATAAAAGATCATGCTCGGATCAATATCCGATGGACGATTACTCTCTGTTACCGAGTACATTGCTCTTTTTCCAGTTGTTAAAAACGTATCGGCATGAGGATTCGGCGAGGGGTTTCTGATGTCCGAAGCAACGTCATGCTTTCTCATACACTGACGTCGGACGATTTAGCTGTGCCATTACATCTAACAGAGAACGGAAAAGGGAGAACGGAAGAAGCCGCGTTTTGGTGTCGAGGGGCTGGAAGAGAAGGGGACATTGGGCGAGTATTTACTATTGGAGCAAAAGGCGTGTTTCGATATACAATGATACATTTTATGCATTCTTCTGTGATGAGCTAACCTGATTTTTTCTCCCCATACTCCGTAGAAGAACTAGGGCGGGCTGTTCCAACCCCAAATACTATGTCATTAGCTCTTCCTTGCATCTCGCATTTTCTCAGACTTTAGTATCCAGATCCGCGCCTTGCTCGCTCCTGTGCAGCACGACAAGTAAAGCAAAATTCATCTACGTTGTCTACATCTTTCTCAATTTCTGTTCCCCAGTTCTACCTCGGGGTCAGCGCATAGCTTTCATTAAATAACACGAGGGCGTACCTGGATACACCGACACGCGGGTTTTTGACACCCTCGGGGGTGGTGGTAGCTTCGCTCACACCGGGGTGAGTTACAGTCGAGTACGGCGGCGATTATGTGTCTTTGGAAGTGCTGTGGAGTTATAATCATTTGATCAGATACCTGGTATAGCCTGACAAAAGGGAAGTACGTACTCCGCATTTATTCCAACGCGTTCCTTCACTGAAGAGATTTTTTTTTTAGAAAGGGATGTGAGTACATGGCTTTGATGGAGGACGCACGCGATTCGGCGACACATGTGGTGAGTGAGAACTTGAAACAAGGTACGAGGGTTTGAGTGTGATGAAGAGTAATAGTAAGAATGCTCAGAGCGAGGACTTCGATGGGTTGAAATTCTCTCGCCGTAGATGACCTCTTTTAAATAGCGTTTTCTGATTTTGCTATGGACGGGCTCCGTGACCAGCGGGAGGGTACGTGACCATAGCTTGTGGAAGGAGGGTAGGACAAAGAATTTCGGTAATCTATGGCATTGTCCGCAATCCACTTGATCTGGAAGAAGGGATTGGGATGAAACAATAGACTGAAAAAGTAAGTTTCCGGTACTACTTGGAGGTGGTATTCTGTTTCCCTTGCGTTATCACTGAGCGTGATTTTTCATCGAATCACCTCATAGTTTGAGCCACGGTGATTCAGATCGATTGGTTTATCAGTTGGCAAGTGGTGACTCGAACGTACGAGTAATCTTTACTTCTGTTAAAAAATATTAGTAACGTCGTCTGTTCATATGTTCTGAATTCTGAGAGCGAAAATCGCGTCGGCTCAGGAAGCCCGGGGCGCGGGCACGGGACCGCGAGGTGTTCCTGATAATGGTATGATAATGACGTCAGCGGCCTCGACGCTCTTCCGACAACGACGATTCAAACCTTCTGCTCAACCGAGGACGCAGAAACTTGTCTTTCTAGCACTGCTTTGCTTCTGAACGAGTCTTTCATTGTCAATGGGCCGGAAGGGAAGGAGTCTTTGAGCTAGTTTTGGGGAAAAAGGATAACGGTGCGTTTTGATATGTCCTTCTACGACGACTCAGCTGACCCTCTTCCCAACAAAGCTCACCATCTTCTCTTACTAGCTGCCGATGCTGTACCGAATCGAGAGCGCAACGCCGATGCCGACTCAATACTATTGTCTTTGGAATCCTCCAGCTCGTAGCTCTTCTCCGAGCTCGAATGATTCGCCGTCGACGCCTCGTACACGACATACAGAGGAACCCGGAATATTCGCCAACCCCAACTCTCAATACTCCCGTTGTACATTTTATGAACTAACGATCATCTTCCCTACGAGGCTCTCATTCGAGTTTAGCAAACCCAACACGGCAATCAAGATGCATTATCCTGCTCAACTGAGGACACGGGATCTCATTGTTGTGCCTCAAGGACGACTTCAACCAAGCTTTCAGTGTCAAGGGCAGAAGATGTTGGTAGCCTGTTTTCTGTACCCAAACATTAGGGAAAGGTATGTCCTACTGTTTTGATACATTCTTCTATGACGAGCTGACCCTCTCGAGCGCAGAACTCGCTATCCCTACTGAACACTTCCTTACTAGCTGCCAACGTAATCCCCTCACTCCATTCCTCGTACAACAAGCGGAAGAGCCCCAAAACACGCGTACCCCCGCTAGCGCTCACCAATACTAATCCTGCCACCCTCCTGGATCCAGATATTGCACCATACCAGCTGCTTGGCGGTAATAAATTCTCTTCTCGCTTTCGGGAGTGAAGGAACTGGCGGGCAGGAGGAGGTCGGCTTTTGGGGCAGGAAAAGGTGCATGGAACTGACCCTCTTAACCACTACCAGCTTTTTAGCTCGTTCGTCACGTACCCTCTGCATTAATCCGACCAACTCCGATTCCTAAAAGACGGGTCCTTGCTACCACGAACACGGAGGCTTGGCGGCAAGGGGGTTGGTGCTAGTTTCTTTAGTCGTGCACCAAAGAGGCAGTATTGAAGCGAGGTATGGGGAGGAGGGATGGCGTGGGCTAACGAAAGAGGAACACGCAAAAAAAAAGGTGCGTTTGGGTATACCCGCATCCTTCTGCGACGACTCGGAGCTGACCCTTACGACCATAGAACTTGCCGCGTAGAAGATCCGCTACAATAAAACACCCTACGAGGATGCAACAAAGTATCCTATCACCCGATGCTCGATCCCTCCGTCGTTATCGCCTCGAACAGCTGCTGCAATATGAGGAATCCAAACCCTTGTGTACAGGACGGCGTCGCAAAAGGGAGAGGTGGATGGGGAGAGAATGCTAGAATATGGGCATGGTGTAGTTGGTTATTACATCTGCTTAGCATCAGACTGCAACTCAAGGAACGTTAGCTTGCAGGGGGTTCTGAGCTCAATTCCCAGGATGTGTTCGTTTTTGAGAATCGCTTGGTCTTCTCGTTCAATTACGTCGTTTTTCGGGTGCGGAAAAGTGCCGTAGAAGAGCTTGTAATTATCAGATACATTACGCGACGACCCTTTCTCTTCACCGCCATCGCGTATCGCGCGTATGAGTACGTTGCCTCCACCTCAGCTCGGTTTTAGCAATGAAACTACTTTTTCCATCTCGGGTTATCGGTGGACCTTTCGCAACTTCCGTCCACTTCATTGTCACACTAGAACAAACGCGGGGGCCCGTGGGACGCAATAGCTCTTGTTGAATCCCGTAATGATTGAAGTAGAAGGTTTGGAGAGTTTTTTTTTTAGAACGGGAATGGGTACGTCATTACTTTTTGTTCGGCGTTCGCCATATCCTGACCTTCAGTCAGGTTACCAAGATTCGATATCGGCCACAGTGAGCCCACAAGACTCGCTCCACCTTCAAAAAAATCCTGCCATGCCTGGAGGAGTCGTGATTCTTGAGGTGCGCTTGTCAATGTTAGCTCGTCCGAGTCTTTGATTCTGATACTTCATTTTATCGTAAGGGAGTCGTATTGCTCGCTCCAACAATCATGGACCGGCTGCAGTTGAAGACTAGGCTCCGTGCAAGTTCCGGGGTTAGAGGGAATACCAGATGAGGTATATTACTCGTCTTACCGCTCAACGTCCCCTTATAATGGTCATAATCCAAAGGAAAATTCCGACATTTGATTTCCTCAAACTTGACTGGAACGATACTCGCGCATAGTACCCAAAGAGCGATCATTGAATAGCTACTACGTATGCCTCCTTCACTCGGAAAAGTCAGCCAAAAGAACCCCGAACGGCCCTCTTTCCCCTTCAGGGATGTTTGGGTACGTCTGTCTTCTCCGGTTCTACCCTGTCCGAATCGCTGAGTCATGTTTTCGTCATAGCATCGAGGTTTCGGAAAGAACAAGGGTACTTTCCATCGGCGCCAGGATTGATATTGCATTTTTTTCCATGGTGTTCGTTCAATGTTTAATCTGGTGAAGCAAAAAAAAAAAGGTGCGTTCGTTGCCCTCAGGTCCCCTCTAATTCTGAAGATTATCGATTTTGCGCTACAGTTCAACCTCCTCAACATCGACGTCCAAGTCGGAGATTTGATTTTTTGTGACATTCGCAATGGATACCTGGCTATTGCGCGAGGCCGTCGTCGGTCAGATTAAAGCGAGGTAGTCACCGGTATTGGGTACGTCTCTTGCGGTTCTAAGCGGTCATCGTAGGCTCATGTCTTTGGCTTTGGAAGGAAGAAAGGCACTTTTCACCGAAGATGGAAGTTGGCCCAGAATATGAGGTGCTCGTTGGACGCTTGGCCTCAAGGGACGTGTGTGAAGGAAGTGAGATGCGTTAGTTGCTTTCCGAGCCTCTAAGGTCGCCTCCATTCCGAAGGTTATCCGTAGTTCTTCATACTGATACCTCAATACGTGTGGAGGAAGGCTCGTCCCTAGGTGTTCAAGGCATGGTTCTTAGAGAAAATATGCTAGGTTTTGTCATTCTTTGTGTACCTAGGCTTCGAGTATGTTGTTTGCCTTATGATTAGGCAGCTTTCTCCACCTCACGTTCCGTCCAGACCGCCGTCGTCAATGAACCATGAAGGCAATTTGAGAACGAACAACCACACTTGCCCTGTTATCTACCTTTGCGAAAAGGCGCCAATCGGAGAATGTGAACGGTGGACGCACTCTGCCTACCAGAGACCGGCGTTGGCGTTGGGCATATCACTCTCCACTGGCTACCAGGACATCATAGATTCATGGTTTTGCCTAGACCCTACAGTGTTGCTACAGCATTTTTGAAGGGCCTAGCGATGGCTGCCATCCGATTGCGTCACATCGTATTCCGCAGTCTGCGTGCTCTTCCCTATCCCATGAATGATTCCGAAGATGCCGAACCACGAGTAGAGCTCCAGGCACGTATAGTGTTTAAATTGATGTCTTCTCATTCCTTTCCGACCTATAACAGCTTTCAGGACAGCTGGATTCAGTAGCTTGATGCTTTGGTCATCTGGGGATGGCAGTATACAAATTAGATCCTGACTACTAAAATATAGCCACAGAAATCTTGAAGCACCACTTTAAGACCTTGTATAAAGAACTACATTTATTGCACCCCTACTATATGTACAGATAAAAAATTGTTCAACCCACCTGACTTTGATAGTCGGGAGGGGTTTCATTGTTTCCTGGCTGCCACATTCTCTGATACAACAGACGAACCAAGTCAGGATGTAAAACCATGCTACTGTCAACCTCTGATCCATTATGGTAAGGTACCATTGTGGGCCTCAAGTGTTGGGATTCTCTAGCTTCACTATGATAGCTAGGTTCAGATTGTATTGATGGAGATGCCACTCCAGAATGTTGACTGCTTCCCTTCTGTGTTGTCACAGTGCTTGACCCGGATATATGATGATGATCCCCTTTATGCTGAACTACTTCAGCTGTATGAACAAAGGGTGAGATGATCATAGCTTCATCTGGAGCTGGGCTGTTGTCCTGTTTACCTGCCTTTTCACTAAACAATGACTGGTGTCTTCGTCGGCGAAGAAAGCAGCATATTGTGACAGCCATGAGGAACAACACAGCAACACCTCCCAGAGTAGCTCCAACAATAACCCCTGTGCTTGACTTTGGACTCTTGGGCTGTCCTGTAGGCACAGGTGGGGAAGTAACATTGGGTGAAGGTATTGAAGTTGAGGAAGTCTGTGCTTCAAAGAGAGATAGTCCATCCACCAACAATTGTGTTGCCCTTGTTTGATTTGTCACATCAAAGTCAAATGATGACAGTGGTGGCCCATTCCAATTGCATCCATAGATGTGATTGCTCTGGGATGCTGCTTGGACAGCATTATACTGAATACAATATTAGTATTTATTTATGAAACAGAAAGCAAATACTCCATTCATACCTGTACTCCAATGAATCCTTTCACATACTCCAAGATGTCAGATGGTAATATTTCAATTCTAGCTGCCTGACTAAGGCCTCTGAGAATGAATGGATCACCACTGTTATTGTCTAAAGGCAGCAGAAGTAATCAACTGCTGTAACATATGAAATGCAGACAGTAGCTTACAGCAGGTTTTCTGAAGAATGCCAGAAGGAAGAGACCACTGTCCTCTTTCTTGATATCCAATATAAAGTTTGATTTCTGTGATGATTCTAAAAGATTAGAGTTAGATCTTAGAACTGCATACAGTGATTTTCATACCTATCCTTATATGTTGAGTTGTTAGTAATTGAATAGAGAATAGATAGCCCCTCAATCAGAAGACCAGAAACTGATATTTCTGATACCACATAATTGACACCACCAAGACCACAGTTTTGACGGTCACCTTCACGTACACTTGTTCCAGTATCTTCTAAATCAAAATCTGGCCCAGATTCACCATCATACAAGCCTGAATTCTTTGCGTCATTCAGAAAGTCCGCTGATAGTTGTGCTGCAGCTATATATGAGCTGTTTTGACCATTTGTTGCCTCTGCCATTAGGGCAGATAACCTGTCATCTCAGTGATCAGCACTACTATCTAGAGTTTATAGCAACACCTACTGGAAAAATAGCCTGTCATGAGTTTTAGTATATGTTTATCAGTTTGAAACCAGAGTAGCTTACGCAGTAGTAAATAGTTTAATGTCTGTGTCACTTGCATTTGAACTCTATAAGTTGGTAAGAATATTGCTGTTTCCAAGAGAATAGTACTATTTACCTTAAAAGTAGCTCCCTGTAGTTTGATTAATGATGATGATGACCCAAAACCTGCCAGGCCAGAATCTGTGTTCCTGAATAGTGACTTGGCTATAGTATGTGTGAAATAAAATATGACAAACTCACCCTTCACACTCTGCCACAATAGAGAAGTTCTTTAGAGAACTCAATTGAGGGTTTGCATCAGAGATGGTGTATTGGCTTGCTAGCCCCCACATGCTTTCTGCTTCCTCCAGAAACACCTGTTCCTGGTAAGCTGAATAGCCACGAATAGCAGCATAACCCCGTTGACTTTGCAACTTGATAAGTGAAAAGTTACAGGTAATTGGGCTAGCTCACATCATAAACTTGACCTATTCATCAAAATTTCAATAAATAACACTAAAAACATGACAGAATTCTGTTGAATATTCATGTATCAGTCCTAGTGTTGATTACAGAAGAGGAAACACACTTTGTCACCTCATCACCTTCACACTGGAGTGAAGGACAACTCGTAGAATATTGAAATATTGAAAAGAAGTTCTGTCCCATAGTCTTGAAATTTGACTCATTTGCTATTGCATCAAAGTTGGCCAATGTTGAATAGACAGCAAAGGTCAAGTCGAGATCACTGCGATCATTACGGGCTGGAACCATTCCATCCGAAGTGAGCATTGAAGCACTTTTTGTAACAGCATCTCTTGCAATCTGCAGTCTATCTTGATAAGGCAGAGTAACACTGTGGTTCTACAAGAAATGGGTCAGCTCATATTTGATAACAGAGTAATTCACTCACCCAAAGCTGTGAAATTGTTGGCGTCTGACCCTCCTGTGCCGAAGTGCAAGGGAATAATTGTAGAGCAAGCAGGAATGTAAAGAACATAAGGATCATCGGGAGAGAATGGCAAAAATCTTCAGTCGTTTTCCCTGTAGCTTCATAAATATACATATCATACCCCAACATCAGGTTTCCATGCGACAGGATGAGATGCAAATTGATCCAATCCTTCAAGTGATGATTTACAACGTAGTAACTGTCGGTGACGTGGTAATGACCCCGGGTCAACATTGATCATCCTCCAACGTCCGATCAAGCTGCTTGACGCAGTCGATATCCAACAAGCAAGAAAATCTGGGAGAGAGAAATCCAGCCTTGTGGGATGAGAGACACGTACCGTTTATTTACACTTTGCCATCACGGGCCTACCGCAACTCCTCGCACTTGATGCGGCCTTTACGGCATAACTGCCAAATTACCAAATTCCAATCCCGATCTGATGGTACCTACCCGGTGATAGTCCCGCTTTCTCTGATTTTCACATGCAGAATATCAATACGGTTGAAGGGTCCCTCCCGTACCCGTATCGAGTTGTCGTCGTCCAGATATATGGCATAAGTACTGAATGGCTGACCTCGTAACAACCCATACCATATACAGCTGTAATACAGGTGTTGTTCACAAGTCGCTTACTGCTGAAGACACTTGAAATATTGCAGATCCTGAAGTGATCAGCTGTAGCCGAGCCAACTCTCGAGCAGCTCCAGGGCCAAGATAGAGGGATGCTAGTCATGGAAACAGTTGGGAAATGATAATGCGTCGGCAAAGAGATTTTTCCTTGTCAGTGGGGATGTCCAGTCTTATTGGACCGACGCACAAAGGTATATCTTAAAACTGACTCAGGTATTTGCTCTGAATTTAGTTCCTAAATATAGAACCACTCACCTGCAACTACAGGGATGCAGAGACTTGCGGGTTGAACGAGGATAGGGATACAGGCCTGTGCCAACCCTTACCTGTTTGGGCTCTAAAATTATACGCCTCATCGCCATTTGCTAGCAGTATTCTTGAAAGGTTCTGTTCACACTCTCCATATTTTGTACTCCCTAATGAAAGGTTGAAAATGTGATTGTGTTGCATTTTCTCTACCTGTATCCCGTAGTACGACTGCATTACGGCGCGTATCGTAACCATCAGCCTCCTCAACGACCAACCTCCTCAACGACCAACTATATGGGCCGTATGTGTGCGCCCGTCACCCGTCTATACCAATCAAATTGTATGGCCGTAACCGTTATACAGTATGTTTTCCAGCCCTACTGTAGATTATACAAATCTTCTGACCTTGCAACTCGCCTCGGTCATAACCGTCCCGTATTCTCCGTGCGCCATATCAAACTCTCTGGCCCTCATTCCAACTTAACTGAATTAGATGCCGTCTTGTCTGCCTTGATATTGATCACGGTGGTCCTGACGGAATCAGTTGGGAACGGTGAGAATCTCGAATTCGCGAGCCAGTAATTGCAGCGAAAACCCCATTTCTGCAAATAGGATAATTCCAAGCAGGAAGGAATTATCACAAAGATGAGGAGCGCACCCAAATTCTAGTTCTCCGCTAGACAAACTCATACCCATCGTGACAATCAGCAAGATGGCTCCTAAACGCCATAAAAGCTGAGAAAACTCGGCGGGTAACCAGCGCCCCAAGAGAACGATTCAATCAATATAGAATGTGAACGTTAGATGCCGGGGATGAGGGGCCGATTAATTATCAGTCAGATTATGCGGATCAGTCAGATCTTGGTTGGTAACTAGCAGCTGGCTTCCCTCGTCGCTCTGCAGATTGCCGATCACGACCTTCTGCCCATACTGAAAGGAGGGCGCATGTCTTCAGAGACGGTGAAGAATGTGGTTCCCACGTAAGTCACGGGCCGAAATACGTCATGACAGCCGCTTGATTCGGCTTTTTCCCATGGTCTTCCCTCGCACGCGTTTACCACCCTCGTCTACCCTCAATACTTCAATATCTCCTCCTCTCAACTCACCAAGTCGTTCAAGTCGTTCAAGTCGTCATATGGCCTCGATGACCGGCGCTCGCTGCCGGCGTCATCAATAACTCATCACCGGCACCGGTCCACGAACGCTCTTCCTCAACTCTTCTTTGGTGCAGAATACAGTCCTCGTATCATCTTGAAGAGAAGGCTTCTGACATGTTCTCAGAGCTGGTACAGAAAGGCTGTGAGAGTCGAGGTGCGTTCGTTACCTCCGAAACTTCAGATCTTTCCCAATTCTGAATATTATCTACCGTAGCTTCGTCATCCAACCCGTGTCGAAGAAGACTCGCCTCAACGACGTTCAAGTAACAAATAGCAATTCGGGCTCTTAGAGAGGGGGTATGATGGGCTTTTCATGGCAATGGATACCTGTACTCGAGTATGTTACTTCCCTTTTGATCATCCAACGCTTGCCGGCTTACTCGCCATCCAAGCCCGGCCTTGTCAGCGTTGTCGATGTACCAAAAGAAATTTACTCAAGCACTTTATCAATACTGGAAGCTCCGAAGGTGGTTTGCTTCTCTATTCACGCACAGTACTCGAGGAACGATCAACAACACTCGCATTGGTTGTATCCCTTCTGACGCCCTTTGCAAATGTTGTTCGGAGAACTACCACCGATCATGCAGAAGAAGAGGCTAGGAGGGCCCCAGCGTAACGATGTTGCTGTCTCAACGAATGGACCGATTCATTCGCTCCCTCATGTGCGCGTCCCAGATCCTTAGTGACAGGGACGGACCCGCAGTGACCTGGGTTTCGTGAACGAATGTACTCCGGTACATTACGCCTCTTCCGGCCCTTCAATTTTCACCTGCCCATCACTAATCCCGTATCGAAGGACCCTTTTAGAGAAATCAGGATGTGTATTGAAACTATGATGATAGGTTTCTAAAGCTGGCTGGACGAAAACTCAAGGTTTCGCCATGAATTCTTGAACCTCTCGGGTACGTTGACGTCCCAAATCTGATGAATGCTCAATATATTCAACCTCGCGCCTCCTAGGCCTCGCTGACGGCGTGCTCGGTCTCGCCGGTAATTCCTCTAGAAGGCACCTACCAGGATCGGGAACTTGGCAAAGTGAAGAGCAAGGAAACAGCGGAATTGTGAACGGAAAAATGAATGGCCTTTTTATTTTCTCTTATTCGCATGTATTCGAGAGTAGCGATAATCTTCCTTAACGGAGATGCCAATACGTTGTGTGATAACGATTACTAGGCACGAAATCAGTACAATACCGCGATTTATGTCACCGAACGAGAAAGAAACCTAGTCGCTCTCGAGTCGAACGGGAGATATGCCAGGTAACATGTATCACTGTCATGCACTCGACAATTAATTTAGACTACCATTATGTCAAGTACGGTCACATTAAATGAGTAAGTACTATACGAGGGAAATGAATGTTCAGTCCGTTCCTTTCCACTCTAACATGCAGTCAAGTACGTCCAGTTATTCGTCATTGACAAGACCAACTCTCCGGCTTCGTACTGTCCCCGGTCCCATCATACGTATTTCTCAACGGGTATCGACAATGGCGCCTGCTGAACGCCACCCCAGCCGTCACACTATCATTGACAAACTTGGTTCCCAAAATTGTATCCGGTGCAACACCCTCCTCGACCCACCTTACCATCGCCATCAACACATTAGCCTCTGGATCCAAGCTCACCTCTGTGCCCGAACTCGTTCCTACACCCTGTCCGATCTGCCATGCACCTTCACCTCCAGCGCAGTGATTCATTCCACTGATTCTGAAGAAGCGGTAGAATGAGTCGAGAGATGAAGGAGAGAGGTTCATCGTGCTCGAGACATGCTCATAGTATCGCTCGGAATTGCCTGGCGGGATGGTGCCGTCAATTGTACCGTGGTAAGTGAGGAGTTTGCCATTACGGTACTGGAAGGCGGAGAGATCGCCTTTAAGAGTAGCGATATCGAAAGGGTTCTGTGCAATGGCGCGTTCATAGTCCTCAAAAGTGAGCGTAGCTGTATCAAATGAAGGATCGCTGAATACAACGTAGGGGAACCAGTCCTTTACGAGTCGGTTCCATTCAGCAACTCAACACAGGTAAAACGGGTTTGTAAAGAACTCACCAAGGGGAACGGGCTGCCGCTGTAGAAATTGACACCATTGCTCTCGCTGCCTGGTACGGCTCGAGAAAAGATGAAATTTCCCTCCGGGTCTGTGAACGGCGAAAAGACCTTCCTAACCGTCTCGACTTGAGCCTCACTGAGACATCCGCTGGTACTGTCATCAGCGCACAACAGCTCACTTGGATCGTAATTACAGAGATTGGGGTCCTCGACCACAAGGTCCTTGACGCCGTCAATGTTATCGCACTGGTCTAGGATGTTCTGGTGAATTGTAGTAAGCCAAGTCGGCACAGGAATGAACGTCGGCGAATCTGTGGCCCCAGTGATGTTGTAGAAGTGAGTCACCCATGAAAACAGCCTGATTTGGTCGATCGCCGGCGCACCGGCAACGACGCCATCGAAATCTTCTGGGAAATCCTGGACAGATTTAAAGCCTTGTCGACCACCAGTTGAGCAACCAAGATAGTATGATTTTGTGTGAGGAGAGCCATAGAATAACTCGGTAATTTCCTTGCCGACAACAACGTTGGTATGGATCCTGCGAGGAGCTTGTGAGTACAACGACGTAGAATGCTTTTCTTGTAGACATACGATCGGTATGCAAAGTCGGCCAGTACTTCAGGTGCGTTTAAAAAAGCAGCACCACTCATTCCCTCATGACCGTTATTGGCACCGACAGTTGCGAAGCCAAGAGAAGACGTGTACGCCATGTCGCTGTATTGTATACCTATCATTCCAATTAGTAGGATTCGAGATAAAAACACAACTGCAACTCACATCCTCCCAATCCACCGTTTCCAGTACTCAAAAACCTTCCTGTCCAATTACTAGGCAGCCAGGATTCCATCCGGATCTGTGAAGACGCAGAGGTCGTCACATTCAACGAAATCCGACAGATATCTGCCGAGACGATCACACTTCTGTCCAAGCAAGATGGGTGAGATTCCTCCGGCGGGAACGTAATGTTCGTTCCAGCGGGGACAAGCTGGGTATGCAGGACCGTGGTATTGGGAAGTTCTGCGACTTGAGATGCCAAAGACTCGCATGAGGATTCGAAATCGAAGGTATACCTCCCAGCGAGAAGGCCGGAGATCGCAAAGCGAGGAAGGTGCATCGCGGCGCGAAATCGAAAGGAATTGAGGGGGATTCTGTAAGGACTTGATAGCAGATCCTTACTTATTTTATAAGTCAACGCCCAACGGCTGCGCAGATCCGTCCTACGTCGGGAAAATCATTTTTCGCCGATATAACCGGGAAATGGGGTTTAGATTCAACACTCGTGTGTCACGCGCGTCACAAATCCCATACGAGCAAATGCCGGTGTGACCGGGAAATTTCCCAAATGGAAATGCCAATTTTCGGTTTTCGGTCAACGATTGCCATTCTTCTGACTCACCTCTCGCCAACGTCCTTGTGGACCAGAGTAACCTATTTTGCATTCCTCGATGCCTTGCCTTGCATGTACCCCAACGAACGCCCTTCCTTCAGCTTCGATGCAGAATACGATCTTTGTTCAACAGTTTAGGGGAAGTCTTTGAGTCCGACAGTGTTCGTTGCCTTCCAAAAGAACCTCAGGTCCTCCTCAAATCTGAATATTATTCACTACAGCTCATCCTCATCCAACCCGTGTCGAAGAAGACTCCCCTTGTGTCTCGGCTGGAAAGCGATGTCCAATTCTGGGTTCATCTAGAGCCAATATGACGGGTTCCTAGGCTCAAGTACGTTGCTTCTATTTTGATCGTCAAATGTTTGCCAATTCACCGTCCCACCTTGTCAGCGTTATTGGTGAAACATTTGAAGAACGACTATATTCACTCTGCCGCGCCATACCACAAGTCTAATCATCGATCAGGCAGAAGAACATCTCAGACCGGCGAACGCTCAGAGTATTAACTGAATTTGGGTATATCTCTTCCGTTTCTACTTGGTCATCGTCTTCTCACACTCTCTCCAGTAGCTCTTCACTCCCACAACACTGAGAATCAGTGTCTCGCACGCTAGATCTGCCATTGCCGTGTTAATACTCGCGAGTACCCCACGCCGATCCGCACCGTTTCTTGAGTATCGAAGAAGACTGGAGTCTGCGGGTGATAACGAGGTTCCGGAGGCATGGACGATTCAGAAGTAGCAGATGCTAGATAATCCAATTCTCAAATAGAGGTATGTTTTCACCGCAAACTGCTCAATATTTGGCACCATCTCAATCTCGTTATTGATTCAAGCTGCTAACTGGCTTCCTCCAACGAGGCAAAGGATACGACTTTCTGATGAGAAGCTGAAGTTTTCATGTGCGTTGGCTTGTGCTTTTGAATAACATTCAGTATGTCTAATCGTGCTCGTCAGGTCATAGTGCGGCAATGAGCATTCCTATCTTGCCGCCTCGTGCCTTTCCAAGCAGCTCCTTCTTTTAATAGATATATATATATGTGTGTGTGCCATCTACCCAAAGCATAGAAAGAGGCTAGAAGAACCCCAGCATAACGATGTTGCTGTCTCAAGGAATGGACCGATTCATTCATGTCCTCATGTGCGTGTCCCGAATCCTTAGAGACAGGAACGGACCCTGCAGCAACTCGGGTTTCGTGAACAAATGTATTCCAGTACATTACGCCTTTTCCAGCCCCTCAATTATCACCTGCCCCATCACATCGAAGGACCCTTCTAGAGGAAGCGTGACATCTGTGAAATCTAGGACGGCAGGTTTCTGGAGTTGGGCTGGACAAAGACTCAAGGTTTCGTCGTGAATTCTTCCGGGTACGTTGATCTCCCAAATCTGATGAGCGCTCAACATATTCAACCTCGTACTTCTTGGGCCTCGTAGATGGCATACTCCATGAGCAAGAAAGACGGACAATGCTCTTTTTACTTGGCTTTCTCATACCTTTTCCAGTGGACCTTCCTTCCACTGTTGAAGACTGATTATCGCCTGAACGGAAACCTCAGCTCCATGCAGAGCAACATGACAATCTCGAGGAAAGGTCCAGTCGGCCTGTTTAATGGACACAGCGGTTTGATTGTCAATTAGGTAAGTCGACCAACGGTAGCATCGTCAGTTGCTGAACGTCCTTATCCCCAGACGCTTCCTGAAAAATGAAGTCGCTTTAATGGGTCGAAATGGTGTGTATTTTGGCTCTCTGATCAACCCTTCTCGTTTCTGATTGACCGATTTTCAGGATAGCGACGTTTTGAGGATAAACAGATGAATATAGTGTTCGGCTATCATGATCCTGGGTACGTCAAAGGCTCGTACTAGACAGCCTGAATTAAAGGCTGACAAACCTTCGTAGCCCATGATTGTTCCACTGACGTTTTCATCGTTAGCATGACAGCGAACGAACGAAGGACAGTGGGGTTAATATTCTCAATCGCCTTTGCGGCATTTTGCTGATGGTTGTCTATGATAGCGCATCTTATTTGTTCGGCGAAGAAACCGAATCAGGCAGTGACGGATCACGGTGCGGACGCTTTACCGCAAGGATACTGTCATTCGTGTCAGCTCGCCACAATGAGCAGTGTTCAGGATAACCCTTGGACATACACCGAATCAGGTGCATGATCTTCTCGACCACTTTTCTATCGAGTATCTTGCTAATAGTTGTCCTCGACGATAGGGCTACGCATCCCCGTTTGATTAATTGAAAGTGTTTGCGTATTTTGGACTGCGAAAATGTCTTGCTAAAAGGATTCTTGAGGTTGTGGTACGTTTACTTCTCACACCCGAAACTTTGCCTGACTCTTCGAACCCAAAGCTACAAACAAGAACTCTGGAGGCCACCGCTCTGTCCAGAATAGCTCCCCTTTCAGCAAGGAACGGGAGAGAAAGTTATCGCTGATCAGGAAGATGGGAATATAGTCGATTCCATTGACTGGTGAATGCTCTGTGGTGGGTAGTGTTCGGTCCTCCATAGCCGTGGCCTTGCCTTCACAGCATCTCGACGTTCAACCAAACGGGTTTGGACGTAGCATGAAACATGTTTGAGTGGATTTGAACATGAGCGAAGATGCTTCACGTATGATAATGGGAGTAGTGCGTAGAACTCTTGTCCATCTTACTCGTACTGACGACCACCATTCTCAGTCCGATCCAACACCCTCTTGCAAGCACAATCTGCTTTCTCGAACAACTGCAAGCGTCCGGGTACCACAAAACTCAATGCCTTATGTGATCAAATTGCGGACTGCTGCGCATCTCCATGGAGTGTTCGGCAATCTACCCACCGATGATGGAGAGATTTTAGTGGTTGGACATTGGAAGTCTTTAGCTCTTAAATGCATGTTCCACAGCTTACGCATCAATAAACCCAAAACCCGTTCATAAACCACGATCTAGCCCGAATGTTCGACCAGTCTAAACCCAGACCTGAGTGGGTCGGACGGTGAATGAGACCAATCACTGGTGTTGCGCATCTCAATGAATGCTATCAAGTTGATGAGAAGGAAGTACAAGTGACCAGTCGCATCTCGTCTATTTCCCCCTCTCAGACACGCATTGTCGTCCCCTATATCCTGGAGAGCTTGCTGAGACAGTTTTCTGTCAATCAAGTCATCTCTTTCCCGTTTGCTTCTTTATCGGTAGGTCTCATGTCCACGCAATTCACTCTTGGTTATCTCCCCGCTTTACCGACTCTTGGGTAAATAGGTCATGTACTTTGCTTACGGTGCGTTAGCTCGGTGTGTTTGGTAGGGACCGCCGACAGGTTTGTACGCATGGTGTTCGTACCACCGGTATTCTCTTCTGGACGGTGTTCAGAAGTTGGAGCGTCGAACTGTTCATTTCTTCTTCCATCAGTCAAGAATCTGGGATACTGAACCCAATTTTTGCCATTGCAGATCTAACTGTTACAAATAACGCTGGGCAGTGGGCTCAATTCCACCGGACTTTTACCCGCTTGTTCCCTCGAATGCTGTACGGGTCGTTATGCCACCATTAAAATGCTTGTACCAGGGAACTATTCCCACTTTGATCATTGGTTTGCGCAAAACTTGGGGAAACCTCGAGAGTCTGCAACGGTGGGTAGGCTGGGTAACATGAATCGGTCATGCACTCAGTACAATTTGGACTAACACTGCAATTCCATTGAGTATGGAGCTCCTTGCTAGGTGCAATCACAAGAGAGAAATAATGTACGAGAGAAATGAATGTTCAGTCCGTTCCTCCCTATTCTAACACGCAGTCAAGTAACCAATGTCCCTACTCCTGCTCGGTTATCCATCACCTATCATTGACAAGACCAGCTCTCCGGCTTCGTACTGTCCCCAGTCCCATCATACGTATTCCTCAATGGGTATCGACAGTGGTTCCTGCTGAACGCCACCCCAGCCGACGCACTATCATTGACAAACTTGGTTCCCAGAATTGTGTCCGGTGCAACACCCTCCTCGACCCACCTTACCATCGCCATCACCACATTTGCATCGGGATTCAGGCTCATTCCTGCACCCTGTCCAATTTCCCATGCACCTTCGCCTCCAGCGCAGTGACTCATTCCACTGATTCTGAAGAGGCGGTAGAACGAGTCGAGAGATGAAGAAGAGAGGTTCATCGTGCTCGAGACATCCTCGTAGTATTGCTCGGAATTGCCTGGCGGGATGATGCCGTCAATTGAACCGTGGTAAATGAGGAGTTTGCCATTACGGTACTGGAAGGCGGAGAGATCGCCTTTAGTGGTGGCGATGTCGAAAGGGTTCTGTGCAATGGCGCGCCCATAGTCCTCGAAAGTGAGCGTAGCTACATCGAATGAGGGGTCGCTGAACACGACGTAGCGGAACCACTCCTAAATCGGTTTCATTCAGGAACTCAACGCAGGTAAGACGGGTTCGTAGATTACTCACCAAGGGGAGGGTGAACGGGCTCCCGTTGTACATAGCGACACCAAGGCTCTCGCCGCCTGGTACGGCTCGAGAAAAGATGAAATTTCCCTCCGGGTCTGTGAACGGCGAAAAGACCTTCCTAACCGTCTCGACTTGAGCCTCACTGAGACATCCGCTGGTACTGTCATCAGCGCACAACAGCTCACTTGGATCGTAATCACAGAGATTGGGGTCCTCGATGACACCGTCCTTGACACCATCGATGTTATCGCACTGGTCTAGGATGTTCTGGTGAATTGTAGTAAGCCAAGTCGGCACGGGAATGAACGTCGGCGAATCTGGGGTCCCAGTGATATTGTAAAAGTGAGCCATCCATGCAAGCAGCCCGATTTGGTCGACCGCCGGCGCACCGGCAACGACGCCATCGAAATCTTCTGGGAAATCCTGGACAGATTTAAGACCTTGTCGACCACCAGTTGAGCAACCAAGATAGTATGACTTTGTGTGAGGAGAGCCATAGAACAACTCGGTAATTTCCTTGCCGACAACGACGTTGGTATGGATCCTGCGAGGTGCTTTGTGAGTACGACAACCCTAGAACGTGCTTTCTTGTAGACATACGATCGATATGCAAAGTCGGCCAGTACTTCAGGTGCGTTCAAAAAGGGAGCGCCACTCATTCCCTCATGACCGTTGTTGGCACCGACAGTTGCAAATCCAAGAGAAGACGTGTACGCCATGTCGCTGTATTGGATACCTGTCATTCCAATTAATAGGATTCGAGATAAAAACACAACTGCAACTCACATCCTCCAAATCCACCGTTTCCAGTACTCAAAAACCTTCCTGTCCAATTACTAGGCAGCCAGGCTTCCATCCGGATCTGTGAAGACACCGAGGTCGTCACATTCAACGAAATCCGACAGATATCTGCCGAGACGACCGCGCTTCTGGCCGAGCAAGATGGATGAGCTTCCTCCGGCGGGAACGGAATGTTCGTTCCAGCGGGGACAAGTTGGGTATGCAGGACCGTGGTATTGGGGAGTTCCGCGACTTGAGATGCCAAAGACTCGCATGAGGATTCGAAATCGAAGGTATACCTCCCAGCGAGAAGGCTGGGGATCGCAAAGCGAGGAAGATGCATCGCGTCGCAAAATCGAAAGGAAGTTGAGAAGGATCCTGTGAGGACTTGATAGCAGATCCTTACTTATTTTATAATTCAGGCTCCTGCTGAATCATTACCTCTAGAGAAATCACGCGATGTGAATTTTCGAATCGTCGTCGACTTTTCTGAGGGTGATCCGACTGCGACGCTCGCGGTCCGCTGCAGCATCGCCTATTGGATTCAATAGTGACAAAACGGAATTCAAAAGCTGTTGTAGCGACTGTTAGCTTGTACCTCCGATCAATTAGTATACCCACTGAATACTGCTTACTCGACAATTGTTCAAACGCTTAAGTACTTGCTGAAGTGGGCTTGATCAGGATCAGATGACGGCTAAAAGTCCCAGTCGATTCGGTGGAGTTGCAATGATGAGTGGTTTGGTGGAAGCATGGTCCATTCTCCAGGCTGACGATTGCTAACGATGGTGAGAGGGAACCTGCGAAAAGCCCCTGGGCGTTTAGAAACTTTCCCACGAAAAAATGTCCTCGTCGTACGACGTAAACTCGGGTTCGTTACTCGTATTGATTGTACATGTCGGCCGTTCAGCTACTTGGGTCCGGGTGACGACACTTTAGTATAGCTATACATTGAAGCTGCGACGTTGCGTATAAGGATCTTACCACTACAAAGCAGAACTTATAGTTTCGGGCCCGTAAGTCTACTCTGAATCGCTACTTCAACACCAAACACCACGATCAGTCATGATCATCAGGACCATGGTAGTTACACAGGGTCCGTCCTGCCCCGGACGCTGGTGATATGGTATTTAGATTTCTATCAACCTATCCCTACTTGACTCGTGAAATAGGAAGATATCCGAGATTCATACCATTACGTCCGACGTAATGCTATTACATCAAGCCGGCCGTAGGCGTGGAAGAGTCATTATGACTCGTAACTGTTGACTGTGCCTGACTAGTCATTGACCGGTCAATAACTTGACCGCGGGGTTTGGTCAATGGCTGTCCATTACGTCGTGGCTTCAAGTTGGCTGTAAATCAAGCGAGGACGAACTTGACGTACAAGCGGGCCAAAATTCGTGCCAGCTTGTCAGCATTGCACGCTAACAAGGAACGAGAGTACGGTCAAAGGAAGTAGGTGTTCCCTCATCTTGTCTTACTGACGGCCACTCTTTACGACTAGTCAACTAGCACCTCAGAAAGTAACCAGGTTCTAGGTACAGGAGAACTTCAATACGGTGCTGGCGAAGAATGAGCGAATTGGGGTGCAAGAGGACGCGTCGACAGGGTGACGAGTGGGAATGTGAACTAGCCTTTCCGCTAGTATGGAAGGTTAAGGTCTCGTTTGATTTCTTGAGCCATAAGCCATAGTATAACACATTAAAGTCTTTGTACGCATGCCTACTTAGGTCCGCGCAACGTCTGGGATCGGATGGCAAAATGTAGTTCCTACGAGAGGATGTAAGGGGCCTGAGCACATGATAGGAAGAGAACTCTCTCACCTTCGCCCGTTCGGTTGAGTGGTGGCTTCCAGCCCCAATCTTGACACATCTCAAAAGTCGGAAGTTACGTAATCAAGGAACGAGGAGGACGGGGTTAGGTAGACAGTGCTAATGACCGACACTACTAGGGGTAGCATACGAGAAGCGGGGTTCTGGCACTAGGAAAGGAAGGACTGTCAGAACCGACCCAATGACGATTGATAGACCCAGAAAGACCTTCTGACAACCGCCCGTGTCGGCACATCGTGAGCTCCTGAGGCAGTACATGGTTTCCCAACAGCTACGCTGGAAACCAGACTAACCCATTCATCAGAAGAAAGTCTGAAAGGAAATCAGCGTTCAGTCGCGAAACATGGATCCGTTCTGCCTACCCTTATGACTCTGGCGAGCCCAGATCCCAGGTGTATTCCTCAAAAGATCATCACAACTTCCGAAGTACTCTCCAAACAAGCGATCTTCGCCTCAAGTACTGATAGCCAGGCTCGGCATGTTCATTGCTTCGTGAAGCTCATGGTGATAAGCGTGCCAACAGCCGTCCGGTCTTCGGGGGAGGAAGCTGTGATATCCGAGCGTAGAAGTTACAGCCGGAAGCTTATCGAACGAATGGTAAACTCCCATTCCAAGAGATACACGAGCAAAAAGACATACCAGTGAAACTGGATACGGCTTGGTACGACCACAAATCCTCAGCCAGGGAGCGGTAGCATAGTCTTCATAACTTCGCAGGGCACCTTTGACAAGATTGGGGTAATTGGCTTCTTCTGAAGTGCGTGTTCCGGGTTATACAGTATAGTTGAATTCCTGAAAAGTAGAATTAGGCGGTGTTGGATGGAAAGAGAAGCCTTGAACGCACTTCGATGGACCGTATCCTGCCATTTTCTGTCTGCTCTCCAGCAATACCCTGCAGGATCCCTCAACGAATTGCTTGATCCCCTGCCTGACTCATGGCATCCTCAACACAGTCGCGAGTGATTTATCGGCCTGAGAATCCCAATTCTAAGACTTTCTGAGGTTCACTGGTATTCTTTTGGCGAGAGATAGTCAAATGAGCTGTGAAAGCCTCCAGGTCAATAATTGAGTCATCGGGACAAAAAAGACAAGTACGCACCGCTCTGTTCTGCATCTATTTGCCCACCAAAAACTTCAGGAATACCTATTCAACGCAAAAGTTGATCTACGGTGCGCCATTGGGTGAAAGCCCGTGGCCTGCGATGTGGATGGTGGTGGTCCGGAGAAGAGCAGCATTTCGCCGCGTCTGATAATTTCTCACCCTGACATTCAACTACCCTCAGGAAAATTGAACTTAGACGGGAATCATGTTCTGTATGGATTTCATCTTCACTATTCAATTTGCAGATGGAGTATTGACCAAGTGACAATACCTCAGGAGCTATCTCGCGTCGTCATGCCCGGAGGTTGATGCAGTCTATGTCCGGATGCACTTGGGGTACAGTTGTTTTTGACAGTCCTCGCCTCTATACTGAAACGTCTTCCTAGCCATCGTACTCAGCAAATATGAAGCCACATCACTACACCACGAACCACATATATTCTCGGATCCGGATATCAGACATGATACCGTGACGAGCTCATCACCGTACGATTCTGGGGATTTCTGTTACGTGAGCGGACCCTGAGCAAAAAAGCAACTTTTGGAAGCTTGGATTTTCCAAGCCCCTGGATTCAGGCCTGGAATGCAGAAATAAGTCCTAGGGAGGGTTCTGGTGGCCTTAGAAGGGAGGGGACACGACGGGATCAAGGAGCAGAAAAAATGTCGCTTAGGTCTGCGCGCTAAGTTGGTAACGGTCACATCCTCGTACTGAGCTTCATAATATCATGTCTGACATCCGGATCCGAGATCATAGAGTGTTGGCGGTATACGACCCGCTCTTACTCCTGCTTCATCAATCATCTGATGATCTTCATCAACGGTAAACATCCTGGAATCTCAAGGTCGAAGTCAGTGTTATATTTATATCGGTGGCCCGTGGGTTGCGGCTTTTCATTATTTTCCCGAGATGTACGTTCGGAGGCTGGAGCATGGATCACTTGTTAGCCAAAAGTGATGGATGTCCCTTGATATTCCACACACAGTTGCCTGGCTGCATGATCCCAGCATCGGGAATCGTCGAGGAAGAACCTCCCCGAGATATATCGATGACTCGACGTCTACGCTCCTTGGTGGTACGTTCCGGATTGCTTATCGGTCGAACATCTGAAATAGACCTTTAACGCATAGAGATTTATAAAAAAAACACTTTCACTGTTTCATGGGCGCTGGCCATCACTCACTAGCACCACTCGTTGATGCATATTTTTCAGCAACAGCGGAATCCATGACAGTTCTGTTCCTCAATTAGATAGGGTCCATTACAGCACAGCACGACAGCAGGGACAATGGCAGTATAAAGTTGATGAGAAGTACACATCCCGCCATTCTTTTATACTATGTCGTCTCCGTGACTCAAGTCATCGTCTTTCCTATAGCCACATTGTCGGTGCGTCTCGCTATTCGCACTAGCTTTCTTTTGGCTCGATTGATGAACATATTGACGCCTCAGGTCATGTATTTTGTATACGGTGTGTTAAAATGGACGCCAACAAGGTACTCAAGCTCACCTTTTTTTTCAACAGGATTTTACGTTCTCCTCTTCGGGACTTGCATCTACATGTTACGTAGCCACCAAGACCACACTGGCGAACGGCTCAACGGCAATCTGTACCTTTCGCTAACCGCAATTCTCTTTATTTTCTGCACTGTTTTCGTTGTGGACTATACGATTGCCACGGTCCATCCAAATCTCATCTTCTTCACTGCCGCGAAGACCGGGAATTACAAGCCCCTTGTGGACTTTCTGATGTTCGATATTGAGAACATCGCGACCCAGTAAGGCAGATATCTAATCATGTCGCTCCGTCACTGACACTTGTATATTTGCAGCGCTATTGAACAGTTGATATCCGTCCTTGTCAAGTATGGATTACCTCTCGTATTGGATACCTTTTGAAGCTGATTCAAGTCCTTGACTCGGTCATAATCTAGCGTCACGGCGGAATGCATGCTCGTTCGCGTCATGTTCGGTTTCCATCCAGCGAGTCCAGTACTGACCTATGATACCCTGTAGATTCATCGATGCTATGCAATTTGGAGCTTCAGAAAACGAGTCGTTTTACCCCTAATAGCCGCATCGTTCATCACTAATGGTATGCATTATCAACTCATCTTTTTTTCACTCTGATACGATTGATGATTCAAGCCCTTGGGATTGTTTGTGCAATAACGCTCATAATTGGCACCACTGAGTCGAATTACGCAGCCTTCCGTGTCAGTCAAGTTACCAATGGTGTATACAACATCTGCAGTGCTATTGTTAACGGCATGCTCACGCTACTCACGGGTCCGTTGCTCACTTGATCGCCCGTTCTTATGTTTATACACCTATTGATAGCTGGGCGCATTTGGTGGATTCGTCGGCAGGTCCGCGCGCATGGAACCTTCAGCAGCGATACATTTGTTCAGGCGGTTTCCAAGATTATGTGAGTAGAGCGGTCGTCTAGAGCGAGCACTTGACCTTGATCGCCCCGGCTTGACAGACTTGAATCCGGAATGATTTATCCGTTTTTCACCGTCGTAGCGTTGATAGTGACAAACACCTCAACTCCCAGCATACTGCCTTTCGACTTTTTCCCGCTCACTGTTCTGAGTGCGGTAAGGAATCTCTTTTTGAAATGTAATCGTCATCATCCTAATATGACTTGCAGGGTATAGCACCAACACTGATAATCATCCGCGCAAGACTGGGCAAAAACGTCGAAAGTCTTCAGGACATGATCTCGGACTTTCGTTTTACCAGCCAAGAGTCGCCTAGGGAGGTTACGACAAGATCTCGGGCACAGGTGTATCCAGTCAGTATGGAGCCGGCGGAAACTGGAGGAAGTGAAGAGCAAGTGATCAACAGAAAGGAGGCCCAGGATATCGCGGTTTGATCCTTAGGCACAATCATGCTGATCTTCCAATATTTCTGTATAACTTGATGTATCTGCCACACAACTATCACGGAGGGAACGCCATTATGTATATTATATTGATATCATCAAACAAATCTACCCTCTGCAATAACCTGAGGAAAGAGCGATTTATTAGTCTAGCCTCAATGGAACATGAAGGCAACCTACGCACTCTCGACGATACATTCCCGGGAAGCCATACAGGAATCTTCCTGTCATTCGAAATGGTTCCTCAAAGAACCTTGGCTCTTCGCTCAATTTGTCAGTCGGAAGTTACGTAATCAGGGAACGAGGAGGATGGGGTCGGGAGAGCTTCACTGGTGAGCGCCGCTGTAGCTGAGGGCATACGAGGAAGCAAGATGGAAAATCTACAAGGTAAGGAGAGACAGTCTGGATCAATATAAGAGTATATGGACCCAGAAAAACATACCATTCAGGACATCCCGGCATCGAATCCCTGTCTTTACCGTGATTTAGAATCCTACTGTACCCGTCAGCGCCGACAGTAAGAATCGTAGTAGAAAGGTTCAACTTGGTCCCATTATGTATCTGCCCGAAGTCACTATGGCTGGGTCGGCTAAAGTCATTTTCTATGGCCGCTCAGATCCAAAGACTGATGAAGGGATCTAAGAAAGGCTGGCGATAAATTTCGCTGGATACAATGTCTATTAATGCCTGAATTGCAACTATACGGTCCTCACCTGACATCAAAAGCAGCCAGCCCTCCGAACTGAGGCTTGCCTTCAACCTGTCTCCTTGAGGCCTGTTGCCAGTCGTACTACGCGTTAGCAGATAAATAACATAAACGAACGTAGAAACGTACTACGATTATCATTGAGGTCGATCATCCAAAAGTACGTCCGAACTGAATCTGGGAGATGGTTGTCAGAGCGAGAAAGAAATCACGCGCGCCTCTCTTATCCGAACTGTCACCATCCGGCATCCTTCACACACAACGGACCATACTTCAAGCCTCAAGTGTCGATTTGGGTTGTGAATAGTTTCGGAGGATGGATGAGGGAATGTTGGAGTCGAACGATGCGCTCTTCATCACTTCGTTTTTAAAACTCGATCATTGACTTGCAAGTGCCCTTCACAAAAGCCTGACTCTCCATAGAGACCGACGGAGGATGACGCCAAAGAATCATCCTGAAGCTCCCGAAACCTATAGGGCCAGAAATCCAGCTCGATATCGGATACTTCACTGGCAGCAGCTTTGAAGACACCAACGTTCAATGTTGGAGCTTATAGTCGAAAATCGTATCTAGGGCTGAAGTAAGAGAGAGATAGGGACAAAGACGGGGTGCGATGGATCCCTCAAGTAAGCACAATGTCTCTCTGACCCTGCGCTGTCTAATTTCACTCTAGAAACCCGCTGAATGTGAACTCTTGTTCAAGCCTCTCGGGGAGACAGTCACAAAGAAGACGCCTCTCTCAACTCTAAGTGTTACGGCTCACTTCTCGCACATGCAAATAGCCAAGCTATGCATTTTCTCGACGTCTGAGCAACAGACAGGCGCATGGAAGGATGCAGACTCATCGCCAGCGACCGCTTTCTCGGGATAATTCGGCTAGTCGCCTAAAGAAAGGAGCACTGAACACTACACCACCAAAGTGGTCAGATGTCGGTTTGACCTCATAGCGAGAGGTTGAGGGACATCGTGCTGGGACCTCGGAGGACCTCGATTTGAGCTCGTCAGAGGTCTGGAACCCTGGGCACGAGAAGTCGCATGGCATGACTGCAAAACCGAGCGCGCCTCAGAATATAAGCGGCGGCCCCAGCCAATAGCCTCCAACGGCATGTAAGCCTTCCGCTTCAACCTCCCTTACCGATATTTGCCAGTGTTTGATTTTTTGACGTGGCATAAAAGAGGATTGACTTTAAGACATTCTTGCTCTCTAATCCCACATTCTCCTTCTCTGACTTTTGAACTTCAGCAATTTTTCCTCTAAGTTCCTGGATTCTGTTCATGGTAAGTCAATACATCCCATCTCATCTCATTGTCACTAACTTACATGAGCAGATCTCTGCCGCAACTTCAAGCTAGAAGTGTTGCAAAGCAAGTAGGTCTTGAACTGTTCACTTACAAAGGGCAACTTACTAACATAGTATTGCTGCAGGTAATTGTCGTCATATATACAGAGTCTCTAAATTCGAGGGGACTTATGGTAGCTTAGACCCACCATGTTGTACTCTGTACTAGTCTAGATTCATTAATGATATATGTGTTTGCCGCACTTAGAAATTGGAATGATTCAAAAGCAAAAGGATCGGCGGCACGGAACAGGAACCGTAAAAAGGTGAGCCGTAATGCAAGCCGTGATGGCGTTGCTACCCGTGCGGAATCCTGATCGAACCCGGGGTCTCGTAGGAGGTCAACGAATCGATTTTTCGACATCTTCTGAGGTCAAGCATTGGCGAGCGGGGGAGATTGCATGACATCAGCCCTATGACCTCGTGAGGAGGTCAGGACACATTGGCAGTGTAGCATTTCATTCATTTTGGATGTCACGTGTCACAAGCCCCGAAATTTCCGAAATTTTTGAGCTGGTTGTCCAAGGGTCTATCCAAATGCTCACAGCAAGTCACAGGCGCTAATGGACCCAAAATCGTCCAAGTTTGGCAGTTCTGGGCACCAATATCTGAAAAATTTCTGGTGGTCACAGACTGCCAGCCCTCCGTCTGAGAGGTCACTTCTGGATGATGAGGTTACAGGTCACATAGCCATCCAAAATGAATGAAATGCTACAGTACTTCTCAAAAGCAATCTTCTGGAAGACATATTGCATGTATTGAAGTGTCACTGTCAGGCAGCCAAGGGGGGGTCTAAAAACTTAATAAGTACACAACATTAAAAAAATTTTTAAGGCTGAGTAGGAGTAGTACCACCCCCCCTCCTGCCAAATTGGGTATGTTATCCCCACAGACATATCCAAAAAAGGTAAGTCATTTTCCAGGCTCATCATTATCAATGTTGCTCACCTTCTTCCTGTTGTCCTGAAACTCTTGGAACTATAGGTGAGACTCAAGTAATGAAGTAAATATGTCAATTTTGGAAGGTCCCAAAGCCCAAAAAAAGCCCATCAGGAGCATGATTTAGGTGAGGTCCAACAATTTTTTAATAAAGTTCAGACCCCCCACCTTGGACCAGAAATTTAGGGCCTGTTCAGATAGAAACCATGGTTTCCATTTCCTGGACTCTGCGAGGCTTATGCAACTTTCTCATCCGCATTCACAGGCGCTTCGTCCAGTGCTTGTAAGAGCGCTTCACAATTTTTGATGCCTATAGGCACTCGTCTATGTTTATAGAACACCTACAGATCTCTGCACAGTACATTTACAGCTAATTTGTGCAACTTTTGTCAAAGAACTCTGCTAATCTTGTGTGTTTGGGGTGGTTTTTTGATGCATTGGTCCATCCCTGAAGCATTTTTATGTAGCTCTGGGTAATTGTTTCTGTCCTTATCCTCTAGAGCATTCATAGAGGTGCTTACACTAATGAACTGTTCTGTGTAAGCACTCTATAACATATATGAGTACTTATAGGTGTCGAAAAGACATTTATTGTGAAGTGCTTGTACAAGCACTGGACGAAGCACCCGTGAATGTGGATGAGAAAGTTGCATAAGCCTCGTGGAGCCCAGGAAACGGGAACCATGGTTTCTATTTGAACAGGCCCTTAGGTCCTGCATCCCCCTTGCAAGCAGCCCTCAGTGGCCCTTACCCTTCAGCTGCATGGAAGATAGAGAAGACGTCAAGAGGTCAAGAGGTTCCAGATTCCACTGATTTGTATACCCAAGTTGTTGCATGGCGAGGTGATTGGCAAGTCGGCATGCTCTTGCCGGCCATGACACAAGTTCCGTCTTCTGCTCGCTTCAAGTTTGACAAGCGTTGAAGAGTCTTCTTTCTTACCACCATCTTCCCCTCCGTTTACCCACTTTTTTATTATGGAGGTATATAAAATTATTTCTCAAGTCGATATTACAAGAATTTATCTACTCTATTGAATGATAGGACCATTTTTCTGATTCTTTGCCACACGGGTTCTCAAGGGTGCAGTGAAGAGAACGGCTGCATTCGAGGTACGTTTCTGGGACTTTCGGGGTGTCATTGGGGGCGCAGCGATCTTGGCTGATTCTGGAGGCCAGTGAACCACTCTTTCAGCAGGTATTCCCAGGCAGATTTTGCTCGTACTCTGTGACCCGCGCCTTTTCAAGGAATNAAAACCCTTGACTCGCGTACTTGTGACTGGTCACCCCTATAGAGCGATATGGCGCCATTGTAATTAGCATCCGGAGAGTATATATATTTATTTTACCGGCCAGGTTTACGATTCTTTGCGGGGTGCCTAATGTATCCTCGTGACGTTTGTGGGGTGCCAGCAGGATCCCTCAAATTAGGAGACAGCCCCGTTGGACGAGGACTTGGCCTGGACTGGCCCGCCGCAGGCGGAAGCCGGAGCCAAGTTTGGAGAAGGCCGCCTGGGACACACCTCTCAGCCATGTGGACGGTGATCTCGACACCCGACCTCGGTACATCGAGGGAGGGCCCCCGTTTATAGAGCCAAATGCCCAAGTCGGATCCGGACAAAATTCTTCAAATGCCTAACCCCCATCCAGACAGATTTGGGCCATTTTTTAGGGCAACGCCTGAGGCCAGGGTCCGGAAAAATTTGGGACAAATCTAGCATGCCTGATTTCTATTCCGGACAGATATCAGCGGGTGGAGGTTGCAGATTCCACCGATTCGTATACCCGAGTTGTCGCGTGGCGAGGTGATTGGCGAGTCGGCATGCTCTTGCCGGCCATGACACAAGTTCCGTCTTCTGCTCGCTTCAAGTTTGACAAGCGTTGAAGAGTCTTCTTTCTTACCACCATCTTCCCCTCCGTTTACCCACTTTTTTATTATGGAGATATATAAAATTATTTCTCAAGTCGATATCACAAGAATTTATCTACTCTATTGAATGATAGGACCATTTTTCTTGGCTGATTCTGGAGGCCAATGAACCACTCTTTCAGCAGGTATTCCCAGGCAGATTTTGCTCGTACTCTGTGACCCGCGCCTTTTCAAGGAATGCCTGTGAAACAAAGGTATGCCAGTCTTTTCCATGACAGTCAATCAGGTGTCTCTGAATGTTATACTTCCAACGAATGTCCGTACATCCCTGGATAGGACAGAACAATATTGGTTGGCTTGTGTTCGGCCAAGTGTGCCGTGTCGCCAATCACCTTGCCACGCGACGACTCGGGTATACAGATCGGTGGAATCTGATACCTCTTGATCTGGCCAGGATAATTCAAGGTTCCGATAATTCAAAGCAAATCTAAGGTATTTTAGAAATTTGGCACATTATCCGCGTCGCATAATTTATGATCTTGTACTGTGATAGGAAAAATAGATTTACAACGACCCTTTTTATTTCAAATCGCATTGCATAAGACATGCAGCATCACCTCAGATAATCCTTCTGAGATGCTTTACTCGATTCAAAAATCACTTTTACTTGATATCGACTCTTTTAACACGCCTAGGATCCCGGGAATCACAGACTTTACATTTCTCTCAGACGCGTCTTCATCTTCCAATCATGTGACTTACATAAATGGGTTCTCCGCGTGACACTGCGTGACTAGACGACTGAGCTTCCGAGTCAGCCTCTTCTCCCACAACGTGGCGCGGAAATGGATAGGACGTCCCTGCTGCCATCGAATGGCACCTACGTCGTTCACTCCACATATATTGGTTTTCATCTGGGTCTATTCAATGCAGATTGGTCATGATGTTTCGAATGTCATCTTTCTAGTTTTTCCGCGCACGGAGCGTTTCGCCTCGTTTCGCCTGCTTAAAGCACACTTGTCACTGACGAATGCGACATGATCTGGTGATCGGATCAGAATAGGCGTGCCGACAATGTCAAATTCCTATTCCTTTTATAAAAAGATCTCGAGGTTCGTCTTGTCTCTCTACTCATGGCTAGAATTACCTTCCTTCTCATTGCCCTCGTGCAATTCTTCTCTTTCGCTACCTCATACGGAGCAACCATTGCGAAACGTGGTCCTCCCGCCGGTGCCATCCTAGTCAAAGCAAACAGTCTAGACGCAAGCAACGGGGAATTTAGCAAGATTCAGGATGCTGTGGAATCGTTGCCTAATGATGGGTCATCTCAGGTTATCTATATCTATGGCGGTACGTATTATATATCTATTACCCACCCTCCAGTTTTTTCACCAAGTGTCTTTTTTGCTTGTGATTCGCAGGTACCTATAAAGAACAAGTAGTCATAACCCGCAAAGGTCCTTTGATGGTAAGTCCTCGTCGCTTCAATACAGCTTGGCGGTCAACCTGGGGCAACTTTCTTCTCTTAGATTATCGGCGAGACCAACAGCGACGGATCCAACGCTGTTACCATCGTCCACTCCAGTTCATTATCGCAGGTTAACACCGATGAAGAAACTGCGACACTTCGTGTTCACACGGACAATTTCTCAATGTATAACATCGATGTGAAGAATACGGTACGTGTTATATGTATGTATATGTTGTTCCTGCTATACAACTGACTATTGGTAGTTTGGACAAGCGAGTGAGAACGGACAGGCTTTAGCACTCAGTACCTCTGGGAATAATCAAGGATTTTATGCTTGCGGGTTTTATGGGTACGTTTCTGCCGTCCCCGGTACTACATGACTCGACCCTATATGTTGACCTGAACATTCCAATAGTTATCAAGATACCATCCTAGTCAACGGAGGCACTCAGTTCTTTGCATATTGTTACATCGAAGGCGCTGTCGACTACATCTTTGGGCAACACGGCCGATCCATTTTCTACAAATGCGTGCTTGCGAGTATTGGAAAAGGATACATCACAGCGCATGGACCAAGTGCGGGGGAAAATAGCATTAGTAGGTTTTTTTCTACATTATCGTGACAGCCATATAGGGTTTAACTTGGACTTGCCCCCTTGCCTCTCTAGTCGTGATTGATTCTTCCACCATCAAGGCAGCTGTAGATGGTTTGCAACACCAAGTGTATTTGGGACGTCCATGGTCGGAATACGCCAAGTGAGTCGTGTCTGTGTGTCGTCTGTTATGAATGCAAGTTGAAGGACGTCTTGTTTGTAGCGTGGCCTATACTTCTTGCACGCTAGATGACTCGATCCATCCCGATGGCTGGAGGATATGGAGTAAGGATGAACCACACACTGATCATGTCAATTTTGTGGAATACAATAGTCAAGGTGAGCCGTCATCGTTTTCAAACTTTTTTTTTTTTTTTTCGTTCTAACGAGTGAATACGTAGGTGCTGGCGCTTCATCGAATAGAGTATCTTTCGCCAAGGTCGTGAACTCCGGTGCTGACTATTCCATCGACAAAGTGCTAGGAAGTGGCTGGGAGAAATGGGTTGACACGCGGTTTCACAACTAATTAGCCTAGAGCGTCCATTCCTTAAATAGTATCATGGAGTTTGAGTATCACGGATTGTATTAATCTAGTTAATCTCATACAAAGGACATTCATAGTTCATGCAGCGCACTGCTTCAAGCTGACACATAAATAGACACGATGTGATAAACTAGGCGCATTCCGAGGTAACTGAAATATTATTGTTCTATGGATTGGGTTATTGGCAGAAGGTGTGGTAAATAAGGGTGCTCACCGTTTTGTCCTGGCGTTTGGCTTCAGAGTATATGAATATGAGAATGAGAAACTCCTCGTCTTCGGCCAATCCAGCCCGTTTGATACGCAGTTTCGGTGGCTTGAATTTTGTGAACAGATGTGGGCGGAACAGTACCATCAGCAAAATCCGGAAGGTTANATCAGACGTTTCATAGGCTCTATTAGGCATCGGATTCCGTCTGATCGTGTCTGATAGTGTCTGATAATTAGGTATATTGCTGAGGTACTAGAATACATTAACAGTGCTACTGAGTACAACTTACGTACCGAAAGACCTTGTCTCCGAGTCCCAGACTCCCACTTTGCCCACAAGAGTGGCCAATACCCTCTGCCCCGACTCCAAACCTTCTGCCCAACTTCAACAACCCTCTGCCCTGACCGAAGCGAGGAGCGTTACTCTAATGACATGGCCAGCTGCAACACGTAGAATGTTTAGTATAAGGATAATGGGGCTCTGGGGTCGACTCACGAGATTTACTATTAGCCGTATGTTGAAAGTGGTTCGACGCCGTTGTCTGAGTCTTCTCCGAGGTGCCTGATGCGTCAAACTATCCTTAGTTTCGCAAAAACGATAAGTAATTAGCACACGTACCTCGCCTGTACCATATTTCACTGCTGGTCCACATCAGTACTCATCATATCTTGAACCATGGAATTTCACCTTGAGACGCCGAAAGAGCCATACAGACGGGGAGAAGGAGTGAGTGGGAGCTGTTGAGAAGTGGGGATGGTAGTGGTTAAGAAGAAAGAAGTGAGCGTGGGGAAATCTTGGGCACAGGGGAATTTGAGCCGAATTGTGCACGGACCGCAAGGCACAAGTTTTTCTAAGTCCATCTCGAGCCGTTTGGTTACGCTTCAAGTTGGAGGCCCGGAAAGAAGTCGTCAAGCTATGTTGATCGGATGGACGTCAGGAAACGTCAGGTGCGTGTCAGATTTGTCCGATAACGTCTGATGCTGTCTGATAGTGTCCAGTAACATCTCGTTGGGAATGACCGGGTCCGCTTCGGCGCTCATACAATAATGCTCTATGCTTCTGAACACTCCACCTTGACCCGCTGTCCCCGGATGTTAGTCATGCAGGTATGACCGGCCGCGTTTTACGTGTCTACTTGGAGACTGATGAATTACATCTCGTACTAATGGGCTTATTTAAGGACGGGGTAGCAATGGGATAGTATACATGGTTTCTAGGATGCACCATCCTCTCAAGCTATTGTCCTCATTCCTACTGTTGACTTCTCTTGTCAGCCCGGCTACCGTCAGACTAGGCGATACTACCATAGTAGGTGAGGATATCATCACTAAAGGGTTGGAGTTTTATGGTGGTAAGCCCAGGTCCGCGTATTAGTCCTTATTTGAGGTTCATCTGTTCATTGCAGGTATTCCCTTCGCTGAGCCGCCAATCGGAAGCCTAAGACTCAAGCCTCCGGTACTGAAGACTTCTCCTGACACTTCCACTTTTAATGCCACTGCGTTTGGCGCGGAATGCCTGCAAGTCGCCATATTTGGCGCGGTGAGATTGGCCTCCAGCGCTACGAAACGTTACACTGACCCTGTACCTCTTATGTGTAGCCTGACCCTTCGAGCCTTCCACATTCTGAGGATTGTCTCAAAATAAATGTTATTCGACCAGCCGGCATCAATTCAAGTACGTCGCTTCCTGTAATGATGTACGTTTACGGAGGAGGATTCCAAAGTATGTTTCTCTTCGACCCATATGTCTCGTGCTAGCTGAGTCATTGACGAAGTCGACTTCCCGCCCCATCTCAACGGAAGTGCTATCGTTGCGCGTAGCGTTGCCAGGGTAAGTTTATAGTATCCCGTATGTTCTTTTCTTTTTAACCAGAACTATACAGGGAACGCCAGTAATATTCGTCAACTTCAACTATCGTCTTGGTCCTTTGGGCTTCCCCGTTGGAGCAGAAGCAGCTGAGAAGGGTGCTCTCAATCTCGGTCTCAGAGACCAGTTGGCAGCGATGGAGTGGGTTCAGCAAAATATAGCGGCTTTCGGAGGTGACAAGGACAAGGTTCTGTGCCACTCTATTCATCTTTGCGTTGAAAGACCTTACGCCCGTGTGCATAGGTTACCCTTTTCGGTATCAGTGCAGGCTCTATCTCGATTTCGACGCATTATTTGAGTCCAAGCCTCGAGAAATACGCTAGGGCTGTGGTAGGTTTCAGTTCCTTTGCTCTGTGATTCCCGATCCTTTTCTTGCTCCTAACAGATTCTGGAATCTGGTGTCGCCGGGACGATCTTCACCTTCAATGCAACACGTCGTCAGGACGACTGGAACAATTTCGTTGCTGCGATTCCCCAATGTCAAGATGCCGGCCAGAACAATACGTTCGACTGCCTGAGAAGGGACGACCTGAACACTACCGAGCTTCTTCGGGCGATGACCTCTTCGCTGGATCAAGCAGGCGAGCTGTTTCCTTTCGCTCCCACCTTCGATGGTCCAGATGGCCTGGTACCTGAGCTTCCCTCTGAGATGTTGAGGAAAGGTCGATACTCAAAAATCCCATTCATAGCAGGTAATGTCCTCGATGAAGGTATGTTTTTTTTTTTTTTGTTATGCAGACCACTTTGGAAATGTGCTCACGATTGGAACAGGCACAATCTTTGCTTCGCCAGTCAATACCACAAACGAGGAGACTTTACGCGAAGCATTGATTGCGAATTTCACTCTGTCCCCGGGAAGCTCTACCCCTGATTTAGACAATGCGGTCGATACCGTCCTGAAACTGTATCCGGATATTCCAGCTCTAGGATCACCCTTTAATACTGGGAACGAGACGTTCGGACTGAGTACGACCTACAAGCGGCTGTCGGCTATCTGTAAGATTATCTATTTTGGCATCGAGGGCCTTCTCATTTCTCCCTTATAGACAACGATATGATGTTCCATTTCCCTCGAAGATCCTGGACCCGAACTTTGGCTAAAGCAGGCGTCAAGGCATACGGCTACCAGCTCTCGTATCCCGAACTTAACCCAACGCCAGCACTTGGGGGTTAGCATTTTCCTCCCGTGCAGACAATTTGACTGAATGTTTTGCTTAGTTGCCCATGGCAGCGACGTAGGCTACGTCTTTGGCTTTGCAAGCTTTCCTCCATCCTTTGTGCCATCACCTTCAGCGGCACGGGTTAGCGAGCAAATCATAGACTATTGGGTTTCGTTCGCAACTAGCCTGGATCCGAATGATGGCTTGGGAAGTGATCGTCAGTCATCCATCCCTTATCAATCACTTGGCGATTACTGACTGCGACGTGCAGGTCCCGTTTGGCCACAGTACACTGTCGACAAGCCGGTAAGTAGCAGTGAGCTGTGGGATTCCGAGAGGATTGACCAAAGAATCGGCAGGTTCTTCTGCAACTGAATGGGACTAGCACAGGCCCTCTTCCCGTAAGTATCATCTGAGCCACCCAATTTGACTAGTCGCGTATTGACCTTTCCCTCAGGATACTTACCGTAACAAGCAGTTCAAGTTTATCGATTCGAACCCGGTGATATTCCGCCATTAGAATACTTCCCTGTACCTGTCTTTATACGAAACTGATATAATCCCTGACTTACCGGTGCAGCGAAAGAGTACCATTTATAATTTGTGGCGCATTTTGTCCCCGAAGCTCCAGATACCCTGAACTCAGCCCCGAACAGTACGTGTTCTAATCGTAGTCCAAATTACTTTGCATAGCTAATGGTCTCCCGTCCTCGGGTGCATTCCTGTTTATGGCATGGTGGAGTGCAACTTCAAGGCTGCCAGCGGGAGTGAGCGGTGTTTGTAGATGTCTTTATCGTACATGCATATCTGGAAATTGAAATGATTAATGAACGAACATTAGTACAGATGGTACAAAAGGTCGGTAAGGATATAAAAGGGTACAGCAACTCTTCACGACCTGTTAGTACCTGACATGAGCAAGGATAACTAGCAATATGGATGAAGGGACAGACCAACAGAGGAAGATATTTCCCAGTCAGTAGTGCGTCGAACGTCGTGGCATTTGCGACTCGTAATCTGGAAGAATGTCTCCCGAGTTCCTTCGTCCCTTGGTTGCGTGGGCTTGAGCGGGACCCCTTCCCGGTGTTGGATAAGCGGGGGGTGCAGCAGAGCTGTATTGTCCATTGTAACCATGCTTCTGGCGTGGATGGTCGTCCTGCTGCCCGTTTGGATAGTAAGAATAAGGCATAGGGACTGCAGGAGTCGCAGGCGAATGTGCATGCTGCTTATGTACGTCTGCGTCGTACGAGTGTCCAACCCCGTAAGTCGCGTTTGGAGCACTAGTAGCCTGGTTCATTGAAGGGTTAAGCTGTTCGGGCCGCAGATGTCCCAGTGTCTGAGCGTAGAATGCTTGAACTACCAAAACAGAGACCGTCATTCAGTGCTGGTGAGCAGGTGAGTAACAAAGACGACTGACGCTTCATTGTTTCCATTCGCTGTCTTTCATTATAACCCTCTGTTTCGAATCGGAGACTGTCATTCAAGGACGGAAATTGCAATGGAGATGATCCTTACCAGGTAGCGTAGAGTTGTTATTCACTACAATGCCGTTTCCTTTGTTTACCGTATGATGACTGTTGCCCATTCCCGAATCTCCAGTCCTGCTTCTCACAGTTACTGTAGTCGTGTAAGGATGTGACGAAGGTGAACATATTGCATAGTGACTTACCTCCTTTTCCTACAAAGTCTGTATCAATACTGATAGCCATGTAGTCGCCCTTGTTAATGCGTGTGTGGACGAACTCGTTATTCGCTTCTGCAGAATTGGGTTCATTGACGATACCGTATTCTGCTGCTCAAAGAGTCAAAACCGTTTCACTGAGACGTGCAGAAATAAGACCCACCAGTGTGAATTCTGACCCCTGACTCGGAGTTCACAACTCCCCAATCGCCTTCTGTAACGGTCGTGCGTTCTCTTCGTTGCTCGCCTCCGAACGGCATACTGATGATGCACCAAGTAGGACTGATAGAAGTTAAGGGTGTAAGAATAGAAGCCACCACTCGAGGGGTTTATAATGGGTCTCCACAAAAGAGATATACGGGCCTTTTATAAGAAAATCCCAGCCAGTCTCGCCCAAAGACGTCAGCGTTCTGCATGACATGGCAGCCAATTCCTGTTTGAAGGTTTTGAATGAGTCAGGACCTAGAAATAGAGATCTTACAGCAAAGTAACAGCAATCTTATCAAGAACAATGTATTCGTATCTTTGAACAATTAAACTTGCGTTGAACATGTGTTTTTGGCGCCGCTTCGACTCGGACAAATTGGCTAGATTCGACATCGTCGTGTCTAGAAATGAGGATTATCAATAGTGTTGCCGGTGGCATCGCCATATGTTGGGCGCGCGCGCGATGCTAGATCTGACTCGGAGTGGTCATGGAGCGCCTAATCTATGGCGGTGGTTAGACAGTAGAGTAAAGAAACCCATTTTTGGCAGATAGTACATCATCGAACACCTAATGATCATGGCAGAAAATGACCGAAATAGGTGATCATGGGCAAAATACATTATTACCCATTTTGGCCTTGATAATGGCAGAAAACAGACCCCGCCTAGTGATCATGGCAGAAAATCTCATTTTCTGCCATGATCACCCATTTTGGCCATGATTACCTATTTTGCTCATTATATTCCATTTTGCTCATTTTCTGCCATTTTGCTCCCTTTATCACTACGTATGAGGTGTTCTTTTAACATGGTTTTCTCATTGAGAAAACACTTAATCTTCTTGCAAAGAGAATTTTTATAAAACCATATATAAATTCTAAATTATGTCCTCTCAACAAGAATATGCCTGGAGAATACTAAATTTTCAGTAGCAAAAGATATAGAATTTTCAAATTCTGAGAATTAATAGATAATACAATATATTAGAATAATTTCCATACTGAGAAAACATTAAATTTTCTCTGGTTGAAAATGCTCAGAAAATGCTGATAAGATAAGATAAAAATTCCATATTTTCTATTGTGGGAAAGTCTAGGAAAACACTAGGAAAATCATAGAAAAATCATGTGAAAACACTATATTTTAAAGCAGTTCTTAAATAGTTTTCATATAGTTTTTCTTTTGTATTTAACATGTTTCCTTTGATATAAAATTCAAAATCTTATATTTGTTTTTTAAATGTTTTCTCACCATTTTGTAAGGCAGAAGATTTAGTATATTTGTAATCAGAAAATTAAAGGATAATTCTATAATTTCATTATTATAAAATAATCAAAAAACACAGACTCTTCTGGAAATTAAAATCCAAAGTATGCTTGCTGTTTTCAATATGTGATGATAACTTGAAACTAATAGAATTTTCTGAGTGTTGTCTGGAAGCAAATATATAGCAGTATTCTAAGTGTATTTCCTTTGTATTAATAGCATAAAAAGAACACCTTGTATGTAGTGTATGCCATATTGGTCATCATTATACATGTCAATTACTCCTAGCTAGCAACAAGCATACCTAATTAATAATGGTAAAGCACTATTACAGTGACAATACAATACAATTGTGCCAAGAAATACAAATGCCAATTAATACCTGCTATCCATCCAAATCCTTCAAGGAGTATCGTGGAGCTATGGCCTATAGCAAGCAAGTTAGTTTGATATGACAATTAAGGATAGAGACATACTCATCTATTGAGATTCTGATTGAAGTGGTGTTAGGAGGTATGGTGCATTGTCATTGTTGGCATCCCTAGTCCTCTTCATGAGCTTCGACTTCTGCTTTGACGGCTTCTTCACTATCCTAGACTCTTCCTTGTCTACTGGATGATCTTCGTCGTCTTTCTCTGACATGTGCCTGCTTGCAACTGCTTTACCTTGACATGTGGAAACACTATCTGTGTCTTCCTCCTCGTTGCTATCACTACCATTTGCTGCCTGCAGTTTGGCCTTGAGAGCTGCCTTCTTCTTCTTCTCAGCACATATCTTTGCCTTTGCTGCTTATTGCTCTTTCAGTTTCATAACTGAACTACCTTTTGATGGTATTTCAAGAGCAACGATAGCCTTCTGAAGGCCCTCGCGAGCTCCTAGCATGTTTCTGAAAGCATTGTGAATGCTCAATTCAAGTGCAAGTCGGAATTCAAGGGTCAACTTACTTGTTCCAATCCCTGACTATGGTAGTCCTAAAGTCACTGGCATCAATGAGGTCATCAAAATCCTCATCGTCCTCCACCTTCATAGAGTTAATTAAATTGTAGTAGAGTAATTGAAAGTCCAGGCTTCCATCATGTTCAACCCAGTTCTTCTCAACTCTGAGAGCATAGTATGTCTACAATGTCATTAGTAAGTGCCTAAGCAAGAAGAGTACATGTACCATTATTTGGAAATATGCAATCAACTGTGCATTGAAAGAGTTGATTTTGAGCAGACGGGCCACACAGTTCCTTGGAACTTTGATTGGCTTCACCATAACCGATTGTGGTCCCAGCAAAATGCATTTTGCAACCTAGACCTTGATCAATAATGCATCCCAGAAGACCAATTTTACCTACTTGGAAGGGAATATGACCCTGTAGAAGTCCAGTAATGCAATCATCATTGTCAACGTCCAGGTCATCGCATGCCTGGAATGAGTACATGAAGCACATGAAATTATCTGACTTAATTGGAATTTGTTTTTGTTGTACGTGTTTTACTACTCTCTCAAGGACCAGTGAGATTGCTGCCAGGCATCTGAGTGAAATTACAGATTACTTACTTTGCTGCATCAGCAGAGGTTGACAAGAACAGTTGACAGGAGGACATAACTGGTGCAATGAGCTTTGCAATATCAGAATTACTTGTGTATCTCTGATTCAGCCTACAATTTGGCATGAGAAGTGTCTGCAATGAATCCACAAGCGGATTCACTGTTATCTATCCAACAATGTTAATGCCAGCTCTATGGAAATCTGTTGATCAGGAGGCACTTGATTCAGTATCCATCTAACAACAATCAGCTACTGCCAATCAAGACAAACAGATCATACTAGTGAAAGGAGTTGATTGTATTGTTTGAAAGCTGGAAGTTTGACAACCCAATACATGAACCACTTTACATAGGGACAATACGTTCTGAGATCCTTGAAGTTTTTGAGGACTTGTGAATGTTCTGGTTCATCTCTTGTAACAATTATTAGTCCATGTAAAACAGACTATTGACATGTTGAAGATGCTCAAAAACCTATGCCTCTACTATGAAAACACGAGGCCTGTGGTGCCAAAATACCCCCAAAAAAGGTATATATATAAGTTCTTGATTCTCAGTTTTGTTTGTGAGTTGGTTTGGTGTGGTTCACTGTTACCACAATGTCAAGAATAATTTCTCAATGTCTTGCTTGGTAGTTCAGAGATGAATGCCTTCAAAACAACTTCTCAGATTGAGATTTGGTGTTTGTTTTGTATAATATTTATGAGTTTATAGTTTTATTAATCACTTCAAAGCAAATACTGGTATTGATGTTCGACCAGAAAACTGCCCAAAGAATAAACTTCTTCTAAGCGAGAACAAAGGTACCTCTTGTACCTGAATATAGCCCTCTTAGCTATGTTCTGCAACAATTCTCAAGAGGACAAATCTTCTAGACACTGCTAGCCTGAAACCCTCTCTGATTCATGTTGAAACACCAGACTATACTGATGCATATCAGTTACCCTCTTGGTAAACTGATACAATATTCTTCTTATTAGAAAACACACCTCTTGTGTTAAAAACTAAGCTCTTCCTAGCTTTTATTTATATCTCTGGTTTGGGTTACAATCTCAGGTCTCAACTAGCCTGTGCCTCTTGCACAACTAAATAAGCTAGGGCCCAAAGTGGTTGAAAAATACTGATTGCTGGTAGCTCTTCTACCTGAACAACAACGTCATACACTCTGGTAATCGGTGGGCAGTATCTCTCCTGCTTTCCACCTACAAAACACGTCCCCTTATATACCCTACAACATAAATAATCTAATATATCTGTCACACATACAAATAAAACTGAGTCGGGTGCTAAATATTATATAAACTGAGCTGTGTTTGGTAATTTCTCTGTCACAGTGTCCAATTGTAGTCAGGCTTTGTAGCTATAATCTCTTTTATTCTTTTTCTATGACAATTGTGCAGTCTCCTGACACTAATCGTTTGCAATTTTCTTGATCAAATGGCTCTCCTTCCGACTCCATTTGAAAATATTATACTTCCATGCCACTCCGCATGGTTCCTTCCTTCTCCGTCTATTGTCATCTGCTCTGTGGATGCATAATATGCTTCCATTTCTCCTCTAAAGTGTACACATAAGCTTAGCCATGCTATCTTCTCGTCATACAGCTTTGTCTTCCACTTTCCGTGATACAGGCACCTTTTTGGTAACTGATCATCTATTTCATTCCTCTAATTTGATTATCGGTATCTTGAGTATCCCCTGCCGATAATTTGTTATTCTCTTTTTCATATCTGTTCCTCGGTAATATTCTCGTTGATGTATCATCAAAGGCTTTTATTCTTCCTTCAAGTCAGGTGTGGTTTGAAAATATTGTTAAAAATGAAAATATTCCCTTTGGTACGCTTTCGATAGAGAGGTGTGATGTTGTGTGGTTCCCTACAGGTTTCGGGATGCTCCTCTGTGTTCAGATTCGCTGTTTATTTTCATACTAGCAGTAGTCGGGTACCCTTGTATGACCTACCATCAACCATTACTCTGCTAATATTTTGTATCCTTCTCTACTACTCGCTTTGACTAGCTGCTCAGGGCTCACACTAGTCCTCAATTCCCTTGTTTATGTCATTTTCAACCATAAAAGTGCAAAATATTCTCTATTTGCATGCAAAATAAAAGGTAAAAGTTATGCATATCATCTCCTCCCAACTAAAGAAAAGGATTGTCCCCAATCCATTAATATTATGGGTGAAACATGGGACTCTTAATACTGCATCTCCTGATATGAAATAACCACCCTCCTATAGGTCTTTTCAAGCTCTTTCCAATGATACTAAAATCTCTCTCTGGGATTTCTTTATCTTATCTTTATTATCTTTCTAAAATATTCTTCTTTCTATAGGCTGATGCTGATATCAACAACGAACTTCTGTGCACTCAATGCGACTCAGCCAATGCTTGTTGTGAAACTGGCTCAGGAATGTCCACCTGCTGTCAATGATGCACTCATCTTCAATTATGATGCTTGTTCGGGATGTACTTCTTTAATGCCTTTACCGTGAACAATCAGCACTTTGTCCAATCACTGAGTAGTCTCGCTGGTAATATTATTGTTTATTTCTCTATTAATCTCATTTGGATCTAAATATTCTTTTCAGGTCTGGCTTTCCAGACATCTGCCATCTTCGACTTAATGGTCTCGTCTCTTTGTGTTCGACGACAGATCTCCCTTCTCTGTGTTCAGGAGGAATCTGTCAAAAGTGCGCTTTGACAATGCCGTGAGCTCCTTCGAGCCAGCTGCGCTGATCCTCATGTCATCTTGAAATATCTATTCTGGCACAATCTCAACTTCACTCCTTCAGAGGAACAGCTCAACGTCCTCTGTACTTCTCTGGGTTGGATCGCTAGAGACTTGGGTGTTCCTGACGGCTACAAATTCAAAGTCGTTTGTCCCGTGGATCTGTTTTTTGCTTCTCTTAGCAACGTATGGGTCATTTTGAAGGGCACTGACTTTGACGTCACTGGTCTAAAGTCCGGTTCATACATGATCGTCAACAACAAGGTTGTCATGGTCGATGGGTCCGAAGCCCCACATTTCGAAGGTCTCACTGTCGATAACGAAGCTGGTCTGTCCAATTCCATAAGTCTATTATCTCTTATTCAATCTTCTTCCATTAATATTTTCTTTGTCTTATAGACTGCCGACACTGGGCCTTCCTCTGCTACCCTTTGTGCCGCTAGTCCTACAAATACCGTCGACTCGACTAATGAAGCCAGTGCTACAGCAGCTGACAATGCTAAGTCTTCTGTATATTTCTCTTTCTCTTTAATATTCTAATTTCCTGCTAACCAACTACTTTCNTTGTATAATACTTATGGGTTTATAGTTTTATTAATCACTTCAAAGCAAATACTGGTATCGATGTTCCACCAGAAAACTGCCCAAAGAATAAACTTCTTCTAAGCAAGAACAAAGGTACCTCTTGTACCTGAATATAGCCCTCTTAGCTATGTTCTGCAACAATTCTCAAGAGGACAAATCTTCTAGACACTGCTAGCCTGAAACCCTCTCTGATTCATGTCGAAACACCAGACTATACTGATGCATGTCAGCTACCCTCTTGATAAACTGATACAATATTCTGCTTATCAGAAAACATGCCTCTTGCATTAAAAACTAAGCTCTTCTTAGCTTTTATTTATATCTCTGGTTTGGGTTACAATCTCAGGTCTCAACTAGCCTGTGCCTCTTGCACAACTAAATAAGCTAGGGCCCAAAGTGGTTGAAAAATACTGATTGCTGGTAGCTCTTCTACCTGAACAACAACGTCATACACTCTGGTAATCAGTGGGCAGTATTTCTCCTGCTTTCCACCTACAAAACACATCCCCTTATATACCCTACAACATAAATAGTCTAATATATCTGTCACACATACAAATAAAACTGAGTCGGGTGCTAAATATTATATAAACTGAGCTGTGTTTGGTAATTTCTCTGTCACAGTGTCCAATTGTAGTCAGGCTTCATAGCCATAATCTCTTTTATTCTTTTTCTATGATGATTGCGCAGTCTCCTGACACTAATCATTTGCAATTTTCTTGATCAAACAGCTCTCCTTCTGACTCCATTTGAAAATATTATACTTCCATGCCACTCCACATGGTTTCTTCCTTCTCCATCTATTGTCATCTGCTCTGTGGACATGTAATATGCTTCCATTTCTCCTCTAAAGTGTACATGTAAGCTTAGCTGTGCTATCTTCTTGTCATACAGCTTTGTCTTCCACTTTCTGTGATACAGGCACCTTTTTGGTAACTAATCATCTATTTCATTCCTCTAATTTGATTATCAGTATCTTGAGTATCCCCTGCCAATAATTTGTCATTCTCTTTTTCATATCTGTTCCTCAGTAATATTCTCGTTGATGTATCATCAAAGGCTTTTATTCTTCCTTCAAGTTGGGTGTGGTTTGAAAATATTGTAAAGAAATGAAAATATTCCCTTTGGTATGCTTTCAATAGAGAGGTGTGATGTTGTGTGGTTCCCTACAGGTTTTGGGATGCTCCTCTGTGTTCAGATTCACTGTTTATTTTCATACTAGCAGTGGTTGGGTACCCTTGTATGGCCTACCATCAACCATTACTCTGCTAATATTTTGTATCCTTCTCTACTACTCGCTTTGACTAGCTGCTCAGGGCTCACACTAGTCCTCAATTCCCTTGTTTATGTCATTTTCAACCATAAAAGTGCAAAATATTCTCTATTTGCATGCAAAATAAAAGGTAAAAGTTATGCATATCATCTCCCCCCAACTAAAGAAAAGGATTGTCCCCAATCTGTTAATATTATGGGTGAAACACAGGACTCTCTTAATACCGCATCCCCTGATATGAAATAACCACCCTCTTGTAGGTCTTTTCAAGCTCTTTCCAATAATACTAAAATCTCTCTCTGGGATTTCTTTATCTTATCTTTATCTCTTCTGCATCAATTTCTCTTGCCTTTTCCATAACATCAGATGATCTTCGTAGCCATGCATTTGAAGTCTGCTTCTGATACTCAGTGTTAGGTCATTCTTCCGTTACCATCAGGTTTCTCATAGCCAAATTCAGTAAGGTCATTTTCTTCTATATTCTTCTTGTTCTATTCACTTAAATATTTTCAGATCGATCTTCAACAAATATTTAAGTAGAGTCCATTTCAAACTTGGATTATCTTTTCCTCTTTCTTCCTTTCCTCTTACTCAACATGACTCATAAAGTTAAGAGCAAGTCCACTGCCGCTCCCATTGCCTCTTCCTTGAAGTTGAAGGATGTCTCTCTCCCTCAACTCTCCTCCATCAACGCCACCACTCTTAGCATCCTCCACCTTCATTGCATGATGCTATTCGATACTTGTCATAACATCTGGAGACACCTTGAAGGGCAGTCTTCTCTCTTTACTGACGCATCTGCTTTGGCAAATTACACCTTCCTGGCTATGAAAATCCCTCTGGTATGTCCCCTTTATGTTTTCTGTTCATGATTCCCTTCTCTAATTATTATTCTCTAAGGTCCCACTCGATGAGTACTGCGGAACGTTCTGGTTCCCCCATACTTTCATGCATCTGCTCCTGCTGGCCCTTCAACTTCTGAAACGCCTCAAATCTCATTTTTCCATTTCTATCTCTGACAACCTCTACAGTGCTTTCCCCTCCAAATCTTGGTTTCACTTCTGGAAGCATACTTTGGGGCTTAAGGTATGTTTGCTTTTCCAATTGTTCTTCTTCTTTTATTAATATTATTATCCTCTAGCCACTCGATCCTTCGGAAAACTTCCCTTCAAATGAGGAGATATTGGCCAAATACGGTCCCAACTGAAATGTTCCCGACATCGACGATGACATTGAAATCTCAGACTATGAAGACTCTGACAGCAGCGATGAAGATGGCTCTGGTGATGAAGACATTGTCGAAGTGAAGCCCTCCAAACGTCCTATTTGTTCTATTAAGCCTCCCGTTCGTGCTACTCCTATCGTCGAAGTGGTACGTGTACTCATTCTAATAATATTCTCTTTCTATTTCTCATATTCTTTCTCATAGCCGGCCTGCTCCAGTGGCTCTAGTAAAACTAAGCAGAAGGTGAGTTCCATCCTTTATGGAACCCTCTCTAAGCTTAATATTTACCCCTCCGTAGTCTCAACCAGCTGCTTTTTCGTCTACTCAAGTCACTATTAAGACTGAACTGTCCTCTTTGAAGTGTAAGGCTCGTGACACCTCGCCGCCTCAGGTTCGTTTTCATCTATATCTTTTTAAATATCTTTCTTATTATCCTTTACTGTAGCCTCCTGCCGGAAAACATGCTCGTACCATTACCAAGGCTGCAGACAAGGTATGTTCCTCTTTAATATTATATCTTTCTCTGTTCTCAATGCTTCATCCATTTAGAGTTCTGACCCTAAAGGCAAGAGATGTGCTGTTGACCCTCCTCCTGACAAAGGCGAGAAGAATATAAGTCTCCTTCTTCTTCTTACAACATTCATCATTCTTCATTAATATTCTGTTTCTAGGGCGCTGAGGATATGGATATTGATGAGCTGGACCCTTCGCAACCATCTGCTGCTAAGTCCATCCAAGACCTAAATCTGGAAGACATCATTGGTGGAGTGGGCCAAGGCCATCCTGCCAAGGAAAATGCTTCGAATGTCCTCTGGCTTCTCCAAGCTCTTGGCTGAACTAAGGCCATGGAGGTACTCCAATGTAAGTTTCGTTTACCCACTATCTATCCCTATTGTTCTCTTATTCTTTATTCTTTAGCTCACCCTGGACTGCTAAATCTTGGCCTTAGCGACACCTTCTGGCCTATACACAAGATCGTGTCTGCTCTGACCACTCATCCTGGGGTAATATTCTTGTTTCTTCATCTCATCTTTAATATCTTTCTAAAATATTCTTCTTTCTATAGGCTGATGCTGATATCAACAATGAACTTTTGTGCACTCAATGCAACTTGGCCAATGCTTGTTGTGAAACTGGCTCAGGAACGTCCACCCGCTGTCAACGATGCACTTGTCTTCAATTACGATGCTCGTTCGGGATGTACTTCTTTGATGCCTTTACCGTGAACAATCAGCACTTTGTCCAATCGCTGAGTAGTCTCGCTGGTAATATTATTGTTTATTTCTCTATTAATCTCATTTGGATCTAAATATTCTTTTCAGGTCTGGCTTTCCAGACGTCTGCCATCTTCAACTTAATGGTCTTGTCCCTTTGCGTTCGACAACAGATCTCCCTCCTCTGTGTTCAGGAGGAATCTGTCAAAAGTGCGCTTCGACAACGTTGAGAGCTCCTTCGAGCCAGCTGCACTGATCCTCGTGTCATCTTGAAATATCTATTCTGGCACGATCCCAACTTCACTCCTTCAGAGGAACAGCTCAACATCCTCTGTACTTCTCTGGGTTGGATCACTAGGGACTTGGGTGTTCCTGACAGCTACGAATTCAAAGTTGTTTGTCCTGTGGATCCGTTTTTTGCTTCTCTTAGCGATGTACGGGTCATTTTGAAGGGCACCGACTTTGACGTCACTGGTCTAAAGTCTGGTTCATACATGATCGTTGACAACAAGGTCGTCATGGTCGATGGGTCTGAAGCCCTGCATTTTGAAGGTCTCACCATCGATAATGAAGCTGGTCCATCCAATTCCATAAGTCTATTATCTCTTATTCAATCTTCTTCCATTAATATTTTCTTTGTCTTATAGACTGCTGATGCTGGGCCTTCCTCTGCTACCCTTCATGCTGCTAGTCCTACAAATACTGTCGACTCGACTAATGAAGCCAGTGCTATGGCAGCTGACAATGCTAAGTCTTCTGTATACTTCTCTTTCTCTTTAATATTCTAATTTCCTGCTAACCAACTACTTCCTAGTAAGCTGGTGGATGTGCCACAACCTGTGTCCTTGCTGACACCATCATCTGCTTTGGATAGCATTGCGTTCTTCGGTCTTCCTCGCCTTTTGACTGCTCCTGAGTCAATTGATCAGGACGAGTATGAGGTACTGTATACCCTTCCGACATAGGACTTTGTTGTGTTCTTCTCTTGGTTGGCACTGGGTTGGGCTCTTGTATCATTCTCGGACACAATATTATCGCCGACTATACTCTCTTGCTGCAGGAATATTTAAAGTACATTCATTATGCATACTTAAATATTCTTTATATCTCATATCTCTGCTGTAGAAATATCATAAGTACATTCATCTCAAGTACTTAGATATTTTCTATCTAATCGGACTTCACTTCAGTACCAAATTGGTCCATCCCATCGGCAACTTTACCAACCTATGTGGTCCAAACGGTGTCTGAAATGTTGTCAAATCTCTTGACTCTTCATCTATTAATCTTTTATCATATCCAACCCATATGTCTAAGAGTCCTATGCATGCTCTGCCTGAGAAATGACTTGATACTTCAGCTGTCACAGGTGGTATGCCTGAATACTGAATCATAACTTTGTTCAATAGCTCCAAGCTATGCACTATTCTCAAACTTTTTCTATCTTTCTTTAATATGCAGAACCATTTAGATCAATATGACAAACTAGATGGTTCATAAACTCCTGCATCTATCTTGTCTTTTATTATCCCACAAACTTCCTTGTATATACCTGGTGGAATGGGAATATTTCTCTCTATCCATGGCACATGTGGTAATACTGGGAGCTTTACTGGTGGAAAGAAATCNTTATCTTTCTAAAATATTCTTCTTTCTATAGGCCGATTCTGATATCAACAATGAACTTTCATGCACTCAATGCGACTCGGCCAATGCTCGTTGTGAAACTGGCTCAGGAACATCCACCTGCTGTCAATGATGCACTCGTCTTCAATTGCGATGCTCGTTTGGGATGTACTTCTTCGATGCCTTCACTGTGAACAATCAGCACTTTGTCCAATTACTGAGTAGTCTCGCCAGTAATATTATTCTTTCTTTCCCTATTAATCTCATTCTAATCTAAATATTCTTTCAGGTCTCGCTTTCCAGACGTCCACCATCTTCGACTTAATGGTCTCGTCCTTTTGCATTCGACAACAGATCTCTCTGCTCCGTGTTCAAGAGGAATCTGTCAAAAGTGCTCTTTGTCAATGTCAAGAGCTCCTTTGAGCCAGCTGCACTGATCCTCGTGTCATCTTGAAATATCTATTCTGGCACGATCCCAACTTCACTCCTTCAGAGGAACAGCTCAACATCCTCTGTACTTCTCTAGGTTGGATCGCTAGGGACTTGGGTGTTCCTGACAGCTATGAATTCAAAGTTGTTTGTCCCATGGATCCATTTTTTGCTTCTCTTAGTGACGTATGGGTCATTTTGAAGGGTACCGACTTTGATGTCACTGGTCTAAAGTCCAGTTTGTACATGATCATCGACAACAAGGTCGTCATGGTCGATGGGTCCGAAGCCCTGCGTTTTGAAGGTCTCACTGTCGATAACGAAGCTGGTCCGTCCAATTCCATAAGTCTATTATCTCTCGTTCAATCTTCTTTCCATTAATATTTTCTTTGTCTTATAGACTGCTGACGCTGGGCCTTCCTCTGCTACCCTTCATGCTGCTAGTCCTACAAATACCGTCAACTCGACTAACCAAGCCAGTGCTATGGTAGCTGACAAGGCTAATCCCTCGGTACATTTCTCTTCCACTCTTTATTATTATTTTATTATCTCACTAACCAACTACTTCCTAGTAAGCTGGTGGATGTGCCACAACCCGTGTCCTTGCTGACACCAATGTCTGCTTCAGATAGCATCACGTTCTTCAGTCTTCCTCTCCTTTTGACTGCTCCTGAGTCAATTGATGAGGACGAGGACGAGGTACTGTATACCCTTCTGACATAGGACTTCATCATGTTCTTCTCTTGGTTGGCACTGGGTTGGGCTCTTGTATCACTCTCAGACACAATATTATTGCCTACTATACTCTCTTGCTGCAGGAATATTTAAAGTACATTCATCATGCATACTTAAATATTCTTTATATCTCATATCTCTGCTGTAGAAATATCATAAGTACATTCATCTCAAGTACTTAGATATTTTCTATCTAATTGGACTTCACTTCAGTAGCTATAGTTTCATTACTATTTGCATACTGAACAATCATATTACCTCTCTTATTCATATCCTGTACTAATGCGTGAAAATATTATAAGTCCTGATTGTCTTTGGACTTAAATATCTCTTGAGTCAAGCATGTGTACACTCTTATCATATCCCATGCTTTTATTGTATTTTCTGATTTCCTATTCACGCAGATAAGCCTATCGTGAAATTTCTCTTTCTTATCTATTGCCAATCTCTAAGCCTTTCTGTACACGTCAATCTCCATATATACACATAAGTGCTCTATATTTAGTGATCCAATCAAATACTCTTTTGTCATCAGAACTGAATTAACTCTATTGTTCCTGTTTCTTATTTTCTTAGTTGCGGAATCGGCACTCCTGTTATCTCAACAAAGTTTCTCTTGCGCCACATTCTGTTTCCTTGAATAGTTTCCCTGTCTACATATGCTTCTATTTTTCCGGCCGATAGTCATTCCATCCACTATTCACATGTTTTAGTGGGTTTCTGAAACTTCCATACACCAATCTCTATTCAATCCTTTTGAAATGTTGAAAATTGTTGAAATTTTGTTGAAATTTCAGGTGTGTATTCCTCTCCCAACTAAATAATAACAATGTCCCCGTTGTTCAGGCAAGGTACACATATTCCAAAACTCTCTTCCGACAATTTCCAACACTTATCATTGCAAATGTGCACGATTTATGGGTTATATCTATAAATTCTGTGCATTCGAACGATAACTTCCCATAATCCATCTCTGTCTCTCTCATTTCACCATTCATCGTCTAATATTCCAAGCACTGCTTCAATGCCTCCATCCAGCTCTTGGCCTGATTGCCAGACATGGCTTCACAACACAAACGAGCTGTTCGACTTCATTAAGCATTCTGCAAATGGTAGCAACCCTACTATTCGTAGCCTTTTGGTTGCACAACTTGTGGAGCATCTGGTACTTCTTAATATTCTATCTTCTCTTGTCTTTACTTCTCAATATTATTTCTGTTCTAGAAAGGACAACTTAATTTTAAGCATGTCGCTGCTCACGAAGAAGCCTACAAACTCTATTGTGCTTGTGTCGAGTTTCTTGACTGGTGCCAAAGCTCCATTTGTTCTGGATTCACTCAAGGCTTTTACACATGAAATGCATGCCTTTCATGCCCATATGGCTGCATCCAAAAATCGTCAGTTCTTAGTTCTTCTTTATTCATGCTCTGACATTATAAATATCCTTTATAGGAAAGCACAAGGCCTCAAAAGTATCTGTGGATTCATCAGATGAGGAGGAAGTACAAATCGTCAACAATACGAATGACAATCTGGAAGTACGATTCCCCTCATTTCATTAATATTAACCACATATTCATCTACTTATATCAACAGATGCAGAATGCCAGGTCCCTTTCTACCTCTGTCCATGCTCCTAAGTCTAGTTCCACGAATGATCCTGCACAGAAAGTCCATTTCACTAAAAATAATGTTGTATGTCTCTCTATTTATTATCAAGCTCTGTCTCTCTCTAATCTTTCAATCCTTTCAAGGCGGATAAAAAGGAAAAGGACAAAAACATTCCGAATAAATCTCTTGACATGAGTCCTTCTCTCACCCCTTTAACCCCTCAATTTTCTTAATATTTTCCCTCTAATAGGTTACCTCCACTGCTTCTGAGGCCAAACCGACTTCTTCTGCTTCCAAGAAGAGTAAGGTCTCTTTGTCAGTTGTGGATTGTCGCCAAGAAACAACTGGTTTGTTATTCTCTGTCTCAATATTGTTTATAGACGTTAATATTCTATTTTCTTTAGATGAACAAGCACTCTGTGCCCTTGCATTTGAATCAATTGCTAAGAAATCAGCATTGATTCCCTTCCTCGACCTTGAAAAGGCTTCATCTGAAGTCCTCTTGTCAGTCTCAAACTTCCTTCGTGCTGAACTTTCTTCCTTGGAACACAATATTTACTTCTACATTGGCCAATACCAGGTCTCTGCTAAGAGTCTTGAAGAGGTCAATCGTATCCATCTCTCCAAAGTTGCTATCCAAGANAATCAAAATCCTTGATCTTGTGTCTATTTTCTTTCTCAAATCTTCTCAAGTTGTCTCTCTTGATTTGATCTACTCTCTCTATCATTTCATTAACATGGGTATGATGTTTAGCTAGTGCCAACACTATATCCCACTAATTCTTCGTGTGATAATATTCTATCTGGCATATGTACTAACCATGTCAATTCCACAATATCAAAAGGTAAGATCGGCTCCACTCCTGTTACTAAAAAGTATGGTGAACATCCCAATCCTCTTCTAATTGTAACTCTATCTGCCCATAGTACTGGTCTTAAATACCAATACCATCTTCTCAAATCTCCACCTGTAGCTTTCACTAAGGCTTGTCTTATATCAAAATGGGGTCTCTCAATCTTCCCATTAGCTTGAGAATTATAGGGTGAAATCTTAATATGCCTCACTCCATATTTCCCATTTAACCATTTCATCACTAATTCTAGTTGGGGAGCATTGTCTGTGACAATCTCTTCTACTGGTCCCCAACAACACAAAATATCTTCAAATATCCATTCTCCNTCTTGTCAGTCTCAAACTTCCTTCGTGCTGAACTTTCTTCCTTGGAACACAATATTCACTTCTACATTGGCCAATACCAGGTCTCTGCTAAGAGTCATGAAGAGGTCAATTGTATCCGTCTCTCCAAAGTTGCTATCCAAGATGAACAAATGGGAGAAGCTCAACCCGTTCGTTCTCTTGTCGAGGTTGGAACAGTCCCTGCTCCAGTCAATACTTAGAGCCTTTTCTCAAGGTTTAGGAAGCATACTTTGGTTTCTTGCTCATGCAAAGGCTCAACTTCAGTTAACCTTGTTTGAGCTAGATACCAGATTTCATTATATTCCCATTCCTCTTCGTAACCTTCATAGCAAACGTCACCTCTCACTCTTAAAACGTCTCTATAAAAATATTCTTTCTGAGACTCAACTCTTACAGTTGTTATCTCTAATACTCCACTCTCTGTAACTCTACTATAACTCTGTATATCTTCCATGTAGCCAGTCACTCTTTCAATTCCAGCTGCATGTATCTGTGTGTTACATCTCTTATCTTGTGTGACCAAGTCAGCTTTTCAATATTCATCTCTTTTAGTATAAATGAAGAGGGGATTGCAATCATAGTGTATGACTGCCCAACTCTAAAATATTTTCTTTATTTTCCCAGTCCAACCATCAGGACCTCTAATTCTCTCTGAATCTTCCGTTGCCTAGTCTGTCTGGGTTCATCTAAGTCTATATCTTCAATATCTTCATTTTCACTTTGCTGTTTTCCTTTAATATTATCATTATCTACCAGTTCTCTGCCTGGTTCTGGTCTTTTCATTTCAGGTATGTTTGGAAACATAAAGACTTCTCCAACATACTGTTTACTTTCCTCGTCCTTAACCATTTTGTCTATCTGTTCTCTCGACATGTCCATCAAATCATAAATATTCTCTGGTAGAGAAATGGGTCCATATCTAGCCACATGTAGTATTACCCTAAATACTGCTACTTTCTCTTTCTTTACTGCACCGTTCATATCAGCTAATATATAAGATCCTCCTTTCCTCCGTCTAACCACTATCATTGGTCCTGAGTACCTTGAGTACATCTTTCTATCCAAATCTTTCTCTATGCCAGAATTACGCATCTGTACCAGCCGTCCTGGCTTAAAATCAAAATCCTTGATCTTGTGTCTATTTTCTTTTTCAAATCTTCTCAAGTTGTCTCTCTTGATTTGATCTACTCTCTCTATCATTTCATTAACATGTGTACAATGTTTAGCTAGTGCCAACGCTCTATATCCCACTAATTCTTTGTGTGATAATATTCTATCTGGCGTATGTACTAACCATGTCGATTCCACAATATCAAAAGGTAAGATCGGCTCTGCTCCTGTTACTAAAAAGTATGGTGAACATCCCAATCCTCTCCTAATTGTAACTCTATCTGCCCATAGTACTGGTCTTAAATACCAATACCATCTTCTCAAATCTCCACCTGTAGCTTTCACTAAGGCTTGTCTTATATCAAAATGGGGTCTCTCAATCTTCCCATTAGCTTGAGAATTATAGGGTGAAATCTTAATATGCCTCACTCCATATTTCCCATCTAACCATTTCATCACTAATTCTAGTTGGGGAGCATTGTCTGTGACAATCTCTTCTACTGGTCCCCAACGACACAAAATATCTTCAAATATCCATTCTCCAATGGTTTTTGCTTTTTCATCTCTTATTGCTCTGGCCTCTGACCAATTCGATAACGGTGTGGATCGTACTCGGTGCAAGAATGTTGGCAACGATCGACCACTATCGAATTTTATATCTATATGAATCTTCTGGAATAAAGATGGTGTATGTGTCCGAGTAGGTGGAATCTTAATCATATTCAACTGCCTATCCTGGCATGGTTGACATGACTTCACAAACCATTCTACATCATGCTCTAGTTCTGGCCACCAAAATCTCTTCTTAAGAAGTTGCTCAGTTGCAAACATTCCTTTGTGACCCACATAATCATGTGCTGCAGACATCATCCACATTCTCTTGTTCTTCCCAACTACTAGCTTATGCTGTCCTTCTAATTCTTCATTTCTTCTATAAAGCCTTCCTTCTTTATCAGCAAAGAATCTCTGGGCTTGTTTCTTTATAAATTTCTCATGATCCTTGTCTAGATCTTTTTGTCTAATCCAATCTTCATCTGTCAGATAACTAATTATATCTGGTAAAGCTTCATCTAACTTTCTCTCTAATATTGTACGGTGAGATTCCATATAAGGATTCTTTTCCTGCCATTCAGTTGTTAACTCAGGGGGAAATATTTTGATTTGAGCGAACAACTCATATATTGGCCATCCAAAAACCAAATTATTCATCCTTGTTTCTTCTGCTGCTGCTTCTAGCTCCTGTGTAAAATCTTCTGCACATACTGCTCTTTCTAAATAATATCCACCTCTAGTATCGATCTCTTCCCTGAAATCTTCGAAAGGATAGAGTGGATCAGTCTCATCCTCTCCCATCTTAAACTTCACAGGTCCTCCATCATCATTATCTAAATAATCTTCTTCATTTTCAGGTGGTCTCATTGTTGTTGCACCGCCCGGTGGTGGTCTAGATAAACCATCCAGTCCATGCTTAATTCCTTTTATATGCACTAATTCAAAGTGATATTTTCTGATAGCTTCTATCCAATGATTGATAGTTGCATTTGGGCCTGCACTTGGATTGTCTAGCATTCTCTTAATATAACTAGCATCTGTTTCCACTATTAACTCTCTACAACCATATGTTGTATAATAGGTAGCTTCTAAAGCCATCTTTAATCCATACAGCTCCCTCTTGGGCTGTGAAAATCCTGCTTCTCTCTCATTCAGACCAACTGATCTGAAATAGTTAAAATATTTTCTCTTTGAATCATTCTCATCTCTTTGATACAAGTAGAAGCCTACTGCTTACCACAACGTATCGACTGCTAATATTAATGGTTTCCCATAATCTACTGGTTTCAAACAAGGTGCATTTCTAATAGCTTCCTGCAGATTCCTAACTGCTTGTTTCTCTTCTTCTCCTATCTGGAAGATTGCATTTGCTCCAGTTATCTTATTCAATGGTCTGGTTATCTTCGCATAGTCCTTAATAAAAGTATGCATCTGTACTGCTGTACCCAATAACAACTTTATATCTGTCTTTAATTCAAACATATTTGGATCCCAGTCCAATACTACTTTCGCAAATTTCTCATTTATCTCTTGACCCTCTGGTCCTACTTGAAAACCTAATACCACTCCCCTTTCTAAACATATGAATGCTTTAGGCCCTGAAAATGTTCCTCCAACATAATTCAGCCTCTGCATCAATCTGTTCATATTATTCATATGTTTCCATACAAATTTTCTAATTTCTGGGTTCTCTGGTATAGTTTCATAACTTCCATCTTCTAATCTGTATTGAGATGCTGGTCCTCTTGCTGATATATCATCCATGTATGGCATTGTAATCTCTGGTATCTCATCTCTAAATATATAACAAACATCATCATGAAATATTGGTACCAAATTGGTCCATCCTATCAGCAACTTTACCAACCTATGTGGTCCAAATGGTGTCTGAAATGTTGTCAAATCTCTTGATTCTTCATCTATTAATCTTTCATCATATCCAACCCATATGTCTAAGAGTCCTATGCATGCTCTGCCTGGGAAATGACTTGCTACTTCAGCCATTGCAGGTGGTATGCCTGAATACTGAATCATAACTTTGTTCAATTGCTCCAAGCTATGCACTATTCTCAAACTTTTTCCATCTTTCTTTAATACGCAGAACCATTTAGATCAATACGACGAACTAGATGGTTCATAAACTCCTGCATCTATCTTGTCTTTTATTATCCTACAAACTTCCTTGTATATACCTGGTGGAATGGGAATATTTCTCTCTACCCATGGCACATGTGGTAATACTGGGAACTTTACTGGTGGAAAGAAATCTGTTCTAAAATTTCCTCCCTCTGCTGCATTCCATGCAAATGCCATCTCTTGTAATTTCATCAATTCATGTAATAGTTTTCTTTCTTCTAACCATAGAAATCCCTCTGGGTGGTTCTTATTAATAATATCCTTTCTTTCTTGAGTATATCTTTCTCCAGGTGTAAATTCTGGTGGATGTACTGGAAGTATGGGCATCCCTTCTAATGGACCCCCAAAAATCTGTCTCTTAACATGAAATTCCTGTGGTAATGTTGCCTTTACTGGGTGAACTTTCTTATCCACTGGCTTGTACTTTCTGAATACATCATATATATCACTCAATGCTTCATCTCTAGTTTGTATTACATCAAACATCCTTACTGTAGGCAGCCAGTCATTCTTTTCATATAAATATTCTTTGTACCGATCCTTGCCCTTGGACTGTTCTCTTAATATTTCATTCACTTGATCTACCACACATTGGAAAGCTTTTCCTTTCAAATGGGTCATGCTATGTTTTATCAATTCATCCAGTTTTTCTTCTATTAGCATTTGAGCTTCTGGCTCATCTCTTGCTGCTTGTGCAAAGGCATTCACTAATTCTTCATCATCAAAAATATTCTTAGTCGGCATAGCATATCTTTCTAATACACATTCTCCATTTTCATCTATCTTAAATATTAAAGCTACCTCTCCCTGTTCGTCTAACAGTTCCTCAAGGTTTCTTGAAAACTTGTAATCTCAATGNCGCACTGCCCGGTGGTGGTCTAGATAAACCATCCGGTCCATGCTTAATTCCTTTTATATGCACTAATTCAAAGTGATATTTTCTGATAGCTTCTATCCAACGATTGATAGTTGCATTAGGGCCTGCACTTGGATTGTCTAGCATTCCCTTAATATAACTAGCATCTGTTTCTACTATTAACTCTCTACAACCATATGTTGTATAATAGGTAGCTTCTAAAGCCATCTTTAATCCATATAGCTCCCTCTTGAGCTGTGAAAATCTTGCTTCTCTCTCATTCAGACCAACTGATCCAAAATAGTTAAAATATTTTCTCTTTGAATCGTTCTCATCTCTTTGATACAAGTAGAAGCCTACTGCTTGCCACGATGTATTGACTGCTAATATTAATGGTTTCCCATAATCTACTGGTTTCAAACAAGGTGCATTTCTAATAGCTTCCTGCAGATTCCTAACTGCTTGTTTCTCTTCTTCTCCCATCTGGAAGATTGCATTTGCTCCAGTTATCTTATTCAATGGTCTGGTTATCTTCACATAGTCCTTAATAAAAGTACACATCTGTACTGCTGTACCCAATAACAACTTTATATCTGTCTTTGATTCAAACGTATTTGGATCCCAGTCCAATACTACTTTTGCAAATTTCTCATTTATCTCTTGACCCTCTGGTCCTACTTGAAAACCTAATACCACTCCCCTTTCCAAACATATAAATGCTTTAGGCCCTGAAAATGTTCCTCCAACATATTTCAGCCTCTGCATCAATCTGTTCATATTATTCATATGTTCCCATACAAATTTTCTAATTCCTAGGTTCTCTGGTATGGTTTCATAACTTCCATCTTCTAATCTGTATTGAGATGCTGGTCCTCTTGCCGATACATCATCCATGTATGGCATTGTAATCTCTGGTATCTCATCTCTAAATATATAACAAACATCATCATGAAATATTGGTACCGAATTGGTCCATCCCATCAGCAACTTTACCAACCTATGTGGTCCAAACGGTGTCTGAACTGTTGTCAAATCTCTTGACTCTTCATCTATTAATCTTTCATCATATCCAACCCATATGTCTAAGAGTCCTATGCATGCTCTGCCTGAGAAATGACTTGCTACTTCAGCTGTCACAGGTGGTACGCCTGAATACTGAATCGTAACTTTGTTCAATGGCTCCAAGCTATGCACTATTCTCAAACTTTTTCCATCTTTCTTTAATACACAGAACCATTTAGATCGATACAACGAACTAGATGGTTCATAAACTTCTGCATCTATCTTGTCTTTTATTATCCCACAAACTTCCTTGTATATACCTGGTGGAATGGGAATATTTCTCTCTACCCATGGCACATGTGGTAATACTGGGAACTTTACTGGTGGAAAGAAATCTGTTCTAAAATTTCCTCCCTCTGCTGCATTCCATGCAAATGCCATCTCTTGTAATTTCATCAATTCATGTAATAGTTTTCTTTCTTCTAACCATAGAAATCCCTCTGGGTGGTTCTTATTAATAATATCCTTTCTTTCTTGAGTATATCTTTCTCCAGGTGTAAATTCTGGTGGATGTACTGGAAGTATGGGCATCCCTTCTAATGGATCCCCAAAAATCTGTCTCTTAACATGAAATTCCTGTGGTAATGTTGCCTTTACTGGGCGAACTTTCTTATCCACTGGCTTGTACTTTCTGAATACATCATATATATCACTCAATGCTTCATCTCTAGTTTGTATTACATCAAACATCCTTACTGTAGGCAGCCAGTCATTCTTTTCATATAAATATTCTTTGTACTGATCCTTGCCCTTGGACTGTTCTCTTAATATTTCATTCGCTTGATCTACCACACATTGGAAAGCTTTTTCTTCCAAATGGGTCATGCTATGTTTTATCAATTCATCCAGTTTTTCTTCTATTAGCATTTGAGCTTCTGGCTCATCTCTTGCTGCTTGTGCAAAGGCATTCACTAATTCTTCATCATTGAAAATATTCTTAGTCAGCATAGCATATCTTTCTACTACGCATTCTCCATTTTCATCTATCTTAAATATTAAAGCTACCTCTCCCTGTTCATCTAACAGTTCCTCAAGGTTTCTTGAAAACTTGTAATCTCAATGTCTTCATTTATTTCTTCTTTAGGTGGGCCAACATGCGTGTCTCTTTCTGTAGATCTCAATTCTGGCTCATCATTCAATTGCTCTACCTTTATCCCTTGTCCTCTGGGATAAGTTCCGCAGGTTAACTTCTTGCCTGTGTTTGGGCACGTCAACGTTAAGTCTAACCTCCCATCTGGATATGCTTTTGTTTTCATACTGGTTAGGGACTCAAATGGTCTCCCTATCAGTAGCTGATACAGTGCTTTCTCCAACACATGAAGTTGTGCTCTCAATTCTAAATCTCCAATCTGTATTAACTTATTCCTGGCTAGCCCTAATGTCTTCTGTAAGCTACCATTTGCACTCTGCATATGTATGCAAGTAGAAGGATCCCATGTAATCCATCTTCCTACTGCTTCTTTCTTATCTATACAAAGGATCATGGAGCCTGGATCTAAAATTCCTTCAATCTCATCTGGGTGTCCATTTAATCTCACATAAACACACTTCAGGTTCTCAGATTGTGATGCTACTATAATCACTTTATTACTCTGGTCTTCTGATATATCATTCAGATATGTGTCTATTACATCTCTTTGCACTACAGTTCCTGCTGGCATTCCATTCTGTTCTACTTCTAGAACTTCCAAAAAGGACTGTGCTAGTTCTTCATCTGCTTCAACAATACTTTCAACATCAATCACAAAATCAGCTTTATCCAGATCCTCCAGTACTTTGTTGCTCAAAGCTAATGCCTGTGCTTTGGGTAACTGATTATAAAACTCTTTTGCTGATCTCTGCTTAATATTTCTGAATCTACATTTTCTAGCTAAAAGCCTCCTTACTGCTGGTGAAATTTTCAACATTTCTCCTAACGGTACGTTCGCTTCCAACTGTAAATATTTATCTAGTATTCCTTCTTCAACTGTTGTCGCTGTCAGATCAACCAGATTATCTCTCTTTGCTAGTATCTCTGTATTCTTTTGTTCTGAGTGCTTCAAATGTGAAGTCCCTCTTTCTATCGCCTGATTCTTAGGTAGGGGAGCCCTCTCTATTGGTTCTACCTTATCAAATGGTCTTTCTTCTTTATCTGGTTCATTAAACCTCACTGTCTTTTGTACTCTATCATTATTTTCTCTAGCATTGATAGCTGACCTATCAGTTTCCAATGTATCAGCCATTGGGTCAATATACTTTTTCTTTTCTGATTGTTTCATTCTGGGTATTTCGATTTGTGGCATCAATCTCTTTGGGTTACCCTCAGGGGCATTATTATTGGCTATTCTTGAATTAACCAGCCCCATCCTTGGGTCTGCTAGTTTTTTGACTGCATATCAGTTGCAGGCTTCATCTTTTCTGCCAACAACATTGCTAACATATCCAAGTCCATCCTCCCTTGAGGTTGAACTACTGCTGCTTGATAAACCACTGGTTCATCTTCCACTTCCATAAACAAGTGAGCATCTGGATGCACAATTCTATCACATCCTTGTTGCTTTACATATTCTGCTACTCTATCTTTGAGTTTCTCCCTAGGTTCAACCTTTGGAAATCCAGTGCCATCTCTCAATGTATATTTGCCTGCACCATTATTCCAAATGATCCATTCTTTCTGTATTATTTCTCTTTGGTAAGGACAATCTCTGAGCCTATGACCATCTTCATTGCAGTAGAAACATAAATATTTTCCTCTGCCAATCATTGGCTGTCCTGGTTTTCCTCTGACCATATTATTATTATTTCCATCACATGATCTATTAGTTTGACCTGCCACTGCCACAATAATCTGTCCTGGCATGCCTACTAACGTCATCTTTATATCTTTAACTTCAGTGGAAAGCGTCTTTACATCTTCCATTCCCTTCTTTAAGGCTGCTAATTCTGTATCATGCGCCTTAATAGAAACTGTATGTGCATCTACTGACGTAGCTATGCCCATAGTCCTCAATTCTGCTTCTTCTTTAGTCTTATCTAGGATATCTGGAAATGATTCCTTCTGTTTCACTGAAACTGGCTTTGATGGTAGAGTAATATTCATGGTAGGAAGCACTGGTGGAGGCTGGAATGGATATGACAAAGGCATTGCTGCACTTAACATTACTGTTCCTACTCCTGGGTTGACTGGTGGAACTCCAGCTCCTAATGCAAAACTTCCTAATCCTATATATACATCTCCTGAGCTTGCACTCATAATCATCTCTGCTTGTTCCATGACTTCCTGAAGCTTCCATGGATCCATTCTTCTCCTTCCATCTTCAGTTTCCAAATCTAACTTGTTCAGAAACCAATCAGCCATTCTAATTTGGACTCTTTCTCTAACTGACAGTTCTAAACCTGCTAAATAAAAGCCTATTGCTTCAAAATTCGAAATCATAGGCGGATCTCTCATTAATTTAGCTGCTTCCAGCTTAAATGTCCTATGATATGCTCTAAGTTTCTCTAAATCCCAGTCTGTAGCTTTCCGATATACTGCTACAATCTTCTGCAACCTGACCATTGATCCTTGGCCATTATCAACTGAATCTGGGAACTCTCTGAATAATAATTTCTTGAACTCACTCCATGAGTGGCCCAATGCTTCTTTTCTGTCTTGTAGCTGCTGTCTTAGATCATACGAAAACTTCAACATCGCTAGATAGATTTTTNAACCTGCTAAATAAAAGCCTATTGCTTCAAAATTCGAAATCATAGGTGGATCTCTCATTAATTTAGCTGCTTCCAGCTTAAATGCCCTATGATATGCTCTAAGTTTCTCTAAATCCCAGTCTGTAGCTTTCTGATATACTGCTACAATCTTCTGCAACCTGACCATTGATCCTTGGCTATTATCAACTGAATCTGGGAATTCTCTAAATAATAATTTCCTGAACTCACTCCATGAGTGGCCCAATGCTTCTTTTCTATCTTGCAACTGCTGTCTTAGATCATATGAAAACTTCAACATAGCTAGATAGATTTTTGACACATCCTCCTTAACCTGGGCCATGTCTAATGCATTCTCAAAATCTTCAAGCCAAGGTTGAAGAGTCATAGGTCTCAACTCATCAGATCTCTATCTTTGATAATATTTTCAACACTCTCATTTCATACTTCTTTGGCCACTGCATCAGTAAGTGTATTCCACTTTTCTCTCTGTGCTAAGTCTGCCATTATGGTCTGTTCAGATACGGTATCATCTTCTGTAACTTCTTTGTCTGGTTCAAAATATTCTTCTTCTTCCAAGCTGGAGCTTGAACTATCGCTTTGTTCTATCTGTTCAGGAGACTCTCTTGGTGTAAGTATTAATGGTGTATTAGGTAGTGCTTTTAATCTATATATCTTCTATGTGCTGGACTGAGAACAAATTCCTCTTGGAACTGTGGGAATCTTTCTGCAGTACCAAATGTTGAAGCTGGATATATGGGCACTCTGCTTCTAGTAAAACTCTCTGCAGGTGGTAGTAACTGTGAGCCTGTAGTTCTTGTAAGACACCTTGTCACTCTCCTTTCTACACTGGACTGTGATGACAATGAAGCTCCTAATTGACTGGACAAAGCTCCTTCTGTCTGTGAACTGGAACCTTGAACAAATTCATCAATGGTTCTTTTCTTTGGACTAATCTTGTATAGTTCTTTACTCTAGATCTTTATCTGTCTCTAAGATCTCTAGTGTTTTGAGTCAAATCTCTTCAAGACTTAACTAATATTCTCTATCTGATTGTCATATTCTCTTCATAAACAAGCAATTTACTGATAATATTCTCTAGAACCTCCCTCACAGTGGGTTCCAGATGAAGATGCTCAAAAACCTATGCCTCTACTATGAAAACACAAGGCCTGTGGTACCAAAATACCCCGAAAAAAGGTATATATAAGTTCTTGATTCTCAGTTTTGTTTGCAAGTTGGTTCGGCGTGGTTCACTGTTACCACAATATCAAGAATAATTTCTCAATGTCTCGCTCAGTAGTTCAGAGATGAATGCCTTCAAAACAACTTCTCAGATCAAGATTTGGTGTTTGTTTTGTATAATATTTATGGGTTTATAGTTTTATTAATCACTTCAAAGCAAATACTGGTATTGATGTTCGACCAGAAAACTGCCCAAAGAATAAACTTCTTCTAAGCGAGAACAAAGGTACCTCTTGTACCTGAATATAGCCCTCTTAGCTATGTTCTGCAACAATTCTCAAGAGGACAAATCTTCTAGACACTGCTAGCCTGAAACCCTCTCTGATTCACGTCAAAACACCAGACTATACTGATGCATGTCAGTTACCCTCTTAGTAGACTGATACAATGTTTCTCTTATCAGAAAACACATCTCTTGCGTTAAAAACTAAGCTCTTTCTAGCTTTTATTTATATCTCTGGTTTGGGTTACAATCTCAGGTCTCAACTAGCCTGTGCCTCTTGCACAACTAAATAAGCTAGGGCCCGAAGTGGTTGAAAAATACTAATTGCCNTTCAAAGCAAATACTGGTATTGATGTTCGACCAGAAAACTGCCCAAAGAATAAACTTCTTCTAAGTGAGAACAAAGGTACCTCTTGTACCTGAATATAGCCCTCTTAGCTATGTTCTGCAACAATTCTCAAGAGGACAAATCTTCTAGACACTGCTAGCCTGAAACCCTCTCTGATTCACGTTGAAACACCAGACTATACTGATGCATGTCAGTTACCCTCTTGGTAAACTGATACAATATTCTTCTTATCAGAAAACACGCCTCTTGTGTTAAAAACTAAGCTCTTCCTAGCTTTTATTTATATCTCTGGTTTGGGTTACAATCTCAGGTCTCAACTAAATAAGCTAGAGCCTGAAGTGGTTGAAAAAAAATACTGATTGCCGGTAGCTCTTCTACCTGAACAACAACATCATACACTCTGGTAATTGGTGGGCAGTATCTCTCCTGCTTTCCACCTACAAAACACGTCCCCTTATATACCCTACAACATAAATAATCTAATATATCTGTCACACATACAAATAAAACTGAGTTGGGTGCTAAATATTATATAAACTGAGCTGTGTTTGGTAATTTCTCTGTCACAGTGTCCAATTGTAGTCAGGCTTTGTAGCCATAATCTCTTTTATTCTTTTTCTATGACAATTGTGCAGTCTCCTGACACTAATCGTTTGCAATTTTCTTGATCAAATGGCTCTCCTTCCGACTCCGTTTGAAAATATTATACTTCCATGCCACTCTGCATGGTTCCTTCCTTCTCTGTCTATTGTCATCTGCTCTGTGGACGCATAATATGCTTCCATTTCTCCTCTAAAGTGTACGTGTAAGCTTAGCCATGCTATCTTCTCGTCATACAGCTTTGTCTTCCGCTTTCCATGATACCACCTTTTTGGTAACCGATCATCTATTTCATTCCTCTAATTTGATTATCAGTATCTCGAGTATCCTCCACCAATAATTTGTCATTCTCTTTTTCATATCTGTTCCTCGGTAATATTCTCGTTGATGTATCATCAAAGGCTTTTATTCTTCCTTCAAGTCAGGTGTGGTTTGAAAATATTGTTAAAAATGAAAATATTCCCTTTGAGTATGCTTTTGATAGAGAGGTGTGATGTCATGTGGTTCCCTACAGGTTTCGGAATGCTCCTCTGTGTTCAGATTCGCTGTTTATTTTCATACTAGCAGTGGTCGGGTACCCTTGTATGGCCTACTATCAACTATTACTCTGCTAATATTTTGTATCCTTCTCTACTACTCGCTTTGACTAGCTGCTCAGGGCTCACACTAGTCCTCAATTCCCTCGTTTATGTCATTTTCAACTATAAAAGTGCAAAATATTCTCTATTTGCATGCGAAATAAAAGGTAAAAGTTATGCATATCAATGTTCTTACAACTGTTTTATTTGAGACTGCGAGTCTGCCATGTAGGTATTGAAGGCATCAGATGATGATGATTAGAATCATTAGCCAATGAAGATGCTCAAAAACCTATGCCTCTACTATGAAAACTTGAGGCCTGTAGTGCCAAAATACCCTCAAAAAAGGTATATATATAAGTTCTTGATTCTCAGTTTTGTTTGCAAGTTGGTTCAGCATGGTTCACTGTTACTGCAACGTCAAGAATAATTCTCAATGTCTCGCTCAGTAGTTCAGAGATGATTGCCTTCAAAACAACTTCTCAGATTGAAAATAGGTGTTTGTTTATATAATATTTATTGGTTTTTTGTGGTTTTATTAATCACTTCAAAAGCAAATACTGGTATAGGTTTCAACCAGAAACTGCCCAAAGAATAAACTTCTTCTAAGTGAGAACAAAGGTACCTCTTGTACCTGAATATAGCCCTCTTAGCTATGTTCTGCAACAATTCTCAAGAGGACAAATCTTCTAGACACTGCTAGCCTGAAACCCTCTCTGATTCACGTCAAAACACCAGACTATACTGATGCATGTCAGTTACCCTCTTAGTAGACTGATACAATGTTTCTCTTATCAGAAAACACGCCTCTTGTGTTAAAAACTAAGCTCTTCCTAGCTTTTATTTATATCTCTGGTTTGGGTTACAATCTCAGGTCTCAACTAGCCTGTGCCTCTTGCACAACTAAATAAGCTAGGGCCTGAAGTGGTTGAAAAATACTGATTGCTGGTAGCTCTTCTACCTGAACAACAACATCATACACTCTGGTAATTGGTGGGCAGTATCTCTTCTGCTTTCCACCTACAAAACACATCTCCTTATATACTCTACAACATAAATAATCTAATATATCTGTCACAAATACAAATAAAACTGAGCCGGGTGATAAATATTATATAAACTAAGCTGTGTTTGGTAATTTCTCTGTCACAGTGTCTGATTGTAGTCAGGCTTTGTAGCCATAATCTCTTTTATTCTTTTTTTTTAACAATTGTGCCATCTTCTGACACTAACCATTTGCAATTTTCTCTATCAAACAGCTCTCCTTCTGACTCCGTTTTAAAATATTATACTTCTATGCTGCTCTGCATGGTTCCTTCCTTCTCTGTCTTCTATCATCTGCTCTATGGACACACAATATGCTTCCTTTTTCATGTCTAAAGCATACACATAGGCTTGGCCATGCTGCCTTCTCATCATACAGCTTCATCTTCTGTTCTTCTGTGATACAGGCACTCTTCTGGTAGCTGATCATCTATTTCATTCTTCAATTTGACATTCGGTATCTCGAGTATCCCTCACCAATAATTTGTCATCCTCTGTTTCATATCCGTTTCTCAATAATATTCTCGTATGTGTATCATCAAAGGCTTTTATTCTTCCTTCAAGTTGGGTATAGATTGGAAATATGGTTAAAAGTGAAAATATTCCCTTTAGTATGTTTTCAATAGAGAAGTATTATGTAGTGTTATTCCCTACAGGTTTCAGGATGCTCCTCTGTGTTCAGATTCACTGTTTATTTTCATACTAGCAGTGGTCGGGTACCCTTGTATGGCCTACCATCAACTATTACTCTGCTAATATTTTATATCCTTCTCTACTACTCGCTTTGACTAGCTGCTCAGGGCTCACACTAGTCCTCAATTCCCTCGTTTATGTCATTTTCAACTATAAAAGTGCAAAATATTCTCTATTTGCATGCGAAATAAAAGGTAAAAGTTATGCATATCAATGTTCTTACAACTGTTTTATTTGAGACTGCGAGTCTGCCATGTAGGTATTGAAGGCATCAGATGATGATGATTAGAATCATTAGCCAATGAAGATGCTCAAAAACCTATGCCTCTACTATGAAAACTTGAGGCCTGTAGTGCCAAAATACCCTCAAAAAAGGTATATATATAAGTTCTTGATTCTCAGTTTTGTTTGCAAGTTGGTTCAGCATGGTTCACTGTTACTGCAACGTCAAGAATAATTCTCAATGTCTCGCTCAGTAGTTCAGAGATGATTGCCTTCAAAACAACTTCTCAGATTGAAAATAGGTGTTTGTTTATATAATATTTATTGGTTTTTTGTGGTTTTATTAATCACTTCAAAAGCAAATACTGGTATAGGTTTCAACCAGAAACTGCCCAAAGAATAAACTTCTTCTAAGTGAGAACAAAGGTACCTCTTGTACCTGAATATAGCCCTCTTAGCTATGTTCTGCAACAATTCTCAAGAGGACAAATCTTCTAGACACTGCTAGCCTGAAACCCTCTCTGATTCACGTCAAAACACCAGACTATACTGATGCATGTCAGTTACCCTCTTAGTAGACTGATACAATGTTTCTCTTATCAGAAAACACATCTCTTGCGTTAAAAACTAAGCTCTTTCTAGCTTTTATTTATATCTCTGGTTTGGGTTACAATCTCAGGTCTCAACTAGCCTGTGCCTCTTGCACAACTAAATAAGCTAGGGCCTGAAGTGGTTGAAAAATACTGATTGCTGGTAGCTCTTCTACCTGAACAACAACATCATACACTCTGGTAATTGGTGGGCAGTATCTCTTCTGCTTTCCACCTACAAAACACATCTCCTTATATACTCTACAACATAAATAATCTAATATATCTGTCACAAATACAAATAAAACTGAGCCGGGTGATAAATATTATATAAACTAAGCTGTGTTTGGTAATTTCTCTGTCACAGTGTCTGATTGTAGTCAGGCTTTGTAGCCATAATCTCTTTTATTCTTTTTTTTTAACAATTGTGCCATCTTCTGACACTAACCATTTGCAATTTTCTCTATCAAACAGCTCTCCTTCTGACTCCGTTTTAAAATATTATACTTCTATGCTGCTCTGCATGGTTCCTTCCTTCTCTGTCTTCTATCATCTGCTCTATGGACACACAATATGCTTCCTTTTTCATGTCTAAAGCATACACATAGGCTTGGCCATGCTGCCTTCTCATCATACAGCTTCATCTTCTGTTCTTCTGTGATACAGGCACTCTTCTGGTAGCTGATCATCTATTTCATTCTTCAATTTGACATTCGGTATCTCGAGTATCCCTCACCAATAATTTGTCATCCTCTGTTTCATATCCGTTTCTCAATAATATTCTCGTATGTGTATCATCAAAGGCTTTTATTCTTCCTTCAAGTTGGGTATAGATTGGAAATATGGTTAAAAGTGAAAATATTCCCTTTAGTATGTTTTCAATAGAGAAGTATTATGTAGTGTTATTCCCTACAGGTTTCAGGATGCTCCTCTGTGTTCAGATTCACTGTTTATTTTCATACTAGCAGTGGTCGGGTACCCTTGTATGGCCTACCATCAACTATTACTCTGCTAATATTTTATATCCTTCTCTACTACTCGCTTTGACTAGCTGCTCAGGGCTCACACTAGTCCTCAATTCCCTTATCTATGTCATTTTCAACCATAAAAAGTGCAAAATATTCTCTATTTGCATGTGAAATAAAAGGCAAAAGTTATGCATATCACCAATACTGTCCATGCCAGATCTAGAGTTGAAGAGCGAGATCAAGCAGATGAAGGACGATGTGAGTGAAGTGGAGGTGTTTTGCTGTGAACAGGCAAGGGAAGTTTGGCTACTTTTACATGAAAGGTCATGAGGTGGATGTAATTGTGCTTAGGATGGAATGCAGGATTCAACGGTCATTCAACCAGGTGGAGAGGTAGTTCCCAGCTGTAGTAGTGAGTCAGTATCACTATGTATAAGGTGTTCTTTTAACATGGTTTTCTAATTGAGAAAACACTTAATCTTCTTGCAAAGAGAATTTTTATAAAACTATATATAAATTCTAAATTTCAATTGTGTCCTCTCAACAAGAATATGTCTGGAGAATACTAAATTTTCAGCAGCAAAAGATATAGAATTTTCAAATTCTGAAAATTGATAGATAATACAATATATTAGAATAATTTCCATGCTGAGAAAACATTAAATTTTCTCTGGTTGAAAATGCTCAGAAAATGCTGATAAGATAAGATAAAAATTCCACATTTTCTATTGTGGGAAAGTCAGAGAAAACAGTAGGAAAACACTAGAAAAATGGTAGAAAAATCATGTGGAAACACTATATTTTAAAGCAGTTCTTAGATAGTTTTCATATAGTTTTCCTTGTGTATTTAACATGTTTTCTTTGATATAAAATTCAAAATCTTATATTTATTTTCTGAATGTTTTCTCACTATTTTATAAGGCAGAAAATTTAGTATATTTGTAATTAGAAAATTAAAGAATAATTTTATAATTTCATTATCATCAAATTATTAAAAAACACTGACTCTTCTGGAAATTAAAATCTAGAGTATGCTTGCTGTTTTCAATATGTGATGATAACTTGAAACTAATAGGATTTTCTGAGTGTTGTCTGGAAGTAAATATATAGCAGTATTCTGAGTGTATTTCCTTTGTATTAATAGCATGAAAAGAACACCTCATACATAGTGTATCAGATAAAGAATGAGAAGGCAGAGACTTACTGCTCATCAACAAGGTCTTTTTAGTCATACATTTGGCATTGACCCTGCCTGCCTATAATCTCAGACTCAACAGTGATCTGCAATCCACTCTTGGTCTTCTGGCATATGTGGACATTGTACACCCAAGCAACATCCCCCTTGTTATGACATCCTTTGGCATATATAAGGTCACGTCTATTCTTCCAAGGAATAGTGCCTGTTTGAGCCTTTTTGATCTTGGCTGAAGCTTCTACATGGTCCATGATGAACACCTGCTGTGGCAGTTGCCATAGGGCAAGCTTTTCATTCCATTCAGATTGAAACTACTGCCAATCTAGGTGAGTTGTGATCTTGCAAGGACTCCGAACCACCACCTCCATCCACAGTGTTTGATGAAAAGTTTCGGGCTCGTGTCTGAATGTGTAACCTTGGCTTTTTTCATGTCGAGGAGTCAACCTGAATGAATTTGCGTGACCAGAGACACTACATACAAGGTGTTCTTTTCATGCTATTAATACAAAGGAAATACACTCAGAATACTGCTATATATTCACTTCTAGACAACATTCAGAAAATTCTATTAGTTTCAAGCTATCATCACACACTGAAAACAGCAAGCATATTCTGTATTTTAATTTCCAGAAAAGTCTGTGTTTTTTAATAATTTTATAACAATGAAATTATAAAATTATCCTTTAGTTTTCTAATTACAAATATACTAGATTTTCTGCCTTATAAAATAGTGAGAAAACATTCAGAAAATAGATATGAAATTTTGAATTTTATATCAAGAAAAACAGGTTAAATGCAAGAGGAAAATTACATAAAAACTATCTAAAAACTGCTGTAAGATATAGTGTTTCCATATGATTTTCCTACCATTTTCCTAGTGTTTTCCTACTGTTTTCTCTGACTTTCCCACAATAGAAAATGTGGAATTTTTATCTTATCTTATCAGCATTTTCTGAGCATTTTCAACCAGAGAAAATTTAATGTTTTCTCAGCATGGAAATTATTCTAATATATTGTATTGTCTATTAATTCTCAGCATTTGAAGATTCTATATCTTTTGTTGTTGAAAATTTAGCATCCTCCAGACATATTCTTGTTAAGAGGACACAATTAAAATTTAGAATTTATAAATGCTTTTTTAAAAATCATCATTGCAAGAAGATTAAGTGTTTTCTCAATCAGAAAACCATGTTAAAAGAACACCTTGTACATAGTGACAAGTCATGATTGGCGTTGTTTTCAGGATGTTTAATGAGGACATTGTCATTGTTGAAACTGTTGGGAACAATGACAAAGCCTTCAACACCAGAGATGTGGCATACAAAGTCACTGGGTAGCCATGACTTGATGAGCTTCCACCCAAAACAATGTTCAGCCACTCGAGTGGTAAGTAAGTCTTGAGAAGCTGGATTGCAATTATCGGGTGAAGGATCATAGCACTGGACAACTGGACCACCAGGGGAGTGAGAGATCACTACACCTTGTTGGCCTGTGGATGCTGTGACTATTTCGCCAATGTCAAACCTCCAGTCCTCAATAGGAGGAAAGTTGCCAATGACCACTGGTTGGCTGCACTTGAGAAGTATGCAACCTTCTTGAGAATTCAGCAATTGTCTGAGTGGTTTGATCATGGACTTGTCCACGATCTGCACCCTCATCCCATGCTGGAAGCCACTGTCAGGATAAACAGTGAGCCTTCTGCACTTCTTCCCATACTACGTGGGATTCCAAGCCATTTTGACACCTTCTAGTTGCCAAGACTGTATCAGCAGGTTGAAAGTTAGGCTCTGCAGGAACTCAGCCTTTGTTGGCTAGGATTTGGGCATGTCACTGGCAAAAATGTGAGGAATAAAGAGGACAGTGACTGCATGACCATCAACTTTCAGAACAAGAGCAGAGTTATCATAGTACAATGGCTTTCTGGGCTTTAGTAGCTCAGGTTCATAACTCTGTCCTCTAGAGGGCTTGCCAGAAGCTCCAGGCTCCGTTTGTGGGTGGATGTCACCCATATTGCTCATGGGCATGTCCTTCTCGGTCAAAACTTGACTTTATGTAAGATCATCGAGTCTTGTCTTCTTCCTGGGTGGCCCAGATGCTTCCTCCTCGCTATTCGGCTCTTTCTTCGGCTTTTCAATTGGACCAAGCCTAACCCAGACACCTGCCTTTAGAACAGGCTTCTTTGGGTCTAGCTGGTGTTTCTCTACTCCACCAGTGATAGCTTTAGCAATGCTAGATGACATTGAAAGTGCACAAAGGATATTGAGAGGATCAGAGAGAACTGTCATATGCACACTGTTGATGCCACTAGTTCAGGTATGACGAGTGTACATGCAACCATAAAGAATGCTAGCTGCATGAGGAGTCTCCTGGGTGACTACTAGCCAAACTTCGAGAATATAGGATACCACTGGAAGAAGTCAAATAGATTGCAAGCTTCCTCTCAGACAGAGAAGCAGCTGTGTGCCTTGACAGAATACAGGGCAGCATGAAACCAGTCAAGAATAGGATACCACAAGGCTCACCAGTGTCACCAATATTGGCATCATTCTACTCAGCAAAGCTGCTCAATATACTGAAAAAGGAGAGTGTTACACTCTCTACAGGATGTGCTTACCATGTTCATGTATGTAGATGATGGCAAGATTTTCATTGCCTCAAACTCAATACACTTCAACTGCCAAGTCCTGGAATGGGCATACTATGAAGTAGAGAGCTGGCTCCAAAATTCAGAGCTAGCACCAGATGTTGACAAGCAAGAGCTTATGCACTACATCCAACAGAAGCAGGACAAGAATGAGATGTGGTCCATTGTCTTCAAACAGGACAAAGATAGAGTCTGCCACACAGTTGCCACACAGGCCTCAGTATGATGGCTCAGAGTACACTTCGACTGCCAACTTCGCTTTGACAAACACACAAAGCTGGTAGCGTCATCATGTGAAGCAGCTGTATCAAACATATCCATGCTGGCCAATACAGTCAGAGGACTGCACCAATCCAGCATGTGCCAACTATACATTGCATGTGTCCTCCTAAGAATACTCTATGCATGTGCAGCCTGGTGGAAGGGTACTCAATACCAGATCCAACCTCTTGAGAAAGTCCAACAATGGGCACTAAGGGGCACTAAGGCTCATATGTGCAGTGTTCCATACTACCCCAATCAAGGCACTCCAGATCAAGGCGTCAATCCCACCAATATGCCACAATGTGGAACTCAGGCTAAAGAAGAATGCCATTTGGTTCAACAAACTCCCAAAATCCCACCCAATAATACAATGATTACCAAACACGTGGCATTCAAACCAACCCCCAATGGAACTGCCACCACTACCACAGCAGAAATCCAACTTAGTGACCAATATGAAAAAGTCAACACCCCTGCTAGAAGTTGCCAAATGCACAGCACCAAGTCATGAGTGTCTAGACTCATACCTGGAGGAACCCTGGGCAAGATCTGAGTGAAGCTTTGCCAGCCAGCTTGATGTCAGCCTCACAGCACTATGGGATGACGAAGAGAAGGACAAGGCAGCAGAGACACACAAAGACATGACGAAACAACTAGAGAGCGATAACTCAGCTCTCCTGGTCTACACAGATAGCTCACTTATAAAGAGAGGTGGATTCCCAGCAGTGGGTGCAGCAGTAGTGGCATATCACAAAGGGCAGGAGATCAGACATCAGAAACTCAGAATGAGGAGAAGGGCCAAGGTTTATGATGCAGAGATGGCAGCACTCAGCATGGGAGCAAAACTAGTGCTAAGTATCTGCTCCCAGAAGCCTCAGATCACTCACATATACTACTTTGCAGACAACACATCTGCAGCCCAGTCAATATTCAGCATGCGAGTACAACCAGGACAGTTCTATGCCAAGAACTTCTACAATGACATGGTGGAGTTTATAGATAGACACAATGTGAACCAAGTCACAATCACGTGGTGCCCAGGGCATTAGGACATTACCAGCAATGAATAAGCAGACAAACTTGCCAAAGAAGCAACAGTGCTAGCAGCAACAGCACCTATAGGGGTGTCACAAGCAAACATGCTACATAGGGCAAAAGCTAGGACTCAGCAGTCCTGGATACAGGAATGGAGGAAGACCACAAAGACAGGTCACTTTGCCATTGCAAACAGGTTTGAGCCAAAGCTGAAGCCAACAGCCCACAAAGAGATGAATTGAGAGTAGGGCTTCTAGTGGATCGGATGATCCGCCGTCATCCGAGCAATGAGAGGTTGGATTCGGATGGTAGATGGGCTCCTCGACGAGCACCATCCAACGGATGGCATCTGACCAATCCGATGATGAGTGGTGGATGAATCACGCAGTGCAGACGATTGTTGTTGGGCTTCGTTAGGTCGACCAGAGTCATGCCCAGGGCTTTCCATGGTTACCTTTTTGACCTTCATAGCAGTAGTGGGTGATATATCAGCTATTATCTGTCTGTCTGACTAACCTTTGACTTGTATTTTAGCTGTTTTGGGTACAATATATGAACTTGTCTCGACTCTGTACACAACAAATTAAATAGGTATAATTCAGACACCTGGAATCAACTTGAAATGCTGCACAACTAGATCAATGTCCCGCACCTGAGAGCCCCCTCCCTCCAAGTGGCTCCAAACATCATATTCTCAACATGGCATCAAGTCTTGAGGGTCTATAGGGTAGCTTGAGACTTGCCAAAGGGATTGGAGGTGAACAAGGCGACAATACTGACGGGGAAGCAAAATTTTTCACTGTGGGAGGGAGGTTTCATTGTGAAGCGCTGGCTTAGCACCCATCCGTCGGATTATCAGACCATCTGACAGATACCATCCACCGATGCGGATTGCTCTCTCAATCACCACCATCCAAATGGATGAATCCGTATCTGATCCTAATCTGATCCACTAGGAGCCCTAGTTGAGAGGTGTTCAGGAGACTCATCCAGTGTCACACAGGACACTGTTTCACTGGCGAGTACCAAAAGCGATTCCACCCAAATGAGAACACTGACTGCCCCTGTGGAGCTCCAATGCAGACCCAGGAACACATCATCCAAGAATGCCCACTGTATGAACTGCACCGAGAAGCCCTCCGAGACGTATCACGTGACATTGCAGTACCCGAGATAGTAGGGACGGACAAGGGCGTCCGAGTGCTATCAGAGTTCCTTACAAAGTCCGGAGCATTCACCTTCCATGGAAGGCCTTGGACAGACGAGATAGCCCCCAGGCTAGAGGATGTGCCGCTAGAACTGGATGAAGACGATGTGGGGTGGGACGACGGAGGATGAAGTGCGAAACCCCAGTAAACATGGCAACATACCACCCAGATGAACCCTCCCAAACTCGGTTATGGTTATGTTCTATGCCCCTATGCTATTCCAGCACCTCGGTGCGAGCCGTATGCCAAGTGTCAGGCCAGACACAAGCCACGCTACCCAATTTCTTGCCCATACCACAATACTCTACTGTTAAGCTACACATAACAGCAGCACCACTCACATGAGCATAGTTTAGAACTAAAGTAGGTAGAATTTTGGTGTATCCCGCCCGTGCATCTTAGCACTAGTTTGCTTGCAACACGTAAAACTACAGAAACAAACACAAAAAAAAAAAAAAAAAAAAAATTCGAATATGCTAAGAATACAGTGCACCAGTACATGTCTCACTTGACCTCCGAGTCGGGCATGGACTCAGAGAATACATGAGACATCTGCACTGCTGTAGCACTAACAAATATATAGCACAAGTAATAAATAAACTGCGAAATGTATGCTTCGATCCTCCGAAATTTCACGGCCCACCTCCACCCTTTGGCCTGGCAGCTCTTTCCTTTTCCTTTCTCAGCTTTTCGATGTAGATGAACGTCACGAAGATCTCATCAACCATATGTTCTCCGGCAGGGAAGATTTCCAGGTACGCTGGTCTCGATTTCCCGACAACCCTAGATGACTTGCGATGAAATTTCGCAACAGGTGTCTTGGCAGAGTCTTTGAGGAAGAGCTATGGAAATCTTTCAGTTCCCATATCAACCTCGCATTTAGAACACTCGTACCTCAGAACGAACCAATCCGAGGTTCCACCTATACTCCCTCCCATCTTTTGCTATAAACACTCTGTGTCTTCCGTAAGGTCCCCATCCCTCTTTCTTGAAGAATTCTTTGGCCGTAATCTCTCCACCATTCCCGAATCGGAATTTGGAACTCGCAAAGAACCTCCAGTCAATCTGAGCAAGGTACTCGAATCCGCTTGACAGATTAACCAGACCAGAAGACCCGGCTTCATCAACGAGCGTCTCTGTATCTTCCTCCCAATCCGCTTTCTTCTCCAGATCAATACTGCTAGCATCGTCATCGCCCGGCTGTACCTCCATCAAATTATCTCCATCCTCCTCTTCTTCAGCAGTAAGTTTTGAAACCGGAACATCAACGGTAATACTGCTAGCAGCAGACGGAAGGATCTTGGTGATGGTGGATGTACGATTGGACGACTTGAAAGGGGTGTCGACTTTGTAGACTACATGACCTTGGTCGTTGTAGTACGTGTTATTCGTCATGGCACTAATCCCCCATTTCGTTTGGTAGAGTTTCATCTTGGCTTGGGTTTGAGGAATGCATTGGCGGTCATTGCGAGTCTTTAAGTACCCCTCGGGTAGCTCCACAGTCACAGGTGGCGTTGAGAGCTTTAAGACAAAGGAGGGCAAAACTCTGGGGTAGATCAAGGTAGGTTGCGAGGCTGTGCCTCGGTGGCTCCATTTATGAAGGGACGGTCTCAGCCTTCTGTCGCGAGGAATGTGGAATGACTTTACAATTCGGGACCGGATTACTGGTTTAGGCACGATTCGCTAATAGACGTTCACAGCATGTCAATTTGGGGGCCGGCGTGTATTTGGCCAAAACTAGCAGACAATCTACAGACGTACTTGCTTGCCGATATCATTGACTTCAAAGGCGAGTTTTCTCGCTCATGAATGTATCTATTGAGAATATTACTGCTACGCGTTCAAGGTATGGATAGGGTAAACACAGAGAATAGGTCTTAATCTTGCGAGTGGGTACTTCAAACTCCAGTTACGACGCTCACTGCAAGCCTCCTTCATACCCGCCATCACCCTAAACAAGTACCAGCGTCAGCAGATCAAAAGAGATAGATAACGGTGAGAATACATACAGATCTAGAGTTGGTTTGAGCATGTGGAGACATAACTGTTCGAGCTTTCCGAGATTGTTGGGCTTTGGATTTGCCTTGGATTGTTGCAATACCTTCCTCCATTTCCGCAATCTTAAGGAGGACTGTAGATAACATGAGATATAGGATCGACGACGGCTGGAATGGGTGGCGTACGTTGCAAATTCTGCTCCTGTTGTGTCTGGACCCATTTGTCTGAAATGCACAGTTGAATGAGATCTCGATAGAGCGAGCTGGCAAGTGTGGCTTACCTGAAACGCTGGATCCATTATTGGTAATGGCACCACCTCCACGATTGTGGGTTTCGAAGGTTGACGCCTTCTTCGTAGTGGAAGCGGTTGGTGTGTACTTCCCTGTAGCATTTGATCATCGTTAGAAAACAGCGCAGGCGTGGCGCGATGGAAAATAGCTCACCTCCTCTGGCGATGATGTCTGAATTATTACTGGTGACGGAAAAAGATTTCATGTTTTCAGTGTAGTAATGTTTGGCTTCGGTAGTAGGTGCTTGAGAGGCACTGGCGTGCGAACTATCCTCTGAAAATCGATGGGACGTCAATAGAGAACAAGGTAAGCGATGATTCTACTCACCATCATATACACGTGCGTCATTTAAGGTCTTTGCAGCATGCTCATAGTTATAAGTCTTCACGGTTTGAGTAGCCGGGTCATAATGTCTCTCGGACTTCTGTCCGTGCTGCGAATGAGGTTTGGAAGTCGTTCCCTTTTCTTTTGCAGTCATTATAGAGACGCAGAGGGCACGGAGAGAAAGAACGAAGACTGAGCGCCCGCCCCCACCGACGCTTTTATCCTATCTATGGGAAACGATACTTGCTTGATTGGACTACAAAGGCACTGGATCCAGCATCAAACCCTGCTTGACATTGATATTACAGATCCCACGAGGAGCCAAAGTAGCCGCTCGTCGACACAGCCTAAGTTATTGGGAGCCATCTGAACATTGTTGAGAAGAGCCCGATATCACAATGTACTGCATGAATAACTTTGAATAGGTCGAAATTGGACACTTTGAATGGTCTAAATGCTGTTGAATTTCCTTTGGGCGCGTCTCTGGCCAAAGAATTAGACGCTGAGTAACTGATAAAGTGGAACGCCCTTCACCAATGTGTTTCCTCGGTCATCTCGTCGTTACATCAAACTCCGTGGTACCCGAACAACTTGAATACAAAGGTCTAGAGGTATGGTTCATGTGGTTTTGTGGCATCCCTCGGACTGTCAGATCGAAAATGTTGAGAACATATGGTTTCAGCTTGAGACCTGAGTTGAGCGATGAGGTCGGAAATAGCAGAATATTGTCGGCAGTGCTATGACATGATAGAAGTCGTCAAAATATCACGAGGACAGCTAAAAAAAAAAATTGTGAACTCACCTAGAATCTTTGGCGCCCTCGATCCCCATTTTCTTCATGACATGTCTTCTTGTTCCGAGACCCACCTTTGCACACATAGAAGAGGTAAACCGCATCTATTCGGGTATACGGTACAGGCGAAATCATTGCGAGTTGGTGTGTGAACTGCCGGCTCTGTTCGCTGCCCAGTACGGAGACGGCGAACAAGGTTGAGAAATCAGAGCACTAAGACATCCAAGTTTCTTTATGCACTGCTTTGGCACAGACCACCCATGAGGAAATCGAGAGGGTCTGCAATTTGACGTGAGTGCAATGAAGAGAGAGAAAAATTTAGGATCGCTTGCTTGCCGGAAACGCCGGCCGGCGCTTTACCAGAGAATTTTGGTCACGGGCTCTCAGTGTTTCTCACCCACCATGTACTCATTTCCTGGATGATATGGATCAAGCTGCGGAAGGGTGCGGGATGGTATCTATTGGTGATGATATAGGGATAAGATGACTCGCTAGCGCCCAGGTGAGTATAAAATCGGTGCTCGTTTTGAGCATCTATAAACCCCGTCGTTGATGATGGATAGCAAACCAACCAAGGCCACCTCGACCGACAGTTCAAACGCGCTCGAAGAAGTCCGCGTTGGAGTCTATCGTATATTTCTCGAGAAGCAAAGCCACAGCACCTTCGACTTCAAACTAGACCGACTTGTCTCCATCAAGGAAAAATGGCTCAGAAGTGTCAGAATCGTTTGGAGACTGCTTTGCGACATTTTTCCTCTAGCGCCCATCCCTATCCTCATAATGATTGTATCGTATGGATGGCACGGCGTTCAAAATGTTATCTTGACGAGTCTGGAGAATCGCATTCTGCGAACCGTACGTGTGTTCTGTGTCGACTTGAAACATCATTCAATGTAGTTGCAGATTGAGAACGGGCTCTCTACGCGCCATTTTGACACAGGCGCAATCATCCAGGCTGTCGTTGCACGTGTTACTTTCGTTATTCTCACCACTTTGTTGTCAAGCTGGATGTGTGTTGAAATCTTGCGATCTTCATCATACCATTTGTGCTCATGTCTTTCGTCTAGCCGTTCGACAGAATCCTTGGTTCACTCGCGAATAACCCACTTCTACGACGATATGATTCTGACTGGTTGGTCCATTCTTGAACCCAAGTTGGCACGTCTGATACACCTCTATTCAGCTAAACTTCAGATGGACTTGCCCATGTTACAAGGTGCGCGAGTAGCTTAATCTGCTGAGGTTCTACTTTTGCTCACTTTCTTGCGCAGCAAATCTGAGCTTTGATCATTTATCATCTAGAGCCCCGGTAGAAGTATTCAGCCATTTACTTCGCCTCTTGCAGAGCGTAGTGAACAGCCTTGGTCATTTGTCGCTCATCTTCATGACGGTTCGCGCTGGCAACCACGGATACGCTTTTGCAACTTTGTGCCTCTTCAAACCGGTCATCCAACTGTTCGGCCGTGATATGATATATTCCATACGTACGTTTTTGTCACACCATTTCTCGAGGAATTTGGTCCTAATTGGTTCACAGCACGTGTCGTGGAAGCCGTGGATATATCCTTCCTCCGTATGTATGCCTTGAAGGGTCTCGTGGATAGCAAGTACAGGCGGGATATCGTTAGCGGGAATATTACCAATTACGTTATCAATGGTACCAATTCTTTGTGTTCCTCGAATTTATCCGACTAAACACAAGGCGAAACAGGATACCGGCAAGCGCGAAAGGCTTTGGGCGATACACCTATCGAGTCTGCCGAAGCGCAATACCGCCTGAATCGTTCTCCAGTATCTTATATCATAGCCCAAACTTCTGGCGATCTCCCAGTGGTAAGTCATCCAGCGTGTTTATACTTAGTGCTGGCTAACAACGACCAGATATATTACGCCCTCATCGCCGTATTGAACCCATCGCAGATCAGTCTCGCGTCTATTGCTACTGTACAACAATCATCCACTTTGCTTCAATATGCTTTCTTTGGATTACAATATACCATCAACGCTCTTGAGCGAGACGCTAATCAGGTCCAACAAGTCTATGATGTTCAAGCCATGACAAAAACAATCAAGGACGGGCACCTCTCATACCCGAACGAGAAGGAGAATGAAAAGGGCATGGTTTTTGAATTACGGTAATGCCGACTTACTACCCAATGTTTCCTTCGAACTGAATTATCCAAATAGGAATGTCTCGTTTTCGTATCCCGGAAGTAAACTTGACACCAAAGCTCTGGATGATGTTTCTCTCCGGATAGAAGCTGGAGAGATGATAGTCGTCGTTGGTGCCAACGGAAGCGGTGAGCTCTAGTCTCCTAGGCTGACGATAGCGATTGACGACAATGATCTAGGCAAGTCCACATTTGTGAATATCCTCACCCGTCTGTACGACGCTACGTCTGGCGAAGTTCTCGTTGATGGTGAAGACATCAAAGATTACCGACTATCCGACATTCGACAAGCCATGGGCACACTTACGCAGGATCATCATCTGTATCCACTTTCTATCGGGGAGAACATCGGTCTTGGGCATGCAGAACGTGTGTCTGACGTAGACATGATTGCTGAAGCTGCGAAGAAAGGTGGAGCTGAGAAGCTTATTCACAAGTTGCCGTCTGGCTATGATACGGTTCTGGAACCTAGAACGATACAATATGGCGCATTGGTGAATGAGGGAGGCACAGGTCCGCTCGCAGAGCAATTGAAGAAGCTGGAGAAGAAATCAGATGTATCCGGTCAGTTCAGGCTAACCCTCATTATCGTGTACTATGCTCACGAAAGGACCTCCTGTAGGTGGCGAACGTCAACGCCTGATCGCGTGAGTCTATTGCGTTTCCTCCCGGCAGATTCTTTGACTTATAACAATCCAGCGCGAGGACATTCATGCGCTTAAACTCGAAAAAGGTTAAATTCCTTGCGGTTGATGAACCAACATCTGCTCTGGACCCCGAAGGTGAACTGGAACTATTCAATAATCTTCGAGCAGCCCGACGAGGAAAAACGATGCTGTTCATCACACACAGATTTGGGCCTCTCACGAAACACGCTGATAGAATCATGTACGTCCTATTCTGTTGACTTTGCATTACGTGCTCACGGTGAGGTACAGTTGCATGAAGGATGGGAGGATAGTGGAATGCGGAAATCATGCTCAATTGATGGCGTTGAAGGGGGAGTACTGCAAGATGTTCAATATTCAGGCACAGGCCTTCGAGGATCCGGTCACGTCTAAGGCCGAGGCAGCACATACTCAATAGGATTGTCATGGGCCTTGTTGGCCCTTTTGCTATTAGCGAAAGGGTGCTCTACGTAGCGACGCCGGCGGGTTACTCTGGTGCAAGTTCGACGCGGCCGCTGGAACATCAACTCGATTCCTAGAGCATGTGTTCGCCAAAGCAACTTATATACATGAATAGATACTGTCTTGGAGGTTAATTAGCTATTCATACTCCAAGACATGTCAAGTAGTCGCTAGAGACAATGGATTGTATTGCTGCGTATATCTTTCAAGGTTACTCCGGGGCTTGAATTTGACGGCTTTGACCTTGCACTTCCATCACGGACAACGACTAGCCTGACATCATTTTCCACTATGCCCCCAATGTCGGCGATTTCTTGCACCTAGCTTCTCTTATCTTCGTCACTCAACGTACTCAACAATCATTCAAGCTGCCCTTCAGTAATCGACCATGTCAGCTGCCAGCCGGATATTCCCCATTCACCATCCAGCGTGATTTTTCAGGTTCATCATCATCATGAATTGAATACATTTCCGGTCTCGGGTCTTCAAACTGAAGAATATAAAAAGTCTCAAGACAAGATCAGAATTGTCTTCCCGCTTTTCGTCTTCTGGAATTCAGACGGTGAGTTTCTCGTGAGAATAGCATTTTCGACCTCGCTGACCTCTTCATCTCATCTTAGATCATGGATTTGGAGAAAATACCTGGAGAGAAAGAGTCAGCTTCATATTCGATAGAAGAGATCGATCCAGAGGCTGAGAAAAGGTGCGTAAACGACTGGTCTACTGCCTAAAAGCATTAACAATCTCGACAGACTCGTTCGCCGGCTGGATAGACGGATAGTACCCTCATCAATGATTATATACCTGCTTTGCTTCCTGGATCGTTCAAATATCGTCCGTTCTTCACATTGGAACTACAATGAGAGAACTCTGATGTATCGTGTACCCACAGGGCAACGCAAAAGTTCTCAATAGCGACACTGGCGACTCGCTTCAGCAAACAACTCGTACCTCCAATGCAGACTTTAATACGGCACTCATGGTTTTCCTCGTCGCCTACGTCATCTTTGAAACTCCCTCAAATTACATGCTCAAAAAGTTTCGGCCGAGCCGGTGGATCGCACTTTTGATGCTAGGCTGGGGTGCCATGACCCTCTGTCTCGGTACCGTGCATACTTTTGCACAATTAACGGCGATCAGGTTTCTACTGGGCATGTTTGAGGCGGGCCTGTTCCCAGGATTGGTGTACTTCCTGACTTTCTGGTAAGGTGTCCGTTTCACTTTAATTGCAGTGTGTAATGAGAGCTTATCGACACAAGGTACAAACCCAATGAACGCGCTGTTCGTGTAGCGCTTATATTGGCATGCGCAACGCTTGCGGGGGCTTTCGGGGGTGCCATAGCCTTTGGCGTAGGGAAAATGAACGGTGTACATGGTTTGCAAGCCTGGCGATGGCTGTTCCTCATTGAGGGCGCACCTTCATGTGCATGCGCGTTCCTCGTATTCTTTCTTTTTCCGGACTATCCCGAAACCGCTCACTGGCTTAACCCAGAGGAAAAGGAAGTGGCAGTGGGCAGGTTGAAAGGTGTTGCTTCCCTCGGACATGATAAGGTGACATGGCAACAAGCAAAAGAGACATTAACGGATTGGAGACTTTACGTTCATTATATGGTGTAAGTATGTATTTTCTCATCACTCTTCACAAGCTAAAATCATTCATATAAACAGATACGTGTGCATATCAGTCCCCTTTTCTAGTATCTCCCTCTTTACGCCTACCATCGTCTCCGGATTAGGCTACAGAGGCCTTGACGCTCAATTATTCACTGTCCCGCCATACGCAGTCGCATTCGTCATAACCGTCCTCGTTTCATGGCTTAGCGATAGATACGAGGCCCGTTCGATTGGATCCGCTGCCTCGCTATTCATTGCTGGAGTTTGTTTTGTCGTGGAAGGTGCTTTGGAACCACGGGAATTCAAAGCACGTTACGGTGTGCTATGCGTCGCAGTATCCTTTTCGTTCGCTAGTATACCGCCTCTCCTGTCGTGGCTGACGGCGAACTTGAAAACTACAGCAGCCACAACGCTTGCTGTGCCTATGAACGTTTCATTCGGTGGTGTTGGCCAGATCATCGGTGGGTTCCGTTTCTAGCCTTTTTGCCTGGACTAGTGCTTACGACTGTTGCAGGTGTATACATCTACAAAGCAAATGAATCGCCGGGGTATCCTACAGGCCACTTTACAAACGCGGGTTTCGCGCTGTTTGGGTCTTTGTTGGCTGTCGGCCTCAGGGTGATGTACCAGAGATGGAACGAAAGGCTCGCCATCGAGGAGAGAAGATGGAGACTATGATTTGTAAGTCTCGTCATCCAGACCAATTAAAACCTGATATTAAATTGTAGACACGATGGATATAATAGTACATAACATCGAGAATCCCTGAATATCACAGTACCTGAACAGAAGTGAAAGAATAAGAAAGACGATAATTCAACCCCATCGCGTTTACGTTCGTTACAGCTTTTCTCCAGAGTCAAAGGCCCTTGCCTGGATGTTATACATCTTGAAGTATTCTCCTTTCTTGTTCATCAGCTCTAGGTGGTGTCCAGACTCGACCACCTTGCCGTCTTTCATGCACCTGCCGAACAATCAGGAGACATTGGTTATGCAGCCTGCTTCCACGACTTACAGTATCTGATCCGCGTACTTCGTCAGGGGCCCAAATCTATGCGTGACAAATAACATCGTCTTGCCGATCCTTGCTGCACGGAGGTTGTTGAATAACTCCAATTCGCCTTCAGGGTCAAGGGCAGAGCTAGGCTGGATAATGATAACATCAGTGATCTCCCACAGCTTAAGGAATCGATACTCACTTCATCGACTGCAACAAATTTAATCTTGTTCGAATTGAATCGCATAAATGTGCGAGCTCTGCGAATCCCTGTCAGTTAATTCGATAGCAAAGCACCCTAAATGTTGCACTTACGCCACCAGACGCTGCTTTTCTCCGCCAGAAACCTGATGCGACTTCTTCAATTTTTTGCCTTCCGCCGATAGCGCACTGTTTCCGTTCTCGTCGACCAGAGCAGTATACTGAACAGTCACAGGGTCAAGAACAGTATCAAGTCCTTGATCCAGCTTCTGAATGATTCCCTCAGCACCTCCTTGCCGGGCTGCCTGCATGATCATCCTCCTATTCTTGACCGCCTCTGGGTAACCCAAACCGATGTTCTCTGCGATTGAGAGAGGGAATAGATGGTGTTCCTGGGTCAACGTAGCAGTGGCGTGTCTGAAATCGGTGATCTTGAATCGTTTTATATCCTCTCCATCCACGAGAATCTGGCCTGAGGAGCAGTCGTACAACCTGGTGAGGACATTCACGAACGTAGATTTACCTACGTAACAGACGTCGTTAGTTCCGTTCGCCAATCCAGTTAAATCAAAGGCATGACTCACCGCTCCCGTTAGCACCAACGACTACAACAAGTTGTCCGGGATTGATTCGGAAAGAAACATTGTCCAGAGCCTTTTTGTCAGATCCGGGGTATGAGAAAGAAACGTTCCTGGAACGTTATGCATTAGCGAATAATTATACGGAGGGAGCATCCAATGGTCATACCGTAGCTCAAATGACATGCCTTCCAGCGATTCCTTCTCGTTCGGGTAAGCAAGATCCCCATCCTGGATAACTCGTGCCATGCTCTGCACATCATACAATTGCTGCATATGGCTAAGGTGACGACGCAATTGATCCATTTCCCAATAAATATAAAAGAGGCACCATCGAAGCAACGTGGTAGATTGCTGAAGACTTGCTATTGTCGACAGACTCACTTGCGATGGCCGCAACAAAGCTAGTGTCGCAAAGTACATCTGTGCTGTCATTAGCTTTGACCTTAAACAGTGATATGTCCGTCACTCACGATAGGGAAATCGCCGGAGACCTCTGTCAAAGCATCTATTTTAAACGAAGATCTGTAGGCTCGATATTGATTCTCAGGCTCATCTACGGAGGTATTGCCCAAAGCAACGCGTGCCCTGCGGAACTCTGAAATTACATGTCAGCATTCGCTTGAGTGGTCATGGTACCACATACCGTTCAAGATGTATTGAACTATATCCCCACTAATGATATCGTGTCTATACTTCTTCTCAGTAAGACCCTGGAGGGCTCGCATGCGGAGATAGTTCTGGTCAGTAGCCTCCACAACCCTGGCTGAACACAACCTTATTAGCTTATGAAAGTTTGACAGTAGAATCAGCACGTACGACGAGTCCAAATGTTGTTCTGAAAAAAGAGGGTCATGATCGGCCTCACGATGCAGAGCAATGCGAAGATCATCCCGTGATTTCCTGAACGAGCGATGTTGAAGATGAATCCAATTTGACCAATAAGCGATACGATCCAGGCGAATGACTCCAACAGAGCCTCGAAGGCCGACCACGGAGTGTCAGATGAGATATGTTCATGGCTCATATTGTCTATGTGACGATGAGTAACTGGCTCCGTCGACGAAACGACGTCAAACATACCTTGCAGCATTGCTAAATCCATGTTCAACCTCGCTGCAAAACATTCCAGGTTATAGACGAAGTGGCAGGAAAGGGAAAAGGCGCACCATTCATAAGGACATCGTCATAGTGGTGTTTGACAGCGGCTTGTAGACAAGGTCTGATGTGGCGACTGCGAAGCTGATATCAACAGACACGTAGGATAGATAGCAGTTCAAGTCACGTACCACCAGTGCGTCAGCATCGAAGATGCTGCCATACAGAACATCCGCAGCATCAATGAATGAACGAAGGCCCTTGCGTCAATGGAACCGTTGGTGAGACCGGTCTCAATCTGAAAGTTGGTGAGCGTTCGACTCTTGGTGTTACTGGAAAAGGTCACATACCACTTGGAGGATACGAGTTTCCAGCGTCAGGAAGAAAAGATTCTGGGTATTTTCCCAGGTCTTGACCGCAATAAGGAGGCTGAAGAGTATGGGATCGAGAGACACAACTTCACGGATTAATCGTCGGGCCGAGTTGCTTGACTTTAGCCAGGCTTTCTTCATCTCAGAAATCTGCTTTCTGCTGAGCATCTCTCTGAAAGACGGTCGCTTCTCAAGTAGAACGCGATAAACACCCAGTTGGTGCGCTTCAACCTCGTCGGAGTGAGCCTTGACTGGTACAGTTCTGGAAGTCGTTGGTTGACCCATGATGTTGCGTCGTGGTTGGGTTCAGGGTGGTATTGAGTACGAAAAATGCCTGGGTCGAAACGTGGGGTTTTATACTCCTAGAATGTTCCGCCCTGGGTTATTCCGGCGATAACGAGGGAAAACCACACGGTGGCTATGACTGAGTTGAAACGTCAACCCCCTACACGACTCTCAATAAGTGCAAGCTGAGACCAGGCGAATCTCTGAACTCGATTCCGCTTCATTGATGGGATTTCTGGGTAAATAGTGGGTCCATGCATATGCGTTAATGAAAGCCGTCTCGATACATCGGTCTCTTACAAATTTGTGGACTGTGGCAAGGAGGGACGGCGGTAAAATAACTCTCTGGCAAAGGGTGCTGTTTTTGGCAGAAAGTCCGATAATGGTAATGTAGATCGGCGTGCTTCTTTGATTCACATTATGCCACCCTAAAAAAAGGAATCAGAACTCAATCGGTCCGAGCTCAGGATATATACCATCATTACATCCCAAGGGTCCGGGGGAACCCAAGAGAATAATATTTTGTGCTACTGACAGGTGGGCGGCATATGCGTGCCCTCTTCATTGCAGACCATACAATGCAGCAACCCTTTTCAGGACCGTGTCAACGACAAACCCGAATCAAGGTAAGTAACTTGTAACAACACACCTTTGCAATTTCCACCCTTTTTCCCTCAATTTCCCTGGCAACACGTTCAGTCGCGGACCCACGAACCAAAATGATTTCATTCCTCGGGGCGAGCTAAACCATATATAACGCTGAGTTGAATCCATCTACTGCAGAGTGTGAGCTGCGCCACTCTGGCGTGTAGGACATCCTCTGTCGGTGAGCCAATCAAAAGATCGCCGCGTCCTGCATCCGTGAGAGGACCATGCAGCTTTTCGTAGCCGGATTCTGCGGTCTGTCGATTGGCGCTTAGAGCATGTGAGTAAAATATCCTTAAAAGAGCTCACCACAACTCACGTTGAAATTACGAAGGCCTTGGTTGCAGCGCAATTTGCAGGGACTGAATCACACGAAAACGTTGAGGCATTCAACGTGTGAGTACAGAAAATTTTCACCTCGTGACCATTACGTAACGTGTCGTAATTGTGCATCCACAATCACCTACACTCGCCGTTGCAAATCTTTTATTCCCAAGATGCAATATTCTGACGAATAGTAATTCATAGCTATCAAGATGCATCAAGCTCAATCATAGTACTTGACACCACTCAAGTAGCCCACAGGCCGTCCGTGATTTATCCGCGATGAAGTCGAAGTTCTCACATGCTCCACTATCATCGGTCTATGCAGGGACCCTGGCTTCGGGGAGCTCCAAAGGGGTAAATAGGTACGCTGCCATACTGCGAACCAACACAGAGCTTTGACAACCAAACCTGGCCCGTGCTTCAAATTTAGCGATTACCCTTACTCATCATCTCAAGCTTTCGGAGAGCTGCTGTTACCTGGCTGTTACATAAGGCAGGGACGATACAGCTCCATAATCCAAAATGCTTGCTGACTCGACTCTCGAGCGCAGCATAACAAATCAAATGTCCCGAGATTTTTATCACGGTTGGTACCACCGTCCTTTCGCGACATTCCGATTCGATGCTTCGGGTCTGTCTAGTGATTTCCGATGAGCCGGCGCTCCACGCACATGCCGAAGAGGCACAATTTGAAGTCCAAGTCGCGTAGTACGACGGTAAGCCGCTCTATCTTCCGACTTCGTGTGAACGAGTTTACTTGCTTGTTGAGTTCATGTGCTGACCCAGAATCATATAAGTTGAGATGTGAGCGTCATCGACCAGGCAAAACCTACACCCGTCTTCTCGCTCATGGCTCAACTCTTTGATTACTACGTTGCGGTCATAGCAGTATTGCTCGCCACAATACTGTATACTAATCGCCGTCGTTCCAGCCTTCCGCTTCCCCCAGGCCCTTCTGGAAGGCCGTTCTTAGGCAATGTCCTTCAGTACCCGGCACGTCATCCTTGGCTGAAATTCGCTTCGTGGGCCAAAGAATATGGTATTTTCGATATCTAGCATTTCTTAGTAGGTTGTCATTAACGTAGCACTTTCAGGTTCAATCATTCGTCTCAAGATGATCAACCAGAATTTCGTGATTCTGCACAGCAGCAAGGTTGCTCTTGATCTTCTGGAGACTCGTTCAAGCATCTATTCCGATAGACCACCATCACATCTTTTGGATGGTCTAATTCAACACGACAAGGTTGTCTTTAGGACTCGTTATGAACATCCTCGCTTCAAGGCTTACAGGAGGATGATGCACTCGGGCCTCAGTCCCCGAGCTGTCCAGGACTACCAACCTCTTCAAATACAGGAGGTCAACACCCTGCTGCTCAATCTTGTGAGAACGCCCGAAAAATTTCGGTCGCACATTCGAAGGTGTGTGAGGATTTCCATCCGAAAAGTAACGTAGGCTAAATACCGCACTACAGGAATGCTGGAGCTGTCATCATGAAGATAGCTTACGGATATGAGGTCACCACAGACGACGACTTTTTTGTAAAGCTAGTCGAAACTGGTTTCCAAGTCACAGAGAAGACGCTAGCGACCCCATACATGATCGAATTCTTCCCCATTCGTTAGTACTTGATTCCTGCCTGATCTTTTAACACCTACCGACTTTCCATTCAAGTACGCTACGTGCCATCATGGGTTCCGTTCTTCCGCCATTGGCAAGCAGCAAAACTCATCAAGGATCACGAGTTGGAGCATGTGCCGTTTGACTGGGCAAAGAAATCAATCGTCAGTTGTTCTACTATTTCTGACGTCAGGTAGCTGACACGAGGCAGGAATCTGGCAACTACGTTGACTCCTTCGTTTCTCGTTTCTTACGACCTGAGAACCAATCGGTTCCTAGCGAGGAGGACCAGGACATTCTAAAGTTTGTCAGTGCAGCACTGTATATTGGTGGGGCTGATACGGTACGTGTACCCACTGTGATTGCTTTGTTGAGGTACTCACACCCGCTCCAGACCGTCGCTGCTCTAATCTCTTTCTTCTATCTTATGGAGACACACCCCGAGATCCAGCGACGCGCTCAGGCTGAGGTAGACTCCGTTACTGGTGGTGGCCGTCTACCAATACCTGATGACGAGCCAAAAATGCCTTATGTTACTGCTATTATCAAAGAGATTATTCGTTGGTCTCCTGTTGCGCCTCTGGGTCTGTATAATCAAGCCACTCCAGTCTGCATTCACTTATGGTCCATGCTACAGGCTTACCACACAGGGTGATGCAGGATGACATCTACGAGGCTGCAGGCGGAAAGAGTTATCTCATTCCCGAAGGAAGCACTGTCTTTGCTAACATCTGGTACGCTAATAACTCCTCTTTGGTTCCATTCCTAAAGTCATATCGTATTTGAACAGGGCCATAGTCCACGACCCAGAACTCTATCCCAATCCGGACGCCTTTGATCCTGATCGCCATTTGGGAGAGAAACCTCAGACTGATCCCTTCAAGTTCGTTTTCGGTTTTGGTCGTCGTGTCTGCCCAGGTGAATAACGCAAATTCGTACCATCCGCTGCTTTCCGAGATATTGATATATATTATGCTCAGGTGCATACCTCGCTCAGCGATCCCTCTTCCTAAGTATTGCAAACGTTTTGGCCGTGTTCAACCTCGAGATGCATCAAGATCAATATGGAAAGCCCATCAATCCTCCAGCAGAGTTCTCAAGTGGTGTAACCTCGTTCGTTACTTTCTCATTCTAACCAATAATACATCGCTGACTTCCGACTAGTCACTTGGAACCATTCCCGTGCAAGATTGCTGTTAGGGCCTCACACTTACTTCCAAGCGCCTAGAAGGGACACAGGTCAACCGGATCGGATCATTTCAATATTATAAATACTAGTACATGGCCTATTGGACATTAATACATGAAGCTACACCTTTCACATATGCAACCAGGTTTATTTCTTCTCCTTGAGAGGGAATTCATGTCCTGTCGCGTTCTTGTACTGACTGCGAATGGCAGATGCAATCCTGTCATCCTTCCACTGCTCGAGATGGGATTCATCATCCTGCTGCCCCTGTTTCAGTACATGTTCCTGGACAAAATCAATAGCTGCATGTCTCCTGTCAGATAGCATCATATCAGAGGACATGAAAAGCGTACCTTTGTCGAGATGATCTACGTAAATGGCGGCAAATAGTCCATAAGTTGACGACGACCTCAAAAGTGAATAACGTACCCTCATCTTTCTCCGCCGTCTTCAATCCAAGCGAGCTGCTAATTTTATCGCCCAAACCTTCTTCCTTTGGTGGCTCCTGCTTATGAAAAGAAGAACCAATCTTGTCGAGTAAGCTCTCCTCCTTTGGCGGGGCAGGTTCGGGCTGATGACCTAACCCAAGTTTATCAAATAACCCCTCCTTCTTCGCTTCCTCTGTTCGTTTCTCCCCTTCAGCGTGATCATGCAAGGCACCATGAATCTTATCCGCGATTCCCTCGTGTTTCGGGGGAACCGGTGGTGGGGGAGGTGGTGTCTTGCGTCCAGTCAATGCATCCCCAAGTTTCTCAAATACGTTCTTGTGTTCTGGAGGAGGAGGTGGTGGCGGTTGTGCGGCTTCGTGATGATCGCTGCCCAAGGCATCGCTGATCTTATCGAATAAGTGTTCGCGCTTGGGTTCCGCGGGAGGAGGGGGAGGAAGGGGCTGCTCGACCTTGTGCTCCCCACCAAACACGCTTGCGGCTTTGTCGAATAGACTTTCGTGTTTGGGAGCAGCTGGTGGTGGTGGAGGCGGCTGAGCCACAGGTTCTGTTTCGCCTCCGATAGCATGGCTGATTTTGTCAAATAGATTATGATGTTTAGATTCGGGTTCCGGAGGAGGTTGGACGACGGCTGGAGCAGGGGGAGTTTCTTTTTCCCCGCTGAAAGCACTGGACAGTCTGTCGATGAAGTGCTCGTGCCTGGCATCTGAGGTCGATGGAGCAGTAGTCACTGGTGGAGCACCATCTCTGCCCTTGTCGTCCAACTTGAGGCCCTTCAGAATATCCAAATCCATAATCGGTGCGGGGAGGTTATCTGTACAAGTGGGGTGTATCGATGCGTGGAGATGATGGTTGAGAGCAAGAAGAAAGCATCAAAGCTTGTCGCTGCTAACGCGTATAATGGATGCTGTTACGTTCGGACCAAGAAACTGCCGGCGGCTGTGCCGGAGATTTTTCACAACGATAGCTCAAGGGAACTCGAACTTATTGTCTGGATATCGGGGGAAAAAACACGTAGCAGGTCAAGTTGAATATAATGATATCTATACCGTTTCCGCTCCGATTATAATCGTGCTGATAATTCTGTTCTGGTTCTAACGACTACTGAGGTATCCCAACGTTCTTCCTATCATAATCATGCCGTTCAACCTTTGACCCCAGAACACTCGAATCGACTTACGTAAACCCTCTATCATCATTTCCTGGAGGATTGTACCTGCAAACGACATAGTTGGAGGATTTCATGGAGAAGATTGTTCCGCTTTTGCATATGGCAAGGGCGCAGGCGACCTGTGTGGTTGATTTCCAAACAACCTGGCGTAATCTCATCAGCCCTCGTACGACAAAACGTTTTGTGTACTCACTTGCGTGAAGTGACTCGTCGAGGTAGAAAAACGTGGATGGCCATCTAGAGCAGGATGCAAGGTACGTGGTTGGGGGCTTTCCAGTAGTTTAATGTTTACTCACAATCGTAACTCCCTAGAAATGCGAAATCAACCCGTGCAGGATCTCGAAACAATACACTCACCAGATTCGTTCATCCAACTTGCCATTGCATTTTCAATTCCATACGAGACCAGAGTTCCAGCAGCCAGGTTCTCCCCATAACGACCCCGCGCGTCACTTATACCACCAAAAAATCAGCAGAAGTCTTATTGGCAAAAGCAAAAGCAAAAATTTTTTTTACCTGTGCTCGAACTGGCAGTTACACGCCCACTCCTCTGTGCCTGGGTAAAGCTCGTCGCTCCATGTCAAAGGCTTCGCACCATAATGCGCTCGATTGACATTGTGCTGGTCCAGTACCGTGTTCTTCCACTCGTCAGTCGGGTTCAAGCGTCTGCAAACATTTGACGTGTCGGCGTCGTCGCGGTCGAACACGCGTTCTTTCGGGAACTCGGCTTTGGGATTCGATGGGTATGGGTCTGGATAGTCTGGAACAGCGAGAGAGGTATCAAGTCGGCTGGGAAAACCAAATACCGGAGAAAGGACAGAGATGAAGACGATGAGCGGCCAAAAGTACATAGTTCAAAGTCGGTATAAATGTGTAGCGAGTGGATTTTGTGAAATGGATAGAGTGTAGTGTGGTCCTCGATCTAGGAGACGGTCAAGCAAATGCTTGTGTGGGGACGGAAGTCAACTTCGAGTTCGTAAACCTGGCCCTGGTTTGTAGCTTTTACGTTTTGCACACACGGCAGAGTAGTTTACATTACCGAGAGCTTATATCACGAATTGTACACCAGGATAATAGTAAAGAATAAACATGGTCAGCTTATACACAGAACAAATCGCTTATATTCCTTCAGTCAAGATCAGCCTGGAGACGGCGAGGCCTTCCGACATTCTCGCTGCGAACCGCTGGTCAGTCAAAGTCTCTTTCAAACCCAAGCATCCTGTACTCACGCAAAACGTCCGGCAAAGTTACCAGGAGGAGTGTACCTGCAGACGATATACTTGGAAGGCTGCTGGAAGATTGTTCCACCGCGGCAGTTGGCAATAGCGCAAGCGACCTGCTTGCTGCTCTTCCAGACGACCTATAAACGAAAGCGCTTTAGCGTTGTATGTCATTGAAAAGGGAGAACTGCATACTTGGGTGAAGTGACCGGTGGCTGTGGAGAAACCGGGTTTATTGTCTAAATCACCAGTTAGGCACCTTGTTTGGTGGTTTAGAAGTAACTAGGATGACTTACAATCGTACTTGGCTGGGAGAAACTATCATCAGTATGACATACAAATACGAAAAGTGAAGCTAGACATACAAGCTTCGTCCATCCACGACTTCAAGCCACTCGAGAAACCATAGGCGTTTCCAGTACCAGCAGCCAAGTTCTCACCGTACTTGCCACCGCCATTACTTTCGAGTTTGTCGTCAGTACGCATGCTTCTCCGAAGAACCAAGCAACGTGTCATACCTATGTTGGAACTTGCACTGTCCGGCATATCGAGCAGTATCCGGGTACAGAGCATCGCTCCAGGACAGGTTGGGTGCACCATAGCGGGCCCTGTACTCGTTATGCTGCCTGACGACCTGTTGTTTCCAATCCTCGAACAAAGCACTGTCGATTTCCATATCCCCGTCAAAGAATTCGCCGGCCTCGTCGAACAAAAGTGGGGTGCTGACGATCTGACCGGACTCTGGGAGCTCAGAGAAGGAGTAGGCTTCGAGGTCCACAGACTCTGCATCGAAAGCCCATTGCGAGGGCAAAGCAAGGGCTGGGGAGACGATTGCAAGTGCAACCGCGGCGACGAAGGAAGATTGGAAGCGCATTGTATATGATGGAATGGGTTTCGAAGAGGAGAGCGGGTTCCAAGTTGATGAAAAACAGCTAGATTGCTGAAGGTTTTATAGGCTTCGAGAAATGGTAATTCATGGTTTTGGGTTCGACCGAAGGCGATGGTGGCGTAGGCGTTTTCGTTCCTCCTGCCTTCGCCGACGATGTGGTACTTGGAAAGCCAGACTTCCAAGCGAGTTGATCGGCATTAAGAATGTGGGCGCTGTACATTCTATTGTTTTCTATCAAATTTCAGTCCTTGTTAAAGCCAATTTCGGGTCTAAAGTCGCTCATCGGCACTAACCCAAAAATCGAAGCACCGCTACTTCCTTCTGCAAGGACCCAGAGTAATCCATGGCATGATCCATTCCGGCATCTATCCATTCCTTCAGCCCAATCGTCAGGCTGTTCCAGAGAACCGCCAGTAAGCTTGAACTATTTTCGGCAGTGAGCGCGAGACAAAAAAAGCCTATTCAGCTACTCACAGAATCGGATTTACCCCAGGTCTGCCCCAGTCGAAGACTATCATAAACTAAGGTCCGAATCATTTTGCGACACTCAACGAGCGCTCTCTTGAGAACCGAGAAGACCGTGTGGACCCGTTCCATAGCGTTTCACTGATTAAAAAAGTACTGAGTTGAGGATAGCAGCGCCTTCAGGGGGCTCGTCGGGACCTGAACAAATGAGAAATAATTAGAAAAAACCAAGGTTATCTCGGGGGACCTGTACTATACCTGGGGAAAATATCTGGTTGAAAAGGCGGTCGAGAGAGCGGATTCCGATCAACGAGATGCGGCGAACAGTTGTAACGGGAGACACCGATCGGGTCATATGCGGGCCGCGGCACACCCGCGGTCCTGTGACTCCTGTCGCGGACTTCAGACGCGTAGCGAGGTAGGTTAGGCATTGGGTGTTAGGAAGTGCAGTTGAGAGTTAGAATATACAGTTGGAGAGGCAGTAGCAGAGAGTAAATAAGAATGCAGAAAATGTACATTTGGGTCTTCTTCTTAGTCTTCATCTGTGACTTTATTAGAACCAAGCAATCACCAAGACTAGATGAAGTTAAAATACTAACCTCAACAAATAGCTGATCTTCCTGTACCCTAACATACCACCTTGACTCCCATATATTATCATAGGCCTTTGGAATGTGGACATTGACAGTATCATTGTCAGTGAAGATGATACAATGAGCTGTTCCTGAGAACTGTGACATCTTAGCATGAGAAATAGTAGGAATGAAGACTCACTATGTGATTTGCCCATGAGAGTGTACAAGCCAACTCATTCAAATCATTAAGACAATGAGTGGCACAGTAATGGAAGCAGATTGTAGTTGTAAAATGGTCAGCACAGGCTAGAGAGGAGTCTGTTAACAATAATCTTGACTAGATTATCAACCAAAGCCTAAGGCCCTGTTCAGGAAAAGGGGTTTAGGGCCAGTTTAGCTAAATGCCATCTTTTACAATTGTTGTTTTGTCACATCACACCTAAATATAGCTAAACTGCTCTATACATTTGATGCCTTCTGCTCATCCTTCAACATGGTTCAGACATGTACAGCTCACATCAACTTGAGAATTGAACCATATTGTTGTCCTATCAGTCTCTCTATTCAAACACGAGCTAGGAAAACCAAGATTATCAAGAAACATCACCACAAGAGGGTCTGGGTTGCAGCATATGCAGCAGCAGCAGTTGCAGGAGTGGTGGCTATTGCAATCAACTCAAAAAGCCTATCTAGAGATAAGAAGACTCCTCTCCATACTTCACTGTTTTGTGGCCAAGATTGGCTTGATGATTTGATGTCGTGTATGTGGTATTCAGCAGATATTTTATATTATAATGACTTCTTGTTTATAGGTCCAAACCCTTTACGATTCAGACATACTATAGGCATGTTAAAAGAAGCTTTCAAGGCCCTTGTTGTATCCCTTCATGTTAAGACTGGTCTATGTCCCACTCGACATGTTTTGGCTGCTGAACAGCTTGCAATATTCCTTTAGATGGCACGGACAGGTATGGGGAATAGAGAGCAGCAAGAGCAGTTTTGGAGGAGTGGGGAAACAATTTCCAAGTATGTCTTACATCTATTCTTCTCTTTATCGCTCTTAGCTTGAGTTATTCAGAGCTTTTCATCATATTCTTAACATGCTCATATTAAGACCCTTCTATTCATCTTACATCAAGCTTCCATCTCCAGACTATATTCCTGATGCTATCTGAAACAGCACTGAGTTCTGGCCTTGGTTCAAGGACTGTCTTGGTGCTATTGATGGCTCGCTCATCTATAGCCATGTATCTGCAGCAGATGCTGCTCAGTGCTGAAGTTGGAAAGGGTTCCTATCACAGAACATCTTCACAGCATGCTGATTTGACCTCTTCTTCATCTATCTGCTATGTGGTTGGGAAGGCAGTGCAGCTGATGCCTGGGTCTTTGATGATGCTTAATGAAAGGGTTTCAACATTCCAGCTGGCAAGTACTATCTAGAAGATGCTGGGTTTCCTGTATGTGAGGGGGTTCTAGTACCTTACTGGGGTGTTTGTTATCATCTCAATGAATGGAAGAAGTCTGGTAGCCAAAGGTATTTCATATCATTATCTGTTCTTTTATTGTATTGTACATGTGCTTACACAACCTGCTAGACTCAAGAATGCTAAGGAGCTGTTCAATCTTCGACATGCACACCTTTATAATGCTATTGAACAGATTTTTGGCCTTGTCAAACGTAGGTTTGGCATCTTGCAGGCAGCACCTGAGTACGATCTTGGCACTCAAGCTCATATTCCTGTTGTTACGAACTTTCTCTTTCTTTTCTGTAGTATTACCTATGCTTCCCTTTTCATCGGACATATCCACTTTCCCAGTTCCCCTTCCCTTTTCACACCTATGCTTCTTCCTGTCATCGGACTCGTACACCTTCCCTGTCCCCATTTACTTATCTCTTTGTGTAGTATTATTCATATCCCGATAGCTTCGGGAAATATCGAACAATCACTGAACTCGTCGGCTATACATATATAGTTAGTACTAGATCGGTTGTAATGTATTTAAGTGCTCAAGCTGAGACTCTAAGTCTCCAGCTTGACCTGGTTAATTTTACACTTGTGTCAACGCCTATATTGAAGGATCTCTGAACTTCAGCAACCGCTGAACGAACTCAAACTTGAACTTGAGTAACTACTTGATGGAGAGGATTCTTCGTTGAGTTAGTTAAGTTGACGTTGCTGCGCAAGTAACGTAACACCTGTGGCATGTGCAGCTCTCCACAACTTTATTCAACTCTATGATCCCGAAGACCCTGAGCTTTCACTTCCAGAGGATGACTTGACTATCAGTTTTCATACGTTTGTTGATGGCATAGCACTGTTGAGTCCAGATCCCCATAGTCAAGGTGCTTATGTGTCACCAGAGGAGAAGGAACAAGCTGAAGCATTTTGCAATAATCTTGTGCAGCACATGTGGGAGCACTATGTAGCCAATAACTCTCCAGAGTGAATCCCATGTATTCTATGTGTACAAAGTGTATTCTGATACAATTACATGCAATAACAAATGAAAACATCGATGAATGTGAAAGTGCCCATAAAAAGAGTGCAGCGAGCAGCTCTACTCCACAATGTTCTTCAGCTCCATCTGAAGGTATGCTAAACCTATTTGAAGCTTGCCCCATGCAACCATCATTTGGAAAAACACAGCAATCTTCTTATCCGCATGGAAGAGTTGGAAGACCCTGACCTGCTTGTCCTGATCCATTTCCTCATCTGGCAATTCAAGGATGGTCTTGATAGCCTCTTCAATGGCTTCATCAACAGCTGACTTCGGGTTACTTGATGATGCTGTCATAGACATAGCAACATGATCAAGGGAGTTCAAGATAGCAGCCATTCTCTGCCCAGTAGATAGCTTTCAAGGTAGGTGATTTTTTGCCTTGTGGGACGAGGATCTGGACTTGGGAGAATCAGTTTCAGCATGGAGACATTTCTGAGATGGAACAATAGTGGGTGCAGCCATCTGGAGCAATAATCAGAGCATGAAATACACTCCAAATGAATACTTACCAAGTCAGGTTCCCTCTCGATAGCATTGTTCTCTTGTTCGCTCTCTATGCTATTATCTCCTCCCTTCATGCCATGTGAACCCTCATCATCTTCAGCCTGACCCATATCTTTGTCTTGAGGGCTTGAATCTTCATTATTTGATTGAGTAGTGGGACCCTCCATACCTGGAACAAAGGCATCTTGACTAGTAGCAATTTGGCCATCAATGAGTGTGGTTATCTTCTCCCACATGTGGAACGGTGTTACATGCCAATCAGTTGCTTTGGAATGGTTCTGAAGGGAAAGAGCTGGTGTATACATATGCATATATGAGCAATAATCATGTACCTTTATATAGTCCTTCCAAATATCATCACTAACTATCAGACACTCTGTAACTTTGCACTATCCAGCACCAGACAGATTCATAGCTTCCTTGAAAGACCTATGTTGGCATTTGAGCTATAAAAATCATCAGCAACTGATTGAAATCAGAAATGTGTTTACATACCGTGTCATATCGCACCTTCACAGCAAGGACTGATTTCTCGGTACCTCCATCTGTCTTCTCTGTTCCCTTGAGAGTGTTCTTTACCTCATTCCATAATGCAGCCTGAAAACCTCCATTATCAGTCTGGAATCCATTGTTCTTCTGGACTAGTAGTGTATCACACATGATACTATCCGAGGTCTTTGTCCATTGTGTCTGTTTGGTTGTATCTTGGTTTTCCTTTTCTCTGGCAGGCTCAGTACTTGTCTTCTTCTTCTCCTTCTTCTTGGGAGTACCAGCTGAGGGTGTCTTGGCCATTGTGGGAGGCAGAGGATGGGAGGCAGGGTAAGGGAGAGAGGCAAGGTGAGGGTGGATAGTAGAGCCATGGCGTCATCACTAAACATCATTCTCAAACACATCTAGTTACAAATTTAGACTGAAATATGACCTAAATCAGGCAAAAACTAATAAAACAACCTAAATTCTAATGTCACATCTAAAAAGCCTCCTAAACTCCTTTTCCTAAACAGGGCCTAACTGGTTATGAGTTTAATATATGAATTTGAGTTAATAGTGGAAATTTACCTTTTTGACCATAGGACTCTGCATTTCATCATCCAACTCCTGACCTTATTGATAGGTATTATTGAATTAGCAGCAGCATCAGTACCTGCAACAGAATTCTGCTGAGGCTATTGGAAATCAGGTAGTAATAGTAATAGAGAGCAATATGAGCAATGTTCTGGAGGAACATATTTGGGCTCTAGCATTCAAAGGACAATTATAGGCAAATTGCTTTTCCAGGCAATATGCATCACACAAAACTGCAAAAGGTTATAACCCATCTCCAGGAGGTTATAACTCAGGTCCCCAGTGGTTATAACTGGTTCTGGCGATTATAACCCACCAAAACCAGTCATAACCTAGTTATAACCTAGTTATAACTGAGTTATGACCTTTTGCATGTTTGTGTGATGTGTTGCTCAAACTATGCTATTATCAGAGCAAACTTCTCTGGAAATGTAACTAGCACCTTCTGGCTGCTTGCAGGTATAGTGAAGTGCTATTCAAACTTAGCCATAGGCAGGTAAGGAACAGAAGCATTGCAAAGATTGGCTATTTCATTCTTAATGGCTTTCCAGTTGATATTGAGAGAGATAGTGACAGGACTTTCCTTTTCCAGCTCCTGCTTCATTAGCAATCAAACATGGTACTATGTAGACTATATAGTTCTGATAGGCTGCTAGACATGTCCTCCTCTACATAGTACTATATAGCACTCTGCCAAACCTATCTATTCTTACATAGCAAGCCAAATATGAGCTCTATTCAAGCTATATAGCACTATATAGCACTATTATCAACAGCTCAGATTGATATATAGGCAGATACTCTAGCAGTTTTCTTAAGACTGACAAGAATATAGAATATATATGAACTATCCACCTATATACAAATATGGATCTCTTGCTGCTTTTACATCTATTACAAAAACTGTATCCTGAACCTTCATCTTCCTAAGCAGTTCATCATATGGCACTCTGACTCTAACCCCCACATTACTGCAAGTCAAGTATGGTTCTGGTGTACAGTGATGCCTATAGAATGGAAGGGTCAATAGACTGGAAAAGCCTGTAATGCATTATATGCACTGAATCCAATCTCTGTTCAATAAACAACAGATTAATTTGCTGCAATCTGGTGATACTTTAGTTAATTGCAGTGAGAATTCCAGAGTGCATACACTGGGAAAATTGTAGTTAGTAAAACATTAGGTGGGAATGAATAACAGAAGAGGCAAGCAAGTGTTATTAAAAGACAGAAAGAAACAGGTACAGATGTTACTGTCATGTTGTACAATAGTACCATTCAAAGTTACAGCAGCTATGATCATAGCTCTATAGCTCATAGGTTTTGTAGATCATGTGCCATTCTGGGCCTGTGGTGGTGGTGCCAAATTTAGTAGTCACCTTCACTGGTGTGACAATCTTTGATTGATGAACCTTGCTTTGCTTCTTCTTCTATTATGCTGAACTGCTGCCTTACACTCCACTAAGAGTATGAAAGAAAGTACTTGATCTTCATGGTTCTTTGTGAACTTCTCCAAGATCCCTGGAAACCCTTTAACATCAGCACTTTCCTTCAAAATCTCACCTTTGATCTCATGGTCATTCAGTCAATATGAAATGCTTGTTATCTACAATCACAAACTCAAATTCCAAAGCATGGACAGCTTCATCTTGCTTGGGAATATGCCACAAACCCAGATCTTCATCTCTGATTTGAGCAGATGCTTCATGTATCTCTTCTGATTTTTAATGTCATTCATGCTCTTATTAAGGATTATCCTTCATTCCAAAACAACTCCCAGAATGTACAAGTCCCAGTTAATATTCAGCTTGCTGTTACTCTATATTGGCTTGGGTGATATGGAAATGGGGCATCTGTTCAAGATATTGCACACATGGCTGGTGTGAGCAAAAGTAGTGTTGTAAATTACACACACCAATGCTTTGATGCCATTGAATCACTTCATGATATCTTTGTGTGGCCTCTTACTGAGAATGAAAAGGAGCAGGAAAAGAAGTGGATAGAGGAGCATTTGGGTTTCAGTGGAGGGCTATGGTGGGAAGGATATCTGATGTATGATGGAACCATTGTTGTTCTTTTTGCACAGCCTGGTTTGAATGGCTCAGAATACTACACCCGAAAGGCAAATTATGGTCTAAATGTACAGGTGAGTAGACATACTATTTTGCTTTCAAAATATTCTTATATCTAGCATAGACTGGAAATACACCTTCCAGCCTCCATATTGTTGACTATTGCACTGGACATACTGGTTCAGCCCATGATGCCTCTGCATTTGAATACACTACTGCATACTGCTTCCCTGATCTTCTCTTCCAGAGGGAGGAGTTTGCATGGGCTGATTCTGCATACTATGTTGGTTCTCAAATGATTTCTATCCACAAACAACCTGCTTCAAATCTGGATTACAATGCATACTTTGATTGCCAAGTATCCTCACTATGTGTTCGTTCTGAGCACTGTATGGGTGCATTGAAGCAGCATTAATATGTCAAACCTAGAAAAGACCCACTTTTATTCATTTTACATTACTTTTGATTTGGAACACTTTAATATAACACAAGATAACAGGTAATAAGGACTAGAGTAAGCCCAGTCTGCTAGTCATTGCCTTAGAGAAGCTATGGTATGTTGAAAAGTATGAAGAGCTATATGATATGCTATACAAAAGTGTCTAAGCTGTACTTTCTGACTTATCTATGTATCAGATCCAAAGTGGATCACTCCCAAAACCTGTAGAGAACCTAACTATGGCCCAATGAACACATTGGCAAGTTAACCAAGCTCTCAAAGTGCTATCAATGGGATTTTAATTTCTATTTTACCTTTCTATGACATCTGCAAGGTGCAACATGCAGTCAAATAGTACAGAGGTACTTAGAGGAGACATTAAAACAGAAAGACAACTTAGAACAGGAACAATCACAGAATGATCCTCCAAAGTCAATATACAGATTAAAGTCAAAGTGGGCAATCTCTTAATAAAGAGTCACTGGCAGCTAAATGATACGAGATAAACTAACTAGGTACAAAGTCATCTCAGAAAGAAGAAAGTCACTTCTGAAGGACATCCACTACCTACAGACAGATACAAAGAGACATAAAAAGAATATCTAATGCATAAGAAATCCTGAATAAGACCAAGTGTGCATTGTCAAAGGAGATAGGAACAGTAACAGTGTGTTCTGACCTTGGAAGCTTTGGCCTCTAGACCCCTGCTGATGTGCAGATACTAGAAAGGGGAATGCTGTAAAGAAACAGGATGGATACAGCCATCCACTCATAGATACCTGACTTAGAAAAGAGAAAATACCAATTATAGAGTCCAGAACACCTGGAGACGTAGATACCTGCATGGATATGGTCGGATAGCCTAGTGGCCAGACTCCATGACATCTGATTATTCCCTCTTTTAGTTATCTCTGTCACTTGTTTATCATTTCCTGAATTATTGGACATTATTTATGTTTTTCTGTAGATATATTCCATAGACCGTATATAAGGACAGCTAGATATTCATACATACTCAAGTAACTCTGCCCCCTCTGATTGTGAATACATGAAGAGCTTGTTTGGTGTATAAATTTGTGTGCCATTCCAGTTTTGCTTCCTCACTTCAGGCTCTGGAGATTGGCCCTGAGTGACTCCAGAGAGATAGACATCTGATAACAAACTTATGTCATAAGAGATAAGAGTAACATCTTGAGTGTGTTATAGCACTTTTCTAAGAGACACTTTACACCAAGAAGGAGCCTTGGGCACTTGGAGTGTGGCCTGTGTTGGGTATCAGGTTGTGACACACTTAGAGCCTTAGCAAGGGGTGCGCCTGTGCTAAGCTCTTTGTAGAAACTGGTCTAGGACCTTTTCCAGTACACTGTGTGCTGTAGTTGTCTTAAGAAAGTCTTGAACTCTGTAGGGTCAGACTATATCGGCTACCAAGTCTTTGTACAGTAATATGTCGAACCTAGAAAAGACCCACTTTTCTTCATTTTACACTATTTCTGAATTGGAACACTTTAATAGGACACGAGATGACGGGTAATAAGGACTAGAGTGAGCCCAGTCTGCTAGTCATTGCCTTAGAGAAGCTGTGGTACCTTAGAAAGTATGAAGAGCTATATGATACACTATACAGAGGTGTCTAAGCTGTACTTTCTAACCTATCTATGTATCAGATCCAAAGTGGATCACTCCTGAAACCTGTAGAGAATCTAACTATGGCCCAATGAATGCATTGGCTAGTTAACCAAGCTCTCAAAGTGCTATCAATGGGATTTTAACTTCTACTTTACTTTTCTATGACATCTGCAAAGTGCAAGCTGCAGTCAAACAGTACAGAGGTNCAGTCTGCTAGTCATTGCCTTAGAGAAGCTGTGGTACCTTAGAAAGTATGAAGAGCTATATGATATGCTATACAGAGGTGTCTAAGCTGTACTTTCTAACCTATCTATGTATCAGATCCAAAGCGGATCACTCCTGAAACCTGTAGGGAATCTAACTATGGCCCAATGAATGCATTGGCTAGTTAACCAAGCTCTCAAAGTGCTATCAATGGGATTTTAACTTCTACTTTACTTTTCTATGACATCTGCAAAGTGCAAGCTGCAGTCAAACAGTACAGAGGTACTTAGAGGAGACATCAAAACAGAAAGACAACTTAGAACAGGAACGATCATAGAACGATCCTCCTCTGAAGTCAATATACAGATCAGAGTCAAAGCAGGCAATCTCTTAATAAAGAATTCACCGGCGGCTAAACAATATGCGATAAGCAAACTAGGTACAAAGCCTGCTTGGAAAGACAGAAATCACTTCCAAAGGACATCCACTACCTACAGACAGATACAATGAGACATATGAAGAATATCTAATGTGCAAGAAATCCTAAATAAGACCAAGCATGCATTGTCAAAGGAGATCGGAACAATAACAGCGCGTTCCAACCTTGGAAAATTTGGCATCTAGGCCACTGCCAATGTGCAGATACTAGAAAAGGGAAATGCTGTCAAAAGACGGGACAGATACAGCCATCCGCTCGTAGATACCCGACTTAGAAAAGAGAAAATACAAATTATAGAGTCTAGAACACCTGGAGGCATAGATACCTGCACAGATATGGTCGGATACCCTAGTGACCAGACTCCGTGACATCCGAATAATCCCTCTTTTAGTATCTCAGTCACTCATTTGTCATTTCCTGAATTATCGGACAATATTTATAATTTTCTGTAGATATATTCCTTGGACTGTATATAAGGACAGTTAGATATTTGTACATACTCAAGTAACTCTGCCCTCTCTGATTGTGAATACATAACGAGTTTGTTTGGTGTATAAATTTGTGTGCCATTCCAGTTTTGCTTCCTCACTACAGGCCCTGGAGATTGGTCCTGAGTGACTCTAGAGAGATAGAAATCTGATAACGAACTTGCATTGTAAGAGATAAGAGTAACATCTTGAGTGTGTTATAGCACTTTTCTAAGAGAAACTTTACACCAAGAAGGAGCCTTGGGCACTTGGAGTGTAGCCTGTGTGTGTATCAGGTTGTGACACACTTAGAGTCTTAGCAAGGGGTGTGCCTGCACTGAACTCTTTGTAGAAATTGGTCTAGGACCTTTTCCAGTACACTGTGTGCTGTAGTTATCTTGAAGAAGTCTTGAACTCTGTAGGGTCAGACTATATTGGCTATCAAGTCTTTGTACGGGACTGTAGCTCTTGTGTTTGTGCTTTGTGCACCGTGTTCTTTGTGTTTTGTGTGTGTGTTTGTGATATAAAACATTTTAAAACCATATATACTCCTCTGGAGGTGAACACTTTGAAGTAGAACACTTCAATAAGAGAGAATCAACCTAGCTAAGAGTTTTGTTGGCATTCTAAGTGCAGTAACTCTGATCACGTTGATCCACACTTGCACAACAAACTGAGTTAGACTTTTGGAGGTTATCTTTTTGGGTAGTTTTCCACTAGTCTTATCTTAGACAAATTACCAGGAATCTCGAAATGCCTGCAAACCAACTTGCCCCAACTTGCTGCGGCCTTCTGATATGCATTGTACCCAGCTGGACTTACAGCAAGTTAGTCTGACTTTGTTCGCCTCGTTTGTGACTCATCTGCCCATCTCATTCAATACATTTTATAGAGATCCCAATGACCTCGAAGCCCCTCCTGTACTAGAAGAGCTGCACCAAAAGGGGTGTGCATGGGGATGCGAGCTCTCCAACGACAATTTTTGTGCATATGAAAACAATAGCCCTACAACCGATGATATGCATAACTTTTGCCTTTTATTTCGCATGCAAATAGAGAATATTTTGCACTTTTATGGTTGAAAATGACATATACAAGGGAATTGAGGACTAGTGTGAGCCCTGAGCAGCTAGTCAAAGTGAGTAGTAGAGAAGGATACAAAATATTAGCAGAGTAATAGTTGACAGTAGGCCATACAAGGGTACCCAGCCACTGCTAGTATGAAAATAAACAGCGAATCTGAACACAGAGGAGCATCCCGAAACCTGTAGGGAAACACACCACATCACACCTCTCTATTGAAAGCATACCAAAGGGAATATTTTAACTTTTAACAATATTTTCAATCCATACCTGACTTGAAGGAAGAATAAAAGCCTTCAATGATACATCAACTAGAATATTACCGAGAAACGGATATGAAACAGAGAATGACAAATTATCAGTGGGGGATACTCGAGATACCGATAATCAAATTAGAGGAATGAAATAGATGATCGGTTACCAAAAAGGTGCCTGTATCACAGAAAGCAGAAGACAAAGCTGTATGACGAGAAGATAGCATGGCTGAGCTTACGTGTACACTTTAGAGGAGATATGGAAGCATATTATGCATCCACAGAGCAGATGACAATAGACAGAGAAGGAAGGAACCATGCAGAGTGGCATGGAAGTATAATATTTTCAAATGGAGTCAGAAGGAGAGCCATTTGATCGAAGAAATTGCAAACAATTAGTGTCAGGAGACTGCACAATCGTCATAGAAAAAGAATAAAAGAGATTATAGCTACGAAGCTTGACTACAATTGGACACTGACAGAGAAATTACCAAACACAGCTCAGTTTATATAATATTTAGCACCTGACTCAGTTTTATTTGTATGTGTGACAGATATATTAGATTATTTATGTTGTAGAGTATATAAGGGGATGTGTTTTGTAGGTGGAAAGCAGGAGAGATACTGCCCACTGATTAACAGAGTGTATAACGTTGTTGTTCAGGTAGAAGAGCTACCAGCAATCAGTATTTTTCAACCACTTCGGGCCCTAGCTTATTTAGTTGTGCAAGAGGCACAGGCTAGTTGAGACCTGAGATTGTAACCCAAACCAGAGATATAAATAAAAGCTAGGAAGAGCTTAGTTTTTAACACAAGAGGCATGTTTTCTGATNCTGTACTAGAAGAGCTGCACCAAAAGGGGTGTGCATGGGGATGCGAGCTCTCCAACGACAATTTTTGTGCATATGAAAACAATAGCCCTACAACCGATGATATGCATAACTTTTGCCTTTTATTTCGCATGCAAATAGAGAATATTTTGCACTTTTATGGTTGAAAATGACATATACAAGGGAATTGAGGACTAGTGTGAGCCCTGAGCAGCTAGTCAAAGTGAGTAGTAGAGAAGGATACAAAATATTAGCAGAGTAATAGTTGACAGTAGGCCATACAAGGGTACCCAGCCACTGCTAGTATGAAAATAAACAGCGAATCTGAACACAGAGGAGCATCCCGAAACCTGTAGGGAAACACACCACATCACACCTCTCTATTGAAAGCATACCAAAGGGAATATTTTAACTTTTAACAATATTTTCAATCCATACCTGACTTGAAGGAAGAATAAAAGCCTTCAATGATACATCAACTAGAATATTACCGAGAAACGGATATGAAACAGAGAATGACAAATTATCAGTGGGGGATACTCGAGATACCGATAATCAAATTAGAGGAATGAAATAGATGATCGGTTACCAAAAAGGTGCCTGTATCACAGAAAGCAGAAGACAAAGCTGTATGACGAGAAGATAGCATGGCTGAGCTTACGTGTACACTTTAGAGGAGATATGGAAGCATATTATGCATCCACAGAGCAGATGACAATAGACAGAGAAGGAAGGAACCATGCAGAGTGGCATGGAAGTATAATATTTTCAAATGGAGTCAGAAGGAGAGCCATTTGATCGAAGAAATTGCAAACAATTAGTGTCAGGAGACTGCACAATCGTCATAGAAAAAGAATAAAAGAGATTATAGCTACGAAGCTTGACTACAATTGGACACTGACAGAGAAATTACCAAACACAGCTCAGTTTATATAATATTTAGCACCTGACTCAGTTTTATTTGTATGTGTGACAGATATATTAGATTATTTATGTTGTAGAGTATATAAGGGGATGTGTTTTGTAGGTGGAAAGCAGGAGAGATACTGCCCACTGATTAACAGAGTGTATAACGTTGTTGTTCAGGTAGAAGAGCTACCAGCAATCAGTATTTTTCAACCACTTCGGGCCCTAGCTTATTTAGTTGTGCAAGAGGCACAGGCTAGTTGAGACCTGAGATTGTAACCCAAACTAGAGATATAAATAAAAGCTAGGAAGAGCTTAGTTTTTAACACAAGAGGCATGTTTTCTGATAAGAAGAATATTATATCAGTTTACCAAGAGGGTAGCTGATGTGCATCAGTATAGTCTGGTGTTTCGACGTGAATCAGAGAGGGTTTCAGGCTAGCAGTGTCTAGAAGATTTGTCCTCTTGAGAATCGTTGCAGGACATAGCTAAGAGGGCTATATTCAGGTACAAGAGGTACCTTTATTCTCACTTGGAAGAAGTTTATTCTTTGGGCAGTTTCTGGTTGAACATCGATACCAGTATTTGCTTTGAAGTGATTAATAAAACTATAAAACCATAAATATTATACAAAAAGAACACCAATCTTGATCTGAGAAGTTGTTTTGAAGGCAAATTGTCTCTGAACTACCAAGCAAGACATTGAGAAATTATTCTTGATGTTGCAGTAACAGTGAACCATGCCGAACCAACTCGCAAACAAAACTGAGAATCAAGAACTTATATATACCTTTTTCGGGGGTATTTTGGCACCACAAGCCTTGTGTTTTCATAATAGAGGCATAGGTTTTTGAGCATCTTCACCGACCCAAGTTTGCTCTAGTCTCAAGTATCCAGACTGATGATACAGACTGACAATTGCAAGCAATGTGTGTGTATGTAGTCTGGTGAACCGGCACAGCAAAGTACCATGGGCAAGGGGGGTCCAAAAACTTAATAAGTGCATGAGGTTGAAAAAAATTTTAAGGCCAAGTGGGGTGGTACCACCCCCCCCCCTCCTGCCTTATTTGGTATGTTATCCCCACAGACATATCCAAAAAAGGTAAGTCATTTTCCAGGCTCATTATTATCAATGTTGCTCACCTTCTCCCATGTTGATGTTAACCTCCTGTTGTTCTGAAACCCTTGGAAATATGGGTGAAATTCAAATAATGAAGTAGATATGTCAATTTTGGGAGCTCCCAAAGCCTAAAAAAAGCCTGTCAGAGGCATGATTTAGATGAGGTCCAAAATTTTTTTAACAAAGTTTGGACCCCCCACTCTGGACTGGAAATTTAAGTCCTGCACCCTCCCTTGACTGTGGGCTTTTTTTGTATTAGATAATCATGNTTATGGCTATGAAGCCTGACTACAATTGGACACTGTGACAGAGAAATTACCAAACACAGCTCAGTTTATATAATATTTAGCACCTGACTCAGTTTTATTTGTATGTGTGACAGATATATTAGATTATTTATGTTGTAGAGTATATAAGGGGATGTGTTTTGTAGGTGGAAAGCAGGAGAGATACTGCCCACTGATTAACAGAGTGTATAACGTTGTTGTTCAGGTAGAAGAGCTACCAGCAATCAGTATTTTTCAACCACTTCGGGCCCTAGCTTATTTAGTTGTGCAAGAGGCACAGGCTAGTTGAGACCTGAGATTGTAACCCAAACTAGAGATATAAATAAAAGCTAGGAAGAGCTTAGTTTTTAACACAAGAGGCATGTTTTCTGATAAGAAGAATATTATATCAGTTTACCAAGAGGGTAGCTGATGTGCATCAGTATAGTCTGGTGTTTCGACGTGAATCAGAGAGGGTTTCAGGCTAGCAGTGTCTAGAAGATTTGTCCTCTTGAGAATCGTTGCAGGACATAGCTAAGAGGGCTATATTCAGGTACAAGAGGTACCTTTATTCTCACTTGGAAGAAGTTTATTCTTTGGGCAGTTTCTGGTTGAACATCGATACCAGTATTTGCTTTGAAGTGATTAATAAAACTATAAAACCATAAATATTATACAAAAAGAACACCAATCTTGATCTGAGAAGTTGTTTTGAAGGCAAATTGTCTCTGAACTACCAAGCAAGACATTGAGAAATTATTCTTGATGTTGCAGTAACAGTGAACCATGCCGAACCAACTCGCAAACAAAACTGAGAATCAAGAACTTATATATACCTTTTTCGGGGGTATTTTGGCACCACAAGCCTTGTGTTTTCATAATAGAGGCATAGGTTTTTGAGCATCTTCACCGACCCAAGTTTGCTCTAGTCTCAAGTATCCAGACTGATGATACAGACTGACAATTGCAAGCAATGTGTGTGTATGTAGTCTGGTGAACCGGCACAGCAAAGTACCATGGGCAAGGGGGGTCCAAAAACTTAATAAGTGCATGAGGTTGAAAAAAATTTTAAGGCCAAGTGGGGTGGTACCACCCCCCCCCCTCCTGCCTTATTTGGTATGTTATCCCCACAGACATATCCAAAAAAGGTAAGTCATTTTCCAGGCTCATTATTATCAATGTTGCTCACCTTCTCCCATGTTGATGTTAACCTCCTGTTGTTCTGAAACCCTTGGAAATATGGGTGAAATTCAAATAATGAAGTAGATATGTCAATTTTGGGAGCTCCCAAAGCCTAAAAAAAGCCTGTCAGAGGCATGATTTAGATGAGGTCCAAAATTTTTTTAACAAAGTTTGGACCCCCCACTCTGGACTGGAAATTTAAGTCCTGCACCCTCCCTTGACTGTGGGCTTTTTTTGTATTAGATAATCATGTGTTCTCTACCTTTACCTGCATTGGCTGTGAGCACTGTATGCCATATATTGCTCAATACATTGAGTTTTACACTCAAAAATTGTCTCACCCAATGCCGAAAGATCTCTCAGAGCCTTTCACCAAGCTAAGGAGAAGAAATTGGCCATATGCTGTTCTTTATAATCCTGGAGGATATTGGGCCAGAATTTGATGCTTCTAGAGGCTACTAATTCAAGAAATGAACAACCTTGTTCTGAGCTCTATTTTATTATATTTTGTTTTTGAGAAGGCATGTTGGGTCTCTGGGTATCATATTTCAAAAGATAGTGTGCATGCTGTACTGGGCAACTGGTTACACTCATATCTGACCAATTAGCTAATACAAAAAAACACCCACAGTTCCCACCCATAATATGCTACAAGACTAAGTTTGCTCCCAAGTACTCACAGATACATTCTGTGATGAATCTGTGTAATAAGTTTGACATAAGATATGAGCCCAGGTTATGACACCTGCAAAAAGTACATAGCATTGTAATAGGGTTATAACACCCATAATGCATTATGACTTCCATAATCATTAGTGACTCTGTTATATACTAAGTCAGATATGATAACATAGTTGTAATATGGCTGTAAGGTAGTTGTAACATACTATAATAATTACAGGTTCTATAATAATTATGATGAGTTGTAATGGCATTACAACCTAAGGATGACATTACAACAACATTACAACACTACTGGACAGCAAATAGATACCAAATCCTTATCAGAATCACTCATGCATATAGTGCACATAAATATAAATGCAAAATCACCTATATTGAACCATACTACAATACACAGTTACATACACTATGGACAAAAGGTTCTTTTGAGATAGTTTTCCAAAGAATTTAGTCAACTGAAAATGTTTATATAGTACAGATAGATTTAATATGAAAAAGACAGTCTTAAAATTATATCCTTTGCTTTTATACTTTTTTTGTCTAAATTTTATAAAAATTAGATTAAAAACTTGATACTTTTCTATTAATTTTAGCTAAGAGGAAATTATTAAATATTCCATTAGTTTTTAGGCACATTTAGCACAAATATTTTATATATTAAAGTTTTGTTTTTTCCTACTGTTTTGCAACTGTTTTAGGTGTACTAAATTGGCATATGGTAATTTGATTAAGTTTTACTTCTGTTTTCCCAGAACCAAAAAATCCGGATTTTTGACCCAATTTGGTCTGGATTTCACACACTTTTGATGTACAGAAAAACACAATAACTTGGGCACATTTTAATACTATTTTCAGTGTAAATAATATAGTATATATTTCTATAATATTGCATTAAGGAAATGTTTTATTAATATAGAATAATTTACAATAAGTTTAGAGCAAATATTGCCCAGAAGAATATATTAGTTTTTAGCAATATTTTTCAAATATTTTAGTAATCTCCAAAAGGACCTTTTGTCCATAGTGATTGTGAAAGAGGAAAAGACAAAGCTGTATGACAGAAGGGCCAAAGCAGCTGAACTGACCAGTACACTTAGACAAGAAAGGAAGTGTATTATGCATTCACAGAGCAGATGACAGTAGATAGAAGAGGAAGGAACCATGTGGAGTGGCATGGAAGTATAATGTTTGCAGATGATTGGTGTCAGAAGACTGCACAGTCATCAGAGAAAAGGAAGAAAGAGTTTATGGCTACACTCAGACACTGTGACAGAAATTACCAAACACAGCTCAGTTTATATATTATTTAGCATCTGACTCAATTTTATTCTTATGTGTAACAGATATTTTAGATTATTTATGTTGTTGTAGAGTATATAAGAAGACATGTCTTGTAGGTGGAAGGCAGGAGAGATACTGCCCACCAATTACCAGAGTGTATAAGGTTGTTGTTCAGGTAGAAGAGCTACTGGCGATTAGTATTTTTCAATTACTTCAGACCCCAGCCTATCTAGTTGTGCAAGAGGCACAGGATAGTTGAGACCTAAGATTGTATTCCAAACCAGAGATTTAAATAAAAGCTAGAAAGAACTTGGCTTTTAATACAAGAGGTGTGTTTTCTGATAAGACAAACATTGTATTAGTTACTAAGAGGGTAGCTGATGTGCATTAGTATAGTCTGGTATTTTGACATGAATCAGAAAGAGTTTCAGGCTAGCAGTATCTAGAAGATTTGTCCTCTTGAGAATCATTGCAGAATTTAACTGAGAGGGCTATATTCAGGTACAAGAGGTACTTTTATTCATCTCTTAGAAGAAGTTTGATCTTTGGGCAGTTTTCTGGTTGAACTGTTAGTTACCAGTTTTTCTTGAAAGTAATTAATAAACCTAGAAAATAAGAAATATTTTAAATAAAATTAATTACATGTCTCAAATCTGAGAAGTCATTTTGAAGGCACACATCTCTGAACACTACTGAGTAATATGCTGAGAATTATTCTTAATGTTGTGGTAACTGTGAATCATGCTGAACCAACTCACAAAACAACTGATAATCAAGAACTTATCTATCTTTTCAGAGTATTTTGGCACTATAGAGGCATAGGTTTTTAAGCATCTTCATTGTGTTTAAATATACAGTCATTCAGAGAATTTCACACAACTCTAAAAGCATACTTCCTTGAATCTTAACATTAATATAGTAGATTATAGAAAAAAACTAGTCAATTTATTAAAAATGTATCTATGGAACATAATTGCAACAACATATCTACTCTAAGAATCATAACCACAGCAGACTGAACAGATGTAATACTCTCTCTCCTTTACCTTATTTTATAACAAAACCTGAATATGAGACTGTATCTGGAAAGGATATATCAGTAATGGGACAATATTGAGTCTTGTATCAACTTACTGCATGGCCATTACTCTGGAACACCCATTGGCTAGCTACAAGAGTGTGGGTAATGTGAAGAAAAAGGTAGAGTGGATAGCAAAGGTTCAAGACAAGCCTGGTAGTGAGTTCTGAGTTAGCATTCTGCAGTGTGAGGGCATTGAAGTGAGTACTATTTGAAACAGGTATGAGATTAACTAAAATATAGCTTAACCTATGTAAAAATGCACTTTGTGGCACTTGTCTTAAACTACTAAGTCTGTGTCAACTGCCTACCCACTGTATCAGTCTGAGGGTTGTCTTACATACCTGAAGTCCATCTGGAGGATAGTGGTTAGCAGTAGACTGGCAGAAGGAACTAGTGAGAAAGTTGGTGGAGAAATTAGCAAAGGAGTTAGTAAGAGAGCTGGTGTAAGTTGGTGAGGAAGAAAGGGTGAACTGGCAGGGAGAAAGAATAAGCTAGTGGGGAGAAAGGATGAGCTGGCAGGACCAATGTTAACCTGCAGGAACATTCTCTGAGGCATTATTAAGCATCCTACAATATTATTAAATGGAATTTAGAATAGTAGTTTTTATTATATTGTTTAGTACTTCTGGATACCTGCATGTATCTGGCAGTTTTCCAAAAAGCTGAATCTGCATCTGTATGGATTAGATGCCAGTAGATACAGATGGCCCAGATGCTAGTTTTTACAGGTTTTCCTACAGATAATCAGAGAATACCAGCAGATAGCATTATTAATACTATGCTTTATGTCTCTGGGTACTCTAGTTCCTCCATATAGCTACTCTAGCTTTTTATTGCCATTACTAGAAATTGCAGGTATAGAGGAATGATCAGTATACCTAATAAATACAGAAACATAGTGCACTTTCTGGTATAAATAAAGTCAGATAAAGGCAGGTTGGGTATTTTTTCAACTTATGTAAAAGTTACAGTGCTTATATACAGGACTGTCATTTAAAGGACATTGTGTCCTTTGTTTTGAAGTATAGCTAACACTATGTTCCACCATTCAACCTATTCACACAACATAACACTGTACTTGTACAGCCTATTACTCTAGTAATATGGAAATATAGAACAGAACAGCTACATGTTCATATATAAAGCAACAATATATGCAACTAAAACCCAAATGCACTAATTTCTGTCTCTGCAACTGCTTTCCACTGCCACTATGAACTGCTGAATTTCTTTTTTTCTAATAACCATAGCTAGTCAACATATATATTAGAGTAGCCAATACAAAATTCAAACTGACCTTGATTCTTTCTTGCACCCATAATCTCCCATTCTGGATAACGCATGTGTTGTGCCCAATCAGAGGTAGCAGAGTTAAAGCCTTGAGCCTTTTGCCAGTCTTGGAGAGTAGCATAGACATAGATGGGCCATAAGTACAGCCAAATATCACCAGATGATTTTATATGCAGTGTGAGCTCTGGAAGCCTCCACTTCTCACACTCCTCTGAGTCTGACATCCAAGATTGACCAGTCTCATCAAAGGATCAGAAATAGAAGTGCCCATCCATCCATGACATGAGTTCTGATACTGACATAAGAAGAGGATGAAAAAAGAGGTAGATGGGTGCAGGTGGGGTTTTTTCAATAGAATGTTCACAACAAATATAGGAAGCTGTGGAGTATTGGGTGGATTTTATCTTCAGTTCAGGTGGGCAAGCAACAACTGGTGGGAGAAAGAAAAGGTCAGTTTTCATAACATACCCAACAGACAGGGAATGTACAAAATTCTTCCTTCTTCTCCATAACATTAACAGCATTGAAAACTTGAGAGGATTGTGATAACCACTCTTGCTGGAACTGTTTCCACTTATACTCTGCTTTTAGATGAATCCATTTCTCTTGAGTCAGATTCAACTTGAAGCTATGGATCCCTGAGCCTAAATCAAACATAGGAATCATAAGATCACTCACTATGTCAACCCACTGTCTAGTGCTGTTTCCTATACTAGTCCCATCCTATTATACCTCTAATAGTTCCAGCTCCATAGTGAGCCAGCTCCTGGTGGCCATCTTGCAACAGCCTCTATCAATGGTGAGTAGACAGTGCCAAACTGAAGCCTGCCTATGACATTCATTGGGAGGTGACTGGGTGGACTCCACCAAAGGTAATGAAGACAGTAATGTGTCACTGAACTGTGGTTGGGAAGGTTGGAATCCTTGACTTGGTGGCCTTCTGCTGCTTCTGGAAACAGATCCTTGAGAGAGGTTAACAAACAAATCTGTCCTGCACAATCCAGAACAATATCATCCACACTTGACCCAAAATTGATGAAGAACCTGATACAAGTGTCATCCTTCAACATGTCAACAGTAGTAGGGACAACAATAGACTTGAGCACATATGACCAAGGATATGGAGAAAAAGGACCATCAGGCCCACTCAAAAGTATGCCATTGGTTGTGCTCATTCATAAATTATCCCCCTCACATTCCATGTTTTCCTGGAAGGGCCAAAGGGCTTTAGTTCAATGACTCATGATGGATTGGGAATCTGGACTGACTCTCAAATATGCAATGTAGACATTCATCCAGATTGATTCTTTGTTGAAAAAGTATGCCAGGGGGATCAATTCTATGAGTACTGTTAGGATATGTCATTGAGGGAAAGCATAGGGTGAGTTGTACCATCATGAGAGATCAACATTGGGATCTCTGAGTAGTTGATGCCAGAGAGTTGAGCAACAAATGGACTTCTTTGATCACTAAGGGCGATATAGCGAAGCATACTTGGCATGTGAAATTTTCTCAAACTGTTTCTCCCAAAACCATTCTGCATCTTCACCCTTGTACATCAGGGCAGTAAACTTGGATTGCTGGTCAGGATATACCTCAACAGTACATATTGTCTTCCTGGCTTTGTGCTTTTCAACCACTCTCCTATATTTTCGTTGCCATTCCCGATCTGTGATCTCCTCAGAGTGTATCTCCTTCAGCATAATTGCGTCTCCACATATAACCTCTCGAAACTATGGAACCAGTCAAACAAAGGATACTTGGAATAACCATCCCGCTCACCTGGTCATACTTGGTGCGCTTTACCACAGCCTGACCAGTAATGAAATTGACGGTACCCGCATTGATTGTGCCGTTGACTTGATTCCCTTGAACATAGTTGAAAGTGTTTTCACCCGTGATGACGGTGCGCGACGAATTGATGAAAGTCATTTCCAGCGTTTTGCAGATGAGCGAGATGGTGGTAGTGGTAAGAAGGCAAGGCGTGTCGTGGGGAACACAGATGCTACAGCATTTATTCATCAGTCAACATGAGTCGACAAATTGAATTGGGTAACAGTGGGCGATACAAGGGCAGTGATTAAAAAGGTGTCAGCGGCGCGTGACTCGTAAAATGAGAACCTGCTATAGGATGCGTTGTTAAGATTTGGTACACTACCCACAAGACGTACAGTACATATGGTTCGTGTCTCATCCTATCCCATTTACACTTTATAGAGATCCCAATGACTTCAAAGCCCCTCCTGTACCAGACGAACCGCGCCAAAAGGAATGCGCATGGGGATATGAGCCCCCTGATGGCAGTTTTCGTGCATATGAAAACGATAACCATCCAACAGACCAGATGCATTCTCGTGATGAATCTGTAAAGAGCTTGACATAAGATATGAACCCAGGTTGTCGTTTCCTGGAAGCCAGCATTTGTACAGCCGGAACACGAGCGGAGAAACTTTTGTATATTGATTGGAATATCAGACGTCGATGGAGGCACTTAGGATGCCGTCTGAAGCGCAGACGAGGGCTTTGAAAGAGAGACTGAGAGAGGCGGAGTGGATCGTGATTGAAATCGTGTTTCTTGCCTCCAAGTGCGCATGCAATGAATGTGAAATCTGTATAATGAGCAAACTCAATTACACCTACGCTGTCATCTGTGCACCAGGATGTCCAAGCACCAGCACTTAGGATGTGTGTCGACAAGACCAGCGCCGGTCAGCGCTAGCCAGCCGTCGACGCGCTTTTTCTGCTTTGTAATCACGACTTGACTGTCTTTGTCCCAACGGTGACACGATGGCCACGACTGTGCTAGACAGCGAACACGGTAGAATCCTCTGCATTGCTGACATTAGAGGCAATCTCAGCTCTCTCAATGACCTTGCACGCGATGCAAATGCAGCTGCCATTATACATACAGGCGACTTTGGATTTTTCGGTGCGAGCAAAACACTTTTTTTTCAAAGTTTTCCTCCGTACTCACTCACTCCCCTCCTAGAATCATCCTCCCTAGACAGAATAAACGACAGAACTCTTCGCCATCTAGCTATGTACTCACCCCTCATCCCTCCAAACCAACGTACCCACCTCCTCCAACAAGAAAATGCCCCACAACACATTCGTCAATCCATATCCATCTCCCTCCTCTCCGAATTCCCCCTCCTCCTCTCAAACCAAATCAAATTAGACTTCCCAGTTTACACAGTCTGGGGTGCTTGCGAAGACGTCCAAATCCTCGAAAAATTCCGTATGGGTACCTACTCCATACCCAACCTCTTCATCCTCGACGAAGCCCAAACTGGTACACACCTACTCCACATCGCTGGTCTCAAACTACGCTTGTTTGGCTTAGGAGGCGCCCTTGTTCCACATAAAATGTTTGACAATGGCGACGCTTCAGCTACTATCGCAGGTGGCCAAGGTACCATGTGGACAACCGCTCTCCAAATTGGTCAACTCGTCGACACGGCTCAACGCGCTTTCGACCCCTCCGAAACACGTTTATTAGTCTCACACGCTTCTCCAGGCAGAGAAGGCATCATTGCCCAACTAGCCCTTGTTCTCAAAGCCGATTTGACCATTAGCGCTGGTTTACACTTTCGTTATGCTTCTTCGTACAACGAGTTTAGCGTTTCGAGTGATTATGAAGGGTTCAGACACAAGTTGACTACGGGAAAGGAGCAGTTTGATAAAGTTTGGGAAAGTGTGAAATCGCAGGTTGATGCGGTTATAGATGAACATCAACGGATTTTGTTGGACAAGGCGTTGTATGTGGTTGAGAGGGTTCCTCCATCTTTGGGAAGTACGGTTACGACGGCGCAGGGAGCGCAGATCCAGGCTCAGGACGAACCAGCATGGAAGAATACGTGGAATTGGAACCTGTGTGATGCGGCGTATGGGTGTTTGGTTTTGGATGTAAAGGAAGGAAGGGTTAGTGCAGAGTTGAAGAGTCAAGGTGGGTATTAAGGTGTTTTTTTCTTGCGCCGAGTGCTTGCTGACGTTTTTCGTAGGTTTCAACTATGCATACCGCAGAACAGCGAGTACACCTGCACCTGCAGCGCCTACTTCTATGACACCTGAAGAGAAGGCAGCGACGCCGGTGCCTGCGGCAACGGAAAAGGCACCGACTCCTGCACCTGCATCTGCACCAGCGACAGAAAAAGCACCGGCTCCTGCACCAGCACAGTCTCCACGAGCTATACCACCACATCTCGCAGGAGTAAAGGGCGGTAGCGGCAGAGGTTCACCTTCCAACGCTAGCGGTAGAGGCACCCCAACCACCGCCGCCGTCACCAACCCCAGTGGTAGAGGTACCCCCTCCGTCGCCGCACCTGATACATCAGCACCCAATACACCCACTTCTGTTCAATCTCCTTCTACTGCTACCGCTGCCGAAAAAGACAAGGACAAGGAAAAGGAAAAGGCGGAACGTAAACGCGAGAAAAAGAAGGAAAAGCGCGAAAAGGAGAAGGAACGCGAAAAGGAAAAGGCAGCTACGGGAGAGAGTACACCTTCTCAGGGACATAAACCCCAACTATCCACTGACGAAGTCAAGAGTCCCAAGAGCCCTAGGCCAAAGGGTAAAGAACGGAACCCATGGACGATATTCATCCGTTCGAGTGTTTCGACTACGGAAGAGGATTTGAGAGAGTTCTTTGGGGATGCAAAGGGTGGTGTGAGTGTTTATTATTTCTTGTCCTTGCTTGGTCTTTTTGGTTTCGGTTTACACATACCGGTGTCGGGTTATTTGGTTGAACACCAGAGTACCCAACGTTTTCTTGCTTTTATTCTGCTCCCGACACGCGTTCATGTTCACGTTCGTTTTTTTTTGCCACCAACATACTAACCCTTCGTGCACGCAGATAACAAAAATCTCCTTCCCCCAAACAACTAATGCCGGCCGTGCCCAAAAACTCGCTTACGTCGAATTCAGTAATGAAGAATCCATGCAAACTGGTCTTTCCTCTCATGCAGAGAAATTGAATGATGCGGTTCCGGAGGTCAAACAAGCTACTGATAAGGAGACTCGGGATCGTGAAAGAGAAAAGGAGAAGGAAAAGGAAGGAGGATTTACACCCAACCCGGCGTTTAATTCTGGTTCGGTACGTGGACGAGGGCGAGGTAGAGGTGGTGGTGGTGGATTTGCACAAAGGGGTCTGGCGATGGCTGGGTTGACGGGTGGAGGAAGAGGAAGAGGGGGCAGCGCGGGAGGTAGTGCGAGTGGGAGTGATGTGCAGGGTGCTGCTCCTAGCGCTTAGTGTTTGAAGCTTTTTCGTTTCCGATTTTCGGTTTTCACACATAAGTTCTTTTTTTGCCTCGTGTCCATGCCCATGCCCCGTGCTTTATATACCTCAACCTCAAGATCTAGTTAGCATACCGTCGTCTTTTTTTACTTGCCAACTCTTTCGTTTTGCTTCTTGTTGCCGATACCAAAAAGTATATGTCAACGTACGTTACGTGTTCTGGATATCCATCAAACACTTTTCTCTTGACGTTCAATTTGAGCTCGTCGGCCCCTTTGTTTCTGAGTGGAACGCGCGATTGTAGACGCTGAATACACATACGTTCCTTTTACATTGCCTTCCACCACAAAACGAGCATCACGGTCTACAACTGAGAGTATGGCGTAAGTACCGATTCTACTATTCCCTGGATTGGTCCGGAGCGCTTACCACCCGTTGTTTACTAGGGTTCCTGATCAGTCACACCATCCCCATATACGCAAACGTCGATAACGTCGAGTCTGCCGGATCGTCACCTACTTCCCCCGCTCATGTAGCCCACTCACGGCATTGACGAAGGATATGGACCTTTCAAGGCAGAGTTTGTTAGATTGGTTCGCTGTATGTCCTCGAACTCGACGGTCGACCGAGATGGTGCCAATGACTGACCCTTTTTTTTTTTACTGTTTACACCATATGGCTCTTTGGCTGCTCAATCTCGAGGACTGTGTCGAAATGACGGCGGACTTGACGCACAATCTCTATCCAAGTTCGAATCGACGGAAAAACGCTGTCAATGTCAGACTAGATGGTTTTGATCAAATTTCGGAGACTTCAGGCTGCTGCTAGCACTGGAAGCGTACCATTACATTTTATGGCCACGAATCTACTTTCAACCTCACGAATCCAAGCCCGAGCTCAGGGAGCACAAGAACTAAAAGTCTACAGACTCGACGCTAAACCATTCGCATGGGTGCTCATGTGGAACCTAGGTCGTTTCCGAGATGGTAAAGAGATTTCCGAAAAGGATGGTAGACTTTTCGACGAATGGGCTGGGAGCGGATATGTGGGACTTGTCTTATGGAGAGATCACTACTGGAAACATCTCTTCAGTAGACGGGTTACATTTCACAGCCATTACTGGAGCAATTTGCCCAAGACGCTACTGGGTTTATTGGGCTATTTTGGTCAGCTTATCACAGAAAGCAAATTTGCACTCGAATAAGCGCATTGGCAACTTCACAGCATACGGGGGGGGGGGAACTAACACGCCTTCGGTCTCTAGAATTTGTTGGGGAGGTTCTTGATACCGGTCTTCTGAAGGGAAGTGTGTATTCAAAGGAAATTCGTGCTCTGTATGAGGACTATAACGAAGATGCAAAGGTAATCATGTATACTATCGTGGTGTCTTCATAGCGTCTGGTTTTGGGAATGGACCTAAAGGCTGACACGGTGCCATTCCCGGTGGTCAAGTTACCGAATTCACCACAGCACTGATCTAGGGTCTCTGACGAAGAGATTTAGTACTGGTACCCCAAGGCATAGAATAATAAACGCACAGTACTTAATCTGACGACACCCAAGTATACACCTGTGGAAGGACACCTTCCAATAACGAAAACACATTTTCGTTCGTTGACTTATGCGACTCGGGCTCATCCGAGTCGGGGATATATAAAGTCTTGTTAGACTGCTGAAGAGTCGGAGGAACCTGAAGATGGACATCAAATTCCAACGAACGAAGGGAAGGAAATGCTCCTGGGTATGATAGAAGCGCGTCCAGTTCAAGCCACTCTGTCATCGTCCGAATGCGTTCGATTCAGGTCATTTGATAAGTTTTCATACCAGCGGAAAGGGTTGTTTCCGTTACGCAGGCCCGGCGTAGGGATTCCAGCGTTCAAGGGAGGGCAAGTGCGGTTCGAAAAACGAGTGGGAGGGTATCTTGGTTTTTATGATACTCATGAGCGATTTGAATTTGCTCAAATGTTTGTTGATATGAGATGTACTGTGTGTTACATCAATGAACGCGAAATGCTATTATAACAAGGCACTCACAGGCAAAGCCACTTTTATAGCGCGATTCGGGGAATTTGAGCAAAAGATGCCTTGTATATGGTGCCACACGGTGTATAAATCGTTTAAATGAGGCTGCGTTAAATGAGCCTGTTCGGGTATGCCCACCTAGTCTGCTTTAATTCCCAGGTCTAAGCCGTACTTCAAATTTCCAGGTCATGTGCGAATCATGTGTCAACATAGATAGATAGATTACTGATAATGGAATACGACGCGTAATAAATTTTCTTGTGTTTCATCCGTCCAAAATCAGCTACAGCTCAAGCGAAGGACATAGAATTCTATGTGAATCACCTCCCTTTCATCCCCCATGACTTCACAGTTGAAGTTGCAGCCCATATCCTCGATGAGCAGGATGTCTTGCTTCGGACTGCCTGTGGATCTGGAAAGACTGGCACAATTGCTCTTATATCTGTTCTTCTTGAACAACTCAAGAAAGAACAGGAGCTTAGCGAACGGAGGTAAACGAAATCTCGTGATCAAGTCACCTGATACCTCTATATAAGGTATAATCGGAAAAAATTGAAGGCGGGTAGGGAAGTCCAGGGTACACGCCGTGATTTGAAGCAGACTCTATCTAGCGAGCTTGCGAGTGATTGAGTCTGCCTAGGGGAGACTAATGCCCACCTAACCTGAGCACCTGTAGCGCCGAGTGATTGAAGCTAGGGCCTGCGAGCCAGTCGAGTACGGTGTTATTGAGATTATTCTCGAATAGCCCAATCTGCTTCAGCTTCTTGACATCCGCTCTCATGGCCACTGTCTGCTTGCCCGATCTGCGCTGCTCATGATACATTCCAACATCCTCCAATTTCAACCGCTCTAGGTGAGATAGCGAGAGAATGAGGTCGGGTAGACCCTTGTCAACGCTCAAAGTGCTGACTTCTTTGAGATCCGGATAATTCACAGACTGGAAAGCATTGAATAAGCTTTTGCTCCTCCATGCCCCACTTCCTGAAAAAATCGATGTAGAGACACTGGCCGTTTGTCGAGAAGGATGCGAGAGCTTCCGCTTCCGGTCCTCTCAAGCACCCGGGGTATACATGGTCGCTAAATTTGACCTTGACGTATCGAGCGAGATGGGGTGATTTTTTGAACTTTTGATTCCATTATGTGCATTTCCGCGGATTGAAGATGTAGATGCGAGCAGGGAGTCTGACTTGCGCGGCCTGGCACCAGGCTCGCCGCTCGCGAGACGAGGGAGAGTGAGGCCAAGTCGCCTTCGTAGTAGTCGTGGAGCTGTTCGACGATGAGCTTGATGACTTCTGGTGGGAGTCTGGTCGGTTAGGAGTCGCGATGATGGCTCTGTGTGTCACTTTTCGCATTTCATGTTTGGAATAGGTCTCCGGCGTTGAGAGACGCTGAGAACGTCTCTGAGTGCTCTAGTTCGTGAGTCCATGTAGCTACCCTAGCTTTTCGTTGCCATTTCTAGTATGGACGAGTGTATCAGTATACCTAATAAAACGCGGAAATGCAGCGCACTGGTACAGATGAAATCGGATGAAGGCAAGTTGGGATCGAGATTCGAAGGACATTGTGTTCTTTGTCGCTCTTAGTTGGAAGCACAGCTATCACAATCTATTCATACAACACTACGCTGTACTCGTACGGCCTATTGCCCCAATAACATGAAAATACAGAGTAGAATCCCGACGTGTCCATATGTAGAGTAGCGTCAAAATAAACAATATGCAACTAAATCCCGAACGCGCTGATCCCTGACCCTGCAAATGCTTCCCACCACGAGCTACTGGCTTTGCTCTCTTCTGAGAATCATGAGTCAACGCGTGAATCAGAGTTGCTAATTCGAACTAACCTTGAACTTTCCGAACTTCCTTGAATTGACCTAAATCACTAAGAATCTCAAACTCTGGATAACTCATGTGTCGGGCCCAATCAAAGGTAGCAGGGTCAAAGCCTCGAGCCATTTGCCAGTCTCGGAGGGCAGTGTAGACATGGGCAGGCCATGAGTAGAGCCAAACAGAGCTGCTTGTGAATAGCGTGAGGACCGGCAACCCCCACCTCTCACACTCCTCCTCCGACATGCGAGATTGACCAGTCCTGCCAAAGGACCAGAAATAGAAGTGTCCGTCCATCCATGATACCAGCTCTGATATTGACATGGGGAGGGGATGAAGGAAAAGGTAGATAGGTGTAGGTGGGGTTTCTTTGACGGGATATTCGTCCTTGCAGAGGATGGGGGAAGCTGCGCAGCGTCGGGTGGACTGTATCATCAAGCGGGGTGGATTAATAATAACTAGCAGGAGAAAGAAAAGGTCAGTTCTTGTAACATATCCAACAGGGATGGAACATACAAAAGTCTTCTTTCCTCTCTGCAACCTCAATAGCATCAAAAACTCGGCAGGATTGTGATAACCACCCTCTCCGGAACTTCTTGTGAGAATACACTGCATCAAAGTGAACCCCTTTCTCTCGAGTCAGATCCAACTTGAAGCTGCGGATCCCTGAGCCCAAATTACACACAGAAATTATAAGATAACTCACCGTGTCATCCCATCATCCAATACTGTTTCCTCCGCCAGTCCCGTCCCATTATACTTCTGCCACTTCCATAACGAACGAGCCCCTGTTGGCCACCTCGTAACAGCCTCCATCAATGGTGAGTAGACGGTGTCGAACTGAAGCCTGCCTATGATGTTCATCGGGAGGTGATCCAGTGGATTCCGCCAAAGGCTGCGGAGATAGGGATGCGTCACTGAACTCCAGTTGGGATGGTCGGAATCCTTGGATTGGTGGTCTTCTGCTGTTGCTGGAAGTAGACTGTCGAGATAGGTCAACCTGTAACTCGAGCATGTACACTCCAGAACACAATGATCCACACGCGATCCGAAATTGATGAAGAACCTGAAGCAAGTGTCGTCCTTCAACATGTCAACAGTGGCAGGGACAACGATAGACTTGACTGCATCCGAACGAATGCCCGGAGCAGAAGGACTATCAGGCCCACTGAAAAGTACACCGCTGGCTGTGCTCATCCATAGATTCTCTGTCCAGCATCCCATGTTTCTCTGGAAGAGCCAAACAGCATCAGTTCATCAAGTTGAGACAGGAGTGGGGATCCAGACTGACCCTCAGATAATTAATGTAGATTTTCATCCAGATTGATTTTTCGTTGAAAAAGTGCGCGCAGGGGATCAATTCTGTGGATACTGTCAGAATGTGCCGTCGAAGAAAAGCATAAGGTGAGTCGTACCGTCATGAAAGATCAACATCGGGATCTCCGAGCGGTTGATACCAAAGAGTTGAGCGACAAGTGGGCTTCTTCAAATCGCTGTCAGTGATAACTTATGACCCAAGGACAATGTAGCGAAGTGTACCTGGTATGTGAAAACTTCTCAAACTCTTTCTCCCAAATACAATCCGCGTCTTCGCCTTCGTACATTATGGCCGTGAACTTGGATTGCCGGTCGGGATATACCTTAACGATATACATCGTTCTTCGGACTCTGTGCTTGCCAGTCACCTTCCCATATTTATGCCCCCATTCCCGATTTGTGATCTCCTTGGTGTGTATCTCCTTCAGCATAATCATGTCTCCATGTATGACCTCTCGAAACTGCAAAACCAAATGTCAGTCCAACAAAAGATATTCAAAATAACCATCCCACTCACCTGGTTATACTTGGTGCGCTCCTGACTAGCATTGAAATTGACAGTACCCGCATTGGTCGTGCCATTGACTTGATTCCCTTGAACATGATTGAAAGTGTTTTCACCCGTGATGACGATGTGCGACGTATTCGTGAAACTCATCCCAGCGTTTTGAGGGTGAGCGAGATAGTGGCGGTAAGAAGGCAAGGTGCGTCGTGGTGAACACGAGTGCTACAGTATTTATATGTCAGAACACATAAGGTTCGACAAATCAGATCGGATGCTGACCTCTCGTGGGCGATAGGGTGTCAGTGATAATCAACATTCGTCCGATCTGCATGTTAAATTTCTGCATCTATGAGCACTAATTGGTAGCGAACATCGGAAGAAAAGGTGCATGCACCATTCAAGAATTAAAATAAGCCAGTTTGAACCTGAACCTGCAATTTTTTTTTTCTTTTTTTGCCTCATACCCCGTTGCCTTCAACCCAGTCTTGGGATAGTAGCGAGAGCCTAGAACGTCCAGCTCATTCCCCCGAGATTCCAATGAAGTGGAGTCGCGTTTTTCACGGCCGTATATCGATTGTTCAGCGTATTTCTGTAGTTAGCTAGATGACAAGTCAAAGTTGAGTTTTTGAACTCAATTAACACTTACCGTAATCCTTCTGATTTCTCTCGCAGTTGATTTCAAGCTCAACAATGTCCAGATTCCGATCCATTTACGTGTATGGCCTATTGGTTTTGAAGAAGAACGAGTCACGACGAGGTTGAAACGTTGATAGCCAGCACTGGAATCTGGTGCTCAGTAGGTTGACAGTAAATCGATGAGGGCGATTATTGGGTGGATTGGACGGAATAATAACGGCGATGTTTCTTGGCATCCAGAAGAGTCGGGAAAGGACCGGGAGCCATCGAAGACGGTGGATCAGGTGTTGAGAGCTTCATGAGCGCTCGTGGAGTCGGTTTATCCATCGAATTTCCACCGCTTGCAGCAGAACTAGAGCGGGGCAGTGTGTAATGAGAAGGAAGAGTTCGACGTTGAAATTGCTTTGTTCCGTTTTGTTAATCAAAAACTGGGAGCGCTATGAAATGAAGTCTGATGTCCATCCCATGTCGTGAAGGAGGTACAGAGGAAGGAGACGCGGGTTTCTTTGTATCTTTCAGGATGTGAGCGGGAAGGAAGTACTGGCTAGGTTTCATTTTATTTTTCAGCGCTAGATCTTGAAGAGGAGGTCAATGAACATACCCAACCTTCTAATTCCGAATAGTGAGAAAGTGAGGGGACAACCCATCGTCTCGAGGGTTGATAAAGGAGGCCGTAAGGAATGATAGAAGGTAAATAGGCGTCGAGAAGTTTCATGGGCGTTAGTGGTCCTGGTGGTCAAGAGACGCGGAGACGCGTCGTCGGAGATCCAACGCTTGATCACAACCACCATCTCTAGACTGTTTTGCGATTCTTCCTCGACGCTCACGCAATCAGTGAATTTCATTCTGACCTTTTGAATCTCTTTTCTGGTACCTTCTCACGTCTTTAAGGCTTCTCATGGATTCGCTCTTCAGACCCTTAGTACAACTTGAAGGCCGTCGATCAGATCGGTGGACTACCGTTTCAGAGGGACAGGTCGTCGGCTTAGGGATTGAAGACCATCGGTGATAGGTAAGTACTTGTCTGAGACGCTTTCCAAACGCCTTCCGTACATGGGCATCCGCCCTTAAATCATTATAGATAAGTAGATTGCAAGATCGAGTGGCGGTGGTCAACGCCAAAGACACGCGGGTATCACTTGTCTGCAAGCATCGTTGACAGTCTCTTTGACGAAGAAATGCGCAGCCTCTACAGAATAGCTATCTTTCCAACACCAAATAGCCCTCACTACCCCCCCTCTCTGTCGTAAAAAGATCATCCAGCTACTGGTAGTACAGAGCATGCGCTTCCCCAATTCATCCGCCCCGTAATGCGTGCCGCGCGACTCCCAGCATCTTTTATATTTGGCCGTAGGAGGTCCAAGTCGTGTTGCGTCAGTTTGGTTTACTCTTTGAGGAAGAGCAGCATCTCAAGTGTAGCGGTGAGTTCTTTGCCGCTCCCAGTCCAAAGCCATGCTAAACACACTCCCGCTATCACAATCTATTCATACGATGTCATGCTGTATTTGTACTGTTCTCCAAACCCTTTCCCCTCCCTTCCGCCATTCCCCTTTTGGAGAACGGCTGATCGAGCCTACTCTAATACCACAGAAATTACAGAATAGTGCCGACATGTCCGACCGACATACAACTAAAACCCGAACGCACTGATTTCCGTCCCTGCGACTGCTTCCCACTGCCACCATGAGCTACCAGCTTTCTTTTCGTCTGAGATTCATGGTCGGTCAACACGTGAATCAGAGTAGCTAATACGAACTAACCTTGAATTTCCCCGACTTTGAATCGACCCGAACCAACAAGAATCTCAAGTTCTGGATAACCCATGTGTCGTGCCCAATCAGAGGTAGCAGGGTCGAAGCCTCGAGCCTTTTGCCAGTCGAGGAGGGCAGTATAGACATGAGCGGACCGTGAGCGCAGCTGAACAGTGTGATGGAACCAATCTGTGAACGCCGTGAGCACCGGTAGCCCCCACCTCTCACATTCCTCCTCCGACATCCGAGATTTACTAGTCTTGTCAAAGGACCAGAAATAAAAGTGTCCGTCCGTCCACGACACCAGCTCTGATATTGACATAGGGGGAGGATAAAGGAAGAGATAGATGGGTGTGGGTGTGGTTTTTTTGACGGGGTGCTCATCATTGCGGAGGGTGCGGGAAGCTGCGAGGCGTTGGGTGGATTGTATGTCCAGGGCAGGTGGTTGAACAATAACTAATGAGAGAAAAAGAAATGTCAGTTTTCGTAACATAGCCAACAGGGAGGGAACGTACAAAAGTTTTCCTTCCCCTCTGCAACCTCGACAGTATCAAAAACCCGGGAGGATTGCGATAACCACCCTCTCCAGAACCTCCCGCAATCATACACTGCACCAAAGTGAACATCTTTCCCTCGAGTCAGATCCAATTTGAAGCTATGGATCCCTGAGCCCAAATCAAACACAGAAACTACAAGATCACTCACCGTGTCAACCCGCCATCCAGTACTATTTCCTCTGCCAATCCCGTCGCATACTTCCGCCACTCCCATAACGAACCAGCTTCTCGTGGCCACCTCGCAACAGCCTCCATCAATGGTGAGTAGACGGTATCGAACTGAAGCCTGCCTATGATGTTCATCGGGAGGTGATCCAGTGGATTCCGCCAAAGGCGACGGAGGTAGGGATGCGTCACTGAACTCGAGTTGGGATAGTCGGAATCCTTGGATTGGTGGCATTCTGCCGTTGTTGGAACCAGATTGTCGAGATAGGTGTTCTCATAAATCGACCGTGCATAATCCAGAACACAATCATCCACATTCGGTCCGAAATTGACGAAGAACCTTAAGCAAATGTCGTCCTTCAACATGTCAACAGTAATCGGGACAACGATAGGGTCGACTGCATGCAGATAAAAACCCGGACCAGAAGGTCCATCAGGTCCACTGAAAAGCACACCACTGGTCGTGTTCAGCCATAAATTATGCATGCTGCATCTCATTTTACTCTGGAAGAGCCAAACGGCGTTAGTTCAACAAGTTGAGACGGGAGTGGGGATCCGGACTGACCCTCAGATGGAGAATGTAGACATTCATCCAGACTGATTTTTTGTTGAAAAAGTGTGCGCAGGGAATCAGTTCTATAGGTACCGTCAGGATATGCCGTCCAGGGATAGCATAAGGTGAGTCGTACCGTCATGAAAGATCAACATTGGGATCTCCGAGCGGTTGATGCCAAAAAGTTGAGCGACAAGCGGATTTCTTCAAATCACTGTCAGTGATAACTTACGACCCAAGGACAATGTAACAAAGCGTACCTGGTATGTGAAAACTTCTCAAACTCTCTCTCCCAAACACACTTTGCATCCCCGCCCTCATACATCACGGCCGTGAACTTGGATTGCCGGTCGGGATATACCTCGACAGTACATGTCGTTCTCCGGGCTTTGTGCTTTCCGGTCACCTTCCCATATTTCCATCTCCATTCCCAATCTGCAATCTCCTCAGAGTGTATCTCCTTCAGCATAATCACGTCCCCATGTATAACCCCTCGAAACTGCAAAACCAAATGTCAGTTCAATGAAGGATACTCGAAATAACCATCCCGCTCACCTGGTCATACTTGGTGCGCTTTACCACAGCCTGACCAGTATTAAAATTCACGGTGCCTGCATTGATTGTGCCGTTGACTTGATTCCCTTGAACATGGTTGAAAGTGTTTTCACCCGTGATGACAATGTGCGACGAATCGGTGAAACTCATTTCCAGCGTTCTACGGGTGAGTGAGATGGCGGTGGTAAGAAGGCAAGGTTCGTTATGGGGAATACGAGTGCTACAGCATTTATATGCCAGTTAAGATGAGGTCATCATGAGGTTTGACGAATTGGATTTGATAGATACCTTTTTGTGGGCGATACAAGGGTGATAAGGGTGTCAGCGCGCATGATTCATAAAGAAACAAAAAGAGAACTTGCATTGTAAGATCTGGTACACTACCTGCAAGACCTACATAGTTAACGGTACAATGCACACAAGATGCAATGTACCACAGGCTTGACTTTGCCCCAACTTGCCCTCCCCTAACCAAATTACACAGCACACAACAGCTCGGAGCATTATGGAATAACTGAACGTACAGGCTGCATGAAGTCCAATATCCATTCCATGTCGTGGAGGCACCGAAGAAGATGTGGGTTTCTTTGTATCTTTCAGGACGTGAGTAGGAACGAAACGCTGGCTAGATTTCATTCTGTTAACTAGATCTTAAAGGAGACGTCAATGAACGTACCCTGAACCCGACCTTCCAATTCTGAATAGCACGAAAGCGAAGGGATAACCCATTGGTTGTTCCGGGTAGCTCTCACCAACGCCGAACGAATTGACAAAAGGTGGTTTTTGTAGGATGGATTGAAGAGATGCGTTCTACCTTGAAAATATCTTCTCGAGAGCTGATAAAAGAGACCACAAGCAATTTTAGAAGGTAGGTGTCGACAAGTTTTGTGGGCGTTAAGTGGTCCTAGTGGTACCGGTCAAGAGACGCGGAGAGACGCGTCGTCGGAGATGCAACGCCTTGACCTCAACCACCATCCCTATATTTCGCAAATCTCCCTTGACACATTGCATAACACCCATGCAAACAGTGAGTATTTTGGTCAATGTCAAAGACACGCGTGGATATCATTTCAACGCCAAATAGCTCTTGCTACCTGCCCTTTCTTTCGAAGACCTAAAAAGATTATCCAGCTACTGTTACAGAACGTGCACTTCCCCCAATTCATCCACCCCATAGTGCGTGCTGTATTTTTATTTTTGGCCGTAGGAGGTCCAAGTCGTGTTGCATCAGTTTGGTTTACTGTATGAGGAAGAGCAACATGTCAAGTGTAGTGGTAAGTTCTTTGTCGCTCTCAGTTCAAAGCCATGCTAAACATACTCTCGCTATCACAATCTATTCATACAACACCATGCTGTATTTGTACCCTAATATCACAGAAATTACAGAATAGTCCCGACATGTCCGTACATAAACAGCCGACATGCAACTAAAACCCGAACGCACTGATTTCCGTCCCTGCGACTGCTTCCCACTGCCACCATGAGCTACCGGCTTTCTTTTCTTCTGATGATCATAACCGGTCAACACGTGAATCAGAGTTGCTAATTCGAACTAACCTTGAACTTCCCCGACTTCTTTGACCTGACCGGAACCAACAAGAATTTCAAACTCTGGATAACCCCTGTGTCGTGCCCAATCAGAGGTAGCGGGGTCAAAGCCTCTGGCCTTTTGCCAGTCTCGGATGGTAGTGTAGGCATAAGCAGGCCATGAGCACAGCAAAATAGAGTCATGAACCCAAGATGTGGACACTGTGAGCACCGGCAGCCCCCACCTCTCACATTCCTCCTCCGACGTCCGAGATTGACCGGTCCTGTCAAAGGACCAGAAATAAAAGTGTCCGACCTTCCACGACACCAGCTCTGATATTGACATGGGGAGAGGATGAAGGAAGAGGTAGATGGGTGTAGGTGGGGTTTCTTTGATGGGGTGTTCACCATTGCGGAGGATGCGAGAAGCTGTGGGGCGTCGACTGAATTGTATCGTCAGGTCGGGTGGCCGAACAATAACTGGCGAGGGAAAGAAAAGGTCAGTTTTCATAACGTACCCAACAGTGGAGGGAACGTACAAAAGTCTTCCTTCCTCTCCACAACATTAACAGCATCAAAAACCCGAGAGGATTGTGATAACCACCCTTTCCAGAACCTCCCGCAATGATACATTGTATTAAGGTAAACCCCTTCCCCTCGAGTCAGATCCAATTTGAAACTGTGGATACCTGAGCCGAAATCAAACACAGGAGCTACAAGATCACTCACCGTGTCAACCCGCCATCCAGTACTGTTTTCTCCGCCAGTCCCGGCCTCATAAGATTCCGCCACTTCCATAACGAACCAGCTCCTCGTGACCACCTCGCAACAGCCTCCATCGATGGTGAGTAGACGGTGTCGAACTGAAGCCCGCCTATGATGTTCATCGGGAGGTGGTCAGGCAGATTCCGCCAAAGGCGACGGAGATAGCGACATGTCGCTGAACTCCAGTTAGGGTAGTCGGAATCCTTGGATTGATGGTCTTCTGTCGTTACTGGAACCAGATTGTCGAGATAGGTCAACCTGCGACTAAGATATGAGTTGTCCAGAACACAATGATCCACACGCGATCCGAAATTGATGAAGAACCTCAAGCAAGTGTCGTCCTTCAACATGTCAACAGTGGTAGGGACAATGATAGACTCCTTTGCACCCAAAATGATTAACGGAACAGAAGGAGCAGAAGGACCGTCAGGCCCACTGAAAAATACACCGCTGGCCGTATTCATCCATAAATTACGCTGGTTGCATCTCATGTTTCTCTAGAAGAGCCAAACAGCATTAGTTTAACGAGTTGGGACGGGAGTGGGATCTGGACTGACCTTCAGATAGAAAATGTAGATATCCATCCAGACCGAATTTTTGTTGAAAAAGTTTGCGCAGGGTATCAGTTCTATAGGTACTGTCAGGATATGCCGTCGAGGGAAAACGTAAGTTGAGCTGTACCGTCATGAAAAATCAACATCGGGATCTCCGAGCGGTTGATGCCAAAGAGTTGAATGACAAGTGGACTTCTTTGAATTACTGTCAGTGGTAACTTAGGGCTTCAGAACGATGTAGCAAAGCATACCTGGTACGTACAAACTTCTCAAACTCTTTTTCCCAAACACACTCGGCGTCTTCACCCTCATACATCAGGGCGGTAAACTTGGATTGCCGGTCGGGATATACCTCGACAGTACATGTCGTTCTCCGGGCTTTGTGCTTGCCAGTCACCTTCCCGTATCTGTATTCCCATTCCCAATCTTTGATCTCCTCAGAGCACAGCTCCTTCACGATGATCATGTCTCCACGTCTCACGTATCGAAACTTTGAAAAATTCCAGTTAGTGCACCGAACGATCAGTAGAATGACTACTATGCTCACATCGTCGTTGACAGTACGCTTCGCTACCTCTTGACCAGCGTTGAAATTGACGATATCCGCATTAATTGTGCCGTTGACTTGATTCTGAACACGGTTAATAGTGTTTTCACCTGTGATGACGGTGTGCGACATATTGGTGAAACTCATTTCCAGTGTTCTGCAGGTGAGCGAGATGGTGGTGGTAAGAAGGCAAGGAGCGTCATAGGGAACGCGAATACTACAGCATCTTATTCTATATGTCAGTCGACATGAGGTTTGATGAATTGAATTGGATGGATACCTCTTGTGATAGTGGGCGATACAAGAGTGATAAAAGGTGTCGGCGCGCGTGACTGGTAGAGAACCTGCTATAGAATGATTGTAAGATCTGGTACAGTACCCACAAGGCATACATAGTTAACGATACGATGCATGATACGATGCGCAAAGGATGCAATGTACAGCAGTCTCGACTTTGCCCCAACCCATCGTGTCAATTCCGGCTGCTTCATCCCACAAGACACTCTCACCTTCACTGTAATTGTTAAACGGATGTGGGTGATAGAAAGAGTAGGGGGCTCAGGTAATAGTAATTTTCCTCAGTAATCCTATATGGCTAAAATGCTAGTTCTTCAAACGAAGCTCACGACCAAACCCACGCATGAAGCTAGATACGAGCTACAAGCTACGTTTACTAACTACGGTCAATGACAGATTGGCGTCTCAATTTCTTATTCCATCTCACGATTCTCTGGTTGGGCGTTGGACACCGTACAGAAGACAAAAGGCAACCTCTCGACACGATACCTGGAGACCATGATGACTTCGCTAACATCAGGAACTCCCTTCCTTGTCATCGCAGCCACATTGGTGCACCTCGTCTCCTTCGTTCCTCAACACTCGTATTCACAACCCCGAACTTAGTCAGGATGGAATCTCCCAGAATGGGTAAATAAGAGCTATGCCAAACACAGTATGTAGGTGTCCCGCTATCATAATCTATTCACAACATGCTAATACTCATACAACCTATTATGAAAATACAGGATACTCCCAATATGTCCGTACATCAAGTAACATCCAGATGAACAATACGCGCAACTAAATCCCGAACGCGCAGATCCCTGACCCCGCAAATGCTTCCCACCACGAGCTACTGGCTTTGTTCTCTTCTGAGAATCATAATCGGTCAATGCGTGAAACAAAGTTGTTAATTCGAAGTTCCCGAACTTCCTTGAATCGACCCAAATCACTAAGAATCTCAAACTCTGGAGAACCCATGTATCGTGCCCAATCAGAGGTAGTAGGGTCGAAGCCTCGAGCCTTTTGCCAATCTCGGAGGGCAGGGTAGATATGGGCGGGCCATAAGCGCAGCCTAACAGAAATACCTGACGAACAAGGGGACACCGTGAGCATCGGGAGCCTCCACCTCTCACATTCCTCCTCCGACATCTGAGATTGACCGGTTTTGTCAAAGGACCAGAAATAGAAGTGTCCATTCATCCATGACACCAGTTCAAATATTGACATAATGAAGGAAGAGGTAGATGGGTGCGGGTGGGGTTTCTTTGACGGGATGTTCATCATTGCAGAGGCTGTGGAGAGCTGTGGGGCGTTGGGTAGATCGTATCTCCAGTGTGCGTGGCCAAATAGAAACTGGTGGGGGGAGAAAAGGTCAGTTCTCGTAATATATCCAACAGTGGAGGGAACGTACAAAAGTCTTCTTTCCTCTTTGCAACCTCAATAGCATCAAAAACCCGGGAGGATTGTGATAACCACCCTCTACAGAACCTCCCATAAGCATACACTGCATCAAGGTAAATTCCTTTCCCTCGAGTCAGATCCAGTTGAAAGCTGTGGATCCCTGAGCCCAAATCAAACACAGGAACTACAAGATAACTCACCGTGTCAACCCGTCATCCAGTACTGTTTCCTCCGCCAGTCCCATCCCATTATAGTTCCGCCACTTCCATAATGAACGAGCTCCTCGTGACCACCTCGCAACAGCCCCCATCGGGGGTGAGTAGACGGTATCGAACCGAAGCCTGCCTGTGATGTTCGTCGGGAAGTGATCGAGTGGATTCCGCCAAAGGCGACGGAGATCGCGACGTGTCGCTGAACTCCAGCTGGGATAGTCGGAATCCTTGGATTGGTGGTCTTCTATCGTTACTGGAACTAGATTGTTGTGATAGGACAACCTGCGACTAGAATTTGCACACTCCAGAACACAATGATCCATACGCGATCCGAAATTGGGGAAGAATCTCAAGCAAGTGTCGTCCTTCAACATGTCGACAGTGGTAGGGACAATGATAAACTCCATTGCATCCGAAAGAATAAACGGAGCAGAAGGACCATCAGGCCCACTGAAAAGTACACCGCTAGCTGTATTCGCCCATAAATTATCCTGGCTGCATCTCATGTTTCTCTGGAAGAGCCAAACGGCGTTAGTTCAACAAGTTGAGACGGGAGTGCGGATCAGGACTGACCCTCAGATGATCAATGTAGACATCCATCCAGATTGATTCTATGTTGAAAAAGTGAGCCAGGGGGATCAGTTCTATAGGTATCGTCAGGATATCCCGTCGAGGAAAAGCGTAAGGTGAGTCGTACCGTCATGAAAGATCAACATCGGGATCTCCGACCGGTTGATACCAAAGAGTTGAGTGACGAGCGGATTTCTCCAAGTCACTGTCAGTGATAACTTATGACCTGAGGACGACGTAGCGAAGCGTACCTGTTACGTGTGAACTTCTCAAACTCTTTCTCCCAAACACACTGTGCGTCTTCGCCTTCGTACATCACAGCCGTGAACTTGGATTGCCGGTCAGGATATACCTCAACGATACACGTCGTTCTCCGGGCTTCGTGCTTGCCGGTCATCTTCCCATATTTATATTCCCATTCCCAATCTGCGATCTCCTTGGAGTGTATCTCCTTCAGTATAATCATGTCTCCATGTATCACCTCTCGAAACTGTGGAACCAAATATCAGTCCAACGAAGGAAATTCGAAATAACCATCCCATTCACCTGATCATACTTGGTGCGCTTTACCATGGCCTGAATAGTGTTGAAATTGACGTTGACTTGATTCCCTTGAACATGGTTGAAAGTGTTTTCGCCCGCGATGGCGGTGTGCGACGAATTGGTGAAACTCATTTCCAGTACTTTGTGGGTGGCCGAGATGATGGTGAGAAGGCAAGGTGCGTCGCGAGGAAAACGAGTGCTACAGGATTTTATTCTACGTGTCAGTCGACATGAGTTTCGACGAATTGGATCGGATGGATATCTTCTGCGACAGTAGGCGATACAAGAGCTGTGATAGGATGTCACCGCGTGTGACTCGTGAAGAACCTGCATAGAATGCATTGTAAGATCTGGTACACTACCCACAAGGCGTACATAGTTAACGATACGATGCACGATACGATGTACAAAGGATGCAATGTACAGCAGTCTCGACGTCGCCCCAACGAGCCCTCACCCCACCGAATCACACCACACACTGACAATGGAAATTCTTGACAAGAGACAAAATACAAGGTGCTAATATGACAAGGAAAAGACTGTAGCAGATGCCTGGAGGTAGCCCGTGTCGTCGCGTGCTTTTAAAATTTATTGTGGTGGTTGGAAGCTACAGAAAATAGGTCAGATCCTGTCCATAGAGGAAAAAGCTCAAATCGCACCCAGGTGGAGGTCCGCTGAAACCAGGAGGAGGAGGGAAAGGCATCCCTGGCGGGAAACCAGGTGGTCGGAAACCTGGAGGTGGACCTGGCATACCTGGCGGGAATGGCATCCCAGGTTGTCCCGCGGGTGGGACACCGCCTACTGAAAAAGTCAAAAGAGTATCATCAGATAGACTTCAGTTGGAAACGCAGGTGAAACACGTACCAGGGGGCATCATGCCCATTCCACGACCAGCAGGCATACCACGACCAGGACCAATGGGAAGCTGGATGAAAATCCGAAAAATTAATCAGAAAATCTGTCAAATCAGACATGTATCACGTACGACATTTTTTTTATCGTCGTCAACAACCGGTGGTGGACCTTCAACGCTCAAACTAACAACCGTCTCCCCTCGTAAGATCACAAGCCCAAGTGTCCGTTTCATCTCCTGCTCTGGTGGGGTCGACTCATCTCCAGGCTTCTTTTTGGGTCTGACGCGTCTGAACTCTTCACAATCTGCCAGTACAAGGTTCATATGCCTATCGAAAGCGAGCATTTGACCGACCAGCGATCGACCATCATTAATGGTGACCTTGAGCCTCCAGTTAATGAGGCCGAGCATTTTGCCTCCTTTTGACTTTGGTGGCGGCTAGCATGATAAAAACAAATCAGTAAAATACGGAGAAATCCAATGGAATAAACGCACCATTGTGGGGCGGTTGTGTTGGTGGAGGAGCAACTGATTTTAGATTTTCCCACGTCCTCAATTCAGCCATACGAGTAGTCATGTCCCCTTGGTTCCCGCCTTCATCCTGGCTAACCAATAATTGCTGTGGAATTGCTGCTGGACGGCATTTACTCGAGGGAATCGCGAAAACGAGTCGAAATATATCTTGAGGCCCAAGGTCTGATTTTTTCTCGGGTTCTCACCCTCACGTCCGTTCTCCAGGTTTCAAAAAGACCCGTAGCTTGCAGGCGTGATTTGCGAACGCTGTGGTCGTCAACCTGTCACATTGACCCCAAGTCATACCCGTTGACGCCTTTTCTGTGCACCATATTCCTTCCTAGGACGAAGTTCTCGAGACTATTGCATCGATTGCAAACGAGGAAAACGAGCTGGAACGTTCCCGATGACCTGGTTACACGTCTCAGGAGAGACGCAGATGAATTGGAGAAAGAGAGGGCCGAACTAAAGAAGGGAGTCATGGCGCGCTATAGTTTCATCTCCGCGATTCGAAGACTTCCTGTCGAACTGCTTGCCAACATGTTCTCGATATTTTGCGGTGCGGAGCCTTACTCCCTGCTGACGCGACGCGACGAGCACATCATACGGCCCCAATCGTCTTTTCACAAGTCTCTTAACGCTGAAGAAGAATCACTTCCAGCTTGCCCGAAATATGGAACACCATTTCCGTAGACGTGTGCCGCCCTCGGAAGGATCTTGTACCTGTCCTGAATCTTCATTTAACGAACGCACGGTCGCATTCTCTCAACATCCCGAAAACAGCACTGTAGCCTTCGCCTGCTGACCTTCATTTCTCGGGTGACGTGACGGAACAGGTGGGGCTACTGGGTCAGTATGGCATTGCTGCTTTACGAACATTGATGGAGTACGCCGCACAATTTACGGTGCTCGAGCTCGAGATTGATGGGGGGATATTTGGCACGTTTACGGAGTCTGAACCCAACGTGTCTTTCCCCTCACTACGCCACCTTCGCAACTTCACAAAGCAGATCTCCGCCAACGCGTCGACAAGGTGACAATGGATCCACACCAAACCTTACACATGTCGTAACTCATGAGTTTGTGGAAACTGGCATGATTCCATATCGCCAGCTTACTTCACTGGAACTTGGTCAACATGGCTCAGACTATTACACCATTCCTGACATTCTGCCATATCTTGTAAACATCGAATATTTGACACTCCACAACTTTGATGAACGAGGAGATCCAGTCGTTCCCCCTGTCCAGCTACCTTCACTTCGCCATCTCTGCATTGGTCTCCTCAGGAACTTTGCGGGCGTCAATACTGTATTCGACGCCATAACGGCAGAGAAATCTATCCACCCTCGACTTGGCCTGCCACGCAGAGTTTCACCACGGTCTCCAGACAGAATGACCGTCCCCGTCACTGCTTGCAACGCTCAATCAGTCTTCAGGTTCTATTCGGAAATTGGTTCTACGTCTTCCGCATGTTCACGTACGGAACAACACATGGTTATCCGACACTGCAGGCCATGCCGCATCTCACCGGCTTTTCGGTTCCCTTACTGGACGAAGATCGATATGAATCCGCACAGTCAATGCTCGACCTGTTCTCCAGATGCACCATTTCGGCGTCACCGGAGATAGTTCTGCCAAAATTGACGAAATTGGACATATGCATCCGACGCATCGCTTGACTCAGGATCTGCAATAGAGCTTTGCGTACCGTTTTGAAAATGGCCGAATCGAGAAGCAGGTCTTGTCTCGAGGCGTTAGGGTGCTTGATCAATGTCAACCTAATATTTAATGATGTGCTCTTGTGGATGTCCTACTTATGCGGAGAGAGGAAAGGTGGAAAATCGCCTCTTTCCGCGATCTACTCTCACCAATTCTCCTTGACAGGATTACCGACGGCGCCTCGATGGTACCAAAGTCTTTGTTGATCATGATCATATCTAATGGCTTGTTTTATCTGTTCCTGAAGACCTTTTACGATATCCACTAGAAGCCGTTCTCCATCCAAGTTTCTGTACAGTAGTAGTAGTAGTGTAATATTTCTTGCATCCTAATTCCTCTTAAAATCCTTTTTCATCATAATAGCACATCTCATGTATGTATGTATCAGTAGCTGATGCCTGTCCATTTGTACCAGCATCCTTTGCAAATATAGCAAGTATGGTTCTTTGCTTCTGATCTATTTGTCCCGACACCGCAAAGCCCGACTCAGCGTTTAGCGCGGAGGGCATGCAAGTTTTCTACCTCCTCGCCGTTTCGAAATCAATCGATATCGAGGATGGGATCCCTCCTTCTTCCCGAGGCAACTACCCTGGCTTTGGATTCTACTCGCGAAGCGACGAGATTCAAACCAGACTCACATCTTCTCGCTCCAGAGTCCACGGCTACTCGGAACTTCGTCCCGCTACTTCGACCCCACGTTGACCGCAGCCCCTTTTTGAACAACTCTACGCCTTAAATATCTTTATTGTGGGTATGAAGAGGTCTCGTGGATCGTTAAAAGACTATTCGCCGAGCGTAAATACAGGTTTCTCCTGTTGGGAAGCGCCGAAACTACGCCCAAGAACAGATACAGTACCACTGATAGTACCTTGCTCTGGCCCTTCTTATCAGTTCTTACCCTGGACACGAACTTTCAGGTTACAAGTGGCAGCAGAAAGGCACTCCTGTATCCACGGGCAGCTTACGAGGCGTCGATCCTCTGACATAAGTACGCTTCAGTGGAGCACCGCACACAATATCGAGGAAACACGAAACATTGCTGGTCATCGTCATGGATCAAGGAAATAAATACATAACGTAGTTCTGTTGAAACTAAACAAGGGTTCTGCATGGATCCAGTCTTACTCTGGGTTGATGTTACCGTCGGCGGTTTGCAGAGCTTTGAGGACATGCTCTCGGCGTAACCACTTCTCTTCCGGTGTAAAGTACCAGCTCAGGATACCAAAGATGGTGACGGCTCCGAAAATAACACAAGCCTGTACAGAAAACGGTCCAGGTTGACGATCATACAAGAATGACAGTGCAACTCACGAAATTGAAGGTCTCGGCTTCAACGGGGAAGAAGAACGGAGAAACCATGACCTATGAGGCTTTATGAATATGTGGCAGCGTCTGTCCAACGAAATGACAGCTTACGGAAAAGACAAGTGCGTTGAAGATGGCGGTAGCCAGATACATTGGCTTGGCAAATCTTCCCAGCCGGAAATGAGATGTTTGGAAATGGTTTGGGGTCATCGTAAACCTCAGGATTGCAATCAGACCATATGCGGCAATAGTCGGGATACCACCGGCGGAGACCAAGGAGGTGAATGCTACTTGACTAGGTAGGATTGTGCAGAGGATGGTAGCACCGAAGATGTACATGACGGTGACAGCGTTCCTAGGTTGTCCATGGGAGTCCACCTGGCCGATCCATCCGGACAGAGGAAGGACGCCGTCACGCGCGACAGCAAATACCAGTCGTGAAGCGGCGACTACGGCCACGCTAGTATTCTAGGAATGCGTCAGTGGGGACGAAGGATCCAATGTAGAAAGTACACGAACCAAGATCAGCCCTATCACCGCGAGGGTTGTCATGAATATACTTGGCCCTTTACCAATAGCCATAGCATAAATTTGAACGAATGGTTGCGGTGCACTCGTTGAGAGGTTGAACAGTGTGTCAAGGTCGGGCGTACAGAATAGGAACAGGATTGTGGTGACAAATCCAAGCAGACCGGTGGCCAGAGCACTAGTCAGAATACCTTTGCTTGCTACAACACTGTTAGGAGCTGATTAGCGTCCCTCTGATAGGATCAGATGATAAGTATACCTTGCGTTCTTCGTTTCCTCCGCAATATGACCGGATGCATCAAAGCCAGTCATGGTGCCTGCAGTAAACAAACTGGGGTTGCTTCAGTGTCCGAGGAGCTGGAGATCGATATCAACTGTTCCTCACAATGATAGAATCCAATTCCATCCTGCAGGAGCGCCGGTCCCGTTGTCTACAAGAAAAGCTCAGTATACGGCGTGAGAGGAGCAGCAAAACCAAACTTACAGGTCATTGTGAAGACGTCTTTCGCAGATCTGAAGCCGTACGTCTTTGAAACGCCAATAGGCAACCAGATGATGCAAAGGAAGAAGTCGAGCATCATAAGACCGACCGAGAAGCGGAAGATCATCGAATAGAATTTTGGTGGAAGGCGATTGATGGCAATTGCAAGAAGCAAAATGGCCTCGGATATAGCCCATATGAAAGCCCGCCATTTCACGTTCTCGTTGGTTACTCCCCCAGGGAAATCAATCTCCCATACCGCGAGTTGGGAAACAATGTAGTTGGCGGTGGTCTAATTGAAAATGATCTACTGGGGTTCGGTAAAGGGTAAGGAAGTAGTACGCACCTGGCAATTCCCAGCCGTAAACGTCATCCAAGCTGTACAAGACCACCACGCGACGATGAATCCAAAGAACCTCGCGTACTCCGGCCCAGCGCTTTCAGCTGCCCAAATGTAGATCGAACCACTCAATGGAAGGGCAGAACATATCTCAGCCAACACCGCGGCAGTGATCATCATGAACACAATGGTAATGACATAGGACGACCTTTTGATTGATTGGGTCATTAGAATTACTGCGTTAATGTCATCGTCACATACCAGATTGCCGCGGGACCTCCAGCAAGTAATCCAAGGAAAAGACCAGTTCTAGAAGCAGTTACAAAGTAACTATATGTTGATCTAGGTCATTTTAGACGGGTACCGACCGAACACCACCGATGAAATTGAGCGCACAAAAACTGGCTGCGAAACTTTCAATAAGGTGCCAGGTGCGATGCAATTGCTAGATAAGACAGAGTGTGAGTAACTTTGATGTGTTGGAGTAGATGGAAAATACTTGTTTATAACCAAGATTATGCTAGAAAAATGCGTCAGTAACTGCCACAAGCTCCCGTAGGAGCGGAAAAAGTGGTTTTCGACACTGGGGCTTCCCTACGCAGGTATGAGCGCTGATCAGGTTCAAGCGGTATGATCTCAATCCTTGCAATGCGATACTCTAGTGAGTATAGGCGTTGACAAGGATACCCGCAGCCAATATCCAGTGTTTACCACTAGAAGAGACGTTACCGATATGATAGCAGCCCATGTCCGTAAGGTTATCCCGTGGTCTGAGTCTTCACCAATTGTAACTGATCCGAGTCGAAGATTGACTCGTCTTCAACTTGGTGAGTGCTTTTGGAATCTAATTGGTCGGTCATTTTGCGGAGTGAAGTAGAAGAGAGACGGGCAAGAAGAGAGCAAAAAAAGATTGATTGCGTGTGGTATAAATACAACTGCTTTGTAATCACAGGTACAATCAGATGAGATAGCAATTCCCGCTCCGAGCCTCCACCGGAAAAACCTAAAGGTACCCTATTGTTCGCCGACTCACTGAATATTGAAACGCTGGAGAGAGAGGATGAAAATCAGGGATACAGCAAAGACCAAGACTTACAGGTTTCAGGGCTTTGATCAGTGCCCACTCTTCGTTTGATACGTCGGCTCTAAACGATGCCTGCGCAGAGTGAATCACTAGATATATGGCCGAGAAAAACGGACAATACCTTGAGAACGTCAATACTTTGACGAGTGATGTGGCTCATTATTTCATCCTTATCATCAAAGTGTCGCCCAAACATTTTGGCTGACTGGTACACAGCGTGCTCTATCTTGACTGCGACACCAGCTCCTGCTTGCGACTTCTTGACCACCTGCGAAAAACTGGTTAGTAAATAGTCCGTCCTAGCGATAAGAAGATCCTACATCATGGGCCTTGTGATTGATTTCCAACGAGGTACTACATTGGACAGTGAGTATGGCTTTTAAAAAGTGAAGGCCCTCTACTTACACCTTGCCGAGATCAATGATTTCTTTCTTTTGAGTTACGGGATCTACCTTGACCACCGCGAGAGGAGTACCGACCCTCAGCGACCCATCGAGGATATCCACACCCAATATGATGGGGTCACGTTTACAGAATGCGGCGATGGTCTTGAGTCGGCATGGCCAGACAGCTTGCGGGGCAGCGTCTCTTCGTTTCGCCTCCGTGATCTCCGCATTGTAAGCTGTGAATTTATCGAAGAGGTGGTAGATGATGTCGGCTATTTTGCGTATGAGTATTCCGAAATTCACAATTAAGAAGATGAGCAGTCACCTTTAAACAATCTAATTCCCATTTCTTCGGCCATACGTTCAGCATCCTTATCCACCGTCACGTCAAAGCAGAGAATGCACGCAAGCTCTCGAGCTTTCTCCAACATCGTAGCTGCACGCATAACATCCTTCTTGTGTACAGGACCGATGTTGATACCCGAGACAGGAATCTTACTAACTTTCAGGAAGTCCAGCAGGGCCTCGAGAGAGCCGAGCGTTGACGCCTGCACGCAAACACCGCGACCTGACTTGTCGATGCTGTTGAGCAGGGACGTGAGATCGGACATGACTTCATCTCGAAGGTCATCTTCGTCGTCATCAGGTCCACAGACGAGAAGTCGAGAACCAGCAATTGCTTTCTCAAGATCCGAGGCAACGATTTTGACACCCAAGGCAGCTTTCACCTCTTTGTGGTGGACGTAAGCACCCTGTAACACGTTAGACTCTGCAGCCAGACAGGAGATACTTCAGATACCTTGATACGCATTTCACGGAGAGGCTGTGGAGTGAGGAGAGCACGAACTTGCGTGACTATGGGTCCATTCAAACCGCAGACGACGATCTTTTCGCCTTCCCGTAGGATACCATTGGATAAGACGACATCAACGGTGGTACCCAAACCTTCGATAACCTTGACTTCCAGAACGGTGCACTCCAATTCCGAGAGATACATCAAGCGGTCGCTCATACGCTGTTGTGTCAAGTTAACGAGTAACATGATCATGTCGGGTACACCTTCTCCTGTATGGGCTGAGGTTGGCACGAGGGAAACATTGCGAGCAAAGTTCTTGTTTTCGTAGTAAAGGACAGCGTTTAGACCTTCCTCTGCGAACGCCAGAGTGGTCTTTTGAACTCTGTCCTCGAACTCTCGTTGGACGGATCGCGTTTGCTTGGCAAGGGAATCCTGGAAAGCGTTATCTGGTGTCGCCTGCCAGCCATACAAACGATCGATCTATGAACCGATTAAGTCTATTTGATTGCGCCACACAAATAACGGGCGTACCTTGTTCAGAGCCACAATGAATGGTGTTTTGCGGTCTCGAAGTAGGCGGAGCGACTCGAGAGTTTGAGCTTCCAAACCGTGCTGGAACAACGTCAGAAGGGCACGTCAAATAGGAAATCTTGAGGCTTACCATGATATCGACAACCAGAATAGCAATATTACAGAGTGAACTTCCACGGGACCGCAAGTTTGTGAACGACTCGTGACCGGGTGTATCGATTACAAGTAAACCGGGGACCTTGTACTCTTGTTTCCCATCCTGGACAATCTTCGTAAGCATAATCGCGAAAGACGAACCATGAACAATCATACCTTGTTAACGACGGCCGTCTTGGTCTTGATAGCCTCAACAGGGAAGTAAGTTGCACCAATTTGTTGGGTAATACCACCGGCCTCTCCTTCTTGGACATTCGTTTGACGGATCTAATCGTAGAACGTTGGAGTCAGGACTTTGGGAATCGTCGGCATACCGGGTTACTTGCCTTATCAAGTAGTTTCGTTTTTCCGGTATCGACATGACCCAGAATACAGCAGATAGGACTTCTGAGATCGTCTTTGTTTCGGGCAGCCAATGCAGCTTCGTGAGCCTTCGCTCGTCGTTCGGCTGCTTCCGCCTTCCGCTGTGCAGCCATTTTCTGGGCTTTCGAAAGCTCCTCATCGCTGGAGTCCGAGTCCTCTTCCGACGAGTCTGAGGATGACTCGGAATCCGAAGACGATGACTCCTCCTCCTCCTCAGACTCTTCCTCAGCAGCTTTGGATGAAGGCGCGGGCTTGACGTTTGCTGTTGGAGTTGCTTCTTTTGCTTCGGTCTCTGGAGCTTTGGATGTCGGTATAGCTACAACGGATATAAGATTAGTTCAATCAATAAGTGAACATAGAAGCTTACTCTTCGCGGTTCCATTGGCGGCTTTAACGGAAGGTGCTGCCGGCTTCTCCTCTTCTTCATCACTCGAGGCGTCCCATGAATCCTTGACATCAGTGGTAGCCGGTTTCGCTACCTGTTCCTCCTCGCTAGAGGCGTCCCAGTCGTCCTTTTCGGTCCCATTACCTGGCTTCTGGGGCTCTAAGAACTTCTCCGCAATGACAGGCGTTGCAGGCGCGGGTGTCTCCGGTCGTGATTCAGGTGCCGGAGAAGAATCCTTTGCAGCGGGTCCTTTCTTTTTCCTGGCACCATAGTTGACCTTTTTGGCAGACTGGCCACCCCCTTGCTGGAGACCTTCGACTTGAACCCCGGAGGCAAGAAGCGCCTGTTTTCTCATCTCAGCTGCCGCCCGTTCCTCTTTTTGCTTCTTCGTGAGCAAACGTCCCTCTTTCTTCGCCAGCTCCCGCTTGGCCTGAGTACGGTGTGAGTTTCGCGTGTACAACTACACTAATTCGTTGGATGTGTAAACATACCTTCTCCTTTTCTTTTCTTCGTTGTTTCTCTTCCTCCTTGCGCTTCTCTTCCTCTGCAGCCTTCCTCTCCTCCTCCTCAATCCTTCTGCGTTCCTCTTCCTCAGCTCGCCTTGCCTCCTCCTCCAAACGCTTCTTCTCCTCCATCATCGCCTTCAGGGCACTAATTCCACCCTTCTTCTTCGCGCCTGCTGCTGGGGCCGGTGCAGGAGCCGGTTCATCATCTTTCTTGGCTTTCTTCTTCTTCTTTTTCTTTGAACCACTCTTTGCATCCGCTTCGTCCGCTTCCTCATCATTGTCCTCCGCTTTGGTTTCTGCTGCTGCTGGCGGCGGCGGTTGTTCTGTCGGTGCTGCGGGTGTCTCTGCCTCGGCAGCTTTCTTCGCAGCAGCCTGTGCTTTTTTCTTCGCCTAAATACTAGATGGGTGAACGCTTATTGTAAGAGGTAGTACGACATACCTTCTCCCTTTCTTTCTTCAATTTCTCTTTCTCTTTCTTTGATAATATTTTAACTTCACCGCCAGCATCATCTCCATCATCCTCTCCATCATCCTCTCCATCTTCTTTGGGTGGTGGCGCAGTAGCTTTCGTTGGTTCCTTGGGCTCAACGACCTCTAAGCGAAATTGAGCGACCGAGAGAAGAGTAGAATAAGATTACGATACTCACCTGCTTTGGACGACGGGTCATCCTCTTCGTCGTCGGCGGGTTCTTCAACTTTACCCTTTTTTCCTTTGCCCTTTTTGCCCTTTTTGCCCTTCTCTTTCACTGGTCCCCATTCTTCATCTGCTAGCTCCTCTGCCGTCATCTCGACCGGCTTCCTAGACGAGGCTGTTGCTGCATCTTCTGCTGCAGGCTCATCGTCAAAATCAACTGGAGGTGCCTCTTTCTTTGTCTTCTTTTTTTCTTTTTTCTTCGAACTGGCTTTGATCGCCGACTATGAGACTAGGATCAGATCGAGTTAGATGTTAAAAGCATTTAATACGCACCATTAAACCTCCGAAATCTTCCTCCTCCTCTGCTGCGGCACCTGTATCTTCCGTCATGAGAGCTGCGAAGCCTCCAGATTTTTTTGCGGGTTTGGAGTCGTCATCAGACGCATCGCCAGCCGGTACGCTCAGGTTATTGTTTGCCACTGATTCTCCTGCTTTTTCCCTGTTCACAATGACCGAAAAATGGCGGATCAGAGGCAATTCATCCAAGACGGACGCGGAGAACACACCAGAAATCGTCGTCGTCGGCTTTCTTTCCCTTCTTTCCCTTGTTTTTCGGTGCCATCTAGTCCAGGATGTTCTTGAGTAGTCCAGTGATACAATCCGGAAGCCCGAGAAGTGATGAGAAATAAGCAAGGACACCGCACACAGTCAGTGATGAGCAAGGATGAGGCTTTTCGGTACCGGTCTTTGGATTGCTAAGCGGTCCACAGACCTCCCAAATTAGTCGCGCATCGCTCGAGTCTTCGACCACCATGGGGCTTCTCACTATTATTCGAAAGAACCGAATGAAAGAAAAGGAAATGCGAATACTTTTCCTGTATGTCATAGAATATACTTCTCCCCCTCTCTCTGACACCTGGTATGCAGTGGTCTAGATAATGCAGGAAAGACTACTATTCTGAAGAAACTGAACGGAGAAGATATCAAGAGTGTCAGTCCTACGCTTGGATTCAATATCAAGACCTTTATGCATGGACGGTAAGAATCCTTGGTCATATTCGCGATCTTGAGGTTGATCTTACCCCAGATACACGCTTAATATTTGTGCGTAACTTCCGATACTTGGAGCCATTTGTGAGCACACACGGTATATCCTCAACTGTCCATCTTCTTAGGGGATGTGGGTGGTCAGCGGACGCTTCGACCCTACTGGCGCAACTACTTTGAACAGACTGATGCCCTTGTATGGGTAGTAGATTCCGGTGATCGCATGAGAATGAAGGATTGCAGAGAAGAGCTGCATAGCCTTCTCCTCGAGGATGTGAGTCTTCTATTACTCTATTCGACGATCTTTACTCATTCCGTGACAACCTCATTCTCTACCAGCGATTGGCGGGTGCCTCTCTCCTTGTCTTCGCCAATAAGAGAGATTTGCCAGGATCGATGAATGACAGCGAGATACGCAACGTAACCTCAATCCATCTATACTCTGTATACAAGACTAATTCCTTTTTGCAGGCACTCGACCTCGACTCGATCAAATCACATCGTTGGACAATACGGTCTTGCAGCGCAGTTACAGGAGATAATCTTGTTGAGGGGCTTGACTGGGTTGTCAACGACGTCGCCAGTCGATTGTACTACTCATCTACGTCATCCATTTTGCCACAAGTTGAAGGTCGCAGTTTTCAAATCACTCCCGCGATAGTAACATAGGGAGTCTAGGTTCTCACTGCCGTACTTTGACAATGCGATTCCTGATTTTCTGTTACATTTGGCGCAAACTTGGAAGCGACCTTGATCCTCTTTCGGCATCTTGAAAGCGTCTCAGCCCTACTTGCTTCCTAGTCTTCTGCAAGCTCCCACGGTGGAATCGTCAATCCCGCTTTTGCAAGTACACCTGTGGCTTCAAATGGAGGATAAGCCTCCCTGCATGGCAATAAAGCTTATCGTAAGAGGCTGAAAAGGGTGCTGTGCACGAGAATCTCTTCGGCTGTCTTTCTCGTCTTCCACGTTTTCTGATCCAAGTAGTGTCCCTTCATCAAAGCAAGTCCTGCACTATGGTTGAGTCTTCAACTCCGCCATCTGAAAGCAAACAGTACGACGACCTTAAGTTTTGCCAGCTCTCGGCCCTCTTGGGGTCGACGTTCTTTGGTTGTCAACGTGACTTCCGGTTTAGTCAGGTGCGTATAGGACCTTATACTCCGGTACTGTTCTGCTAAGCCCTTACTCGTCTGGCACGGCGACCCTTCATTCAATAATTCAATAACCCACGCGAACACGCGTTTTGCAGGGGTGCTTTTCTTACTCTACGCCACCCCAAGTATGTTGAATCATACGCCTCCGCGTCTCGTACGCCGCTGCTCTATTCACTAAATGGCTCTTTCTCAGTTGCCGCCACCACGACTAGTCAACCATCTTCCCGTTAAGAAGCCACCATGCCTTCACCAATTTCTCCCGACGGTTAAAGCTAAGGGTTCGCGTGGAGTTCAATATTCGCTTCTTTATTTGGAGTGTGAGTCAATCGTAGCGGAATTCTTAACTCTTAGCAGGATGCACACGGTTTGGGATATTGTATGTACAACTGATGGCAGGCTTTGAACTACCGTACACATCAAGATACCCCGTCTAAAAGTACCGAACAAAATCGAAGGTCCACCGACAACCAAATTCCATCGCGTCTCTACAGAGAAGACCTTTTCATAAGCTTCTTACGGCGGGTGACGCGCCTGATGGTTCGACCATCAGACTTTAGCGACATCGCTATCAATTGCATATCTGCCGTGCTTGCCGAGTCCAGTCTTCATGATATCTGATCAGTGATCACCTTGAGGCGGGTGCACATTCACTGATTTCGCATCATCTCCAGCTTTATTTTCCGCATGCATTGTACGAGTAATCCTTGCGATTATCGAATGGATCTCACACGGCTTCAAGTTATACGGTGCGGCTGTGAATGTTACCTATTGTCCTGATGTTGGATGATACACATCTCTCTTGATACCAGTACCACGTTGAATTAATATGGTTGTCTTTTTACACAAATTCCGTGTCGAAGTTACGTTCAAACACTAGTCCAAGCTCGTTCTGATGGCTGTCGTTTCGGAACCCTTCTTTTGCGTTGCACTTTCCATCCCGATTATGGCACAACCTCGTCTCATTTTCTGGCATTCACAGTTATCACAAGTCGCGAGGCGTAACACTCTTAGTGCGCGCAACGGTGTCGTTCTTAAACTCCGCACCGTCTACTTCGCCGCAACCGTGCTCATCGGGCCCTCCAAACCTGACAAACCAGCAGCAGAAACAGAACTCGGGTCCCCGTAACAATCCACCGTCCAGCACAGCACAGATCAAGATCATCAATAGTGTTGCGCCGCCTTTCAAAACGCCCGATTTCTGGTGATCAACAATACATGAAAATTCGGAAGATAAAAGATATTATTTATCTTTGCCGCGGGTGTGTATCTCTATCAAACGTTAGCGACATGATACTTACTGCGCGGTAGCGGAATATCGCGACCAAACACATCGGGCCAGGTGTCACTATACCCACACTCGAGTTGATCACAGTCTTTGACAACTACGCCCCACTTGCTTCCTAGCTCCATGAGCTATTCATGCTCCCTGATGGTGTTCGCAGTAAGGACACCTTTCCCGTACTTTGATACTGATACCGAACTCTGATTTTCCCCATCATGATCCCCACGCGTTTTACTCAGGTCGCAAAGAAGAATCAAAGTCATTCAAAACTTGCCTGTGGACATATTACGGTCCAGAACTATGGACACAATAGTCAAGAACATCGACGAGTCCTTGACACCTTCCCGAACATTTCCAGTCAGTCAGTCAACCGTCAATCAGTATTCAATCTTTGAACACCAAACACTCAGGTCAACCCGCGTTCTCTCGTATCCTGAGAACCTCTGAGCCGTATTTGGCCTTTCTTTCATTCGGCGGCTATCGCCTTAGGCCCATGTCTTTTCCACCGTCCGGCCACGTCCCTCAGGCATATGGCTTTCTGGGAGTGTACTCATGTTGTACCGACGATTCAATCATTTCTGTTCCGTTGGAGTCTTGCCACCTTCTCGGTTTTTTCAAGGATAAATCCGTAACTCTTGGTAGGTTCTGAATTCATGTATTCACTCGTCTCCAGGCTCCTCCATGCTCCATAGCAATATTCTGGATAACTTGATTCCCATGTGGCCACCTAAGCGGGATATCGCACGCAAGTACGTATGAAAGATATTGTTACATCGTGCTACACAATTGAATTCTTGAATACACAGACACATCCATTGAATCGTTACTTCTGGCAAACTTCTGGCCTCGGACAGCCCAGGCGTTCGAGGGAAGGCTAGTTGCTCACCGGCGTCAAATCAATTAACGGCCAGACTTCCCGAGATCTCACTGACAGTGCCGGCGGCGCCCTGTTTCTTATGTCCAGGGCCCCACAAACTCCAGCTGCATCATAGAGTGTCTCCCGACTATTAGACGTGCAGCTATCGCATCTTATCATTTCGTCATAATACTTGGAACGTATGATTGCCACACTTCTCACAGTGCTTCCAAATATACTGCTTCCCAGTTATGACAAAACATCTCAGATGCATGACCATTTTGAGCCACTTTGAGCGGGTGTGTGGCGCTCCCACGTTTGGTCGCTCGGACGACAAGATATGCCCTTCCTGCCTTTCGACCTATTTGTATCCTCCTCGACGTCGCGGTAAGGGACTCAATCACCTCAATATATGTCTCTTTTGTGTTTCGTCGAGGGGTTCATAAGGCTGCAGCCTATCACCGTCAGTGGAGCTATAGCGTAGATGAAATAAAGCTCGAGGAGCTAAAGTCAAAAGGCTCTCGGTGACCTTAAACAGACTTCTGGCCGATTACGATTTGACCACCGCAAGTAAGCTTCTTGATCAGCATGAGTATCATTCAATCCCACGAAAGCACGATTCTCACCGATATCAAGTCTAACCTTTCAAGGGTGCGCAATGTTGTGCTTTTTCATCATTGAAGATCGAGTCAGGGAAGCTAAATTTTGACATGTAGGGTATGAAAGTATATCAGCAAGCCTGATTCCAGCACCGCAGAGAGGCTTACATCGTCATCATCATTCCTGTTCTACTAATAACACTCAAACAAAGGTAGAAATCTCTGAGAAGCCGACGGTGTGGGACTAACGCCACCGTAACGGTTTTGTGGCGTTGTTTGCCTATTTAAACGTGAAAGGCCGTGACGCAGAGTCAGTAGCGTCGTCGGTGGCCAAGATAGGAAGAATTCTAGACGCCGGCACCACGTTCTCTGCGTTTAACAACAGTCAATCCCGACTAGCCTGTGTCGGCGACTGTCGGTGATCGTCAGGGAAGTGGGGCGCACTCCCGAACGTCGAAAATCATACTTCGAAGGCGAAACTTGTACCCAACTTACCTCGGTCCCAGCGCTTTCAAACTTGCAGGACCAAGGAGCACGAATGATGATGGCGAGGAACAAGGATCAGTTTCGGGAGTTTTGACATCCGCGGACGCGCAACATGTTACTGTCCATTTCGCGATATGTTGGCGTCGGCCCTCGGGTGTCGGTCATGAGAGGCGAGGCCGCAACACCGCAACATATAAAACTTGATGGAAATACCTCGATACCCATCTTCCAGTCCAAAAAAGGAATGTCGGAAGCTTACATGATATCAAAACAGCGCGGTGGCGACGAAGTGCGAGGAGATGTCACTTTCAGGCCACCGTTGTAAATCTGCGGACGATCCAGGGTAGGAGACAGCGAATGATTGGCAGTGTTGGAGGAGATTGGCGGCACAGCGATGTGTATGTAATAATGAGGATTATTTTCGGGTGTTAGAGCTTTTCTCCGTCGTCGTCGTTCTGGCCATGGGCGACACTGCGGCCTGTATCTCCTAGGCATACGGAAAAGAATGAGAGTTTGGGATGAGGTCTAATATCTCAGGCGATAAGATTTAGCCCTTGGTTACGTCTGAACGACATTATGTAGATGCCTCCAAGCACATGGTAAATTGGTCGATAGAATTCCGATCGACTGAAAACCTCCATTGAATGATTTACCTAGGTGTTAAGAAATACGCAGTAAGGAACTTTGAAATGCGTAAAAAAAGTTGCAGTAAACAATGCTTTTTTTAGGTCAAGATTAAAAGATACCGTCGATATATGCGCGTGCTCGTGGATCAATGCTATTGAACAGCACCCGTTAGTCGAGTTTAGATTGGAGGTAACACATCAGAGAAAACATCTGAATGTTTTATCTTTCTGATACTTGGATACGGCGATGGGGAAATGAACGGGGTCGAAAAGAGAGTTTGAGGATCACAAGTGGGTAACAACCATGGCGGCATCATTGGACTGAAAATCCACATATTGATACCAGACCGGGTCAGAATAATGACACAAATAATAGGGGAATCTGGGGGATTGTCGCGTGGTTCTTGATCATGTCGTGAAAATGTAGGAGCGGTACTCATGGAGTAAAGCCGCATGCAGTCAAATCAGGGCTGCGACAATTTCATTATGGCGATGAAGACGGCGCAAAGAGGACGGAGGGGAGAGTCTAATCAGGATTTGGACGACGTGCGGCGAGTTTCAGATCCTCGGAGCAGTGCTCGAGAGGCAGATTGTTGAGGGTGAGCGCTGGCGGTAGTGGTAAGAGCAGGGTTGACACGGGACATGGGCGGCGTGGTTACCGGACATAACAAAATTTTGGAAAAATCCGGGAAAATTGAGCTGATGATGAACCACCATCATGTCCGCTTTCCATGAACTCTGGCCTGGCAATATTCCGCAACAATCAAGTACAACAGGTATATTCCATATCGAGGAATTCTTTCGAAAAGGCGACATCTGTCGATGACGGCTACATGGACGGGTCACGGAGGACGCATCAAGGTAGCACACGCTGCGCTTGAATTGAACGTGGGGGAAGCCTGGTTAACAGAACTCAACCCATCACCTGGGCCTGACTCCCAAAAAAAGCAATTGAACGAAAATGGGTACGTACGTATACCACGTATAGGTTTACTGACTTTAGGTCAATTTCAAGAAGGGCGAGTAGTTGCCGAGATTGTGACCGAGTGGGAGAGAATCCTTTTGGGGGTACCTTGTGAGGATCCTAAATCCTATGCAGAGATCTCAACACGTTCCAGGATAGACTTCTACAACCAGCCTTACCCACATCTTTTCATTTTCGAAATCCATCCTAAATGCCCTATAAAATCCTCTCCCGACTCGACTCCATATCCTCACCACTCCCCCTTTCTCAGTCCTACTAAAACATGTCTTCAGCGCCTCACGCTTGCGTACATTTTGTGCCTTCGGCCAAATCTCTGCAAAAGTCGACCGCGTCACTCTTCGCACTTTCACTGCCCTCGCCCCGGTCGTGGCTCGCAGCGTTCGGTATGTAAGACAAATTCTTTATACAAATACTCTCTGATCGTCGTTCTATAATAGCCCGCACATCGATATTATCAGTGCTCAACGAAGCCATAACCAACGGTCACCTCACCATATCCGACTCTGAAGGCGTACACTGCTATGGCCACTACAAGCCTGGTTGCAATGACGTCTACCTCAAAGTCAACGACAGTAACTTTTGGGTCCGTCTGATGCTGTATGTTTTTCTTCATTCATATGAACAAGCGTATGAAGCTCACACTCCCTTTCAGATCTGGTGACCTTGGCTGTAAGATCTGCTCACGCTCGCGACTTATTGACACGATCTCACCATGTTCATAATAGTCAGTGAAGCATACATGGTCAATGACATCGAAGTCAGCAGTCTCAAGGGCGCAATGGATGTCAGTTATTTTTGCTCACGCTATGGTTCTTGGTCCGCTCAATGTCCATTCACAGCTCTGGCTCGATAATCAAGCTGCCATGGAAGAAACACTCTCATCAACAGTCGCCCGCATTTCATCGGCTCTATCCGGCTTGTCGAACCGTTTCCTTGGTCAGACGAAATCACAATCTCGTCTCAATGTTATCGCCAGTTACGACCAATCAAATGAACTCTTCAAGGTATACTAACTCATACTACGACGTTCGAACTCGATGCTTACCACTTGTTCAGGCTTTCCTCAGCCGAGAAATGATGTATTCGTGCGCACTCTGGGGTGACCCTGAAGGAGGCGTTAGAGGTGACCTCGAGATAGGCCCCACTCCGGGAGACCTGGAAAGTGCTCAAAAGCGGAAAATACACCACGTCCTCCGGAAGGCCCGAGTAAAACCCGGTCATCGTATCTTAGAGTTTGGAAGTGGTTGGGGTGGACTTGCAATCGAGGTCAGCTGCATTGCATGATTGAGATGATCTATCTTTTCTGATATCTATTTCAGGCTGCCGGAACATTTGGTTGCGAAGTCGATACCTTAACTCTCTCGATCAAGCAAAAGGAGCTTGCAGAAGAGCGAGTAAAGGCAGCTGGTCTTCAGGACAAGATTCGCGTCCATCTCATGGATTATCGCGATATACCTGCTGAATTCGAGAAAGCCTTTGATGCTTTCATCAGTATAGAGATGATCGAGGTACGTACCACCTCCCTCTACAACCTTCAGGCTCTGATCTCCCGTTTCTTCTTTCAGCACGTTGGCACCAAATACTATAACACGTATTTCAAACTTGTCGATTTCGCGCTCAAGGAACGAAATGCTACTGCTGTAGTAACATCGTCAACATTCCCCGAGTGCCGTTACAGCCTTCATCAGTAAGTCTGATTCTAGTCTTCAGAGCAACACGATATGAACCATCACCCTCCCTCTCAGATCCGAAGACTTCATGCGCCGCTACATGTGGCCAAATTCCTCTCTCCCAAGTGCCACGGTTCTTGCTAACGCAGCGCAAGCCGGATCACAAGGGAGATTCACCTTGGAGGGCGTCGAGAATCACGCAGCTCGTGAGTACCTCAATTTGACATCAGTTGCAAGTCTAGAGTTGACCTGTTTGATAGATTATCCACGAACGCTGCGTGAGTGGGGAAGACGCTTAGAACGGAACATGACACCAGAAATCATCTCGAGAGAGTACCCCGAACTTGCCGAACCCGCAAACTACGAAGTGTTCTTGAAGAAGTGGCAATATCTATTCGCTTATGCCGGCGCTGGTTTCGCCAAGGGCTACATCACTTGTCATATGCTCACCTTTATTCGTCAGGTTAGTTTTGTCTTCTTGGCTTTCCGATGGCAAGAGTACTGATGTTCTTTTCTCTAATCAGAACGACATTCCTGAACTCTGCGATTAAGCGACCAAAATCATTATTGCGTCCCCACCGAGACTGCACGTATTCGAAAATCCTTTCATCCAACTCTTTCGACCTCTTCTTTCGGTATATTTACGGCATTGACACTGATTCTTCGGCATTCTCATCATGGACTTTGTACTATGGCAAGACACGACAAGAATCATTCCCTGCTACTACTTATTTAATGCACCGCACATACTATACTATAACTTCCGTTGCTTGTACAAAGGAGATAATGTATTACCGCCTCTAGACCTTTACTTCTACATAGATCACTTACGATTCTCATGCTACCACTTATACCCACTTCACTACTACTACAGAATACACAAGGTTCAAATCATTGGTACCCGAAGGGAGTGGAGCGAACGTTCGAATTTAGAACATAATGCAAATTATGAAACTCTATCACGAGTGGAACCTGTTCTCCAGGAATAGAAGATCTCGCTGGAAGTACCAAGATTTCAACTTTCATTTTGCTAACATCGTAGATCTCCGTTAGACTTGGGACAAACTTGGAACTCATTGCTCACACACATTCATATCTTTTACCATCATGAACGTTCACAAGGGCATTGTGATACCTATCGTTGGTCGCGGAATTGTTCCGAGTGTCCTGCTGAGAGAAAGGACCTGGCCTCGAGGCTGAAGATTGCATCTACTGTGGGATAACAAACAGGCTGTGCTCTTGACGCAAGTGTTGCCTGACACGATGATTCGGACATGGAGAAAGATACAAGATATTCTCGAAAAAAACGAGTAACGGACTGGAAATGGACCCTATTATGCCGCCGAAAGGTGTCGGAACTACTGCATTCGCGGAGGACTTCACATTGACTCGAGGTTGAGATCGTCACGGGAAAAAAAAAACATGATATGAAATCATTACAACGAGGCAAGCGTACTGTCCCCAATTTCCCTGCTTGTATAGAAAACGATCGTACCCCCTCGCATCTCCTTATTGTAACGGCGTACATTTGAATGCGTGGCCCCTTACTACGATGAGAAGTCGAAACGACCCATGATACATCAAATACGTCAGGATTTGCAGGGACATTTTCGCCGTTCAGCGTCTTAACGAAACCAGGTAAGCCATCATCTTGCTCAGATCAGCACAATAACCCCAATAGCTGCTGATGGGGTCCTGCGGAATCCGGAATGACAAGAGCTTTGACGGAAAAGTCTTGTCCGTATCATGACTTCATTTGGAGTCCGAGTTTAAGGTGTAGCGAGTTCTTATGACCACTCATGGACTGAGGCTTGCACTTGTAATGACGGCTTCTCACATCCCGTAGCCCGGCGTTACTTGAGCAACATTCATAGAGACGGGATTGGAGCTGGGCGCTCCATCGCTTGAGGTATCATGCATACCAATCACATTCACGGGCTTCCTGCCCATGTGGCAATTGTCTCGACAAACCAGCAAAAGGTTGCCCACTGCCACGTTACTGTAACAAGATCACGAGAAGAATAGAATCACGGACCACGATTTGTGCATTCAGTTCCTGACTCCCAAGTAGCCTGATGATTGTGCCGTCGCCGCCGCCGCCGCCAGTAGTGGACCACTTGTTTGCTCAATTTCACATGAAGAACAAATCGCTGAGAGACTGACTCAAAGTCTGTAAGTGGTTAAAAGGTTGATAAACATAGTTTCCCTTGCAAACATTCACTATCGCATAAGGGTCGCTTTATTTGCCCTAAGTACTGCCGAAGTTCAGCTAAACGAACAAAAACGGAGGCTTTAGTGCCTCGAGCCCAAGACTGTGAGACTCCGGCTTTTTTTACGCGAACCCTTACGATTTTCTACTTGTCGCGTGTGGTTATTGCGATATTGAAACCTAGAGACTGATTCACAACCCTTAAGGAGCGACATTCTGATTGACAAAACGAAGGGGGCCATCTGATGGTTCTTCCAGGCGATGATTCGAAAGAGAAGATAGAATTGCAATCAGCAATCGAATCCCATACGGTAGCGTACCATGCAAGTGTAGAGCAACATGAAAACGAACGCAAAATCGAATGGATCCCCTTCGCATCAGTAGGTGATCAAATTTTCATTGCACCCTCGCCGGCAATCCTACCGAAAACGATAGCTTCAAGGAGTGAGGACCCGCCAAGCCTGTTTTCTCCATGTACGCCGCCGATAACTTCTCCAGCTGCGAAAAGCCCTGGAATAGGCACACCTTGCAAGTCAAGCACGTGTGCTGATGCGTCTATAGATACGCCACCCATCGTCTAACCGAACGAAACACTCGCTTTCAATAGAAAATCATCCGCAGAAGATAGAACTCACATAATGGACTACTGGCGTGATCTCTGCAACCAACAATGGTTGATTGATACCAATGTCAGTATGGCGATGATCGAAGTATACTGTGGCGGGAACGGCTCAGGGAGGGACCGGAATCATGAGTTATGTACAAGAACATACCTCTACCAAACGGATCTGATTCCTGTCCATCCGCATAAGACCTGAAAGAGGCGAAGGTAGCTGCAAGGTTTCCCGACGGCAAGTTTTTATCCCGAGTGAACTCGTTTCCATCAGTATACCTTTTCATTAATCCTTTGGAAAGGTAAAAGTCACCTAGCGAAGGACGGAGAATATTAGCCGAGCAGTCCCGAATACCACGCAAAATTACCGACAATGCGTCTTAAGAGTATTAGCGGAGTCTTCACCTAAGAGCAGCCAGATTGGGGACCTTCCAGCGCTTATTAATTCCAGCATCTTAGCAGTGACTACATCCCTTTTGTCTAATTCATTAGCGAAACGCTCTCCGTTTTTGTCGACAAGCATTCCGCCCGCGCCTCGAAGGGCTTCAGCGGCAAGAATCTTTGTCTTTGACGAGGGTGACTTAGGATCAACAAAACCTGCGGGATGATGGCAATCATGAATGATTGAAATTATTTCGAATCCAATGACGCACCTGTCGGGTGGACTTGTACTTGGTCTATATCGCAAAGAGCAGCCGTTCGTTTCTGTAAAGAGGTCGCAAGTTGAAGGCCATCGCCAGTGGCATGGTCACCGCTAGCAGTTGGCAAGTTTAGGAGATCAGGCCGGTGCCTCGAGAGGTAACCTCCATCAGCGAAATCTGCCGCGTAGCCCCTGTTACAGTTTCACATTTAGCAGGTACCAAGAAAAAAATGCTGTTGTGCCCGTACCCAGTCGTGAGTATTACCACATCCGCTCTTTCTGACTGTTTACCATCTGCTATCTCATATTGTACTCCTATGATCCCACCATCCTCATTTTCCAGGAGCTCGGTCGCCTTTGCGCCCCGAATCGTCTTTACTCTTTCCGGTTCAGATGCGGCTACTTGCTCTAGTTTCTTGATAAGAGCCGATGTCATCGCCCATCCGGGTGCTCCGCCTTGACCGCGATGCGTTCGCGGTATGCTATGTCCACCAAGACGGGAGACAATGGAAAGATCCACATTGAATCGCGTACTTAGCCATGTCAGAGCGGCAGCGGAATTAGATGTAAGTGTTTGGATGAGCTCTGGGCGTGCAAGAGATCCGGCAGATCGCTCTGTGTCATTATAGCTGCCAAATCATCCGAGTCAGTTTTGTGTGGATATCATTTCACTCGACAAACCAGCTCACAAAGCTTGGACGGAGTCCTCGATGTTGTGCTGCTTCTGAGCATCCGTCACTGCACCATTGATTCCTGAGCTTGCTTTCACAGAATTTCCGCCAAATCTATTGCCTTTCTTTCAGTCAACATTATAGCGGAAAGGATAATTTGGGCTTTACGATGGCTTCTTGTCGATCAAGATGACCTTTGCACCATGTTCCAATGCTGTATGTGCCGCAGTAAGACCTGCAAGGCCACCTCCGATCACCAAGACTGTGCGAGGGTTGGACATTGATCGTATTTTTAGCGAGAGAAGGAAGGATATAGCTGCTATTGTCACAGAAAATATAAGAACTTTGATGTGTCCAGATCCGTTCATGGGAACTTGTGACGTACCGGTGTTCAATTCTTTTATACACGTTCGAGAACTAGATCCTTAGTCCAGACCCCATCTTTTGTTAACGTCGGGAAGCATCGAGAACGCCAGAGAGCGACAGAGACAAGAGGGCTGGAAGCAGGTGGACGTTGGGACCGTCAGTGAGCTGGATAATTATGCAACGACAAACACAGCCACTCATTAATGCTAACTCCTAGCTCTAATCTAATTCTTGAGTTCAAACAACGCAAGGCCTAATAGGAACGAAATTTATGGTAATATACTAGTAAATAGTCCTACTGGTCCAACTTGATTTCCTATCTATTCAGCGTATCATATCAGGAGAAGATTCGACCATAGAAAACCTGAATACTCGTTTCAGCATCTCCAACTAACTATCTCTCTCAGCCATGGCAGACAGCTTTCGAGCATCTCACAAGAACACCCTCTTTCTCCGTCAATGGGGAGATATTTCCAACCCAATGAGTTGGCACTTCCAGCCTCACAATGAACGCCACAGCCTTCAGAGATAGGAAAACATCACGGCTACTGAGCAGCTCATCAAACGCCCGCCACTCATCCAGGGATCGAATCGGACCAAGTTTACTGGAGTACGTTTCTTACGCATTCTGATACCGGCGTGCAATTCCCGCAGAGAATGGTGTGGTACGTTCAACAGCTGACGCCGGGCGGCGCCTGTTAAACAGCGTGACCACAAGCCATTCCTGTTCATACAACAGCGAAAAGCCAAGGGTTTCGAGAGTCTCTAATTTGTACAATATTCTGGACTCGACCAGGTGGGCTGCAAGTCGTTAATCAGAACGCGAATAGGGAGGATACAAACGTCCAGCTTACCAGTGAGTAGATCGAAATTATTCTCCTTCACTATCTTAGACTCCGGAGTTTCATCCAACTCGAGTGCCGCAGGAACAGGGAACCCAGGAATCAGATACTTGAGATGAGACGCAGCGTGCCTGATAACTCTCTGAACTCTCCGTCACTTAGTGCCGTCTCCCAACTGACTTCGCACCACGAGAGGTAGAGAGCACGTAAAGTTGAGAGGTCAAATGTCGAACCAGGCCAGAGAATCAGCGCATCGATCTGCCGAGTCCAGGTAAAGCTCTCGTAGCCGTCGCTGTGTGCCACCTTCCAAACTCTGCTCTCGCATTCGGAGACCAGCTTCCACCATGCCAAACCCTTCGCCCAGTCCCGTGAACAGGCTCAAAAACGTGTTTTCGGGTAAGACAGAGCAGGGCAGGTATATCTGTTTCGCAAAGGGAGTCAACGATGAGCTGCTAGTCTTCATTTCCCCCACAAGGAAGCTTGTTGATGAAAAGTTCCTCCACACGATTCAACTTGGAGAGCATTCCTCTGCCAATCGGACTAATTCCCGTCAAATCCAACCTCCGCATATACTCGCACAGATAAGGCAAATCGTCTAATCGTCTTGTCCAGACGTCGGCTGAATCCAAGTCGAATGTGAGGAATGAGAAGAGTCTGAGTTGGGCTGCAAGGTGCCAAATTCACGAGATGAAACAAGGCGCCTGGAAAGTGCTATCATTGACCTCGTTCATTACGAGTGATACAGTTTCGAGCGGTATGTGAATATCTTATGATAGTGAGGGCGAGGAGACTTGGCGTTCAGATAGGTATCGGTCAGCGAGTTCCCAGGCGGAATAGAAGGCATTTCAAGGGATGGTAGTGGAAAGGAGTAATGTGAAGCTCGTGGCATAGAAATAGAGTGTGGTTTTTCCAGTCATGAGTCACATCTAGTCTCTGCGATAAGATAGAACACTCGCCAATCCTTTTAACCAGAACATTTTCCTCTGTACATACGTGCGCAAGGCGCAATTGGCGCATCACAACAGCAAAGTAGGATGTCTTGACATTATGACAGTGGATCTTTCGCTGTTTTTCGGCATAACGAGGAAGCTCTGCCTCTTGTGGGTGACTTGATATCGGTCCATGCATCGCAACGGTGGGAAGTGAATACAGCTGGAGGGTGTTGCAAGTGTTTAGCTGCGGCAGAATGTATCGGACCCAGCTCATTCTTCTCGCCGTGGAGACATGAACATTCGTGCTTTACATCGTTGGAGCACGGTTAACAATGACTCCGGGGTCGCATTTATCGCGTCAATTAAATGTTTAGCACAGAGCGTGGGCTCTTCCTTCCGTGGACTCTTCCTTCCGTGGATTTCAATATCAAGCACACCTCGAAGATTTCAAAAGCCATGTATAAGCCCTACACAACTTTCCAACGCAGTGGGATAATACTTGGGGCTTGAGGGTTTGTACCGTGACCTTGAGTTGAGTCCGCGCCGAGTCACTGTCAACGGTCGTTGTTGAGAGGTTCAAGAATTAGTCAGCGTCTATCAAGTTTCACTCATCTACAATCCAGTACTTGACTTTCTGTAGCTTCCCATATTTTGAGCTTGAATTCTTGCTTTTCTACTGCCCGCTTCGCCGGGCCAGCCATTTTCAAGCACTTTTTTGAGGAATGGGAAGGAAGAAGAAGGTGAATGACGAGGTATACCAGGTCGGTGAGTACACGTCTTACTGTTTCGCATTCGGGGATATTCATCCTCAATTCATTCCAGAGGTGATCAAGGCAGCTAGAGTGAATGACGAGGGTAAATGGGTGAGTATTGTTGTCTCTGGTTTTTTAAACTTGCTAAAGACAATATAGGAATATTACATCAAGGTAGTGAATCGTTCGCTCTCTTAGTGAAAGCAAAGCCCTTATCACACGCAACTTCGACAGTGGGCAGGATATGATGAAGAACATGACACGTATGGCTTTTGGAAAGCGATGTTCATAGTTGTCTGATTTCTTTCAGATGGGAGCCCACGAAAGGCATTGAAGAGAACTGTAAGCGGCTAATCGGAAGTTTTTGGGGTCATATAGGGCTAGATAATAAAGATTACTTCCCGGGTGATGAGTTCTGGGCAAAGAAAAAATGGATTAGTGCGTGAAGCTCCGTCTGAAATACTTGGTATGTTAAACTTCACATTTACAGAGCAAGAGACAGAGCGGTTCCACGATGAAAACAAGAAGAGTGAATCAGTGGTATGAACTTGCAACGTTAATCCCCACTTTGTATCAATTATTTTCCATTCGGCAGTCAAGGAGACAGTCAAAAGCCCGTCTAGATTCGGAAGAAACCAATGCATCCTTGTCTAAAGGAACCAAGGGTAGCAGGGGCAAACGCAAAGCCGAAGTGGTGAGTTTTTCGTTTACTGGCGTATTATAGCAGGCTCCTGATTCACCATTCTAGAAAGTAGAGTCATCAGATGACGAGGCACGACTTAATCCACCGAAGAAACGACGAATCACGACGCCAACAGATGATGATAGTGATGACGACGTAAGCTCATCTAAAGACATATTGAATCCATTGAATTCTCATCCTGGTCTTTGAAAGACACCACTCAGAATACGAACCTTGTCTCAATCCGCCTTAAAGGTACTCTCATTTTGTGTGCTCAGAAGGAGAAGATAAAATTCATTTTGATAGGAGAAGGAAAAGGAAACAGCTCTCGAGGTAGGCAAGAAATGGGTTGTTGAGAATTCCTAAGTTAATCATCTCCCGTTAGCCCTCAGTTTCAAGGCAGGAACCGGCTGAAGATGATCCAGCCTCACTCTTTTCTGATGACAATGCTGTCTCGCCGGAATCAAATCCAGCAAAACCTCAACCCCTCACCTCGAAACCTTCAACATCCCATTCTGCACCAAAACGGCTTAGGCCCCCTCCATTATCTATACCGAACAAAGAGGGGACAGAAAGTGGACAAAAGTCGGCAGGAGCCCCACCAAGTGCCAAGTCCGCTTCCCAGTCCACTACGAATGCACCGACCATTTCTTCAGCTACGACCGGATTCATCAAGTCATCTCGAAGGCCACATCCAATTCCTGATGAATCGACGGTGGCTTCGGGTAGCAGTCTTACCACAAAGAATCGTATAGCTGAATATGCCATGCGCCCGATCAATCCCAAAGCCCAGGAAGAAAAGAAATCCAGCGATGCAGCTCGTCGACCCAGTTTGCTCTCAACAAAGAAGCAAACCCTGAGTCAACTCAGTTTCAAGAAAAAGGCTCCAAGTATCACAGCCAATCCGACCATCACAGACGCGGACATGGCACCGAGAATACCCACCTACTCTCCCACTGTGCCACCCTACTCACCTGCATTCGCTACCACACCTGCTGGTTCACCGTCCATTCCTGCTCTGGAGCCAACAATGACGATGACATCCCTTAATGGAGCACCTTCACCTACCTCTACCCAAGGAGACATGGGTAGAATCCTTAGCGAGCCAATAGTTATGTCGCCTATTGCTCAAGATCAAGATATGGATCCAACAAGTCTGTACGACGATCAGCCGCGAATAGAGGAAGAATTTGATCCTGTTAACCGCGCATCGTAAGTGGTTATGATTCCTGTTCCTCAAGGAAGTTCCGCAACTAAACGTTGAACATTGTTTGCAGGAACGCTGCGGAAGCCTTCCTTCAATCCATTATGCCCGCGGCGTAAGTTTATTCGATGCTTCGTCCTTTCATCCGAGCTGAAGCGAAATCAATAATTTAGAATGGCTGCTCCACTAGAAGCTGAAACTGTACCTCAAGAGCAAGTAGATGAAGTAGTGGCACCGTCGAGAACATCTCTTGCCACCGCAGCAAGTCCATTAACAGCGCTCCCTGGCAGGTAAAGTTCACAATGATTGAAATCATGCCATCCACTTCATGAGCACCTACAGGATTCAGAAGAAATGGAAATGGACAGGCGCCATAGTCATGCAGCCGGCTCACGAGCCTCAGACACTATGCGAGGCAACTTTATTTGACACGGAACAACTGCAAAAGACTGGTATGCCGTTTCGCGTCGCGTTGCGGGAGGATGAGCCTCTGGTGTTCCAAAAGTATCTTCCCCTGGAAGTATTGGAAGGCATACTGTTGGCGTCTAACCCTATCGAAGCGGTTGCCTTCATGAAGGCTAAGGATGAGGATAACGCGGAAGCTCTGGGGAAGTGGGCAGGTTATCTGGTCTATCATAAGCAGGTATGTCTACACTCAGTTTCGTGATTGACCTGAAGTTAAACTCTCAATAGATCGCAATGGCCCGAGTTGAGCTGGACGGAATGTACGCCGCCAACATCATAGTCGCTTCCTCAAACATAAGGGCACTGTTACAACGACTTTCCGTACCTCTCGATCTCAAGAATGACGCACCGCTAGTTGCAGTTTTGGCTACATGGGCTTTACCTCGTGAAAAGCGAGCTGAAGACTGGAGATTACCGTTCAAAGATCGTTTACGTCTTGCTGACCAGATGAGAGCATTGGACACAGAGCAGGACTCGACGTTCCGGAGCGCCATGTGGGATGAAGGTGTGGAGGAGCGGAAACCCAATCTAAGAATGGCCGTCCGCATCCTGAGATACCCGAGATGGATGCATGATCATATGATTTCAGGCCATGAACGGCAATATTGTGTCTGGCCACCACCTGGACAGAGGGATGTTACCATGGAGCGGGAAGTGCAAGATTTGATGACGATCATGAAGGAGTATCAGAACGCTGAGTACAAGAACCTAACAGAAACAAATGTTCGAGTGGTATTCATTCACTCAAAGGCGCGGAAGACCATTGGAAAGATTCAAAATCTGATCGAGTGGAGGGCAAAGAGGATCGATACGATGTTCGTCGTATTTGGGTCGTGTTCAGTACCGTTGCATGGGAACGATTGGCGTAGAGGTTTCTGGGAGATCTACCCTATTGGTAAAGGACTTGTGCAAGAGAGAGAGATAGACAAAGGCTGACTTGGTTTTGGCAGGTGGCGTGCTCACCTTCACAGCCCATACGCTGTTCAATGATGCGTGCCAAATCCTGCACAAGGTACGGCAAATTGGTATCCATCAGCTCTGGACAGGTTATATTATCCCTACTGTACTTGGAATGGCTGTGAGGCTTGCGTACGAAAAAATAGATGGGGATCCATTGAAAGATTATGATGAGTGCGTCTTTTTTCGCTAAATTATCCGTTGTCTTTTCCCTGACATGGTGCACAGGGGTCACTTCCCATTCCTGTTCCTTCTTGATGCCATAGATAATGGATTCTTTGGTTTGCTACGAGCACCGCCTCAACCCCAGGACGAACGGGAACCCACCGACCAGTGGATAGGCGCTCAAATTGACCAAGTAATTCGAGATCCACGTGATACACTCGAGTTTTGTCTGGCAGAGTTTTCGAGCAAGTACGACAATGTACCCGTCGAGAAATGGAAAGTAATCCTTGAAGAGGAAATCTCAAATGATCTAAAACAGATGCAAATTCAGCCAGGGCTGATGGAGGAGTATCGAAGGTTCGTGATCTTGTGTGATGAGGAGAGGGAGGATACCGATTTACACGGGGTACGCGCATTATTTTCTTCACTCTGGAAGGGTTCTAACTGAAAATCCTAGTTGGAATGGGTCACTCCATATTCCTTTGAGTTTCGTGATGATTTCGATAACGGCACACCACCACCCGATTCACCTACTCTCTGATTTCTTGCACACCATCTGTGTACAGTTGCATCCCTGAATATGTTTCAATAGTAATAATACCTTTCTTGAGCTTAAGTGATGTCAGTCCAATAAGGGCAATTGCTATAAATCGCATTAATCGAACGGGAGTAAGTACAACACTTTCATTGCGTGCGCGATAGACTTGGATATGGGACTGGAAAGTAGGTAGTTCCACGTAAAACTGTTGGGTATGTGTTACAGGTTGATGTCTAACAAGTTGGAAAATGAGAGTTGGAAAATGAGAGTGAAAATATGTGATAGCAATAGTGAAAAAGTAAATTATATCATTAAATGAACGACGCCTTGAAGGAACACCATCGAGAAAGCTGAATCATAAAAAGAAGAGGCATGATGTATGATGGCAAAAGAAAAAAAAGGTCATGATGGGAGACGAGTTGGGTCAAGCTTTGCGACCCATGACTGTTTCTCTTTCAGATTCGGAGCCGCGAGTGCATGAGAGTTGGAAGAAGTGAATAACGTGAACGAAAATGGTTTCTGGGGTCAAAATAAGTTGTCGTTATTCCTCTAAATAGCAAATGTTTTGCAACTCACCCCGAGAAGCTGTTCCTTTTGCGGGTCACTCTCGACATTGACACCCGTGAGAGTGACAACGCCGACCTCCTCGAGTTCGTTTGAATGCGTGTACATGTGCAAATAGGGCCTGATGGCCAGAAATAAGTCAATCAACCAAACCTCCCGAGGGTCGTTAGCTGAAATGACGCACCGCCTGAGTACAAACCACCGTTTCTCCCAGACACTCTGCATGGCATCTGTCAAGATCAGAAGATGTCCCTTCTTGGTGGAACCGTCACTGTAACGGGTTCGTGTGTCAAAAGTCTGAGAGCATCAATACCCCAGGGAAGCACTCACCTTCGTGTGATGATTTTAGTCTCTGATATCAGTTTAATCCCCTCCAAAGACTCGATGCTCGGCGGCTTTTTACTGGTCGTACTCTCTTCATCAGAAGGTTCCTGACTCAGGACAATCTGACAGAATGACAATAAATCCAGGGAAGGGACATTCGCAACATTTAGAACAGGACTTACGTCTCCTTGATGACCGAACCGTCTTTGCCATAAATCGAGGGACTTTTTCACCAAGTGATCAGCTCGCCACGCGAGGGCATCAGGTTGAATCGGCTTTGAAGGCGCGGTAGCCAGAATGACGCGAACGGCTTGGACATCTGCCGCGCGCCGTTCCATCTGTACCAATCTGGAATAATCTTCCACAACAGAAATTCCCCGAGGTTTCCACACCCCCAATGCTTCTTCGCCTCGAACGTACTTCTCAGCGGTGTCAAGGCGCCACAGATCTTTAGGTGATCGTGTGAGAGGTGGCGACAGCCGAACGTGGAAAAGACTGCTCGACTTGGTTAAAATCTTGGTCGATCCAAACAAGTTGAACAGCTTCGATGGTGGACGCGCATCTCGCGTGGCAACGGAAACGGCGATATCCATGCTAAACTGTACCGGGTCCGCACATGTTTCGACGGCAACAGCAAAATTGAGCTGAACCAATATTCGCTGATTGGCTGCCGTGACTCTATTGAGAAGGGTCGAGTCGTGCACGCTCGAGTCCCACAGGACCTGCCCAGATAAAGCACCTGTGCCATCAGGCTTGAATTCTACGGTCTGGTCCTTGAGAAGGGGTAACGTCACTAGTGCCTTGGACTCGGACTCGTGGATGCGTCCCTTTGGATCCAATAACCTAACGTTGCCCATCCTGACCTTGGTCAACTCAATCCACGGGAACTGCTGGCCCGAGTTGGATGATAAAGTTATGACGACGCGACGTTGTAACCCTTGGTGCAGTGAAAAGCATCCTGGATCAAGGGATCCTTGTGAGATAACGGGTACGGGAACATATTGCCCGTCGGGGGCCAATTCACAGAGTTGGACCCAAGTTGCAATGTCATGCGCTTGTTCCACCACGAAATCGGTCTCTGATCGCCGCATGGGAGGTGCACTCGCTGACCGGCTCTCGGACGCGGGGCTACTCGAGCCTGACGATCGCGGAATAATCTTTTGCTCCCTCATCTCATCCCAGCGCTCAAGACGCTCGAGGTAAATGGGAGTGACGGATGCAAAGAATTCAATTGGCGCATATCCGTTTCGAAGGTGAGTCAGGACCTTGCTTGTGGCAGCTATTGAGAAGCTCCGTCGGAACTTCAACTCGGAAAGGGATGAAGCTTCAAGATCGATGGCGGTTGAAGGGAAAACTTCTTCGGTCCCTATGCTCGGACCAACGAATGAGGAGAGTCGAACCTGCAAGTGGACGGAACCGAAATCGTGGTGAGATAGGCCTTTGACGGAATCTATGGTAAGGAAAAAGCTGAGTTTGCTTCCTGCGGGAACAATGCCCGGCACTGGAGATGCGGACCTAGTTGGTGGTGCTGATGAATGTCTAGATGGTGCTACAACATTGACCAGTTTAAGATCTATGCGGCAAGAGCCTATAGCCTCCGATGTATAACGACAAAATATGGGAACAGTCGACGTGGATGAGAGACGCCGGGATAAGGGAGCGAGAGAGATCAACGCGTTGCCGATAAACGAATATTCGGGAGGTGGGGAGTCGTAAAAGGCTTCGTCTGAGGAAAAGTGTTGGGTATAAGAAGGTCTATCAATATATGTGGTGAGATTCCGCATTCGTTGGAGCTGTTGTTGCAGGCGATCCAGGGACCAAACATATACTGCAGTATGCCGTTTATCGAGGACTTTGACAGCAATCGACGGCTGCGTTGCAGAACGAAGGACAGGGTCCGACACATCTCCAAATTGGTCGAGTCCGGCTATAGTATCCACTGAGGACGCAGGTGCAGCTAGAGAACCGCCTGACGAGATGGCAAAGTTGTATGTCACGTCTTTTCCGAGCTCTTTGCTATATTAAATGGGTACGTTAGCTATGCGCTCATGGGTAAGGGTAAACCAAAAATAGAGCCCAAACCTGATGATATTCGCTTCCTTGACCAAAACTGCATTCGAAAGTACAGCTTCAGCCATTGAGAATGAACGATGCGCTCGCCACTTGTCCAAAACTTTTCGGATGAGTCGAAGTTGTCGTGCAGTATATATCACCGGCTCAAACTGCTCCATCTCCATGTCGATTTCCCCTCGCGCACGAGCATCTATCATTCTCTTCATCTGCATCCTCACGAGGCGCAGCTGGTGCTCCATATGATCCTTCTCCACCTTGAGATCCTCGGCCTCTGTCGAAGACTCTGCAATAGCTTGCAACCTATTCTCCAGCTGATTCTGAACATCCTTCAGAGGTCCATCTCCCATCTCTGGACTATCATGATGGCTAGACGAAACATCCACACTCGTATCATCCGTAGTCGCATCGCTAGAAAACGGCCGACCAGTCTCACTCCAGACATCATCGACCTGGCTCAAGCTGCTTTCCGGCCGTCCCTTTAAATGATGCTCTCGTAGAGTCTTTGCCTTGGTGACCTTTTCAAACAGCTTGTTCAAGTCATCGTCTGGAAGACTATCGAGCGTCGGATCTAAACCAAGACGAGCAAAGGCTGCTTCCCGTTGAGCAAATGTCCAATCCACATCGTCCTGGTCTATTGATGAGACTGGAGAGTCTGGTCGTGTTGCCGGTGAAGCGTCGCCACTGTTCTCTAGATCACCAGCTGTGACGCTTAGAGCTAGATTTGATTTCATCGTAGCCCGATCACGTTGCTTGCGTATTTCCTCTGGGTTATTGAACCGAAAGACATGGTTGTCGCCTAAGGAATACAGAGAGAGAGAGATATTGAGGAATAGACCAAACGAGGTTAAATAAGCGAGCGGTGCAAACCTAAAATGATACGGAATCCCGAGCGAAGCTTTTGAGGCTAAATTTGGAGAGAAGGTTGGAAACACGAATACTTCTCATGGCTTTAGAAGGCTCACTTGATCGGGGGCTACTCGCTTTCCGTTCAGGAACTAGGAAGTAAGGAAGAAGGAACTTGAGTACACAGCATTGTGATAGAACTTTGGGAAGCACTTACGGTGACACTATCTGGTAAAGCGTGAAGCATAACTTTCCCATCTGTGTTCTCAAAAAAGCAATGGTCCTCGAGGATGTTGTCTCCACTTAGTCGAATGGCTGCAGGCTTGACACTGTCCATGCGGCCAACCTGGGATGAGGGTTGTATTCAGGCATGCATCGATAGGAGCAAAAAGAGGCAACCTACCACTGTCTTCCCGGGTTTGAGCTGGTAAATGAGACACTCGCTCATCAAAGGATCTGCAATACCATATCAACTTACTGAATAAACACTAAAAAAAATCAACCAACCTTCATTCTAATTGCAGGAGGATGCGTCATAAACCGGTGAGATGACATCCAGCTTGAAAAATCAAACAACTTTTTTCTTACCAGGTTCACCAAATGAGGTATCTTTTTGCAAAACGACGTCAGTCTTACCACATATATATTACTCTGTGGGCTATGCTCACCTTCTTTGGAGTATGCACGCCAACCATGTTCTTCTCGACAGAGATACCCAACTCTTCTAGCGCCTGCTCACGTTCCTTCTGAATCTCCTGCGTCTTCTGTAGCTTCTCCTCCCACGTCTCGTTCAAACTCTGCATCAGCTTCTCACTTGCTTCCATCTGCTCCTGCAATTCAGCTTTCGTGACTGTCTTGATACGCCCATCTTTCGTCTGATACGTGACTTTCTGCTTCTCAGGGGGAACCTTGGGATCAAAGGTATCTTCGCCTGCCGAACCAGCGACACGAGCTGTAAAAATAAAAAAGGGGGGAGGGATATTGGTCAGAATGTCGTCATAACACGCGCGCACACAGCACTTGTTGGGACTTGCCTCTGAGCATCTCCAACTCCTCCTTGAGCTCACGAACAAGTTTCGCATTAGGATCTTCGTTAACGACAGCCTTGTTCTTGATCTTCTTTGCTTGATCAGCATACCGCAGAGTACTAAGTGTTTCTTCGTAGTCTGCAGGAGAGATGGCCGCAATCATCGCCGTCTTGGAATTTCCGCCCAAACTATCCTTCAACAGCCATGTCAAGACCTAGCATGAACCGTTAGTTGATGTAGAGTGTCGATTTTCTTTAAAAGAGCCACATACGGAATCACGATAGGGAACAAATTCATCTCCTTTGCCCTTCTTTCCCTTCTTCGTGTCACTGGCAGAGCTTGCAATAGCAAGCGAAGAGATAACCTTTCCTAGTGTAGTGAGCGATTTGTTGATGTTGGCACCTTCTTTCAACCGTTGTCCGGTGGCGCCTGTAGAATTGGCTCGCTCGGATCCAGCCAAGTCGACCAAACTAGCGATAGTTCCAGTCAAAAAAGTAAACAATACACATAGAAACATCTTACTCACTTGATTCGTGATACTTTCTCAGTGTCTAGATTCGTGTCAACATCGTGCCTTTTCATGGTCAGGATGAGGGTGAACACGGCATGTGAACGCGAAGATCTGCCAAAGAGAAGTTAACATCAATGCTAAAAGAAAACTATTGTTGTACACGCACGTCTCGTTCATATTCGTCGCAGCGACCGTTCGCGCTTTATTTCCTTCATCCATGAGCGTCATCATTTCATCGTAGCTGCTCACTACGAGCTTGGATAAATCTTCCACATATGGACCCAGACTCGGATGTTCTCGAACTCGAAGATTTCCAGAGTTCTTTGGATTGAGAAGATCCCGGACTTTTTCGTTGTAAATCTAGCAACATGGATGCTTGGTGAGTTTGTGAAAGGCGACATTTTTCAGGTTGCATACTTCAATGTAAGAAACTTCGACGGTAAAGTTGACATTTGGATCCGCTGCTTTTCGATCTTCGACTCGGGTGAATAATTCCGAACATGTTAGCGGGATAATACCCTTGTCGGGGCCGTCTGTGGAGAGGGTGTTACTGTGAAGAAATAGATAGAGAGAGAATCTCAAAGACATACACCCCATCATACTATGGAGAGTAGTTAGCATCAGTACTCTTGTATAGAATATTCCCAAACGCACCTATACGACTTGCCAGAACCTATTCCACAAACAAAATTCAGTCTTAAGTCCGCAACACTACACAAGCGTCAAGATCTCCGTACCAGTTTGTCCATCTATCAGTAGAAAAATAATAAGTCGGCGAAAAATGATGTATATTAATGCGACTCACAAGCCATGATACACGCATTAAAACCCGCAAACCCATGGTCTAACAACTCCTTCCCTAAATCATCGTACAACGTCTGCTGGGAACAATAACCAGGATCATCCCTCGGACCAGCAGACCAGTAACTCTTGTCGAAACTGAACGCCATTGTCTTCCTCTCTGTAGCGCGTTTGACATCCTGAGCAGAACCAGCTTCTGGGGGGTCGAGGAAAGTTTGGTTTCCTTGCATTCGAATGAGTGGCTTTGCGCCTCTTCCAAGCTCTATTAATTTAAAAGGAGAACGGGTGATTCTGAATTCCTGGGATTTTCTTTGAGCATAAACTTTTTTAGACGTACCTCGCGAGTTGAGGGGTCTACATCGCACGACGACCTTGATGTTTCCACCGCCAGCCTCTGCCATTTCTAGGGTAATAGGAAGACAGCTTTACAGCAAAAGGAACTTGCCGCACGCTCTTGACGAGGTTTGGCGATGAGAATGAATGAGATAGAAAAATATCTTTGTGTGTGGAGATGGTCAAGGAACAACAAATGCGCGCGTTACTAGGCAATGGCTGTGCTATTTCCTAAAAAGAATCACCCGCGAGACGCTGCAGGCGCACATGGAATTCACGTCAACACTGGTGAATGCCGGCGTATCGTCGTTCTTACGACCTTATAATAACATGTGCCCAGGGGTACTCGTAAGTAATACATGACAAGCAAGTTTGGAGTTTTGAGATTGCTGAACCACTCGGCACTGAATGCATCCGAGCAATCTAGTCCTCGCTTTGCCTTCATCATCGGGGAATTACTCACCAGCGCTCACTAAAGTGAAAGGGAGCATTGAACGATGCATAGTGGACGTCACATACGGATTGCGAGCTTGATTAAGACTATACTAGTACTGCCGCTACAGTATGACAAGTTTTTCGCAGTGTGTACATCTAAGGAAAATTATTCCAAAGTAGGATACCGGGTTGTCAAGTCCAGCATGGCCTCCTCAATCGGACCCATAGTTTGAGTCGGCGTTAAGGGGTTAAAAACAACACCTCGGAGCCGGCAGACTGAAAAAAGACGGTTCAGCCACAATCGTAAAAAACTACCAATAGTAAAAACTTGCTATTTCGAACCGGATGGTCTTTAGGTGGGTTGCATCGCCTCGTTTGCAGTAACCGTAAAGACGGTAGTACGTCTTCATTCTCTAGGTACTGCCCAAGCTCATTACAAATGATATCTCCAGTGCGAAGGTGATCCCAGAATATGAGTCGTTCTATCGGTGCGGTCGTTCGCACCAGAGTATGGAGGAGAAGAAAGAAAGAGGAGATATCAAGAATACGAAGGGCCGTGAGCTGTAAAAAAACATCATCGATCGATGGCCGTCTAGGAGGCATACTAGAGGTAATGTATCCACCCGAAGACGTGAGATACAGCTCGCGCAAATGTGAAGACCATCGGCCCAGACTGGTCTTCAGATAAGGCGCATGGAGCTGGGCATGCCAATTCCGGTAATGGATACTGAGAGCCTCTACGCATGGCGCGAGGACAGTAAGATTGGGAAGCATCCCATGCTCGGTGAATGTGATTGCATTCTCCATGAACCGAACTTGGCGTAGATTTTGGTTGGGAGATGATGGTGTGCTGCTTTCCGAGTCGAAAAATGTATCCTCTGTATTCCATCCGTGTGGGTCCAAAAGACGACTTCGTAATCGAAACTCGTCGCTTTCATCGCAAAGAACGGGCCCATAAAATGAAAGATGACCTAATCGAGGCCATCTTGGTAGATTCTCCACAAAATTGCGGGATTGGCATAGTACTAGGTCATCAGACCCTTCTTCCGAGTCGGAGCGCGAGAGTAGAATCTCTTCCAACTTGGTCCCCAATTTGATACCTCCCATCAAAGTATTAAAAAACCCTCCACATCCGGTCACCCAGATTTTATTAACGTTTGGACATTTGGCGATAATTTTTGCGTGGATGTGCGCAGAATCCTGAGAACGTTTGAAAATTAGGGTCCCAAGGCGAGCTCCACGCACCAACGCAGCAATATCAGGATGATTTTCCAGCGTTTCCAAAAGATTTTGGCTTTTGAGATGGCTGTTCGCTGCAATTGTATGATAAAGATGTCGGATAGCGACATTGTGCCAATGATGGTTGACAAGAAGTAAGGCATGATATGCATACTGTGGCCGGAAATCGTCCCAGTCTCTGCTCTCTAGGAGAGTAACAAAGACAATATCGAGTATTTCGGGGGGCAACATCGAAGAGTGGTGGTTCTGTGTCAAGCTCAGTCTTGATCGGATCTGCTGTAAATCAATGCCAAACATCCGCTCAATGACCCCATCCAACGTTTGACAGTATACTCAACCCAAACAATATATACATAGCGGCCTGGGCTCAAGTAGTGGTATTCCAAAGTAATATCGTTATTGGAACAATGCAGTAACGAACAAGTCCATCTCTTCCTCCTCCTATTTACTGATTCTTCTTATCACCCGCATTGAATCCCTTTGGCGTAACCTCGATCCTGAGTGGACTTTGGATACTTGCCAAGGCAGAGATACCAAAGTACAAGACGGGAAGGAAAACAAACACGACCACAAGAAGTGTGACAATGAGACCTGGAGTGAGGAGTTGGTAGTTGTGCAAGATTCCTTCTTTATTTTCTTGCGGTGCAAATGAAGAAGAGGGTGAGAGGTCGAGAACAGGACGGTCGGGCGTCATGTCCTGTTGACGCTTAAAATGGTGGTTGTGAGACGAGCCGGTGTAAATCACAAGATGGTTTTCGAATGGAAGGTCGGAGAGTGTAGAGGCGATAACAGAGTCTAAATGATAGAGTTAAGAGTGAGTAGGTTGAGGATCCAGAGTAGACGAACCGTGCTGCATCATCACGTTCTTCCTGTTTCCCTCTATTTCAGGCATGCTCACAACAATCACAGACTTCTCTCCACTCCTATATGAGCCTTCTCCCTGACCTGGCGCTGTGAAAACGAGCCTGGAACTGCACCTCTCCGAGACAGACTCTGCAAAGGTCGCCAGGTTGATAGGGGAGTCAGAGTTCGGTATGTATGCGAATTGACGCGATGAACTCGCAGAAGACAAGGAACGAGCGACGTGAGACTCTCTTGGGAGATTTCGCAGGTCTGAAGCATGCAACTAGAGTCGGAAAAAAATTGAGAATTTCTGCTGATTCTTCAAGTTATTCTGACGCACCCCAGGATGTTCAATCAAAATCACAGCGTCATGAACGCATACATCGTCCTCAAGGAGAATAGTCTCATATATATGTGAGGAATGAACACCGGTTCCAGGGGTCGGTAAACGGTCAATAACGCTTGAACTGCCAACTGCTTTCAATGACGAGGGTTACTAGCAATTTCAGGGTTCTCTCACCTATAAGAAGACCAAGCAAGGAAAGGAGAGGTGTTCGAAAACGCCAGCGCCAGTGGCAAGGAAGAGAAGAGCAATGCGAGGCGTGTCATAGTCGTCGTTGTCGTTGTCGACGTCGAGGAGCAAGGTATGAACCGGCTGCGCAAGCGAACTGGTTCGATTTGCCTCGCCGATTTCCCCACATGTGATTATTCTGCAATAAAGCTGAGCCGATCCTCGAGTGTTTATTCCGAGTTCCGTACGTATTTTTGCTCTTTCTTTCGTACCACCACCATCATGTTCAGGACTGCCTTGTCATACTCAGCTCGTGCTGCCAGAGTTCGCCCCATTGCTGCAAATGCAGTCAGGTATGCAAACCCTCTATGTCTCAGGGAAAGGTGTATTGACGAGGAATGTCAGAGCGTTCTCCGCATCGAGATATTGCGGGTCTGAACAGCGTCTTAACTCTCTCGATGTCTTCACGGAGGAGGAGGAGATGATCCGAGAGACTGGTGGGCATACATTTTCTACGGGCGCCCTTTGCCTCTGTATTGACAAGTTACCATTTTACAGTCCAGCGCTTCGCGAACGATGTTGTCAAACCTAAAGTTAGAGAGATGGACGAGAATGAGATGATGGATCCAGAAATTATCAAGGGTCTCTTCGAGCAGGGCGTATGTCTTTGGCTACTCGTTACTTTGGCGTCACTAACATCACGCCGCTCTTAGTTGATGGGTATCGAAACCTCGAGTGCACACGGAGGTTCAGAATCTTCATTCACTTCTGCCATTGTTGCAATTGAAGAACTGGCCAAGATTGATCCTTCGGTATCCGTAATGTGTGATGTGCACAATACACTGGTGAACACTGTAATTCGGAAGTATGGCACGGAAGAGCAAAAGGAGAAATGGTTGCCGCCTTTAGCTACTGAGAAGGTATTTTTGGAAATAGACTGGTGGATACATACTGACTTGTTTCTAGCTCGGCTCATTCTGTCTGTCTGAGCCTGCCTCTGGATCGGATGCGTTTGCACTTCAAACAAAAGCCCAAAAGGTCGGAAATGACTACGTCTTGAATGGAACCAAGATGTGGATCACCAACTCGTACGAGGCAGACATTTTCCTCATTTTCGCCAACGTAAGCAATAATCGGTCATAAGCAAGTTGTCTCGGTTCACGAGTTCCTCTTTGTAGGTTGACCCCTCAAAAGGCTACAAGGGTATAACGTGTTTCATCGCCACGAAAGACATGGGGATCCAAATTGCAAAGAAGGAGCAGAAACTCGGTATAAGGGCTTCCTCGACGTGTACCTTGAGCTTCGATGATTTCAAGGTTCCAGCGGAAAACATAATTGGTGGTGAGGGCCAAGGATACAAGGTTAGCGTTCAGTATTCAAGTGATACGTTCCAAGTAACCTTTCTTTCCAGATTGCTATCGAAATTTTGAACGAAGGCAGAATCGGTATCGCTGCCCAAATGCTCGGTCTCGCCCAAGGCGCCTTCAACCTTTCCGTCCCTTACACCTACACCCGTCAACAATTCGGTAAACCAATTGGTACATTCCAGGGCATGGCGTTCCAGTTTGCCGAAGCGGCTACGCAAATCGAGATGGCGAGACTGTTGACGTACAATGCAGCGAGAAGAAAGGAGAACGGACTTAGCTTTGTCAAGGAGGCAGCGATGGCCAAATGGTGGGCTAGTCAAGTCGCACAACAGGTCAGTGGGAATGCGATTGAGTGGATGGGTGGTACTGGTTTCACGAGGGAGACGGGTGTTGAGAAGTTTTGGAGAGATTCCAAGATTGTGAGTCTGACCTGACGCGAAATTGAACTATGCTGACTTGCGTTGCAGGGTGCCATCTATGAGGGTACTTCGAACATCCAGTTACAGACAATTGCAAAGTTTATTGAGAAGGAGTATAAGCCTTGATGAAGGTGTAGTTCGCATTTGGTTACCGAGAAGAAACTATTTGTCCTGCACATGTACATTACGCACCGCACATAAAGGATATATCATATAGGGATATGATCAGAGTCCGCGGCCGATAACTCCGTTCCGGCGCTAAAGTTGCCGCACCCAGCGTCTCTTATCGGCACTTCCTTCTTTTTTGTCTCATATATATTATATTGATTGCTTTTTATCCGTACAAGTCTTGTATCGATACATTCTATCAGGACTTTCGCTTGCGAGGCGAACTAAGCCGAGGCTATTTACAATGGAATCATGTCTATCCTGTTCTAAAATTGACGTCAGAACCGAGGTAGTATAACGGGAGAGTCTGTGTGACGTGATTGCGTGACATGCGAGGTTACTCAGAACGATGAGTCTCGCCGACACCGACGACGTGCTCGCCATCGAGCTCGACGTCGCCCGTGTCGCCTACGTCTCTTATACTTCGACGAGCACAGCTGCAGCCCAAACTTCACGACACAAGCTGCTCCAATCTAACTCTGGAGGGCTTGACGACTGTTACATCCCGACTGTACAAGTCAGTGCTGCCGGTGCTGTATTATGGATTTTTCGCATTCTCCAGGCGAGTGCAGAGGTGGATGACATTTTGAAATTTCTGGGAAATTTATCCAACGAAGGACTTCAAAGTTCGTGGTCATATCTCCTCAAAACTCCTACCGTACACTAATATGGAAAGTATTTTTAGTCAAGGAGGAACCTCAACTTTTCAGCCCAGCTCATCTATACCCTTGCTCAGAAGAATGCTCGTATCAATCAAAACCTTGTTCACACTGCATAAATCCTCCTTCTACTTCATCGGCTCCTCCACGACCCCCAACATCATCAGCTTCGAGGCTACCCAGACGGTCTTTGAGAGCTGTATGGTCGGCATTCTTGCAAGCCGCCCGTGGGTCGATTATTGCAGATATAGCAACACGAGCAGAAAATAGTGCCTCTGGTCGTGCGGTCAACCGAATTAAAGACGGTTTTCTTCTGGGTCACGCGCCAAGTAGATTATCACCGAGGAGCGAGTGGACGGCGGGCTGGGAAGGTCGTATCAAGGGTAAACCCCTTGTATACACACATATACATCTTCATCTCACTGGGGAGAAGCTCATCATACATCCTACATTACATCCAACACCGTTTATTCCCCTTGCGGCCAAATCTCTACAGCAAGGAGCTCCGATAACCTTGCTGCCGTATGGAACTCCTGCATACTACCTTTCCACATATTCAGGACCCACATCAACCCTCGCCAAACAGTTTCGTGAGGCACTGCAAGGATGCGGTGTGTCTCTCAAATTCACAGCATATGTTATCATCTGGATACCGGTAGAAAACGCCCACGGGGAGGAGAAGGGCTTGACTGCGATATATCCTACTGAGCTATGTGTTAGCTTTATACCTACGCCAGGGACCGTACCTCCTCTGGTTCATCGCTCTACCACGAGTTCACCTATCTCCACCGCACCACCGCCATTTCCAACGACTGGACCTTGGACACCATATGGACGTTCCTTATTACCTACCATTCCAACACTTCCGCCCCCATTACAACCCTCTCCGACGGTGTTACATGTAGTACCTCCTGGTTTCTCGGCGCCCAGCCCTAATCCGGCTATCGTGCTTAGCGGAAGCAGTTATATTCCGACACCTCCGGCAACCACACTCCCAGTACCCGTCTCTGCGACAGTACCTACATCCCCATATTCAACCGGTCACCCCGTATCTTCATCTTTTCCGCCTCTCTTTCCCCCTCCTTACGCAATTTCAATAACACCGAATGAGCGGCTTTCCCTTGCCTTATCTCGTAGTTATTCGCTTACCTTCAAGGCAAGGCGGCAACGTCAACACAAGGCGACCTTCCATTCCGTGCAAACATCCCTCTCCAAGTCGCCAGATACGATACTGAGTTTGACGCATGCGACCGAAGCATCGGGGTTCGTCGATATGACGGCGAAGGAGAGGGAGAAGGAACGCGAAAGGTTGAGGGCTGGTGTCAGTGGACGTCAGACTCAGGATAATCAGAGCTCGAGCCAGGGCCAGCAGTCTTCAACGTCACAGACACGGACAGCCGCACCAACGCAGACTCAAGCAACGGAACCAGTGTCACACCCACCGACCATCCAAACACCCTATCCCAATATCGCACAGCCTGGTCCTAGCACTGCGCATCCGTTTCAACCTCAGCAGTATCCCCAGAGCACTTTTTATCCATCCCCTCCCGATCCACACGGAAGTGTGCCTCCTATACCTTTGAAAGTGGAAGTTTCTGACACTATCGAACAGCCAATCACAGGTCCTTCACAACCGGAGCCACCGCCACAGAAGATTGAGCCTAAAGATGAGGAATCGATGGATGTAGATGATGATGACTTGTTTGGTGTCTCGCCACCGCCATCAGCAGAGAATCCTGATCCTATTGTCAAAGACAGTCCCAAACCTGAGCCTCCTGCTGTGACTGAGACCGTTGATGTAAAGCCGGACGCTGAGAGAGACGATTGGGACGCGATGAATATGGATTGGGGTGCAATGGATAATATGAGCATGGATCTTGACATGGATATGGACATGGGCATGGGCATGGGCATGGATATGAGTATGGGTATGGATGCCTTTGGTTTTGGGTCCTCCTCTTCTTCATCCGAGTCGAAGACAGTCAGTTCGAGTTTACCCGTCCGACCACCGCTGCCCCCGCCACCACAGACACAGCCTTCTGTGAACGCTGCTGTTGTCACTGCGCCTGTTGCAGTACGTTCTGTCCCAACTACCGTTACCTCTGTCTCGATGACGAAACCCTCCTCATCGCTGAGCTTTGAGGATGACATTACGGATGATGACTATAATTGGTTTGATACTCATGATACGGGAGGTTCGGAAAGGAATGATAATACTTCTGGGTTCATGGGTATTAGTACTAGTGGTGGAACGAATGGTTCTCTAGATGCAGGCGCGACATTGTTCAGTGCGATTTCCACATCACATCCTTCAGCTCATTCTATCCAGCCTTTCTCGTCGAGGAGTATGCATCCTCCCCCAGTACCTCCTCATGCACACCATGGTTTTGGCTATGCACCAAGTCCTGCATCGACATCTGCTAGCCCGTGGACTTCACATGCCCATATTGGACATGGAGAGACTCCTGACACGATGGGAACACCTAGTGTTGCTATATCGATGTCTGCATCGGGAGATGCATTCCCTCTTTCACCTCCTGAAGAAGGCACTCCGAATATCATCGGGATGTTGGCCGGTACACCCCAGACACCGAATACCGCAGTCATTAATGTTACTGGTGGTAGATGGGGTAGTGGCTGGGGCGTACAACTGGAATCACCGTTTTCTTCGCCGGAGAGGAAGGCCTCCACGAGTACTCGTGCTACGGCAAACAGTCGAAGGCTGAGCTCGTTTGATCCTATACCCTTTGCCGCTAGCCATCGCCTAGCCGATGGCAAGTATACGTGCGGCAAATTCACGCTTCCCAGTCCACCACTAGAGGGGGAAGAAGCAGATAGTTATTTTTCAGCAGTTGGGGTCAAAGGCAACGCAGATACCAACGGGTCGTCGGGATTGAGTCCTGCATTAAAAGGTCTCAGGATTAATTATGATAAGAAAACAGATCCACGAATCGCCGTCGTTGCTCAACTGAGGCTTAGAGGCGTCAAACGAAAATCCACTGCATCACCAGCCCTTCCTGGTACTCGTTACATGTCCCCGCGATGGGTAAAGGAATGGGAAGAAGGTCTGAAGGCAACTCTGCCTATTAGCCCAGCCTCCATGAACGACTCGGACGATGATAACTCTGCATCGGATGACGAAGATAACGATTCAGATGATGACTTGTTCGATCTCGGTACAAGTACATCTTCTCCCACTGCTCCGGAATACTCACGGCCCACTACCCCGCTACCTGCGTATGTACCTCCTGGACCCACGCTTCTCTCAACACATTTTCATCATACACATCTTCTACCCCTGAGTACACCGCTGCGAAGTCCAGGCACTAGACACGAGGAGACCCATCTCAATAATCTTAGCGGTAATGGGTCATTAAATGCTGCTGCAGCTTCAGTTCCAACGCCTGTTTCACCCGCTGCTATGCTGGGCGCCGCTGCGGAGCAGTCAAAGAGCCTCGAGGCCACAGCTGAGATGGTCGCCCGAGAAGTTGTGGAAAACAGTCTCTGGGGAGAGATCTGGACAATGAATCACTGTTTCGGCAAACACTCAGACTTGAGCGGGACCGAGCTATGTGCTGTGTCTGATATGAGCATTGATGATGGTCTAAATGCATCTATGGGTCCGGAATTGGCAAAGCAACAAGTTTGGACTATTGATATACATGTAGTCAAGGAGCTTTTGAGCGGAGTCAGTGGGCTGAAGGGACCTTTAACCTTGGGGAACGTGTTTGATCCAGGTGAGCATCTCTCGCGTGCGTAGGAAAAGGCGGCATTAAAAGTCTATTTACAGTTATCCCGTCTGTGTCGGTACCTCACTCTCCTGCCCCCTCTACATCACACACAGTCCATCCTCTTCAACCACCTCACCTCGCTGTAGGTAAAGGTGATGGTGTGCTAGAGGTTCTGCCCACAGCACTGCGGTTCTGGGAGAAACTGGGTCTAGGTCCCAAGTATGGCCAGAAAAACGCTACTGCGTTCGTTCTCTTTGACGACGATGATGAATGGTGCCAGCAACGTGTTGAAGTCTGGTTATCAAATTTTGCGGGCACGTATCAGGTATGATTTTCTTTTTACTAGATCTAGCTTTCGCTTCAACTTGTTCTCTGCAGAGGAAGGGATTAGGCAATATCGTCCCCGGAACTAGCACGTTCTGTTCAAGAGATGGTTTGGTACCCTTGCGATTTGATTCCTCTTTCCGCAAGAATTTGGGTATGTATTAGACCATTTGTAGAACGTACCACGGTCTGATTTCCATTCTCAGCATCGTTTGCAACGAGTCTCCCTGCATCACAGACAAACTTTATATTCTTCGTGATAATTCCTTCCTCAGCCATGATCTTATCGTCGCCTTTACTCCGCCAGGTACTATCGACGGTGAAAAAAGCTGTCAAAAACTACTCGGAGGCGCAGATAGTATTCCAGCTACTTCCCGAAGAAATACTGCTGGGTCACATGGACGTATCTTCTGTGGAAGACCTTGGTACTGAACAGCTGTGCTACTCTGTGTACGACCGCATTCTCCGGCCTGTGGATCGAACGATGGCTCGGGAATTCTTCGAGCATGGTGTCCGTGTACGAAACTACTTCCAAGAACCTTTTACCACCCTCGGTCGGACCCTAGGACAGCAAAAAGTCACCTACGTAAACAGTGCACATGCCTCGCTAGATGTAATGGATAGACATACTCTTCTTCACGTCGGTTATCAAGTGAGCTATTGCGGAAAGTGGATTCTGGCTGCGATCATCGATCAGAGGGGAGAGGCTCACGATCTCGGCGTCTGGTTGGCTCGTACACATGACTCGGACGCTGACGATGCTGTTTCTGACGAGATGCACACTGTGTCCAAAGTCTGGGACTTTGCGTTGCGGTTTGCAGAGAGGGCTGATGTGGAATGGAGGATTGTATTTGCCAAGCTAGGTTTAATAACTGCTGCTGAACTAGACGGTATGTCTGACTTGCTGACTCGATCTGGTATCACTCTAACATGATTTTGTCTCTAGCATGGACTTCTCTTTTAGCAAGTCGCTTGCAGGTGGTCAGCTCTCGCACGCCTATACACGTATCTCTGTTATCCATTGAGCCTTCTGCACCTTGGGCTATCTTCCCAAAGCGACTCAAACCCTCCACCCCACTCTCCTCTCAGTCTTCAACGTCGATTGCCAAAGCACCTGCTTTAAGCCGTTCATCATCAATGCCATCCAAGGCATCACTGAAGAATGGGGCACCCTACTTCATTGATGGCTCTCAGACGACCTACGCGCTTTTCCACAACTGTTCTCTTACGGTCTCCAGGGCACCAACGATGGAAAGTGTTGGTATAACGTCCAACATTATCACTGATAAGCCGCATGGAAGCTCCGAAGGTGTTCGCGAGCTTCCTCTTCTTCCCCTTTGCAGTTGCACACTAGTTCGTATGCCTGCATCTACTTCATCCCCTCCGACATCAATCATTACTCCCAACATGGTTGATCTGCATCTAATGCACGCCGCAGGATCTCGTGGTAGCACCTATCCTCCTACATCTCGAAATCATAGCGCAAATGATTCAGAAGCGTCTACCTCTCACCCTTCCACCGCAACTTTACACCGAGGACTCATGAATGATATATTGTATTCATATTATGCTTTGTCGGTTCTTTCCGCATCACGTTCAAAGTTGTCAGGTGTCAATCCCCTTCTTCCTTTCAATCTTGGCGCGGTCGAGGCAATGAGAAACGCGTTGAGTTTTGGGAGAATCCAGGTAGATGGCAATGATTAACAATGGTTCTCTTTGGTTCTTGCTTAGGTCGTCTGCTTTCCTTGTGGTATTCTATCTTCTTTTTTTCTTTTCCCTCTCTCTTCTTTTTTGTTGGCATGTAATAACGGTCCTCTCATATCTCATCACACACACTTTAGAGCATTGACTACATCTGCATCGTTGTCGCTTGTTGCAATCTATCGATGTATCATTACATAGTAGCTGTACAACCTCCTGCATAATATATCGTATTTTATTACCTCGATGTCGACTGGTTAGCGTAGCGGAGCAGTGACGAGAAGCCCATTGACGCCCGGCAATCTCAAGTTATAGAGAATTCCAAGGGAAACGCGCGCCAATCCCATATCCAAATGCTGTAGCATTCGTGCTCCCACCACCATCTCGCTCACCCGCAAAACGCTGGAAATGAGTTTCACCAATTCGTCGCACACCGCCTTCACGGGTGAAAACACTTTCAACCATGTTCAAGGGAATCAAGTCAATATCAACCTTAACGCCAGTCAGGCTGTGGTAAAGCGCGCCAAGTATGACCAGGTGAATGGGATGGTTATTTCGAATATCCTTCGTTGGACTGACATTTGGTTTTGCAGTTTCGACAAGTTATACATGGAGACATGATTGTGCTGAAGGAGATACACTCCAAGGAGATCTCCGATTGGGAATGGGAATGGAAATATGGGAAGGTGACCGGCAAACACAAAGCCCGGAGAACGACATGCACTGTCCAGGTATATCCCGACCGGCAGTCCAAGTTCACAGTCGTGATGTACGAGGGCGAAGATGCAGAATGTATTTGGGAGAAAGAGTTTGAGAAGTTTTCACGGAGCAGGTATGCTTCGCTACATCGTCCTCGGGACCTGAGTTATCACTGACAGTGATTTGAAGAAATCCGCTTGCCGCTCAACTCTTTGGCATCAACCGCTCGGATATCCCGATGTTGATCTTTCATGACGGTACGACTACCTTATGCTACCCCTCGACGGCATATCCTGACAGTACCTATAGAATTGATTCCCTGCGCGCACTTTTTCAACAAGGAGTCAGTCTGGATGGATGTCTACATTGTGCATCTGAGGGTCAGTCCTGATCCGCACTCCCGTCTCAACTTGTTGAACTAACGCCGTTTGGCTCTTCCAGACTAACATGAGATGCAGCCAGCATAATTTATGGATGAACACGACTAGCGGTGTACTTTTCATGGGGCCCGATGGCCCCTCTGCTCCGGGTCTTTGGTCGGATGCAGTCGAGTCTATCGTTGTCCCTAACACCGTTTAGATGTTGAAGGACGACACTTGCTCCAGGTTCTTCATCAATTTCGGGTCGAGTATGGATACTACCGTTCTGCAGTGTGCATGTTTGGGTTACAGGTTGACCTATCTCGACGGTCTGTTTCCATCAACGGCAGAAGACCACCAATCCAAAGATTCTAACTATCCTGACTGGAGTTCAGTGGCACATCCCTATCTCCATGGCCTTTGGCGGAATCGACTCAATCACCTCACAATGAACATCATAGGCGGGCTTCGGTTCAACACCGTCTACTCACCGTCAATGAAGGCTGTTGCGAGGTGGCCGCGAGGAGCTGGTCCGTTATGGGGGTGGTGGGAGTCTAACAGGACGGGACTAGTGGAGGAAACAGTACTGGATGATGGGTTGACACGGTGAGTGATCTTGTAGTTCCTGTGTTTGATTTGGACTCAGAGATCCATAGCTTTGAGTTGGTAGAGGGTGATTTTCATCTTGAAGCATGGCATCATTCATGGAAGTTCGGGAAAGGGTGGTTATCACAATCCTCCCGCGCTTTTGATGCTGTTGAGGTTGCAGGAGGGAAGGAAAAGTTTTGTACGTTCCCTTCATCGTTGGATATGTTACGAAAACTGACCTTTTCTTTCTCCCATCAGTTGTCGTTAAGCCACCTAACCTGAAGATACAGTCCACCCGACGCCCCGCAGCTTCCCGCACCCTCCACAATGATGAACACCCCGTCAAAGAAGCCCCACCCACACCCATCTACCTCTTCCTTCATCCCCTCCCCATGTCAGTATCAGAATTCATGTCGTGGATGGATGGACACTTCTATTTCTGGTCCTTTGATGAGACCGGTCAATCTCAAATGTCGGAGGAGGAATGTGAGAGGTGGAGGCTCCCGGTGCTCACTTCACAGGTGCGTGAAACCATTTTACAGACATCTATTATGCTGCAGTCATGGTCTACCCACGTCTACACCACCCTCCGAGACTGGCAAAAGGCTCGAGGCTTCGACCCCGCTACCTCTGATTGGGCACGACACATGCGTTATCCAGAGTTTGAGATTCTTAGTGATTCGGGTCAATCCAAGGAAGTCAGGGAAGATCAAGGTCAGTTCGTATAGCTACTCTGATTCACGCGTTGATCGATTATGATTATCAGAAGGAAAGAAAGTCAGCAACTCGTGGTGGGAAGCATTTGAGGGGTCTGGGATCAGCGCGTTCGGGATTTAGCTGCATGTATTGTTCATCTTGATTTATGGGCATGTAGCGACTTTATTCTTGTTATTAGGGCAATAGGCCGTATTAGTACAGTGTAGTATTGTGTGAATAGGTTGTAATAGCAGGACATTGGGTACGGTGTCAGCTATATTTCAGGCTGAGCGACAAAGAACGCGACATCCTTTGAATGACGATCCCATATATAAGCGCTGCAACTTTCACGCGAGCCGGAAAAATACCCAACTTGCCTTCATCCAATTTCATCTGTACCAGCAAGTGCGCTGCATTTCCGCGCATTATTAGGTATACTGATACATTCATCCATACTAGAAATGGCAGCAATTGCAACGAAAAGCTGGAGTAGCTACATGGAGGAACTAGACCACCCAGAGACATCTTCAGCGTCTTTCAACGCCGGAGACCTATTCCAAACACGAACGCGAAAGGTGACACATAGAGCCATCATTGCGACTCCCAACCGACCAGACTCTCACCGGAAGTCATCAACCTCATCGTCGAACAACTCCATGACTACTATGAAGGCGACTTGGCCTCACTCTCCCTCGCCACGCAAGCCAGACTCTTTACTCGCATCTACATCTTCAATCCACGAAAATGCGCACAATGGAATCAAAATATCAAGGAATCGCCCCATCTCGCTCGATATGTCAAGGAGGTCAAGTTTAGTGACCATGTATACCCCGGATGCTTGAGAGGACCGGAAGCAGAAACTCTCGTCTCCTTGACGAACATCAGTGTCTCTACATCGATTTTTTTCAGGAAATATCTTTTGCTCAGATTCCCCGAATCGCGCTATAAAAGTGGCTTCGCCTGTAAGTGCCTTGTTATAATAGCGTTTCTCGCTCATTGATGCAACGCACAGCACATCTCATATCGACCAACATTTTGAGCAAATTCAAATCGCTCACGAGTATCATGTTCACCTCATCCAAAGACCAAGGATACCCTTCCACACGTTCTTCGGACCGCACTTGCCCTCCTTCGAATTGCTGGAACTCCTACGCTGGGCCTGCGTAACGGAAAGAGCCCCTTTCACTGGCATAAAATTATATCAAATTACCTCCATTGAACGCATTCGGACAATGTCCGAGTGGCTTGAACTGGACATGCTTCTATCGAGCTCAGGAGCATTTCCTTCCGTTGGAACTCGACGTCCATCTTCAAGTTCCTCCGACTCTTCAGCAGTCTAATAAGATTTCATATATCACCGACTCGGAGGAGCCCAAGTCGCATAAGCCAACGGACGAAGATGTGCTCTCGTGGCTGGAAGATGTCCTTCCACGGGTGTATTCTGGCGGCTTGCTGAATACTTGGGCCTCGTCGGATTAAGTACTGTGCGTTTATTATTCTAGGCCTCGGGTACCGGTACTAAGTTTCTTCGTCAGAGGCCCTAGATTATGGAGAATCGGTGCTGTGGTGAATTCGGTAAGTTGAGCACTGGGAATGGCACCGTGTTAGCCTTTAGATCTATTCCCAAAACCAGAGGCTGTAAAGACACCACGATAGTATACATGATTGCCCTTGCACCTTCGTTATACGGTCCTCGTACAAAGCACGAATTTCCTTTGAGTACTCACAAGATTTGTACCAAGAACCTCTCTAACGAATGCCGGCGTCTGAAATCGGACTAGCTGCTCCTTAATAGACCGTCCATTAACGAAGTATTCCTTCTCGCTAGTACACCACTTTATCACAAGATCTCGAGAAGAGACCAATAAACCCAATAGCATCTCGGGCAAACTGCTCCCGGCGATGGCTATGGAAACGTAACCCGTCTCCTGATGAGTTGTTCCCGGCAGTGATTTCTGCTTAGGACGATCCTCTCGTATCCAGCCTCAGCCCGTTCGTCGCAAAGCCTATCATCCTTTTTGGAAAGCTCTTCGCCATCTCGGAAACGATCTAGGATCCACATGAGTACCCATGCGAGTGGTTCTGGGTCGAGTCTGTAGACTTTCGGTTCTCGTATTCGTGAGGGTGCACTGAGTAGGCCATAGAATGTACAGGTACAGTCCTAGCCTGAGGTCTAAGAATGCGAAACTTGATCAGAAATGTGACGTTGACAGTTGCACTGGGGATCGTTATGAATGTCCTCCGTGACGTCGACAGATAGCCAATGAACCATATGGTTTGAATGGTAAAAAGGAATCTGTCGCATTTGTGTCACTTTGCATGAACGTGTGAATTCCGGACTTTGCTTTGCTTCCCGACGTCGCGATCGCCTGTGTAAGTCCCTTTGCTCAATGAAACTTTTCTTTCCTTCTCTTGCCGCAGAAATTTATATGCCTAGCCGTAAAAGTCGTGGTATACAATGTCTGGAATACGGATTTTGGTGGTGAAATGGTGCGATGAGAATTATGGTGCGGCATAAATACATATGTGTGAATCGTACGATTGATGTGAATCCATAATTAATGTCACCATCAGGGCCAGAAAATCACTCTAGCTCCCTTCACCATCGTCAATGTACAACCGGATTCAAGTTTCCGACTCGCCCACAGAGCCTTTCACGGATTATTCGCGGTGGAGGCTGCTGGTGAGCGAGGGTGGTCGACACACCTGGCATTATCTCAAGACCGACGAGGAATGCAAGAACTGGCCTCAGACGACTGTGGACAAGTACTGGCTTGGTCTTCCGACAGACCTTCCGAAACTTCCTCCGGCACGAAATGCATTGGAAGCTGCAGAGAACGGATACAAGTTTTACAAAAACTTACAAGCACACGATGGACATTGGCCGGGCGAATATGGAGGACCCATGTTTCTTATCCCCGGTTTCGTAATTGGCTCCTACATCTCGGGCATGGCGTTCAAAGACGAAGAGAGACGGGAGATTATTCGGTATTTAATGAATAGGGCTCATCCAGACGATGGAGGCTGGGGAATGTGCGTAACTCCGTTTGATGAAAAAAAAAAATTTGTCGCGTCTAACTGTTTTTCAGTCACGTTGAATGCCACTCTACCGTCTTTGGCACTGCTCTCAACTACACTGCTCTTCGTCTTCTAGGCCTCGAGCCTGATCATCCAGTGTGCACAAGAGCTCGAGCAACGTTGCACAAGCTGGGTGGTGCCTGTGCGATCCCATCATGGGGGAAGTTTTGGCTCTCATTACTCAACGTCTACGACTGGGAAGGCAACAATCCCGTACCTCCCGAATTATGGCTTTTACCCGACTGGTTACCCATACACCCACACCGATGGTGGATTCATACCCGGAATGTTTACATACCCATGAGCTACCTCTATGGAATTCGTTTCAAGGCACCTGAAGACGACCTCATCCTCGCGCTTAGAGAAGAGCTATACCCCCAAGACTTTTACAGCATCGACTGGCCGGCACAGAGAAACAATGTTGCCCCAGAAGACCTGTACTCTCCTCATTCCGCCATATTCGACCTACTCAACCAAATCCTCGGTGTTTACGAGCTTTGCGCCATGCCACCGCTGAGAAAAATAGCTATCAAGAAGGCTTATCGGCTCGTCGTTATGGAAGACGAGAATACTGGTTATCAGACGATCGGTCCTGTTTCCAAAATGTTCAATCTCGTCGCTCGAGTGGCTCATGAAGGCAGGGAGAGCGAGGCATTCAAGCGTCATGAAGCCAAGCGTGCTGATTTTATGTGGTTGGGTCCACAGGGTATGATGGTGACGGGGACGAATGGTAGTCAAGTCTGGGATTTATCGTTCATTACTCAGGCCTTGGTAGAGACGGGATTGGCTGAAGAGAAGGAGAACCAAACAGGCTTGTATAAAGCTGTCGAATGGCTAGAGCAGGCTCAGATGTTGAACAATCCTAGGCATTACGAGACGGCGTACAGGCATCGCACCAAAGGTGCTTGGGGATTCAGTACCAGGGAGCAGGGATATACGGTAACAGATTGTACCGCTGAGGCTTGTAAAGCGGCTTTATATCTTCAGAGCTTGGAGTAAGTCGCTCGTTCACTTGGTTCTGGAATTTTGTCTCATGCTACCTCCGAATAGGTGTACCCCAAAGCTAATATCTGAGGAACGGCTGCAGTGGGCTGTTGATACTATGCTATCCCTTCAGAATCCAAATGGTGCATTCTCGGATTACGAGCCGGTCCGCGTAGGGCAGTGGATTGAAGTTCTGAACGCGGCCGAGGTCTTTGGTGAGGACTCCTCAACCTCTTTTGCTTCGACTCGCACACTCAATAGTCAACCATAGGTGATATCATGACTGGGTACTACTACCCCGAATGTACGACGTCTGTCATTACTGCCTTGGCCATCTATCGGAAACAATATCCTCATTACCGTGCGAAAGACATCGAGTGAGTCAAGAGTGCTTAATTTCTCCTCTCTAGTGCTGAATAGTGCTCTCTAATAGCGCTACCATCAAGGGAGCCATTGGTTACCTCCACACGGCGCAAAGACCCGAGGGAGCGTGGCTCGGTTCATGGGGAATCTGCTTCACCTACGCGACCATGTTTGCTCTTGAAAGTCTTTCTCTTGTCGGCGAAAACTATTCCAATAGCCCTGCAGTACGAAAAGCTTGCGATTACCTAGTAAGCAAACAAAGAGAAGATGGCGGTTGGGGTGAGAGTTACAAGGTTCGTTGATCAGCCGTTTTGATTTTATTGACACTTATGTGACCTGCTGTTGTTATCATAGTCATGCGAGAAGATCCAATGGATCGATCATGAAAACACTCAAGTCGTGCAGACGTCTTGGGCGGCTATGGCGTTGATGTATGGTCGATACCCTCACGCTGAACCTTTGGAAAAAGCTGTAAAACTCGTAATGAGCCGACAGTTACCTGTAAGTATTACTACTCGTATCCAGAAGGGGAGGCTTTCTTGTTTACTAAAATACCATACAAACAGGATGGCTCGTGGGCGCAAGAAGCGATCGAGGGTGTGTTTAACAAGAACTGCGCTATTGCCTACCCCAACTTCAAGTTTTCATTTACTATCTGGATGTTGGGCAAAGCACACCGGTACTTGGAAGGCTTGAAGGGGGTTGGTGATGTCAATCTGAGTGGGAATGCCAAGTTGTCTCGTGGTAATGGTGAATGAACATTAAGTTTCGACTTGTAATTATTCCGGAGGCAAGATTAGCAATATTATTGGTACTACGCATTGAGACAGGAAGCATTTTAATAGATGTCGACAGTATCTTCGCTGCACTAACCATCGTTGCGATTCGGAACTTTGATCAAAATCGCCTGGGCGCTAAATTACTTCAATACTCGGCCTTGGGCCTCAGCCTGCACTAAGTTTGCACTCACGGCCAAAGAGACAATGATGATCTCTATGCGTCTCGCGGATAACCGACGATGATGCACGATTTTGGGTGAAGAGTCAAGACGATCCACGTCAAACACCTGGTCTAATCTGAGGATGAGATGAGAAAAAGTACGCCCCAAATCCTTTTCTTCAGTTTTATTGAAAGCAGCGCTAAACTCGGATGGAATAGCAACGTTCGTTGACCTTGATATTTATTTCCTAAACTAGGGAAGCCAAGCGTAGACCTTCATCTCACTGGTCAGCATCCCTGATCCCTGATTTGGTCATGATAACATGCAGCGGGATGTGGATGGATTTTCACATTTGGCACGGAACTGGTCATAGAGGGGCCATTAACGGTTTGCGTGGGCGCCTGAATATTAATAAGGCGGTCTTCACCACACAAGTTTCCGACCACCCTGGTTTCCCGCCAGGGATAGCTTTTCCCTCCGCCTGGCTTCAGCGGACCTCTACCTGGGTGCGATTTGAGCTTTTCTATCTATGGACAGGGTCTAACCTATTCTCTAGCTTCCAACCGCCACAGTAAACTCTAAAAAGCACGCGACGACACGGGCTACCTCCAGGCATCTACGATCTCTTCCTTGTCACATTATCATCTTATATTACGTCTCTTGTCAAGAATTTCTATCTTCACCGTGCTGTGCAATCCGGTTGGGAGAAGGTTCGTTGCGGCAAAGTTGAGACTGCTGTGCATTGCATCTTGTGTGCATCGTACCGTTGACTACGTACACCTTGTGAATAGTGTACTTACAATGCGGGTCTCTTTTTCTTTCGTGAATCACGCGTGCAGACACTCTTATAACCCCTGTATCGCCCACACAAAGGTGTCCATCGAATCCAATTCGTCGAGCCTCATGTTGACTGCTATATGAACACTGTAGCATCATATCTCCCACGAGGCTCCTTACCTTCTCACCACCATCTCGTTCACCCGCAAAACGTTGGAAATGAGTTTCACCAATTCGTCGCACATCGTCATCACGGGTGAAAACACTATCAACCATGTTCGAGGGAATCAAGTCAACGGCACGATTAATGCGGGTATCGTTAATTTCAATCCTGGTCGGAGGGTAGTAAAGCGTACTGTCAATAACGAGGTGAGCATAGTAGTCATTCTACTAATCGTTCGGTGCACTAATTGGAATTTCTCAAAGTTTCGATACGTGAGACGTGGAGACATGATCACCGTGAAGGAGCTGAGCTCTGAAGAGATCAAAGATTGGGAATGGAAACGGATATATGGGAAGGTGACCGGCAAGCACAAAGCTCGGAGAACGACATGTATTGTCGAGGTATATCCCGACCGGCAATCCAAGTTTACTGCCCTGATGTACGAGGGCAAAGACGCAGAGTGGCTTTGGAAGAAAGAGTTTAAGAAATTTTCACGTACCAGGTACGCTTCGCTACGTTGTCCTCGAGTCATCACTGACAGTGATTTCAAGGAATCCACTCGTCGCTCAACTTTTTGGTATCAATCGCTCGGAGATCCCAATGTTGATCTTTCATGACGGTACGACTCACCTTAGGCTTTCCCTTGACGGCACATTCTGAAAGTACTCTTAGAACTGATCCCCTGCGCACACTTTTTCAATAAAGAATCAATCTGGATGCATATCTACATTTTCCAGCTGACGGTTAGTCCGGAGCCCCACTCCCGTCTCAACTTGTTGAACAAACACCGTTCGGCTCTTCCAGGTTAACATGAGATGCAGCGAGCGTAATTTATGGATGAACACGGCCAGCGGTATGCTTTCCAGTGGGCCTGATGGTCCTTCTACTACTCCGGTTGTTTTTTTCTTTCCAGTCGAGTCTCTCGTCCCTACCACTGTCGACATGTTGAAGGATGACACTTGCATCAAGTTCTTCGCCAATTTCGGGTCGAGTATGGATGGACGCGTTCTGGAGCGTGCATATCTCAGTTACAGGTCGACCTATCTCGGCGATGTGGTTCCAGCAACGGCAGAAGACCACCAACCTAAGGACTCCGACCATCCCGACTGGAGTTCAGCAACACATCCCTATCCCCGCTACCTTTGGCAGAATCCACCCAATCACCTCCCGATGGACACCATAGGCGAGCTTCAGTTCGACACCGTCTACTCACCATCGACGGAGGCTGTTGCGAGGTGGCCACGAGGAGCTGGTCCGTTATGGAGGTGGTGGGAGTCTAACAGGATGGGACTAGTGGAGGAAACAGTACTGGATGATGGGTTGACACGGTGAGTGATCTTGTAGTTCCTGTGTTTGATTTGGGCTTAGAGATCCATAGCTTTGAGTTGGTAGGGGAAAAAGTTCATCTTGAAACATTGTCACATTCATGGGAGTTTGAGAAAGGGTGGTTAGCACAATCCTCCCGGGTTTTTGATGCTATTGAGGTTGCAGAGGGGAAGGAAGACTTCTGTACGTTCCCTCCACCGTTGGATATATCACGAAAACTGACTTTCTCTTCCTCCCACCAGTTTCTGTTCAGCCACCTCACCTAGAGATACGATCCAGCAGACGCCGCACGGCTTCTCGCACCCTTCACAATGAACATTCTTCTAAAGAAATCCCACCCACACTCATCTACCTCTTCCTTCATCCCCTCCCCATGTCAGTAACAGAATTCGTGTGGTGGATGGACGGACACTTTTATTTCTGGTCCTTTGACAAGACCGGTCAATCTCGGATGTCGAGGGAGGAATGTGAGAGGTGGGGGCTACCAGTGCTCACGGTGTCCGCACTTTTTGAAGTAAAAAAATGTAACCTTCTTGAGCTGCACTCATGGTCTACCCACATCTACACTACTCTCCGAGACTGGCAAAAGGCTCGAGGCTTCGACCCCACTACCTCTGATTGGGCACGAGACATGGGTCTTCCGGAAGTTGAGATTCTTAGTGATTTGGGTCGATTTAAGGAAGTCAGGGAAGGTTAAGGTCGGTTCATACTAACTACTCTGATTCACGTGTTGACTGATCATGATTATCAGAAGAAAAGAAAGCTAGTAGCTCGTGGTGGGAAAGCATTTGCGCTCAAAAAGCTTTCGGAAAGATCAAGGTCAGTTCGTATCGGCTACTCTGATTCATGCATTATTGACCAATCATGATTATCAGAAGAAAAGAAAGCTAGTAGCTTGTTGGAAGCATTTGTGCGATTAGGGATCAACGCGTTCGGGATCTAGTTGCATGTATCGTTTTTTTTGGATGTTACTTCATGCACAGACATATCGGGACTATTCTGTATTTTCATGTTATTAGGGTAATAGGTTGTATGAGTACAGCGGTGTATGAATAGATTGTGATGACATTACTAGGAAGATTACTCATGAAAAGACGCTTCAGGCAAAGTGTAAATGACGTGACCTTCATTCAAGAGCTGCATTGGCAGTGGCTCGACGCCTTCATTCCTTATGGAGACAGGACTCTTAGAACATAACATAGTGAGTCCGCTAAATAGCGTCGATAAGAGCATTGAGCTGAGAAGATTTTCCGCTTCGTAGACTTCTTGTCGAAGGAGTGAGGAACGCTCTGAACAAAGACCTTTCCGTGCGATGGAGCTCCATGGACGTGGATGAGTACGACGTCGGCCATCGGGGCATTCGCCTTCTGTACGTGTATATTTGCATATCAGCGAGGGAAGGGATTGTTCAAGATTGTGTAGGGCTAACTGGAAAATATCATCTCTTCTGGCTCCATAACGGTCGTCACCTTCAAAAACGCTCTGCTTCGTATACCGATGCCGCGAATAAGCAAGGGCTAAGGGACACCACTGTTCATTCTGTGCTTCACAAGGCGAAGAGAATCCGGGCCTATAACTGACATTGGCATTGTCAGTCCATTCAATTTCAAGAGAAACTACAGTAAACCAAATTGATTCGAAGCTCGGTATCGCATTTACATCACCCCAGCACCCCCAACGCCCTCATACTTCCCGTCGGAATCGCGCACACCAGATTTAATGGTGTGCTCTTCTTCGGCACCGGTCCAAGTACCAACGCTCTGATGTGTATTCTGCACCGCCGGATCGTGTACTACCGCTATAAGTATTCTTGAGGTTGGTGCGAAAAACGTGGTGTGAGGGAAAGATAGAATATGTGCATCCTTCCTATCGATCATGAGGCCTGACGAGCGAGGGTAGATGACAACTTGGTGATAATGCTCGCAAATCTAGACCCTGGCTGCGAATGTCTCGTCAGCAAACTGGGATCCTAAATGAGACGGAAGATACTATTCACACCTCTCCCAAGTTCCAATAGCGACATTAGTGAGACTCTTGACCGTCGCTCCTCGTAGCCCTGATTCTGGAAATCAAGGTTGGTGGTTTGAAGAGCCCTTATTTACCCATTCTGGGAGTAGTGGGTATTCTATCTCGACGAAGTTTGGGGTTGTAGACACGAGTGTTGAGGAACGAAGGAGACGGGGTGCACTCATTCGCCAACGAATATGGCTGCGATGACAAGAAAGGGATGTCCTGGTGTCTTATGAAGGCGGAGTCATCATGATCTCCAAGTATCGCGTCAAGAGGTTGCCTTTTGTTTTCTGCACGGAATCCAACGACCAACCAGAGAATCATGGGATGGGATAGAGAGTTGAGACACCAGTCTGTCATTGACCATAGTTGGTAAATGTGACTTGTAGGGAGTATCTATGTAGCTTCGTGCTTCAATAGCATTGTACCGGTGTTTGAAGGAGAACTAGGCATTTTAGCCAAACGGATTACTGAGGAAGATTACTGGTATATACCTGAGTTTTTATTCTTTCTATCACCCAAATTCGTTTACAGGGAAAGTGAGGGTCTTGCGGGATGAAGCAGCCGGGGTTGACATGATAGACGGTGGTCAAAGGAGGAATGAAGCACCCGCACTGCCCGCGTCGAACATTGTTAACAGCCACCACCACCTCAAGTCGCCTCGAGGCGGGGACAGGGCTCTAGGGAAGCTCAGTGGATCTTTATCGCTATCTTTGCTGCATTTTTAGGTTGAAAAATGCTTAGCGTCATCAACTGGAGGCTCAAGATCACCGTTAACGATGGCCGATACGCTGGTTGGTCAAATACTCGCTTTCGACGGGCATATGAACTTCGTACTGGCGGATTGCGAAGAGTTTAGACGCGTTAGATCAAAAAAAGAAGCCTGGAGATGAGTCGACCCCACCAGAGCAGGAGATGAAACGGACGCTTGGAGTTGTCTTGCGGGGAGACGGTTGTGTTGAAGGTCCACCACTGGTAGGAGGGAATAATCCCATTTCAGGGGCGGATGGGTCCTGCAGCACGTAGTCTAAAACTCTATGTAAGTATCTACCCGGCAGAAAAACGAAACAAATGACGCGCCTGTCTTCATAAGGTTCCTCACGCCAAACCCATTGGAGTTGAATTGACTTCTCATCCTTTCCAGATACCAAATACACCATGACCATCTCGTGAGCGTCGTACAGGGACCTGTAGTGATCTGAACGTATCACTCTGCAGCCTGGTAAGTTGTCCAAGTGACTGAGCGGAACAGGAGAGATCCATCCAAGATCATAATGGCCCGGGAGAGTTGATTCAAGAGCTCTGATTGAGATGGTGTTGGGCCGAGAATCCAGGTTGAGGAAGTCATGGCCAGTTCAGATGTGCCAATGACGCCTTGGATTTCCTTTGTTGCGGAAAGATCAAAGTCAATTCGACGGCGAATATCTGAGTCGCATACTTCGCAGAATGACATGGCTGAAAGTCTCTAGGAGCGCTTTTTTGATAAGCGGTCGATTCGATCAGCCGGCAATTTATCGGTTTACTGGCGGACATGGGTTAGGGCTTACACGGCTTGTCTTTGACGGTAAGAGCCCATTGGACCTTCGCATGAGGGACACGAGGTGTTGAAGGTACCGGCCATCTGGCTTGGAGTCGTAATGTTGAAGGAACCGGGACGTACCACAGAAAGTATTTACGGGCTACGGGTCAGAGACCGTACAGACCATAAACAAATATTCATCGAATCCAATTTGTCGAACCTCATGTTGACTGACATCCAAAATGTAAAATGCTGTAGCACTCGTGTTCCCTACGACGCACCTTCTCACCACCACCATCTCGCTCACCCGCAAACCGCTGCAAATGAGTTTCACCAACTCATCGCAAATCCGCATCACGGGTGAAAACACTATCAACCATGTTCAAGGGAATCAAGTCAACGTCAATCTCAACATCGGTCAGGCTGTGATAAAGCGCACCAAGTATGACCAGGTGAGTGAGAATGATTACTTTGAACATCCTTCGTTGAACTGACATTTGGTTACACCAGTTTCGACAAGTTATACGTGGAGACGTGAAAATGCTGAAGGAGATACACTCTGAGGAGATCGCAGATTGGGAATGGGAATGGAAATATTGGAAGGTGCCCAACAAGCGCAAAGCTCGGAGAACGACATGTACTATCGAGGTATATCCCGACCGGCAATCCAAGTTCACAGCCGTGATGTACGAAGGCGAAGACGCAAATTGTGTTTGGGAGAAAGAATTTGAGGAGTTTTCACGTACCAGGTATACTTCGCTACATCACCTTCGAGTCATAAGTTATCACTGACCGCGATTTGAAGAAATCCACTCATCGCTCAACTCTTTGGCATCAACCGGTCGGATGTCCCAATGTTAATCTTTCATGACGGTACAACTCACCTTATGCTTTCCCTCGGCGGCACATCCTGACAGTACCCATAGAACTGATCCCCCTTGCAAACTTTTTCAACCGGAAATCAATCTGGATGCATGTCTACATTGAACATCTGGTGGTCAGTCCGGATCCCCACTCCCATCTCAACTTGTTGAACTAACGCCGTTTGGCTCTTCCAGGAAAACATGGGATGCGTCCTGACTCAAGTATGGATGAGCACGGTCAGTGGTGCATTGTTCAGTGGGCCTGTTGGTCCCTTTCCTCCGGCTCTTCGGGCGAATAGAAACGAGTCTATCATTGTCCCTAACACTATTGACATGTTGAAGGACGACGCTTGCATCAGGTTCTTCATCAATTTCGGGTCAAGGTTGGATAATCACGTTCTGGAGTGTGCACATTGGAGTCAAAGGCTGTCCTGTCTCGACAGTCTGGTTCCAGCAACGGTAGAAGACCACCAATCCAAGGATTTCGACCGTCCCAATTGGAGATCAGCGACACACCCCTATCTCTATTACCTTTGGCGAAATCCACCCAATCACCTCCCAATGAATGTCATGGGCGGACTTCAGTTTGGCACCGTCTACTCACCGTCAATGGAGGCTGTTGCAAGGTGGCCACGAGGAGTTGGTTCGTTATGGGAGCGGTATATGTATGATAGGGAGGAACTGGTAGAGGAGACAGTACTGGACAACGGGTTGACACGGTGAGTAATCTTGTAGTTCCTGTATTCGATTTGGGCTCAGAGATCCACAGCTTCCAGTTGGATCTGACTCGAGGGCAAAAGGTCCATCTTGATGTATGGTATCACGCATGTGTGTTCTTGCGAGGGTGGTTATCACAATCCTCCCGGGTTTTTGATGCTATTGAGGTTGCCGAGGGGAAGGAAGACTTCTGTACGTTCCCTCCATTGTTGAATATGTTACGAAAACTGACCTTTTCCTTCTCCAACTAGTTATTGTTCATCCACCCGTGCTGATGATACAATCCAGCCAACACCCCACAGCTACTTCTCGTACCCTCCGTAATGATGAATACCCGGTCAAAATAACTCCACCTACACCCATATACCTCTTTCTTCATCCCCTCCCCATGTCAGTATTAGAACTCGTGTCATGGATTGAGGGACGACCCTGCTTCTGGTCCTTTGACGAGACCGGTCAATCTCGGATGTCGGAGGAGGAATGTGAGAGGTGGGGACTACCGGTGCCCACTTTGTCAAAGGACTCTGTTCGGCTGCCCTCATGGCCCACCCATGTCTACACTGCCCTCCGAGACTGGCAAAAGGCTCGAGGCTTCGACCCCACTACCTCTGATTGGGCACGACACATGGGTTTTCCAGAGTGGGAAATTGTCGGTGCGAGGAAGGTTCAAGGTCAGTTCGTGTTAGCTACTCTGATTTACGCATTGACCAATTGTGGTTATCAGAAGAGAAGAAAGTTAGCAGCTCATGGTGGGAAGCATTTGTGGGTTCAGGGATCAGCGCGGTCGGGATCTAGTTGCATGTACTGTTTATTTTCATGTTACCCTACATACGGACATGTAGTGGGTCTATTCTGTATTCCGCGTCATTAGGGTAATAAGTTGTGCGTTGTATGAATAGATTGTGACAGCATTACTAGGCACGAAAAGACGCTTCAGGCGAAGGCGTGAACGAGGTCTTCTCATCCAAAAGCCGCATTGGCAGTGACTCTTAGACTGTGAATGAATGAATGAGAAGCGAAAAGAGTGTTCGAACTTCGGGGTTGTTCGACTTGACGGTATACACGCGACGCGTTGACCCGCGTAGTGCTCAATTCCACGCGTCCTCGTGTGCCCTAAATCCTATAGGAGGCAGTTGAGTCATTACAGATAGTGAATTTCAGATACAGTGGTGATACAACAGGCGAAAACATGAATTAAAGGCAGGTCTAGAGGCAGGTATGTCTTATACCTTCATAAAAGAAAATAAGCTGCTCATTTCTACCCAGCGACGACCGCACTGGTCGAGATACTTCTCGACGCAACCAGACATGATCGTTAAGAACTCCGAGTGAGCGTTACTAATGCGCAGACGGTTTCTGTTACAAGGATTAACGAGCGATGACAGGTTTCATGAAGACCTGAACATACCAAGGGATGCTGAGCCAGTAGCATTCTTAACAGCACGATCTGCGTCGAATAGACATCAGCGAAATGGACACCTAAATATATTGGAATAAAATGAGTGAAATACGTTATAATGGCCAAAATACATTATAATCATTACAGCGTATTTTAATGTAATATAATTGTTGTTCCTTTATTTTAATGGATTAAAATGAACCAAAATGGTTATAATGTATTCTGGCTATTATAATATATTTTGGCCATTATAATGTATTATGGCTATTATAATGTATTCTGGCTATTATAATGTATTTTGGCCATTATAATGTATTTTGCTGTCAAGATCCCAGTGACCCTGTCACCAGACCCGGCCACATCACATTCAGACATATATAGAAACCAGTTAACACATTGAATAATCTTGATCATACTACAAACATGATTGTACATCCATTCTATACATATCCCGCATTATTACCAGTCCGGTATCCCTCTACAAGTAGCAATACAGCAAACTCTAAACACGAATACGTAGCATAAGAGTCCAAACACAAGTACGCAGCATAAGGGTCCAAATACAAGTAGTATTATAGCAGAAGTCCAAAAACGAATAAGCCAAATGAAAAAGTCCATGACAATCCTATAAGCCGGGGATTAATCAGCTTGAATATCAAACGAAGCAAAGTCAGAAAACTTGCTTTAGTTATTCTTCGTCGTCTGGAGAATTGTAGACTTCCCACTGTGGCATTGGTAAGTATCCACCCTCGTCGTTGTCTTCTCCACCCTCATTGTTGTCTTCTCCACCCTTGTCGTTGTCTTCTCCACCCTTGTCGTTGTCTTCTCCACCCTTGTCGTTGTCTTCTCCACCCTTGTCGTTGTCTTCTCCACCCTTGTCGTTGTCTTCTCCACCCTTGTCGTTGTCTTCTCCACCCTCGTCGCTGTCACCTCCACCCAACTCATCGTCTCCACCCTCAAAGTTTGGATTATCAGAAAAAGAAGGTGAGAGCCTACTTGTAGCATGACGCCTCAGGGGAACGTTCGAACCATTGCTGGCTCTTGGTCTCTCCTTGGGATTGTTGGCAGCATCATTTGACGTGGCCGCTTCTGACTCTTTCTGCTTCCTCTTCTCTGCTGCTCACTCAAGTCTCTTCTGTTTCATCTTGCTTACACCGCTTTCTTCGCGTGGATCCTCATGAGTTTTCGCTGCTTGTCCAAGACCAGCCTCTGATCTGTATACCCTTCTAAAATGAAGTGTTAGCGACCAAGTCGTGTAACCACTATGAGAAGACTTGCTTGTTGAAATTGCCAATGACGACGGTCCGCCAATCCCCTTCATCTTTCAAATCATTGATATCCTCGTCTTCTTCAATCTTGAAGCCGTCGATAACGTTATAATAGAAACTTCTCAAGTCGAAGTTGCCGTCTACTTGAATCCACCCTACTTCCTTGCACAAGGCGAGGTAAACCTAGACACAAATGAATAAGGGCTCATGTAGTAGATCGCCACGTACTAGTACTTCGCAATATGCGATAACCTGGGGGTTTGTTTTCAGCTCAAGGATGCGAGCGACGCACCAGCCTCGTGGGGCGGGGGGTTCGACCATCACTGACTTTTTTCCTGTGAAAAGGCACCTTGCCGTCTAAGACTGGACTTTAGTGTCCACCATGATGAGAATGAGTTTCGACTTAACTCTATAAACAAGATGGCCTTCATGAATGCCTGTTTCATAGTCGTCATCGGCAGCCATCGCATCTTTGCGCATCTCCAAGTTGTATAAAAAATTTGGCAGCTCATCGCTGCGAAGTTCGATGGTACGGTCTCGCATATCAGTCACCACCCTTGGTCAAGTTTCAGCATATGTAACAATCAAATAGAGGTATTACTTGCTTTTCAGAGTCATTGGCGGTCGACAAAAAAGCCATTGAGAAGTATTCAACAGGCGCAAATAATTTGCAAATGTCTACGCTTGAGAGTCCTCGTACACTCTTGTCACTTGGCGGAAGTGGATTCGATAACAAGTCCACATAAGGGTTCGGCATTAACCAAGATGGAATCTCGTACGCCAGCCGGTTGATATCGCTAGAACGCACTGCTGACACCTCGGAATCCATCTACTTTATCATCAGATTCGCTTTGCATCCATATAGGGAAATACACAGCTCACCTCTCTAAGGATTACATCGTACTCATGATAAGACCTTAGACGCTCGGCAAATTTGAAGAACGTGTCGATGACTGGGCAATACGCAATTAAACTCTTGTAGTTTGCAAGCATTCGATCTTCTTCCGGTTTGCTTCTGAAGGGCAATTAGACAATCTGAACGAGTCAAAAAAATGAACGTACAATTGCGTTGTTCCAATGTCCAAACCGTCGACGTCCGGCAAATGTTTCCTAAACCTTTTGCTTTTGACCATTACCCAGGAGACGAGATAAGTGATTGACATGAACATGTCGATCGCTCGAACGTAATACTTTGACGCTCGCATGAGACCTGGGGCACCGGTAGACAGACTTTTAAGCTCTTCGCTGAAAATGAATTAGACACTGATCGATAAATAAGATATGAGAAAACGCACTCTTCAATACCCTTTTGAATTCCTCTACTGATAACGGCTTCGAGGGCACTGGTAACCAGTGAAATGCGCTTCCCTGTTCCCTTACTCTGGGGCACTTCTTCCTCTTCCTCATCGTCTTCGTCCTCATCGTCATCGTCTTCTTCATCCTGACACGCTTCAGGTTCACGTGGGGCTCGAACTGGGGTTTTGGGTGGGAGTTTACTGCCCTTGTCTACTCGTTGCCTCTTTGGAGGTCGCCTCTCGTCATCACGAGATGTTGGACGCGTCCCAGTTCCATTTGTCGCGTTCACGTTTGACTTGTTGATTTGACGCGTAGGGGCAGTCGTGCCGATCCTTGAATGCTGAGAAGATTTGAGTGTCGTAGAATTAGAGTTAGGAGCTTGGGCCCTCCTATATACTGAGTTGGGACCCATTGGGAAGATGATGGTGGTAAGGAAGAAAGAAAGAAGCGTAACGTGTGACACCGGGATGGCTTCTTGGGGCCCCACAAGTTGCGACAGCTGCAACACGTGCAATCAACAATCGATGGGCTACCGAATAACACGTCCAAGTCGCGAAACGTGTGATAGCGTGTAAAGAGGTCTGGACCTGCCAAAAAAAAAATATTAAGCGCCTTGAGCGATAAGAGATCTGGATAAGGAAATTGGATCCCATCTAAATCCACCAAAAAGGTTCGACTCACCAGAAAGGAAATATTAGATGACTTGAGCGCTAAAGACTTCCGGTCCCAGAGGCCAGACACCCACAAGGGGTGGTTACCAGGCAATGTGGGTATGTATTGTCCATGGGTATCAAGAAATACAATGTGTGCTATTGCTACATCTCAAGAAAGTCCCAAGAAATTGATAAAAGTACATTAACGGCGGCGATTGTTACTATTAGAGCGATCTTTATAGTACTGTCCTAATGCATCTCTAATCTCTGTACCGACATACAGAACACAAGCATCCGTAGGCAAGAACTTGCATTTGACATTAAAGTCTATGGTACGTCCCTTAATGTCGGCCTCAAACCCATGCAGATATCTGACCCCGTCATAGTTTGCACTTGACGACCGGTAGACGACCCGGTTTGCGAATTCACCTCTAAAGATGAAAATGGGATCCACTGTGTTTGAGACAGGGTACACCGGTGACACCTCAACGTTATCCGGTAGCGGGTGCTGCTTCTTGTAATGCTCGATAACAGCAGTCTTATCCCTGTCGCAGATAACGAGACGAATGTTCTCGGGCTTGTTGTTGAAGCGTTTGCCCAAAATTTCACCTTTGATTTTGGCTTTGAACCATAAATCATGGGTGTTCTCTGCCTCGTATAGCCAGTGTTGACTCGGGTGGAGACTTCGAGTCTGCCATGTAGGTGTTGAAGGCATCAGATGATGACGATTAGAATCATCAGCCGATACCGTCCACGCCGGATCCGGAGTTGAAGAGCGAGATTGAGCAGACGAAGGACGATGTGAGCGAAGTGGGGGTGTCGTACTGCGAACGGATGGAGGAAGTTTGGCCACCTTTACATGGAAGGTCATAGAGTGGATGTAATTGCGCTTAGGATGGAATGCGGGATTCAACGGTCGTTCAACCAGGTGGAGAGGTAGTTCCCAGCTGTAGTAGCGAGTCAGTATCAGATAAAGAATGAGAAGGCAGAGACTTACTGCTCGTCAACGAGGTCTTCATAGTCATACATTTGGCGTTGACCCTGCCTGCCTATAACCTCAGACTCGACGGTGATCTGCAATCCACTCTTGGTCTTCTGGCATATGTGGACATTGTACACCCAAGCAACATCCCCCTTGTTATGATGTCCTTTGGCGTATATAAGGACACGTCTATCCTTCCAAGGAATAGTGCCTGTTCGAGCCTTTTTGATCTTGGCTGAAGCTTCTACGTGGTCCATGACGAACACCTGCTGTGGGAGTCGCCGTAGGGCAAGCTTTTCGTTCCATTCAGATCGAAACTGCTGCCAATCTAGGCGAGTTGTGATCTCGCGAGGGCCCCGAACTGCCGCCTCCATCCACGGTGTTTGATGAAAAGTTTCGGGCTCGCGTCTGAATGCGTAACCTTGGCTTTTTTCATGTCGAGGAGNTAAGGAAGAAAGAAAGAAGCGTAACGTGTGACACCGGGATGGCTTCTTGGGGCCCCACAAGTTGCGACAGCTGCAACACGTGCAATCAACAATCGATGGGCTACCGAATAACACGTCCAAGTCGCGAAACGTGTGATAGCGTGTAAAGAGGTCTGGACCTGCCAAAAAAAAAATATTAAGCGCCTTGAGCGATAAGAGATCTGGATAAGGAAATTGGATCCCATCTAAATCCACCAAAAAGGTTCGACTCACCAGAAAGGAAATATTAGATGACTTGAGCGCTAAAGACTTCCGGTCCCAGAGGCCAGACACCCACAAGGGGTGGTTACCAGGCAATGTGGGTATGTATTGTCCATGGGTATCAAGAAATACAATGTGTGCTATTGCTACATCTCAAGAAAGTCCCAAGAAATTGATAAAAGTACATTAACGGCGGCGATTGTTACTATTAGAGCGATCTTTATAGTACTGTCCTAATGCATCTCTAATCTCTGTACCGACATACAGAACACAAGCATCCGTAGGCAAGAACTTGCATTTGACATTAAAGTCTATGGTATGTCCCTTAATGTCGGCCTCAAACCCATGCAGATATCTGACCCCGTCATAGTTTGCACTTGACGACCGGTAGACGACCCGGTTTGCGAATTCACCTCTAAAGATGAAAATGGGATCCACTGTGTTTGAGACAGGGTACACCGGTGACACCTCAACGTTATCCGGTAGCGGGTGCTGCTTCTTGTAATGCTTGATAACAGCAGTCTTATCCCTGTCGCAGATAACGAGACGAATGTTCTCAGGCTTGTTGTTGAAGCGTTTGCCCAAAATTTCACCTTTGATTTTGGCTTTGAACCATAAATCATGGGTGTTCTCTGCCTCATATAGCCAGCGTTGACTCAGGTGGAGACTTCGAGTCTGCCATGTAGGTGTTGAAGGCATCGGATGATGACGATTAGAATCATCAGCCGATACCGTCCATGCCAGATCCGGAGTTGAAGAGCGAGATCGAGCAGACGAAGGACAATGTGAGCGAAGTGGGGGTGTCGTACTGCGAACGGATGGAGGAAGTTTGGCCACCTTTACATGGAAGGTCATGGAGTGGATGTAATTGTGCTTAGGATGGAATGCGGGATTCAACGGTCGTTCAACCAGGTGGAGAGGTAGTTCCCAGCTGTAGTAGCGAGTCAGTATCAGATAAAGAATGAGAAGGCAGAGACTTACTGCTCATCAACAAGGTCTTCATAGTCATACATTTGGCGTTGACCCTGCCTGCCTATAACCTCAGACTCGACAGTGATCTGCAATCCACTCTTGGTCTTCTGGCGTATGTGGACATCGTACACCTGAGCAACATCCCCCTTGTTATGACGTCCTTTGGCATATATAAGGACATGTCTATCCTTCCAAGGAATAGTGCCTGTTCGAGCCTTTTTGATCTTGGCTGAAGCTTCTACGTGGTCCATGACGAACACCTGCTGTGGGAGTTGCCGTAGAGCAAGCTTTTCGTTCCATTCAGNACGTGCAATCAACAATCGATGGGCTACCGAATAACACGTCCAAGTCGCGAAACGTGTGATAGCGTGTAAAGAGGTCTGGACCTGCCAAAAAAAAAATATTAAGCGCCTTGAGCGATAAGAGATCTGGATAAGGAAATTGGATCCCATCTAAATCCACCAAAAAGGTTCGACTCACCAGAAAGGAAATATTAGATGACTTGAGCGCTAAAGACTTCCGGTCCCAGAGGCCAGACACCCACAAGGGGTGGTTACCAGGCAATGTGGGTATGTATTGTCCATGGGTATCAAGAAATACAATGTGTGCTATTGCTACATCTCAAGAAAGTCCCAAGAAATTGATAAAAGTACATTAACGGCGGCGATTGTTACTATTAGAGCGATCTTTATAGTACTGTCCTAATGCATCTCTAATCTCTGTACCGACATACAGAACACAAGCATCCGTAGGCAAGAACTTGCATTTGACATTAAAGTCTATGGTACGTCCCTTAATGTCGGCCTCAAACCCATGCAGATATCTGACCCCGTCATAGTTTGCACTTGACGACCGGTAGACGACCCGGTTTGTGAATTCACCTCTAAAGATGAAAATGGGATCCACTGTGTTTGAGACAGGGTACACCGGTGACACCTCAATGTTATCCGGTAGCGGGTGCTGCTTCTTGTAATGCTCGATAACAGCAGTCTTATCCCTGTCGCAGATAACGAGACGAATGTTCTTAGGCTTGTTGTTGAAGCGTTTGCCCAAAATTTCACCTTTGATTTTGGCTTTGAACCATAAATCATAGGTGTTCTCTGCCTCGTATAGCCAGCGTTGACTCGGGTGGAGACTTCGAGTCTGCCATGTAGGTGTTGAAGGCATCGGATGATGATGATTAGAATCATCAGCCGATACCGTCCACGCCGGATCCAGAGTTGAAGAGCGAGATCGAGCAGACGAAGGACAATGTGAGCGAAGTGGGGGTGTTGTACTGCGAATGGATGGAGGAAGTTTGGCCACCTTTACATGGAAGGTCATGGAGTGGATGTAATTGCGCTTAGGATGGAATGCGGGATTCAACGGTCGTTCAACCAGGTGGAGAGGTAGTTCCCAGCNTCTTCTGGCGTATGTGGACATCGTACACCCGAGCAACATCCCCCTTGTTATGACGTCCTTTGGCGTATATAAGGACACGTCTATCCTTCCAAGGAATAGTGCCTGTTCGAGCCTTTTTGATCTTGGCTGAAGCTTCTACGTGGTCCATGACGAACACCTGCTGTGGGAGTTGCCGTAGAGCAAGCTTTTCGTTCCATTCAGATCGAAACTGCTGCCAACCTAGGCGAGTTGTGATCTCGCGAGGGCCCCGAACTGCTGCCTCCATCCACGGTGTTTGATGAAAAGTTTCGGGCTCGTGTCTGAATGCGTAACCTTGGCTTTTTTCATGTCGAGGAGTCAACCTGAAAGAATTTGCGTGACCAGAGAAGTCGTGATTGACGTTGTTGTCAGGATGCTTAATGAGGACATTGTCAGCTTCGAAACAGTTGGGAACGATGACAAAGCCTTCAACGCCAGAGACGTGGCGTACAAAGTCACCCGGTAGCCATGACTTGATGAGCTTCCACCCGAAACAATGTTCACCCACTCGAGTGGTAAGTGAGTCTAGAGAAGCCAGATCGCAATTATCGGGTCCAGGTTCATAACACTGGATAACAGGACCACCAAGCAAGGTCATCCTTATCTCTATGGACGGGTGATAGGTATATTTCACCTATGTGTCCGTAACCTCACATCTTTTTCTACCAATCATAAGCCGACGAAGATGCACGTTCTTTGGGTCTGTTGGTACAAGTACCAACAAGATTACGAATGGGGCTGGAAAAAGAAACGTCTGCCTCAGCTGTGTTTCGTGCCATCCTCTGACCCTAACACTTTTGGTTTTGTGGATCTGGAATTGGTTATATGGGGAGCACACTTGATTCCAGCTTTCAGTGTGGGCGTTACCGATGAATTACTACCTGAGGATTCCATTGCACACATATACGAAAGTTTTCAGGATACAGACTATGTAATCAAGGAAAGGGACTGGAATTACTACAATGTGAACATGTAGGTTTTTTATGACTGTTAGCGTTTCCATACTCAATTTTAATTCCTAGATTTGTCGACCGTGACATGTTCATGAGGTACCGAGGTGGAGGGATCGGTCATTCTACCAGGGATGCCATGCGTTTCATGGAGGAAGATGCTCGTCATGGTGATAAGCCTTTGCCCAAGTATAATTCAGATACCGGAGAGTTGCTTTCAGATGATGAGGAAATGGGTGACGATGGAAGCGAAGGTGATGGTAGTGAAGATGATGCTGATGAAATTGTGTCCCAGTCCTCGGTTGAATCACATCAAAGTGTTCATGCTGAACCTGAGGATTATGATGACACTGATCCAGAAGCGGATGATGCAGATTAATACTCATGTGTATCGTATATGTTTAATAATATTGTGTATACTCGCCTTGATATTCGCGTGTAGTGTGATTGGTCTGAAACGACCTTAAACTATTAGGGATTTGAATCTTGAATGGTGAGTTACAACTTCATAATTTATAATACACTCACTCAAATGCTGGCTAGCATTTGTGTGGTCCAAAATGACTCTAAACTATGTTTTTCCCATCGAGATGACTATTCCCGACAATAAGCGCCCATAAACACTCACCTCTGCGGTCTCAAATGATTTTTTCGTCATTATCAGATAATAAACGCCAATAATATGGGCGCTTATTATCCGAAATAACTTTTTAGTCATTCCCAACGTTAAGCGCCCATAAGCGCCCACAAGCGCTCAAGAGCGATCAAGCAAATGAAAGTTATACGCCAGAACATACGCGATCACAAAATCAATCTACACGACATACCCCGATGACACCAAATTCGTGATCTATGCCCCAGAAAACCCCTAGACCGAATTTTCTTTGCTTTGTGAACACGTTGAATGCGTCGTTGGGGGCTGCGTAGGTTCGTTTGGTATCATTTGTGGTACCTGAAAATGCGCCGCCTCCCCTTTGCCCGCCCTTTCCTTTACACCGTGACGACTCACCTGCTCTCCGCACTCAATCTCGTTCGATATCTGACGGATCTTCGAGATGTTCGCTATTTCAACGTCCTGGGTAAGTCCTTTCTCTTTTCTGAGCATTTTTCTTACTGATGGCTTGTAGATGGTAACTGCCTCCATCAAACTCGAGGCTACGTTCTTCAAATCGTTCAGTTTGTTCGACAAACGCGGCGACATCTACGCTTTTCGTATCGTCGACGACGAAGACCCCCAATATCTATTCAAAGTTGGACGAACAAGCCGGCCACTGGAGGAGAGGATGATTGAATGGGATCGACAGTGCCCGAGCAAGGTACATATCTGGCACGAGGGTATACTAGTGGCTCATAGCCATCGCGTTGGTGAGTTTTTTTCGCATTTTCCATCTTCAACGCGCTAACTCGAACCCTAGAGCGTCNCTTTTCGTTCCATTCAGATCGAAACTGCTGCCAATCTAGGCGAGTTGTGATCTCGCGAGGGCCCCGAACTGCCGCCTCCATCCACGGTGTTTGATGAAAAGTTTCGGGCTCGCGTCTGAATGCGTAACCTTGGCTTTTTTCATGTCGAGGAGTCAACCTGAAAGAATTTGCGTGACCAGAGAAGTCGTGATTGACGTTGTTGTCAGGATGCTTAATGAGGACATTGTCAGCTTCGAAACAGTTGGGAACGATGACAAAGCCTTCAACGCCAGAGACGTGGCGTACAAAGTCACCCGGTAGCCATGACTTGATGAGCTTCCACCCGAAACAATGTTCACCCACTCGAGTGGTAAGTGAGTCTAGAGAAGCCAGATCGCAATTATCGGGTCCAGGTTCATAACACTGGATAACAGGACCACCAAGCAAGGTCATCCTTATCTCTATGGACGGGTGATAGGTATATTTCACCTATGTGTCCGTAACCTCACATCTTTTTCTACCAATCATAAGCCGACGAAGATGCACGTTCTTTGGGTCTGTTGGTACAAGTACCAACAAGATTACGAATGGGGCTGGAAAAAGAAACGTCTGCCTCAGCTGTGTTTCGTGCCATCCTCTGACCCTAACACTTTTGGTTTTGTGGATCTGGAATTGGTTATATGGGGAGCACACTTGATTCCAGCTTTCAGTGTGGGCGTTACCGATGAATTACTACCTGAGGATTCCATTGCACACATATACGAAAGTTTTCAGGATACAGACTATGTAATCAAGGAAAGGGACTGGAATTACTACAATGTGAACATGTAGGTTTTTTATGACTGTTAGCGTTTCCATACTCAATTTTAATTCCTAGATTTGTCGACCGTGACATGTTCATGAGGTACCGAGGTGGAGGGATCGGTCATTCTACCAGGGATGCCATGCGTTTCATGGAGGAAGATGCTCGTCATGGTGATAAGCCTTTGCCCAAGTATAATTCAGATACCGGAGAGTTGCTTTCAGATGATGAGGAAATGGGTGACGATGGAAGCGAAGGTGATGGTAGTGAAGATGATGCTGATGAAATTGTGTCCCAGTCCTCGGTTGAATCACATCAAAGTGTTCATGCTGAACCTGAGGATTATGATGACACTGATCCAGAAGCGGATGATGCAGATTAATACTCATGTGTATCGTATATGTTTAATAATATTGTGTATACTCGCCTTGATATTCGCGTGTAGTGTGATTGGTCTGAAACGACCTTAAACTATTAGGGATTTGAATCTTGAATGGTGAGTTACAACTTCATAATTTATAATACACTCACTCAAATGCTGGCTAGCATTTGTGTGGTCCAAAATGACTCTAAACTATGTTTTTCCCATCGAGATGACTATTCCCGACAATAAGCGCCCATAAACGCTCACCTCTGCGGTCCCAAATGATTTTTTCGTCGTTATCAGATAATAAACGCCAATAATATGGGCGCTTATTATCCGAAATAACTTTTTAGTCATTCCCAACGTTAAGCGCCCATAAGCGCCCACAAGCGCTCAAGAGCGATCAAGCAAATGAAAGTTATACGCCAGAACATACGCGATCACAAAATCAATCTACACAACATACCCCGATGACACCAAATTCGTGATCTACGCCCCAGAAAACCCCTAGACCAAATTTTCTTTGCTTTGTGAACGCGTTGAATGCGTTGTTGGGGGCTGCATAGGTTCGTTTGGTATCATTTGTGGTACCTGAAAATGCGCCGCCTGCCCTTTGCCCGCCCTTTCCTTTACACCGCGACGACTCACCCGCTCTCTGCACTCGATCTCGTTCAATATCTGACGGATCTTCGAGATGTTCGCTATTTCAACGTCCTGGGTAAGTCCTTTCTCTTTTCTGAGCATTTTTCTTACTGATGGCTTGTAGATGGTAACTGCCTCCATCAAACTCGAGGCTACGTTCTTCAAATCGTTCAGTTTGTTCGACAAACGCGGTGACATCTACGCTTTTCATATCGTTGACAACGAAGACCCCCAATATCTATTCAAAGTTGGACGAACAAGCCGGCCACTGGAGGAGAGGATGATTGAATGGGATCGACAGTGCCCGAGCAAGGTACATATCTGGCACGAGGGTATACTAGTGGCTCATAGCCATCGCGTTGGTGAGTTTTTTTCGCATTTTCCATCTTCAACGCGCTAACTCGAACCCTAGAGCGTCTAGTTCATCTCGAACTGATGGCTCGTGGGTACGAAAGGGTCATTGAAATGTGCCCCGACTGTAAGTTTTTCTTCTCCGCCTTCGATTCGCGTACTGATAGGTTTTAGGCGGGAAAAAACATCAAGAAATCTTTCGTCTCCCGAGCCCGGATGCTTGGGAGACGGTAATCAAGCCTTTGATTCACGAGGTGAACGGGAGGGTGGAGAGATAGATGTAGTTTATCGTACATTCTTGTTGCTATCTTGTCACTTTGTATGCTTTTTCGTTATCGAATTGCTTGACCTGCTAATTGACTTTCTTAAATTGTATTCGATTATCATATCCTGGCCTCATTAGATTGCAGTATAATGTATTATAATAGCGCCGTCCCATTTTATTACATTTTAATGGATTATAATAGTGTTGCTTTATTTTAACGTATTATAATGGATTATAATAATGTCGCTTTATTTTAATGTATTATAATGGATTATAATAGCGTCGTTTTATTTTATTGTATTATAATGGATTAAAATCACTAAAATACATTATAATCCATTATATTTAGGTGTCCATTTCGCTGATGGAGGAAAAAACTGGTACCTTTATATAGCGGAAAGGTTGACCTATGCCCTTGAAGTGCAATGACCTGATGGCAAGATGTGGATTATCGACGGTGACTCGGATGGCGAAGGAACAAATTTGACGACATCAGTCATCTAAGCTGCACCCCACGATCCAAGATCTACAGAACAAGGGATCTTCTTGAATAAAAAGGGAATTGAGTCATGATGATAATCGCTTACCATCTCGCAAAAGCTGCCGGTTGTGGGTCCAATGATATCGGCAAAAGGAGTTTTACTATTCCTGCAGAAAGGAACCAGAAAGACACGCAAAGTCATGCGTGTAGGAATCTTGAAAGCATTTTACGTCAAGCTCAAATTGCGCGTTATCCCGAGAGTCCAAACTTTTGACGCCAGGATTTTGATATACATGCGATACATATTCTGCCGATTTCTGTTCGACTTACACAATGCCATCGAATGCTGTCGGGCTTAAAATCCCCGAGCCGATCGGATGTGTTTGTGGACTAACTTGAAATCTGCAGATCTACGAAAGTCTTTAAATGTCCCCTGCTCGTTCCTAATAATCCAAAACACTGCGAGGCTAGCTTGAAACGGAAATTAAGCACAGAGATTTTTTCGACAATGAAAAAGCCAAACGACTGGCTTGAATTGGATATTTGATTTGGGGATCTTCGTGGCACGAGGGAGATTGCAGTCTGCGACGGATAGGAAAAGATGCCGCACTGGGCCCAGCTGCACTCATCCTCTAGCACATAAAAAATTTAGTATCTTACCTTAGATCACATGTGCATCTCAAGGTCTCTTCGAATGACTTTGCGCTTAATGAAGGGAGCGAAGGTGAATGAGAACGTGATGGTGAGGAGGAGGAAGTTTCATCGTGGGAAGACCTCCAGATGGTCTGGAGTTTGAAGATTGCATTGCGATTTGAGTAATTCCGATTGACTTAAGGAAGGTTAGAAAAGCAAATCACGAGTTGTATTACTCGACAGGTAAGTTACTCGCGAGACTACAAGATGCTACTTATAAACGGGGCCTACACGACAGAAGATTCAGAACGCAGACGACATATATTGGAGTAACAAAACGAATCACTGTTTCATCGAGTCTTCACGATTCAAAATCATCATAAGGAAGCCACTCTTCTTTGACTACAGGGAAGGAAAGACCAGAGTCAGCAACTTCAATAAAAAACTGGTCCCGGATACGAAAATGTTCTGCAATCATCGCTTCACCAAGACGGAAACGTGTGAAGGCAAAATCAATGAGGACAAAGTCGGGATTGTGGCTGTTCTGAGATTCTCTTCCAGAACCAGGAGATTCAACTACAAGCACTTGATCAAGGTGCCAGTCGGCTTGCTGGACCCCGCCATACAGCAATGCACGTACACTGTGTCTAAGTTTGGAGACCTGCAACATTGTATTCCAGTATCAATTGAGAGACAGTCAGAAGTCAGTACGTACAGTAGTCCTCTGAACACTTTCAGGCCAGGTGTGAAGGGGGAAAGATGAAAGCGGGTCGCCGTGTATGCATTCTAGGAAAAGGCCCCAGACAGACCTTCCATCAGGGAGAGTAAACTATGCAATATCCAGTAACAAGAAATAGACAGACAAATATCGCACACCTCGTGAAATCCGTAGTTATGAGGTAACAGCGTACCTTGAAGGTACTGAAGCCGCTGGTAGGTAGCGTGTTCTCGCCGCATCATGTCACTGGCAAAATGGAGTGACCGACAGCAATTCCTAGGATCCGAAGCTAAGTCCTCAATTCGAACCTTGATTGGAAAGAGCACCTCGTCGAATAGCTTCAGGCATATGGGAGTTTCACATACTGTTGAGGTGCCTCCCCGAGCAGTCCGTAGTAAAGAGCCAAAAAACACCTGGGAGAACTTCGCGGTCCCGGAACGGACAACCTTGTCGATTCGAAACTGTAACGTTCCTTGTGATAGTTGAAGAAATTCGTCTATGCCAGACTGCCGTGGCCTCGGGTTGTTCATCAGCAAGTCCGACGTCTCTGCCCGTGGTTTATCCAATGGGAGAGTAAAGTGCAAGAGTGGTTCCTTCTCTGCAAACCGGTTTACAGCAACTCCTAAGATATCTCCGACTACAGGAAGACGTGCAACTGCCCTTTTCTCTGCAGTAGATTTCCAGTCAAGGAAGGCCAAGGCGTCTGGGCGGCGGTGCTGTATTGTGAATAAATCAAAGTCGCTGAAGTTGACTGCAGGGCTGTTCATGGCAACCGCCTCATCGGAATCCCGACCCAAGACACCTCGCAAACGCTCGACCGACATCATGGGGTCAAAATGATGTCCAGGTGACGATCGGTTGAGGGCGAGGCCAAGAATACATCGGAGCGACGTTTGCTGGGAGAGTTGAAAAGGTCTGAGTACCATGTACATCTTCTCACTCCCAGGGAAACGATAAAACCCGGAGACAAAGGCAACGCGAAACTCGTCAGTCAGCACGATGTACTTGACTTTTTTATCTTTCCACATCGCATGGAGCTTGCTTATCAGCGAGATGCTCTTATTGCATTTGACGGATCTGTCCGCCCTGAGAACCCCGTCGGGAGGCATGCGTAGATCGTCCCAACATATGTGGCCCTGGCGCTATAATGAAGTGAGTTGTGAAGCACGGAACGTGTAATACAGCCACACATACCACGACCAAGAGAGTTACTAAGGCGTCCCTCATAGACGAGCTGGTTGAATGGACTCTCGACGTGTAGAAAGTGATCTCATGGGCGTCTTCTTACTATAGAGATCAGACTGAGCAACTTGATCGCAAATTTCGGACGTACCATTCACCTCCTCCAACTCATACCAAATCCGGACAAACTTGGATTTAAAGACATACTCCTTTATGAACGCCATTACAGGAACGATATATTTGTCTTCCATCGTGTCGCTGAAGCTATCATCAAGCACATCTCACGGAGACAAAAATATCAACACTTGCCTACTCGTGGCACGAGGAACGCGGAGAGTTCGGAAACGAAGGCTCGCCATAGCTGCCCGGAAGTCATTAATTTCGTAGTCCTTGATCGCGCTGTCATCTACGGATTTGCAAATCACAGACCCTTCGAATCGGAGTGGAACTTCGCCACAGCTTTTGCACGTTGAATCCCCACTGGAACCAGTGTTGGCAGGTACCAATGACAGATGTTCAAGAAATGCACTGTAAACGGACGTATCGACGAATTCGCGAGGCATCTTGCAGTTCGAGTTAGTTAAGCGCGAACGACGCGAACGTGATGACGGGGAAAGGAGAAGAGTGAAGGCGTGCGAACAATTAATTTTCTTATACTCCGTATATTGTTCGAATCACGCCACGTTATGACGTCCCACGATGCTACTTTGCGGATCGATCAAGAATCAACAGCCGACTCATGGAAGACATTGATACACCTGAGTGCTGCATATACCAAATTGAAACTAATATTAGATACTGGTACTAGCTATTACCCCTTCCTTGCTATAGTGAGCAGATCCAAGACACACTACACCTCTTTGCAATTCCGCTCCACCACTTCGACTATCAAGAGGACAATTTTTCCGACAAGTGGCAGATGGGCGATGGTGTTCGGGAAATGATGCTCAACACAAACATATCTGCGGCTATGGGGAATTACCGGGGCTGCGTTGGGATCCCTTATCATGGCGCTAAATGAGCTATGTTCACTATTCGCTATTTCTATGAGTTTGAGCTCGATATTGGCTTCACTGATGCTTTTTCTTCACTTCCAGCAACCATCATAGTTCACGACCGAGACCACAAGTTGACATGGACTGAACTCGAAGATTTTTTTCTTCTAGCAAGTGTTGGACAAGGCCACCAAGGAATGCCAGCTCGTTACTTAGTGGGACATCTGGCCATCAGCAAATCGAACACCTAATGATCATGGCAGAAAATGACTGAAATAGGTGATCATGGGCAAAATACATTATTACCCATTTTGGCCTTGATAATGGCAGAAAACAGACCCCGCCTAGTGATCATTCATTTTGCCCATGATTACCCATTTCTGCCATTATCATCCATTTTGCCCATGATTGCCCATTTTCATGAGAGTTGGCCGGACAGAGAAAATGTATATTGCCACCTGGCAGAATCAAACCAGTGACACCAGCATTGCTTTGTATGCCAATGCAGGAGCTCAGGCCGCAACATAACCACTGTGCCAAAGTGCCATATAACATTTTAGTGTACACAGTACAATATATCCCCTCGCCTCCACAGCTAATTCAGGGAAAACCTGCATCCCCCCAGCCTTGGCTAGTGTTTTTATCAGTCAGAACATTAACCAATAAGTCCTCTCTACCATATAGACCCCTCTCTCTGTGTTTTAGAAGGCAGAAAAAAATTGGGTCTTATGATCATCCATTTTCTTCCATTTTCGCCCATGATCAGTGACTGAAATCATTTCTGCCCATTTTCTCCCATTTTCTTCCATGATCATTGACCAAAATCATTTTTGTCTATTATTGTACATGATATAGACCAAAATAGATTATCATCCATGCTCATTAACTGCACAATTTGCTGATGTGGTGCTCACTCCTGAACAATTTGTTTCTTATTTACATTCTTTCTGCTTTTGTTCTGATACTGATCGTACACTTCTCTTCAAAGGAAACAACAAACCTGTCACAAATTGGAATGGCCTTTTGGAGTTCACGAGGATGATGAAGAAAGCTATTGGAGGCATTCTTGCCTGGCAGACTATCATGCATGTCAAGCCCAGCTTTGTAGCGAAGCTCATGTATGCCACCATGGGCATGTGGGTTTGTGATGGAGAATTACCAGCAGAGATTTGGTTGAAACATGTAGGGTCTCTGGCTCGAGCAGGATCTAGCTTTGAAGAGGTAGCAGATTGACGACGTCTGCAAGGACACAGTCTAAAAACATCTCTCACTGTGGAAGAGTCATTTGGACTCTTGGAGGATTCAGTGATATCAGGTTTCTTGGACCATGGGGTCTTTTTTCAAATCACTTATAACTTCACTTATGGCTTTATTTGAATTTTCCTGACCATGCATCTTTCATTCGCAGACTCTATTACACTCACAAAACTCACTTCTGAAGCAAAACAACCAATCTCCAATCATTTTACCTTCATTCTTGTACAACATGACAAAGTGCCCAATGGAAGACAGAGAGAAGCTGGCCTACCCAAAATAGAGCACACCTTGTCTGTGAAGTGGCAACTCACAACAAGAGGGAGCTTGGTCCTCTCCCTAGCGGTGCCTGTGGGTCTCACCTGGTAGTAACCTGCCTATCGAAGTCTGAAGGAGAGCGCAAAGTCAAAATTTTATTATCATGGGCAAATTTACATATCTTATCTTACCTTCCTCAGTTCATCGCTGTTGTATTCTGCTGTCTGTACTCTGTGCATGGGCCATGGTGATGGTCTCGTTGGCAGCTGTTGAAAGTTGTGAGAATTTTTTACCTTCCTTTCTTTCTCTCCCATCTCAGAGCCAGAGACTAGAGCCTGAGCATTTCTGAACCAAATTATGAGCTTTAGAGTCACCTGATAAGTCCTATAATTGCTATTTTGACATTATATTATTGTTATTGCTGATCTGATCACTGAGGAGATCAGATCAGGCCTCGTGTCTATCGTTCCACAGCCTTGAACATGTTTTTTTTTATTTATTTTGTTCTTGGTCCTTACTATGACATTGTCTGAGACATTTTGGATTTCATATTCTAATTTATCTGAGTGCATAGCACTGACCTTCTGCCTCTACAAGTCTATGTACAGACTCTCTCTCTCTTCCTCACCGGAAGTTTTCAGCTTCAGCCCTCTTCTCGTATGCCATTCTCAGCCCTTGGAACTTACTAGAGTGACCGAAAGTGATATGAGCTAAGGATTCTGAAGGCCCAAAGGACCACAAATATGTTGAAAATGCAAGATACTCACCAAGATACTCACATCTCCAGCTGCAAATGGTAAATGACTCAACCAATCTCATCAGCAAATTGTGCAGCTATTGAGCATGAATGATAATCTATTTTGGTCTGTGTCATAGAGTATCATAAACAAAAATGATTTCTGTTGTTAAGCATAGCAGATAATGAGAAAAAATGATTTTGGTCACTGATCATGGATGAGCATAGCAGAAAATGAGTGAAAATGATTTTGGTTGATGATCATGGAAGAAAATGGGAGAAAATGGGCAGAAATGATTTCAGTCACTAATCATGGGTGAAAATGGAAGAAAATGGATGATCATAAGACTCAATTTTTTTCTGCCTTCTAAAACACGGAGAGAGGGGTCTATATGGTAGAGAGGACTTATTAGTTAATGTTCTGACTGATAAAAACACTAGCCAAGGCTGGGGGGATGCAGGTTTTCCCTGAATTAGCTGCAGAGGCAAGAGGATATATTGTACTGTGTACACTGAAATGTTATATAGCACTTTGGCACAGTGGTTATGTTATGGCCTGAGCTCCTGCATTGGCTTACAAAGCAATGCTGGTGTCACTGGTTTGATTCTGCCAGGTGGCAATATACATTTTCTCTGTCCGGCCAACTCTCATGAAAATGGGCAATCATGGGCAAAATGGATGATAATGGCGGAAATGGGTGATTATGGGCAAAATGAATGATCACCCATATTGCCCATAATCTTCCATGATCACTAGGCGGGGTCTGTTTTCTGCCATTATCAAGGCCAAAATAGGTAATAATGTATTTTGGTCATGATCACCTATTTTGCTCATTTTCTGCCATGATCATTAGGTGTCCGATTTGCTGATGCTGAGGTGAGTTACTTGACGAGGCGAAAATAAGACACCACAGAGAATGGAGCGGATGGAATTTGTATGAGTTGCAAGCTCGAGAATGTACATGGGTGATGACAAGCTGGACTGTGATGGTGTGACAGTAACAAGATTCAGACTTTTGATCTGTGACCACCACTATCAGCACCATGTGTGTGATAGCACATTCTCTGTTCAAGCATTCCAAAAGAGAGAAGAGGTGATTTAGGTTAAGATAATGACTCATATACTGTGAATTGAATCATAGGTTTTGTAGCCTCGGAACTTTGCAGTCGTTGAACTGAGGAATACGCACTGTACCGCACTGTCTGGTGTATTTCTGATTCTATTGTTTCGATACATAGGCTTTGAGGATATTGCCAGACATCCAGTTCAGGGCTATCGGGTCATGCTGGACGACGAGCGAGTGATTTGGGCTTACCTGCGGAGAACTAGAGGTAAAGGAGATCATCTACCATGACTCAAGTGAGTCATTTAGCCTGCTTTCCAAAATGCTACAGCTAACCTTTTTTCAGAATCCCAATGCTGCCGTGCTACCGTCTTTGTAGACCAAGAATGCCTCAAAGTGCAATAGCTTTCGAGAGCTGGTACTTGTGGAATAGTGTCCGATTTTGGTCCATAATGGATATCTATGAAACAAGGCCATAGTATCAAGCAGGGTTGTGAAAGATGCGAACTCCTTGGAAACACCAGATGTGAGGGAGACAATTCAGAAGGATGATTGTGAGTTGTCTAGTCGTTTTATAGCATTGTTTTGACTAAGGCCTTTTCAGAATGTTAACACTAGGGAGTTTCTATCTAGCTTGCAAGTAAAAACACATATAGACTGGATTTGTATTCAGTGAAGGATCGATAATCAAAGGAATTGCGAATGAGGATACTGGAAGGTTGCCTGACATATCACATTCATGTCCTAGTGAAGTTCGTTGACTGGTATCTGCAGGTATGCTTCAATCTATGTGTTCAGCCTCTCACATTCCATGCATCCCTAGCACCACTTCATGCCAATTCAGAATTGGAGATACTTGGAGGCATCCTGTTATGCTCATCCATGCATGATTCTGTGGACATCCAACCTTGTATTCCCAGTTCTTCCCTACCCATCTTGGACCCTATACATCTACCTTGCCACAGCCTCAATGTCAAGCATATGTCCTTCTCTCTGTTGTCTCTGATAATCGCCAAGTATGTAGACCTCTGTAGTCAGTGATACTGGCTGACTCATTTATGGCTCATAGCCTTTTCTGCTTGTCTTCAGATTCACTTGTTAAAGTTCTGTGGGGCAAGAGGATGTTGAGCATAGCTCTAAGTCATTGCCAGCAGCATAGCAGCACAGTGGCAAATGTGACTTTGACTCACATTGTGATATGGGGTGGTTATCCCTATATATGACTTGCTAGTCACTTGTGACAATGTGCAGATAAGAGAGTAGATTCTCTGTGTGTACCAAAGAGTACAGGAAGGAGAGGAACTGCTTGAGGATTAAGCTTCATACAAGTGTTCTTATATACTATTTCAGTGTTTACTTCTGTAGATGCCTAATCCTACTAGATATATTGAACAATGGATATCTAAGTATAGTGAACAATAAGTATCTAAGTATAGATCTTATTGTTGTGAATGACTCAGACAATGAGCTGGGGAGACTGCAGCCTGAATCTACTAGATATAGGTAGTTCTGTATAAGGCAAGCTGTGCACTTGGATGGTCTATTGTCTAGGACAATAGGATCTAAGAATAGCTATCTTATTGTGCTAAGTATAGCTTCTTTATTGTTCTCCTAGTTGACTTGAACTGAGTCAAACTGCTTCTAGGATCTTGAGATCTACAGATGCAGATATATGTTCATGATCATGTGATAGTCATGTGATGACTTCACATCATTTCAACATGCCCCTATATTCGTGACTGTATATCGAAAGATATTTGTTAAGCATTAAAGGTAATGCCCAATTTTGCTCATAGGTATTTGAAAGTGGGATAGGCAAGGTTTTTGGTGAATATGTCAGCTATCTGATCCTTTGTAGGAACATATCTGACATCTATCCCTTGGTGTTCTGTACATTCCCATATGTGGTGATAATGCACATCAATGTGTTTTGATTGTTGCATTGTGACATCATTATCTGTGAGAAATATGGATCCTTGATTGTCAAGGAGTAAAGGGAATTGATCAAGATTATAACCAATTTCTGACAAAAGGTTCTTGATACACTGAATTTCTTGAGTGCAGTCAGAGGCTGCTATGTATTCCGCTTCTGTTGAGGATAAAGCTAAGGTTTTCTGTTTCATAGAAACCCAGCTGACAGGTCCTTCAGCAAATTGAATGATATATCCTGCCTGTGATTTTTGCTTCCTTGTCAGATCTGAAGCCCATTCTGCATCTGAATATGCAATGAACCCTTTTGTGGTATTTCCTCTATAAATGATAGAGTATTGGTGAGTTCCAAGCAAGTATTTCATAATGTACAGTGCTTGATCCAAATGTTCTTTAGATGGATTCGAAGAAAACTGTGACATTTTGATTACTGCAAAGCTAATGTCAGGGCATGTGCCAAGGCACAAATAGAGTAATGATCTGATCACTGGTTGGAATTTGGCTTTGATATCTGGATCTGGATCCGAGCTATTGTCTTCAGGTTTATACCTGGTAGAGAGTGGTGTTCGTGCAATCTTGGCATTAACATTGCACAAAACTGCAGAAGGTTATAACTAGGTTATGACTGGTTTTGGGGGGTTATGACTGGTTTTGGTGGGTTATAACTACTGGGGACCTGGGTTATAACCCCCTGGAGACAGGTTATGACCTTTTGCAGTTTTGTGTGATGAATAATTCCAAATCGATGGAGAATTTTCTCCAAGTAATCACATTGATCAATGGAGATTGTTCTCTGTTTCTGATCTCTGGTGATTCTCATATGAAGGAATTCTGTTGGTTTGCCTAAGTTTCTGCATTCCCATATAGCCATAAAGTCATTTTTCTTCTTCCATAATAGAGTACGATTTGAGCCCATGAATAATGCATTGTCAACATATATGATGACTAGGATGATGTCGTTTCCTTGTGTGTATACGTAAACACCAGAGTCTGAAGAGCATCATGTGAAACTGAGTTTCTTCATGGATTGCTTGCAGGCTTTCCACCAGGAGCGTGATGCCTGTTTTAAGCCATACAAAGCACGGTGTAGTTGCCAAACTTTTGTTTTGTCTTTTACGAAGCCTTTGGGTTGTTCCATGTAAATTTCTTTCTCTAATTCGCCATATAGAAATGCTGTTTTCACATCCAGCACTTCTATATCCCAATCTTCAATAGCTGCTAAGGCGAGTAGTAGTCATACAGTGCGATACCAGACTACAGGAGAGAAGACTTCATCATAATCTATTCCTTCAATTTGTGAAAACCCTTTCGCAACAAGTCTAGCCTTTTTGCGACCATTAGACTTGACATCAAAAACCCATCTGGATTTGATGGTTTTCTGACTGTGAGGTAAAGTTACTTCTTTGAAGACATGTCACTGTTGTAATGAAGAAAGTTCTTCTTTGCATGCCTTTAGCCATTCTACTTGTTCATCCTCAGAACGAGTTAGAATGTCCTTATATGTCCATTCTCGGACATTATCAAAATTAGCAGCACATGTAAGAATTGAATCTAGTCAATGCCAAACTCCCCCTTTCTGTTCAACATGTGTAAGAAAATAGAATGGATCGTCCACAAGATTTTCATATGTTTGAGCAGAAACTGAGACAGATTCAGTGGGAGTATCGGTAGCTCTGCCATAAGAGTGTGTATTTCATTGAATTTCAACTGGATTTCGAGTACCAAAAGTGCTTCCAAGGTGATTAGAAATGTGAGAAGGTTGCATAGATCGCTGGAGTTCAATCTGCTGATGTGGTGCAGGTGCTGGAATTGGTACATTATCAACTGATGATTGATTATCAAGATCTCCATGATTAAGATCAGGTGCTGCAGGATGATCTTCAGGATTTTCCTCTAGATTGGGTGATTGATCGGTGCCCCAATCAGTAATGAAGTGGTTGGTATCATGTTGTAAGGAAGATGGTAAAGGTATGTTTGTGGTGCGTTTAATAAGTAATGATTTGATTGATGAGGTTTTGCACTTTGGGAAATCACTTTCATCAAAAATAGTGGTGGATGAAGTGAAAGTTCTGCCTGTGTTTCTCATAAAGAGATAAGCTTTGGATCCAGGAGCATATCTGACAAAGATCATTTTCTCTGTTTTGGGCACTAGTTCATGTGCTCAGAGTTCTTTGTCAAGGTATACATAGGCAGAGCATCCTGGAGTTTGGAAATAAGAAACATCTGGTTTCTTTCCTTCAAGAGCTTCAATAGGTGTTTTCCATAACAAGCATTGGTTTGGAGTTCTATTGTAAACATGAACAGCAATTTGGAACATATAAGTCCACCAGGCAGTAGGAAGACATGCTTTGAAATGGAATTTTTCTGATTTCTCATGAATAACACCATTAAAGCACTCAATTCTACCAGCCTGTTGATGTTCATGTGGAGTGGAATACTGAATTCATATCCCAGAATCTTTGAGATACCCCTGGAATAAGGTTCTAAAGAATTCTCCCCCATAATCAATATGCAGTGTTTTAATAGGCTTCCCAGTTTGTTTTTCAACTTGATTTTGAAATATTTTGAAGGAAGCCAATGTTTCGAGTTGTGTTTTTGATTTTTGTAAAGTAGTCCAGCCAAAGCAGGAGTGGTCATCAATGATCGTTAATGTGTATTTGTATTTTTCTGGGTAAGAAACCATGGGAAACTCCACTAAATCCATGTGGATTAGTTCTAGAACTTCAGATGCTCATTTTGAGGAGTTTGGATACAACCATTGCTTTATGCCCCTATAAGCACATCTAGTGCAAGGGTGCTCAAACTTCAACGATTCTCACATGGAAAAACCTTTGCAGGCATCATGGCATTTCTTGAGTACTAACTCAGGAATATGTCCAAAATGATTGTGTGCAATAATGGAGTCTACTGTTTTAGCAGTGGCAGCGGAAGCAAGAGCCTGGAGAACATTGAGATGCTCAATGTGAGTCTCTAGGTATGTGAACTTGTACTTATCCTGTCTGGAGAATAAAGACAGGAGCAAGTTCCCATTCTTCCATTGAATTGAGGTTTCTGGGTGTGAGTATATAATATCACAACCATTCATAGTGAATTTGTTTCCGGCTAGAAGTCGAAATGTGGATTTTGGATGATAAAATACTGGAGACAACTTGACTTGATGAATATCCTTATTGGAGTTTTGGTGAGAGATTATAATGGTTCTAGCTTTGGTGATAGTGTCACCACCGTTAACCCCTTGAATATGTATAGGGTTTATCTCATGTAACTCAGAGAAATCTCCAATAAATGGACTGATATGGTTGGTCACAGCAGAATCAAGAACCCAATATGTGGAGTTTGATTTCAAACTATTATTACTAGTACAATCAACTAAAGTACAGAACATATTGGTTGCACAAACGTTAACAACACAATCTTCAATATTTTTAAGGAAAATATTAGTTTGAGAATTGTTCTGTTCAGTATGATTAGTACTGAGAGGAATAATAGGGCCTTGACCATACTAATCATAGTAGTCTGCCTCGTTTTGTTCATAATTGTAACGGTTTTCTTCTTCCCATCGTGCAACTTCAGGAGGAAGAGTTGGTGCAACAAGAGGGTTGTAGAATGAGCTAATACAATTTTCATTGCCAGTAATGAAAGAAACATTATGCAGAGCATCATTTGGATCTTCAGATCGTTGCAAGACAAATTGTTTGTCAGAATGCTTCAACTCAACTGGTATTTCTCCTGTTTGGAAAGTTGGCACAATCACATATTGCAGAGTTGGATTATGAATAATAGTGCCTGTAATACTGGATGATCCTTGTGGTGGTGGAACATGAAGTGGTTCCAGTGAAGAAGTGACTGGTGGTGGTGCATCAGGAGGACCATCCACCCAACTTGGCATCTGTGACCAAGTTTCAATGCCAACAAGAGAGCAAGCCGACTCAGGGCGATGCATCCCATGCCATCCACATGCTTTGAGACCAGTACAAGGAGTAGTGGCTGTATTAGGCCATGTTGGTTCTGTAAGTGACAGACCAGTGCTATTTTCCAGAGTTTCAGAAGAAGGCAAAGTAGATCCCGAAGGACCTGGGTTTCCCAAAAATTCATTAGATGGTTGTCTGATAGTGGTAGCAATCATAGATTGATTGACGATGTCTCTAGATTCCTTTAGGAATGTAGAGTCTGGATCAGTTTCCATAACAGTTTGTCCAGAAATTTCACTAAAGAATTTTTCGGTCAACTTTGTGCTTACTGTTTCAGTTTCAGAATGTGATGTGTTATGCCAGGAGCAGAGAGCTCTCAAGGTGCTGCTCTCACCTATTTTTCCCTTTTTGGGTGAAGGTGGATTACTAGAGGGACTGGCATAATAACTATCATCATTCTTGACTTGTTCTTCAATTCTTTTTTGCTTTTCAGCACGTTGCATGCATACTACAGATCTTGGGGTGACGTTTGGAGGTAGAGCATTTTGCCTTTTCACAATATGTCCAGAGTGGACTCGTGCTCGCCAAGAAGAGTAATGGGGTTTGGAGTCCTGTCACCTTTGTGCAGCATCTGGATAGAAGTATCTGATAGGCTTTCCTTTCCTAATGACATCTATGCTTTCATTAAGAGTAGGCCATCTCTTTAGTTCACCAGGTTTTCTACCAGTTTGGTCCATGGTAATAGGGAATGACTTTGTAGGAAAGTCTTCATAGTGCAGAATGTGCACTAGAGCAGTGTGGCAGAGATTGCAGCTTTTGCTTTCTTCTGCCCATATATTGAGAGTATGTGATTCCCTACAAGTAGTGCAGTAAAGAGCTCATGAATCAATGAAAAGTTTCAGTGGTTCAGGAAGCTCAGTGTAGAATTCAGGGATTCTGTCTTTGTAGACAATGGTGAGGTCAACTGGGTTTCCTATAATAGGAAGTGGTTGTAGCTGCTCATCACTATCAGTGACTACTGTTTGGCCTAGATTGTAAAGGCCTCCACCATGATATTTGCCTTGACAGAGATAGTTGGAGCATATTGGGCAACTAGAGAGGCATTTTGCTTCTGGGTGATGGTGTAGTTCCATGAGGATGAGTTCATCAGTCATGAATTGTTCATCAAGTCCCAAGACGTGAAGCAATGCATCAACTGGTTGTGGAATATCATTAAAGAGGTATTCCAGAGGAGTACAATATGTCCAGTATCTGGCACCATCTGGTTTTTCCTGTATTACTGCATAAACACCCATACCTAGGTGTTGTGACCATGGTTCAATTTTGTGCTTGCACAATTTGCATTGGTTGGAGCACAAAGCAAAGATACTCTGGTGAGGTCACAAGTGTCCATAAACCATAGGTTTGTGAATGGCTAAGTACATCATTTCAAGATATACTTGAATGCATGGTTCGTCCAATAATCCTACTTCCCTGGCTTTGTTGACAATGTATTGCATTTTAATCATTCCCAATTTGACAAATTCGTCAGGGAATTGTGCAAGAAATTCATCAAGAGAGTTAATCCAGGTAAATAAGGGATTTGGTATGACAATGTGTGGAGTGGAATGTGTCAGAGGAATTGAATGATGTCCTCTTAAAGCATGAAGAGAAAAGTTATTTGGAACAGCAGGATCTGGGAACATGGGCACCAAAGTGATTGGTCCTGCTCCACTGTAGATACTGGTTTCCATATATGAAGGAGGATTTAATTGAGGATAATAACCGGTTGAATTCATTGGCAGAGTGACAGCTTCTACTGGCTCAGGAGGAGTATTTTCTTTATCCTCATCTCCTTGCAGTACAGTATAGAAGGATTTGTCAGATGATTCGAGTTCATCTTCCTTGTCATCCATGTCTTCCTCTCCCAATGATTCTTCCTCATTGTCGTCAGTAATTGGTGAAGAAAATCTATCGTTGGAGCAGAAAGAATCTTTGACCTCTTGGTTGGAGATTAATTCTCTGTCTTCTGATTCGTATACAGTAGATTATTGATGTAATGGGGTGGGGCTGAGGAACATCGTCCAGATGCAAGCGAGAGAGCTTCGACATCAGGTGTGTCCTCATCATCTGAAGCTTGTGAGCATTAATCAGAATACTCCATTTGAGTCTCCATTTCAGAGTCCTCAGCTTCATCACTAGTTCCCCTTTCTTCATCAATTGCTGTGGTGAAAGCCATATTAGTGACTTCTTCTCCTTCATCAAAGGCAGCAATGAAGGTGTTTTGCTTTTTGCCTTTGTAACTCTTCTTTGTTTGATTTGATTTCTGATTGCCTGGCTTCTTTTTCTGATCCATTGATTTATGCTGTTGATTGTTTCCCCCTTGTTTGTAACTGGCATGTGATGGGTTTCCGGAGTTTGGATGATGGTAGACTTGATTGCTGGAGGATTGATGTCCTCCATTTGGTTGAAAGGGATGATTGTTCTGCTTTTGAAAGGTTTGATAACCTTGGGCAGGTCTAATACCAGTGATCCAAGAAACCAAAGCCATGTTAGGAGAAAGATTCCTCCTGCTCCATTCTTATTGGATTGAGGAATAAAGGGTTGAAACAGCAAAGTCTTCTTTCTTCTCCATGGTAATGAAGGCTTGTGATTTGAAGGTGTCCCAAGAGCCTGGAGAGCCTTCATAAGGATCATAGAAACCATCCAATCAGCAATCTCAATCTGTTCTTCCTTGAGTTTAATAAGGCAGGTCTGAATTAGATTATAAGCATTGGTAGGATTCTGTCCTTTGCCAATGTTTATGGCAGTGAGGACAGAGAATCATTCAAAGATTTCAGCAAGGTTAAACTTATCATATTCAGTGATCAACACATGGCAAGTTTGTCTTTATCCTTTTTGTCTTTATCAGAAAGTTTCTTCTGAGTGAGACCTTCTACTACGTTTTGTAGTTCGCAGTAGCCTAAGAAAAGACGCTTGAACTCCTTGAACTTGTTCCTATCACCATCAAAGATGGGAATAGAAGAAAGACTAGACATTCCAGAGCCAGCACCAGCATTCATAATTGCAACAGTGCTCCTGCCACTAGTGTAGACAGGTAGCTTAATGGAATCTTCAATGTGGGCATGAACATTAGATCCTGAGTCCAGAAGGACAGGGTTGCTAATGTTAACATTGATAGGTTGATCCTGAGAACAGGTTTGAGGTTGAGACATTCTGTTATTGAAAGATCTAAACAGGCATTGTTAGCAAGTATTCATTTGCCAGAGAATGGATTCCAATTATGATCTCTGAAGGATAGAATGCAGGATATTATTCATTATAGTCATGTCTTGGTTGTTGATCCTTCTGTCATCTGGTCTCATCACCCAGACTGACATTATGTATCATATATTATATACAAGATCTGATTGCCGATGAAAGTTTAAATAAAGCTTGTTTTAAAGATTGATGATCCAAAGATCAATCAATCAACAAGTCTTTAAATGAACATTTAAATAACTTAGGGCAATCAGAGGGCACTATTTTACATTAAAAAGGTATATGTAATTATATAAACGACTCCTTCCATAAGTGAAGGCAACAAAGTCATTCTATCTAGGTGCCAGTGTCTAGTTGTGAGACCCTCCAGCTCACTGGGATGACTACCAGTTTATTGCTGAGATGGGCTAACCCATGCTCCAATTAAGGAAATAAGGCTAACAGTTGACAACTGCGCGTCATGAAGGTAATTCTTCATGAGCGAGAAAAAGGTTTTGTATAGTATGATGTTAGGTGCTGCTTTCAGGGCAATAATGGTGGTAACTAGGAGAGTATGAGATTACCTCTATCCATCCACCAATCCACATCTGAGTCGCTAGAACAACAGTCATGGCCTTACTGCCAGTTAAGGTGTCGGCTACATTGTAAACCTCCAGCAAAGTCTTATAGGGGTTATAAGCCTTCAGCTAGAGTAGCAATGATGACTGTTGTGAACAACGATCCCACATGCTAGAGCCTTCGGGGCCCATAACCTGTCGAAGTTATGTGGGGCAAGAGGACATTGAGCATAGCTCTAAGTCATTGCCAGCAGCATAGCAGCGCAGTGGCGAATGTGACTTCAACTCACATTGTGTTACATTACTTGCGCAGCAACAACAACAACTCAACAACCACTATGACATAGCGGCGCTAAGTCGACTAAAAGGACAAGTTCGAGTTCGAATTCTCTAGCTTTTGCTAAAGTTCTGAGAGATCGGTCGTTATGAGCAAGAGTTCCAAAGGATTAACCAGGTCAAGCTGAAGTAGCTTAGACCTGTAAACTATCTACTTATACAACAATTGTAGTTACTACTTTGCATACAAACTGCAAGGTCGACATTGTTTGTTTAGTAAATAGAGTGTACCTTTGATGACATAGTGAATAGGAACATGACATCAGAAATGATGTTGAGGAAGTAAAAATAAATATAATGATACAATAAGCGACGTCAGAAATGACATCGCATCATAAATAGAAAGTGAAAGAAACGAATAGAATAGTGATATCATACTGATGTCATTAATGACATAGTGATGACATCTTAAATACTGAGATAAGCATAAGGTCAGAAAAGGGGACTGGGAATGTGGATGTGTCCAGATGTCAATGGGAAGCATAGGTAGAAAAAGAAAACTAACGCTCAAGAGCGCTAAAGTGTCAAAGCAGGGAATAATAGGGAAAAAGATTGTCTGTTTGTGTGTGACTGTAACATTACCCCCGTCTTACCTTCGAACTTACACATTCGAAACTATCGGTTGCCCCCCTACGAGCCATTCACCTTGCCACTGCGGTTCTCTCATCACTGTCTCTCGATCTATCCGCCTGAAAATTCTCGGTCCCTCTGGAGATCCCATGTCAACGACGATCCCATCTCCTAACGGTGGATCTTGAGGCCTCTCATTGTTCTCCATTCCCATAGTCGGGGTCGTCCCACGTGGTATCATCTCTCCAATCAGTGTCAAGAGTCGATGTGCCGCCGGTATCGTTTCGTCCCGCAGTTCTCGTAGACCTTCTTCTGTCCCTACAATATCCAGGGAGATGGCCAGCTTTATGAGTGTTGCAAACTGGGCAGATATAATCCATGCAGTCGACGGCGCAGTGGTCTCCCAGTTTGCACACAGGACATTCAGCTCTTGCTGGACTTCGTTGAGTAGTGCCATAGTATGCATTATACGATCACTTAATGTCGAGTTGATTGGCAAAACCCTGTCGTCCTGCTCCGCGTCCTCGTCGTCCCACACTGATACAATAGGGACGTTGGGTGTCTGGGTTGATGGGGATAATGGGGGTGGGGAGCTGTACGGGGTTCAGGAGGTCTGGAGAAAGTCTTGCTGCCTTGAAGGTTCTTCTGGAAGGTTTGGTTGGATTGGAAGAGGCGGCAGGGAGTTCATGGCTGGGAGACATTGTGGGTGGGGTAGTCGGAGGGGTGATGTCTGGGAATTTTCCAGCTCTTCTGCTGGCGTTGGAGACGTCTGAGTCGTCGCTTCGGGTGTCATCTGTAATGGGGAATAAATCAGGGTAGAGAAGGGTTTGCTGGTCGGCAGGTAAACTGCTGACGCCTGCCACGGGAGTCTCACTTGTTCTGCTGGGAGTTGCATCCACGCGTATGGTTGCGTGGGTCTGGGGAATAGAGGAGGAGGGGATTGGGGTCTGAACTGCTCCAATACTTCACTGCCTAAGTTGGAGGAGGAATTGGCCCTTGGCAATCTTGGTTGCCCTTCTGAGACCTCTTCGATGGGCAATAACCTTCTGGAGGAAGGCTGGTTCATTGGGGTTGATGTCCTCGTCTGTAGCAAAGCGATCTCCATCAGGATCTGTGTCTGGGAGGATGATATGAAGCGGTAAGTTTGCGATATTGAGAGTGGGATGCGGTACCGCTATAGCCCTGGTCACTGTGAAACTGTCATCGTCTATAATGTGTTGGGCCAGCATGCCCATGTGTCGGTCCAATCTGGTCACGTTCTCCAACATTTGTCGTTGTTGTCCTCGTAGGAAAAGGAGGCAGCCATAGAGGGCGCGGTTCCTCTCACTACTGTTCTCAATCGCGGTCGTCATCTCTTTGTCATAGTGTTCGCTGTTGAGCAAATACAGAAGTTCAAAGGTGGAAGGATGAAAAGGTTCTGTATGGACGGCGTTGTCTGGAAAGACTTGAGTTGGGAGATTGAAAGGGGGGAGACCAGTTCGGACAGATGGGTTGGTGTAGGAAGACATATTTCCGATTGGGATGGGGAATCAGCGCAAATTATGCGCGATTTTATAGTCTAGATACAACTCCATCGAATGTTTTAGGCCAGCTGGTTTCAGCCACTGATTGTGCGATGAGTCATATCCTTTCCAGGAAACAAGGTATTCCTTTGGTGGTTGGTTCTTCTTCTTCGGTCAATGCCTGATGATGGCTTCGACTTCATATTCTTCTTGTCCTTCAACTATATCCGGAGGTGGTTCCAGAAAGTTGGGTCCGTGGATATCAGTTTCCTTGTATCGTGACAATAGTCCAGCATGGAAAATGGGGTGAATTCTCCACTGGAATGGGAGTTTCAGCCTGTACGTCATGGGTCCCAGGACTTCTGTGATTTCGAAAGGTCCTTCTCGTTTCGGGGATAGTTTTGGAGATGGGTACCCCAGTGATAAGTTCTTTCCTTCTAGCCAGACCTTCTGACCTTTCTCAAACTTGTCTAGATCCCTTCGGCTTCTCTCTTTCACCCTTCTTGCTGCAATGTCCAACAGGGCTGATGTTTCTTCTCTCAGCTTCTTCAGTTCAGCCATTCTCTTCTCTACAGAAGGAATTGTTGTCTTTTCAAAGATAGTAGGAAGAGGTCGGGGATGATATCCCATTGTGAGATAGAAAGGGGAGTTCTTCGTGACTGAATCCATCCGGGTATTGTGTGCGAATTCGGCAAAATGAAGGAGATCTTTCCATTTCGTCTGTTCTTTGGCACAGAAGAATCGAAGAAAGATTTCTACCTCCTGATTGACTCTTTCAGTCTCTCCGTCTGTTTGAGGATGGTAAGTGGTACTTAGCATTTGTTTTATCCCAAGTAATTTTCCCATCTCTCTAAAGACTTCGGCTGCAAATCGTGGGTCTCGATCCAAGATGATCTTGTCAGGCAGTCCAAAGCGCTTGTAGACATGTTGAAAAAGTAGTTCTGCTGTGTCTGTTGCATCGATCTTCTTGTGACATGGGATGAAAACCACCCCCTTTGTAGCTGCGTGGTTGACCACGACCAATATTGAGTTGCAATCCGCAATCTTGGGTAGGTCTGTGATTAAGTCCATTAATATGATTTGGAATGGCAACACATCTTTGTGACCCCCAATGGGTTGTATAGGCGTCCGTGTTGGATGTGTGTTCACTTTCATTTGTTGGCATGCGGCGCACCCATCAACAAACAATTTGATGAACTTTGTCATCCCTGGCCACCAATAATCTCTTTGCACCTGATCAACTGTGTTCCATTGTCCAGGATGTCCGTGAGGTAAGGCTTTGTGAATAGTTTTGATGATCAGTCTCCGCAGTGTTGGGTCATTCGGCACATAAATCCTGTTTTTGTAAAACAATAGATTTCCCTCAGTACACCAGTCCTGTAGAGACGATTTGATCGGTGGTGCTCCTTTCTTGATCAGACCTTCTATTGTCATTTGAAGGAATTTGTCACTTGGCAGAGCTTCTTCCAACATTGTTTTGAGCTCAGCATCGATCACGTTAACAAATAACTTATCTGGTAACATGACGACATTGTTGTTGTCGTTTTCCTCTTCGTCTATTAGATCGGGTCGTCTTGAAAGAGCATTGGATTGAATCATTTTTGTTCCTGGGATGTGCACTAATCGAAGGTCGAATTGAGTCAAATATAGACTCAATCTAGCTTGTCGTCGGTTCAACTTCTGTGCAGTCCGGAAATAAGTCAAGTTCTTGTGATCAGATAGAACGGTCACCGGGTGGGTCCCTCCTAGGAGGTAATGTTCCCAAGCCTTTAGGGCGTTAGTGATTGCCAAGAGCTCGTGATCATAAATCTCATAATTTTGTTCGGTTGGGGTGAACGCATGTGAGATGTATCTGCATGGGTGTAATTCACCGTCAGAGCCTTGTTGCTTCAATACTGCTCCTGTGGCCCATTTTGACGTGTCGGCTTTGATTATGAATGGTTTCTCGTCATCCAGCATTTGTAAAATTGGTCGTTGTAGGAATTTCACTTTCAGAACATTGAATGCGATGTCTCGTGATTTCGTCCATTCAAATTTTGTATCCTTCTTCGTTAACTTGTGTAAGGGTCGCGCCAATTCCGCGTATTCCCCTATGAACTTGCGATAGAAGTTTGCAAATCCAAGGAATGATTGCACACCTTTGACTGTTTTGGTAGCTTCCCAGTTTTTGATTCCAGCCAGTTTCGTCTCATCCATTGATATGTGTCCCAGTGTGATGACCATTCCTAAGAAGAGCGTCTTCGTTACTTCGAATTTGCATTTCTCCAGTTTGAGATATAAGTCGTTCTCTTGTAATCGTTCCAAAACATGTCTCGTGCGAAGTCAATGGATATTGATCTCATCAGAGAATATCAAGATGTCGTCCATATAAACCATGCACCAACCCTCATCGATGAAGTCTTTGAGGATGTCGTTCATGAATGCTTGGAACGTTGCTGGGGAGTTCGTTAAACCGAAGAACATAACCGTGGGTTCGAAAAGGCCTTGGGGTGTTTTGAATGCCACTTTCCATTGGTCTCCATCTTTGATCCGTATGTTGTTGTACCTGTTTCGCAGATCTAATTTTGTAAAAATCTTGGCTGTTTTCAATTTGTCCACAAGATCAGTGACCAATGGTAGAGGATAGCGGTTTTTAATCGTTCTATTATTTAGGTCTCAGTAATCCTGGCAGGGTTGTAGCACTTCTGCTTCTTTCTTAGCTACAAAGAAAAAGGGGGATGCCATTGGGGATTTCGAAGGTCAAATATATCCTTTTCGCAGGTTCTCGTCCAGGAATTTGTCTTGTTCGATCCGTTCTTTTAGTGACAAAGAGTAGATTTTGCAATCTCGTGGTTTGAAATCCGGTTTGAGGTCGATTGCGTGATCGTATGGTCGAGAGGGTGGGAATCATTTGGCTTTCTTCTTTTCGAATCTATCTGAGTAGTCGGAAAGATAAGGGGGAAGAAGTTCTTCTAATGGCTTTGCCTTGACCTCGTGAGCCTGTGCCAGTACCTGAGAAGCAGATAACTTAGCGTTGATTCGGATTTCATCGCTGTCTTCTTCTCCTCTAATGAAAGATCGAATTAAGACTTCATCGTCTTCGACCTTGTCCAATATTCCAGTGTCCAATTCTTTGGTTTCATCGAAGATTCCAATAAATGGTTTCATCGGCCGTTTAACCATGATTTTTCGCCTGGGTCGGAAATGGACTACTCCAGTAACCCAATCAATATCCAGGTTGTGATCTTGGAGCCAGGGTAATCCTAAAATAACTCGTTCCGGTCCTAATCCCGAGATCAACAAGGTTTCTTTCATTGATCTATCTCCAATGATGATGTCGATTGTAACGGAATGAGTGATCCAACCAATCTTGTTCCGGGTTCCATCAACGTTGAAAACTTTGATGGGTTTTTCCAGTCTTGTCCAGGGTTTCTTGAGTTTTCGTGCTTCTTCCTCACAGATGAAGCGTCCTCCAGCACCTGAATCGATCAGGGCTTTAGTTTCAACGATTTCTGTCCCGACGTTGTATTGAATAGGAATTCGCATAGAGTTTCAATTTAACTTAGCTAATACAATGTTCGAGATCGTAATTGCAGGTGGTAAGAGCGTCAGCCTCTTCCACCTTTTCAAAAACCCTCTGATCCCATGAGATCAAAGATCTCCTCTTGTTCTCCTTCTCCTTGCTCGGCAATAAGCACCCTGATCTTCGTGAAAGCTTCTCGTGGTGAAAGCTTCTTAGGTTTGTATTTGGGTGGCGGGGTTTGTTGTGCTTGTCCTTTGGTGGGACAATCTCATGAGACGTGACCAGTCTTCGCACAACGGAAACACTTCTCTGCAACCATATAATCCTTCCTATCAGATTCGGACAGGAGTCATCCGACTGTAACTTCTTTCTCCTTCCGAACGATCTTCGGCTTGATCGGTTCTCTCTTTTTCCTATTGGCCATAACCAGTTTATACTGGTTGTCGTACATGATCGCCAGCTTGTACCATTTGTCCAATGTCTCAGGTTCTCCATCCGTTCGGAGCATGATCTTGTTCTGTAGGGACTCTGGGAGTCCTTCCCTAAAGAATCTCATAAGGGCTTCATCGTCGTATTTGGTGTCCATTGCAATGAGGTGGAATTGGTTAACGTATTCGTCGGCTCTATCCGTCATCCTGATCTGCTCGATCTTTGCCTGTGCTTCTCTGACAACGTTGACGGGTTGCCATTCATTCCGGAATCTCTGCTTGAAACTACTCTATGTTTCTTCGGCAGCCTTCTTCTTTTCTTCAGGGTCGTCGTCTTCAGGAAATAACTTCATCGTCTCCCTTTGCTTCCATTCACTGGTGTTTCCCTTGACCAGGGACAAGAGAAGCATCTTCTTCTTTTCGTCGGTGTTCGCCTTGACCGGGTTCATTGCGAAGTAAAGCTTGAGGTCGAGAAGGAAGCGGCGGGTGTCCAATTGTTTGCCTAAGAAGGGATCCGGCGTCGGTCCCTTGCTAGCTTCGTCTTTCTTGTCATTGATTGTCTGGAGTATGGCCGTGGAAATAGTCCAGGCCCATTGTTCGTCGGTGTCATCAAGTTCTATCTTTGGTTTGACATCTGAAGCAGCTGCTGTGCTTCCACTAGGAGTCATCATTTCTGGGGTCGGGGTATGGAATAAATTCCAATATTCGTCAAATGGATCTGGTTTGGAAGACTTAGCTTCGGGTTCTGTTCTTTCTTGTTGGAGACTTTCGACTGCTCCTCTCCGCTGGCTACGAGTAATTCAGTGCGGGGTTCGTTCGGGATCGGGGTTCAGCAGCTGTTCAGCTACTTCAAGTTGATCGTTGAGATCGGATTCTTTGGCTGCCGTAAAGGGAGCCCTCGGGGGAGTCGTGTTTTGATAAGCGGTGGTGCCTAAACCTGGGTAGGTCAGCAACGATCAGCTTGACCTTTTGTTACGTTACTTGTGCAGCAACGACAACAACTCAACAACCACTATGACATAGCGGCGCTAAGTCGACTAAAAGGACAAGTTCGAGTTCGAATTCTCTAGCTTTTGCTAAAGTTCTGAGAGATCGGTCGTTATGAGCAAGAGTTCCAAAGGATTAACCAGGTCAAGCTGAAGTAGCTTAGACCTGTAAACTATCTACTTATACAACAATTGTAGTTACTACTTTGCATACAAACTGCAAGGTCGACATCATTTGTTTAGTAAATAGAGTGTACCTTTGATGACATAGTGAATAGGAACATGACATCAGAAATGATGTTGAGGAAGTAAAAATAAATATAATGATACAATAAGTGACGTCAGAAATGACATCGCATCATAAATAGAAAGTGAAAGAAATGAATAGAATAGTGATATCATACTGATGTCGTTAATGACATAGTGATGACATCTTAAATACTGAGATAAGCATAAGGTCGGAAAAGAGGACTGGGAATGTGGATGTGTCCAGATGTCAATGGGAAGCATAGGTAGAAAAAGAAAACTAACGCTTGAGAGCGCTAAAGTGTCAAAGCAGGGAATAATAGGGAAAAAGATTGTCTGTTTGTGTGTGACTGTAACACATTGTGATACAGAGTGGTTATCCCTATATATGACTTGCTAGTCGCTTGTGACGATGTGCAGATAAGAGAGTAGATTCTCTGTGTGTACCAAAGAGTACAGGAAGGAGAGGAACTGCTTGAGGATTAAGCCTCATACAAGTGTCCTTATATACTATTTCAGTGTTTACTTCTGTAGATGCCTAATCCCATTAGATATATCGAACAATGGATATCTAAGTATAGTAAACAATAAGTATCTAAGTATAGATCTTATTGTTGTAAATGACTTGGATGATGAGCTGGGGAGACCACAGCCTGAATCTACCAGATATAGGTAGTTCTGTATAAGGCAAGCTGTGCACTTGGATGGTCTATTGTCTAGGACAATAGGATCTAAGAATAGCTATCTTATTGTGCTAAGTATAGCTTCTTTATTGTTCTCCTAGTTGACTTGAACTGAGTCAAACTGCTTCTAGGATCTTGAGATCTATGGACATGGATATCTGTTCATGATCACATGATAGTCATGTGATGACTTCACATCGTTTCAACATCACTTCCTCTCTGTATTCATTATTTGTATGGGCAGAAATGCCAGTCAGAGGTCAGTCATAGAAGCTTCACATAAAGTTTGATCAGACATCAAGGATTGCCAGAATTAATGGTGGGCTAAACCGATCTGCAATTGAATGATGCAAAGGTGTGAACATATAGAATTGCCAGGTACAAGTTAATACATAGATGCTATGACAATGAGATGGATGCCTAGAGTTAGAGGCCAGCCTGTTAAGGTCTTCCAGGTAATGTTTCCTGAAGTTGTCCCTTATGTCCTTGCCTGCCCTATAGATTGTCCATGCCAACAGCCACCTTCCATCCTCTTTTTTAACCTTATACCATTTCAAATTTGTAATTAGGGCTCATTACTGTACCCATATATGGGTACGGTTGTAAATCTTATGGGTCGTAAGGTGTATGGGAAAACCTGTACCCATACTATACAGGAGGGTTGGGAAAGTGTTGACAGTACAGTTACGGAGTCATAGCCATACTGTCAACTGTATATACAGTAGGCAAGGTACATTGTAAACTGAGTACCTAGTCATTATTGCCCAGAATCTCAATAACTGCATGTCGAGCCAACCTAAGCCTTGCTTTCACAAACATCAGGGTACAAATTGTCTCAGGCTTCAAACTGGCCTGGCAAAGAGCAATTGTGTCACATCCACCTGAGAAGATACATTTGACAGCAACAGCTGAGCCTGTAATTTGAATCAAAACATGCTTCTGAAAAATATAAGAGGCCATATCTGGAATAGCCAGAATGTCCTGAGCCATGCAGTAGAGGGTAGGAAACTGGTTGTAATGGCTGTACCACCACTGAAGTGGATCACAGGTGTCAAATGGTTCCAGGAAAGTTGTGATCCTGAAATACTCATCAAGCTCATTCTGGAGAGTTTGTGGGATCACATTGTTTTGAATAGCGTGACATAAAGTCAATCTTTGAGGGTGAGCAACTGACGGAATCTGACTGTGATGACGTATCCTGTGAAGACTGACCACTGCCCTTTTGGAAATTGAGAGGAGCATACTTGGTGTGCCAGCACTCATGAAGAGCCCTCTTGGCAGCTTCAAGGTATGCTTTGAGGTCAGTGTCATCAGTGAAGTCAGCCAGTAGACCTTCATATGATATCCAGGGGTCCAGGACTGTTTGAGATGTCAGTAGAGTAGGCAGAGAGAGACTTGCAACATACGTGAGGCCCAAGTGTAGTACATTGATGAATTAAACTTATAATAGTAGTCACTTAATTTACGATGAGCTGCAACAAGACCAAGTTTGAGTTGATCATCAATGTTAGCAGGAAGACTGGCAATAGTAGCCTTCAATTCATCTTGCAACCCTCAGAACACAGCATATGTTGTGAAAAGCATAGGTTTTTGAGTTGTTGACATTTGAGTAGTTGCTGAACAGAATGCCTTCAACCATTGAAAGATTCCTTCTAGTGCTTCCCACTCAGAGGTCATAAGCTCAAACTGTCGCAGATCCCAGTCCTTGGCAACATAGCTGTTGATGGCAAGTCAGTAGTCAATAGCATGGCCTAATGACAGAATATTGAGAATACCATATACATAGTAGATAAAATCAACTTACAAAGCATCTGATGTGTTGAAGACCACCGAGTTTTGACGTCAAGGATAAGCATAAGCTGCACTTCCTTGAGCTTCTCATTGACCTCATGGTCAGCTGCTTCAACTTCGCGTTTCCATGCCTGGTGGCACTGAGGACTAGAGCGAACATGCTTGACTACTTTACAAAGCTTGAAATATAGAATTAGTGGACACAACAAGCAAATACAACACATGGACAAACTTTAAAAATTGCATGGCTAACTCCTGTGCTCATATCCCAATCATCAGGGTCATCCCCAGCATCATTTTCAAGGAACACGGCTTGGTCATCCTGTTCATGAGTGACTGGCTCTGCCACAGAGTCTTGATATGAAGCCTTGCTTTGGTTTCAGGCATTATCGTTCTCATCCTTCGACAGAGCACCAACACTCTGAAGAAACTAGATAGTCAATATGAGCTAATAGACAAACCTTGATGTGTAGATAGAACATAAGAACATACCTGAAGTGCAGCAAGGTGAACAGTGTGGGGTAAGCACCTCATGCAAGCATCACAGACAGAAAAGTCAACACTGGCTTCATGGCATCTCTGAGCAAATGCTTCAACAAGTGTGTCATTGTTTGTTGCATTGTCCATAACAAAAGCCACAATCTGAAATAATAGTCTTGAGACTGAGAATCAAAGATTGAATAACTAACATACCCAGCCAAGAAGTCCATACTTCTCTACAGCATTCCAGACCACCTTGCACATATTCTCACCCGAGTGCTCGCCAATGAGCTCCAAAAAGTCAATTAGGCATTCTTCTGGAAGAAAAGTGAGTATAATGCTTTTCAGACAGTAAAATGACAGTTACCAAGCTTTCCATCATTGCCAATGTAGTGAATTACAAGAGCAATGAATGTGTATCCATTACTGGATGTCCATGCATCAAGAGATAAAGAGAAATTGGATTTATTTTCCTATAATTAACATAAGAGCATGAATGTGACTATGCTGAATAAAATACCTTGAACATCTCCTTCATCTTGGCTGCTAAGTCTTGGCCCATTTGCATTATGTGCCATTGAATCGCTTTCTCTCCAGGTATGTGGAGAGCTGTGCCAGCATGATGGTGAGTGTACTGTAGCAGATCCCAGAATTCCTGCTCAGTGACAGCAGTGAAGGGCTGGTCACAAGCCGCAACCCATTTCGCAAGCAGTTCCTCAAAATGATTTTGATCCCAAGGTTCCTAGATCACTCACGTTAAGAATTAAGTCACACTTGTTGAACAAACTGTAGCATGCACCTGAGAAGTTGCCTGCTGTTTTAGCATTATATTCCTGATATTATTGTCTTGATGCTTGAGAAGCTCAAGGTATTTCTCAGAGATGGCATTGTCCAGAGTTGCTGTACCATTTGCAAACTTGATTTCATCCTCATTTGGTGGTGATCCTCAGGTTTGAAGACCCTCATACAAACAATGATGGGCAGGGAAGTGAGATTTGAGGTGACTGATTAGACCTTAAGCAATAGTGATTAATATGTCAACTGTTGTTCATAAAATTAGTCCTTACCATTTAGAGACCCACACATCGACCTTGTGATCTTGAAGACCTTGTGATTCCCCAAATAACACTTGTAGTACTTGGCGCCTTCTTCCTTGGAGCTATTGGTGTCAGTGTCAACATCCTGAAAGAAATAATAAATTGCATTTTTCCTTTGAGGCTGTAAGAACAGTTAGCATGGGTAGTGTACATAAGAATAAAGACATACCACCCTTGCCTGAGTTGGCTGAGTGCTGGAGGCAACACTCTGAACTGAGGGTGCCTGTAGATAAGGGTGATTAGCATGAATCGTGATACGAAAGATTGAGAGACGCACACTGGTGAGAGACAAGGATGGTGTGGAAAGTGTGGGAAATGTAGCTGAGGATGATGGCATATTGGTCTGTTTCTCAGCTGTCTTATGTTTCTTTTTTGGTGGCTTGCTGGTCTGTTGTTGGCGTTTTGAGCTCTTCAAAAGGGTTTTTGAGGGGAGGGATGCAGCAAGCTGGAGAATGGGAATCAGTTGCAAGTACTATAGACAAGAAATATCATCATACCTCCTCGTTACTAATCTTCTTGACTCCCGAGTCTGTTTCATCGTCATCAGAAGTAACCTCCAAGGCACTACCAGTGAAGTTGCTATCACTGTCAGAATCAGCCTTCTGTCTTTCCTTTCTTTTACTACCATCACAATGACCACCACCACCATGATGTCGCTTTGGTTTCGATGGGCCTTCTTCATCAGTATAATGCTCTGCTTCCAAGATTGCCTTCATATGGCTCAGGTTAACTGAGCATGTAGGCTTTGAGCTTGCTGCAGTAGGCACAACTTCCTTGGCTCCACCTAGTAACAGAACACAGAACTGAATGTGAGAGAGATCACCTATGCCATTTCTGGCAAGGCAATTATTCAATTCCAATCACTTTGGTGACCAACTGGTTGTGTAGAAGGCAAAGTGCATAGCAGCAGGAGACTTTGGAATATGATTTCGGGCCTGTAAGAGCTGAATGACATCAGAAAGAGTAGTATAATTCATGATAACTGCAATAGAATCAGTAATAGACCTTCAAAACTTCATGAAGAATATGTACACACATATGGGCAAAGTCTGTCCAAAACCACAAATGAAGACTGTGTGGACTCCATCAGATGCTGCCCAACGAAGGCGACATTGCGAAAGCAGAGCAGCATGGGTGCGCTGGTAACGTTGTCCTATACATTGGGCTGCCAATGCTTGGCAACCGGTAAAGCAGGGGTAGACTGCTGAAGCTGAAGGGAGAAGGTTAGTAATACATACTTTGAAAGCTCGGCCTTACTTACTAAGCAGAATGGCCATAACACTGAAGAAAATGGCCAAAGAAGTGACACCAAGTGCAACAACTTGAGAAGATCCATGCACATCAAGCCTTCCTAAGACAGAATAGACACCTAACACAGCAAGAAGAGATGGTGTTAGAAAGACATTGAGCATGAAAAACATCCACCAAAGTGGTGAGATGGCAATGCTTTGATGATCAAGAGGGTGCAAGGAATGCATGTCTGTGAACAGAGTCAGTTCTATTGATAATCAGAGAAAGGAGACAACGTACTTCGAAGTCTTTCAAGATCTCTAGGTGCCGGCACCATAGCGCTGGGAGGAGACTGCAAAAAACAGCCTGCACTGGACCATCCTTTATAGAGACACCCTTCAGGCACTGGGGAATACTCTGAACCACTGGAAGAGAGAAAATCCTTGACAAATTGGCTATATGATTTGCCATGTTACTCGAGTCTTGGGGCTAGCACTCAGGTTGTGAATGTCGGGCATTGAGAGTTAAAAGAGCAAGTGGTATATATTCCTTTGTTATGTCTTGTACAAACTTGATGATGAGAATATATATAAAGCTGCAAGAGATGCAAAGACACTTCAAACAGGTGTTCATGGGGGCTGGTGGTGGTGGTTGGCACAACAACGTTTGGACAAAGCATTGTGGAGCATGGCCATGCAGTTCAAAAACTGTTGAGTTGTGAGAGATTAGGACTAAATCTGGCCAAATCGATGAACTCAAGATGTGACCATATTATGGTTGTAAACCTGTCTGACAGTACAGTCCATATGGTTTACAACAAACCAGTAAACTATACTGTATCCTCAAGTAAATTTCGCATGATGGTATGGTTACGGACCCATCTATACAGACCTGTATGTACAGTGAGTTATGGGTACAGTAACGAGCTCTATTTGTGATCTTAACCCTATCCCTATCCTCTTTTTTCTTCTCCAGCTCTTTGACGAGATCATCAAGTTCAATGATGACATGGTTCTCATAATCAGTGAGATAGATATAACGAGACCCATACCAGAGTCCGTACCACACGACTTGCTGCATTATGGATTGGAGCCCTCTGAGATGAGGTGAAGTGGCATCGGGTCCATAAAAGGCGATACTCTTCCATGCAAAGACCTCGAGCTGTGCAAGGTGATTGAAGTACTATTGAATAATCGTCATATCAGTGTAAATTAGATCAAGTAATGGCTGGGGCAATACCTTGAGCTCAACCACAACAATGGTCTTCACAATATTCCTTTCGTCCTCAGAATACATCATGATCTGACACTGGGAATCTGCCATGTAGATGTGATGTTTGGCTGAGTCCCAGTTAATCTTCGCTAGCTCTGCTCTCTTTTGTGCAGTTGCCTTGCCACCTCGTGATGACATGTGTGACCTGCCTTCTGCATAATTGTTCAGTGTGTCAACAATCTTTGGGGTTTCCTGCACTGCCTTATCATTGACGGACTTAAAAAAAGGGAGGAATCCAAAAAGAAAGTCCGTATGGACACCAGGATCTAAAAATGCAAGAAAACACACATTAGGGCAGTATCAACCGATGAGTTATTAAAATGCTTACAACTTGGAGTGTTGGGATCTGCTGGCACCAAGATGACAGTAATGTAGGGGTTGTCACCAGGATGAGTGTACTTTCTACTGGTAAAGCTCTCCATGAAAAGTTGTAGCTTAAGGGATTCGAAGTCATAAGGAGTGGGCCACTGAAGCTCATGCCAATCTGTCCATTTATTCATACTGTGGAAGATGGGCTGGAGAAAGATCTGGGCAACACATGTTCTAAATCCCGGGCCAAGGGTGAGATTAGACTTGGTACTCAGCAGTAGGGAGACTTATGAAATGTCACCCTCACCAGAAGGTGTAATTATCAGGAGTTTCTGGTAGAGATCATTTTTTTCAAAGCCAACCAGATGCTCATAGACAGTAGTATCTGTCTGAATGAGTTTCTGGAAGGCGAGGAGTTCAGTATTGAGGAAGTGTTCTTGTGATGTCCTCAGAAAAACTTTATTGAGCCCAGAATCACCTGCCCATATTTTCGTTGTCCCCTCTTTTCGTTCTGCAGGAGGGGAGACATTTGCTGGAGGTCTGTCAAAATTGGGAACATCAGATGACAGAAAATCATAAAGCAACATGATGTAGAAGATGATTTCAGGCTGTAGAGTAGTTGTAGAGTGTCAGTTAAGATGGGAAACAGAGGAAAAAACTGGTACCTTTATAGCGGAAAGGTTGACCTATGCCCTTGAAGTGCAATGACCTGATGGCAAGATGTGGATTATCGACAGTGACTTGGATGGCGAAGGAACAATTTGACGACATCAGTCATGTAAGCTGCACCCCATGATCCAAGATCTACAGAACAAGAGATCTTCCTGAATAAAAAGAGAATTGATTCATAATGATAATCATCTCACAAAAGCTGCCAGTTGTGGGTCCAATGATATCAGCAAAAGGAGCTTTACTATTCCTGCAGAAAGGCACCAGAAAGACACGCAAAACCATGCGTGTAGGAATCTTGAGAGCATTTTATGTCAAGCTCAAATTGCGTGTTATCCCAAGAGTCCAAACTTTTGATGCCAGGATTTTGATATACATGTGATACATATTCTGCTGATTTCTGTTCAACTTACTCTCTGCATAATATTGCCATCAAACGCTGTCAGGCTTAAAATCCCTGAGCCAATCGGACTAACTTGAAATCTGCAGTTCTATGAAAGTCTCTAAATGTCCCCCACTCGTTCTAATAATCCAAAACACTGCAAGGCTAGCTTAAACAGAAATTAAGCACAGAATTTTTTTCAACCATGAAAAGCCAAACACATCAGAAAACATATATGACTGGCTTGAATCAGATATTTGACTTGGGGATCTTCATGTCACGAGAGAAATTGCAGTCTGCAACAGATAGGAAAAGATGCTGCACTGGGCCCAGGTGCACTAACCCTCTAGCACGTGTACATCTTAAGGTCTCTTCAAATGACTTTGTGCTTAATGAAGGGAGCAGAGGTGAATGAGAATGTGATGGTGAGGAGAAGGAAGTTTCATCGTGGGAAAGACTTCTTTCTGTGAGGGTCAGACTGGTCTGCGAGACGGTGAAGGGTCTGGGCCTCTGCTAAGGGCTGAAGACGCAGTTACAAGGGTCGTTGAGAGGAACTAAGGAACTAGGTAGATACATGGTCTTTAAATACTAGGGGCTTTTAGGCTGTAACTAGAATATGAAACAAGTATGAGATTGAGAGAGTGAGAGACAGGAAACTTGTAAGGAAGTGAGGATCACCTGCAAAAAGTACATAGCATTATAATAGGGTTATAACCCTCATAATGCATTATGAATTCCATAACCATTAGCAACCCTGTTATATGCCAAGTCAGATATGGTAACCTAGTTATAATGTAGTTGTAACATACCATAATAATTACAAGTCCCATAATAATTATGATAAGTTGCAATGCCATTACAACCTAAAGACAATGTTACAACTACATTACAACCCTACTGGACAGTAAATAGTTATTGATTAAAAATCAGTTTCATTATAAACATAAATAGGTGTATCTAATAATAAAGCCTTGTTACATTGTCATGTTGCATGGGTTTTTATATGCTGTTGCACTAAGAACTTTACTTATATTTGAAATTGTGTTATAATGTGCATGTACTGGGGTTTTAACTTGTTGTAATGACTCTATGTGGGTTGTAATGTGGTTGTAATGTGGCTATAATGTCAAATAATCCTTCCAGACAGTTGTAATGTAGTTGTAATGGGGTTGTAAGGCAGTTAAAATATTTCAATATATTGCAACTAGGCTACAATACACTTAAAATCTAGCTGGATTTATTATCATATGTTGTAACCTTTATAATCCTGTTGTAAGGATATTATAATGTAACATACTTTTTGCAGGTGATGTGAAATATGGGGACAATCCCAGATCATGACACTTTCGAACTCCAGACTGTCTGGAGTTTGAAGATTACATTGCGATTTGAGTAATTCCGATTGACTTAAGGAAGGTTAGAAAAGCAAATCAAAAATTGTATTACTCAACAGATATGTTACTTGCAAGACTACAAGATGCTACTTATAAACAGGGCCTACACAACAGAAGATTCAGAATGCACCTATGGTTCCTGGGTATTCCCACAAATTGGTGGGCAGGATCTGAGTAGATCATGCCAGCTAATTTGTGAGAAGAATGTGCAGGTCCCAAAGCTCTTCAACATCTCTGGATTTACTTCCAGAGATCTTTCAATATCTTTGCCCTCATAGCCCTCAAGTCCATCAAGTCCCACATGGCCCTTCTGTCGGAGTTCGCTGCCGGCCTCAATGACTCCAGTCTGCCATGTCAACACGTCAACCGGCGTCAACCCTCATTCACACGGCCTTCGTCATCGTTCTGGTTGCCCTCATCGTCACCTGAGGTCGTCATCGTCGTCCTTAACGCACATAGCTGGAAGCTTAGGTGAGTCTCAACTCCTAATAAGAAACTTTTATTACTCATATCTTACACATACAGGCTCATACTCGTTGTTTTACCATCATATTGTTCCTGCATAGCCCTACCACTCAATCCAACTTTTTCACCCCTGCTATCAGCCATTGGCATTAGAATCCGGAAGGGAAGACCAATTGATGAACTGGGGATATATTGTGTCATGCTGGGACCTTTATGAGGGAGGAAAAGGCTGTCTGGGGAACTTCTGTATGTCGTTCCTTATTGCATTCCTATTTCCCTCGTGTTTCCTCCCACATCAGTCTAAGTCTTGTGCTATGTTTCCCCTTACCCTCAACTGTTTACCGTGACATAGGTCCATATACTTCATGGATACCCGAAGCCCGGGAATACATAGTATGAGGTACGACGTCTTTTTATTTCTCGCATTAACTTACTCTCAAAATTTCAACAGTGTCCGTTTCCCTGGTCCCGCCCGCTCGACTGATATTCAATGATTTGAAGCATAGACTTTGTCCCAATTATAGCATTTATGGTGACTCACTGTTTGTGTCCGCCTAGGAACCATGTCGCTCGCCCAGCCCTTTATTAGGGTGCCTGACAGCGGTGCTTATCACCCTTCCAATTAGTAGTAATTTGTAAAGAGAACATGATCCACATGTATTATGTACCATTCAATTTTGAATCTCGTTCTTCATTTCATGCAGCTGAATGAACGTGAACAATCTGAATTACCTTGCACCTCCTGACTGATGTCTCAAGCGCTCAGTAGGCGCTCGCTGCTTGCTGCTTCAATTCGTACTTGAGCACTGGCCTATGGCTCAACAGAATGATGCCATACCATTCCAGTATCATCTCACTACATACTTAGTAAGTATCATAGCACTGCTTGTTGCAAGAAATCTGTGAATGGGCCTAAATGACGCCGAGCGGTGAGAAACTCACCGCGTTGTCAAAAATTCCGCATTTTTCGAAGCATTCACAACACTACAGTCAAACATATAGCGAGTTACCGCTCAAGGAGGTACTATGGAGTATTAAATGGCTTTCAGAAGTGATTGGAGGTCGGGAATATAGTGGTCACAGTTGGTGTTCTGTTATAGGTATCAGTTGTTCTAATTATCACTACAACTTATGCGCGACGGTGCGTCTTCCAATGGGTCCATCATGATCCCAACTTCCCTGACTCCAAAGTCTCCAGGAACACTCTAAATACACTATATAATGTGTATTTGCAGATTTCCCGATGCCAGAAACGAAATAGCCTTGAACGAAGCCAACAGAATCCATTGTGCAATGAGTTTCTGACTGGTTTGATGTTCTTAGCAGCAGTTGCTGGTTTCCTCCTTGATATGATCGTGCAATTTGTGGGAATAACACTACTTCATATTACTGGATTATTATAAGACCAGTTCATGAGGGTGAGATAATGGCGTTGACCCACAGAGAGAGCAAAGTAAAGTAAAAAGTAGTGGGCGCTTTCTGGGCGCCTCAAGTTGACACTGCCGAATCCCCGCAAGAGCCTGTACTCGTGAATGCAAGTGTTTTTCCCCATAATTAATATTTGAATTGAATAGTTATGATTTACTACAAGATGCATAGTAAGAGGAATAGTCACCATAAGTTGAGCAAGGAGAAACAATAGAATTAAAGAGGAGATCGAGATGGGAGGTTCTGAGAGTGACGATGACATCAACTGCGATGCGTCGCCCGGAAATCCCAAAATGCCTGCAAGTTATCATGGGGTAAATCCTGACACAGCCCGTCCTCTATATGCCCAAATATCCGACCCCCTCCACATCATCTGCCTCCAACATACTTCCTAGCAACCTCAGTTATATACTGTCTCCGCGTCCTCTTTCTGCTCAGTTGCAAGCCGTCCATAGCACTAAGGGACTGGGCACCTTGACTTGAGGAGGCACGAAAGGCTGGGAACGATACGTCGATACTGGGTGAAAAAACAGAAGGGGAGTAAATGAATTACGAGGAAAATTCTGCTGAGGCTGGTGAGCTTTCATGTTCTTCCTCGAGTCTGAAGTGCAATTCAATAGCGACAGATGTAAGTAGGAATCAGCGAGCAGATTTTTTTTGAGGGTTTGGAACGCACCCGAGCCTACTGACAGCTGAGCAATGACGCGATGATGACTCTGAGATCAACCCAACCCACAATGATAGTCCGATTTCCGTCTTAGCGAGGAGTATTAGCCTGTATATGTAGAATATGAGCAATAAGAGAATTTCTTGAGAGGCTGAGACGTACCTGAGCCTTTCATCTCAGCATGGATGACAATGATGACAACCTCAGGCGACGATGAGGGCAACCGGAACGATGACGAAGGCCGTGTGAATGAGGGTTGACGTGGCAGACCGGAGGTAAGTCATTGAGGCCGGCAGCGAACTCCGACAGAAGGGCCATGCGGGACTTGATGGACTTGAGGGCGACGAGGGCAAAGATATTGAGAGATCTCTGGAAGTAAATCCAGAGATGTTGAAGAGCTTTGGGACCCGCACGTTCTTCCCACAAATTAGCCGGCGTGATCTACTCAGATCCTGCCCACCAATTTGTGGGAATACCCGGGAACCATAGGTGCAGAATGCGGACGACATATATTGGAGTAACAAAATGAATCGCTGTTTCATCGAGTCTTCATGATTCAAAATCATCATAAGGAAGCCACTCTTCTTTGACTACAGGGAAGGAAAGACCAGAGTCAGCAACTTCAATAAAAAACTGGTCCCGGATACGAAAATGTTCTGCAATCATCGCTTCACCAAGACGGAAACGTGTGAAGGCAAAATCAATGAGGACAAAGTCGGGACTGTGGCTGTTCTGAGATTCTCTTCCAGAACCAGGAGATTCAACTACAAGCACTTGATCAAGGTGCCAGTCGGCTTGCTGGACCCCGCCATACAGCAATGCACGTACACTGTGTCTAAGTTTGGAGACCTGCAGCATTGTATTCCAGTATCAATTGAGAGACAGTCAGAAGTCAGTACGTACAGTAGTCCTCTGAGCACTTTCAGGCCAGGTATGAAGGGGGAAAGATGAAAGCGGGTCGCCGTGTATGCATTCTAGGAAAAGGCCCCAGACAGACCTTCCATCAGGGAGAGTAAACTATGCAATATTCAGTAACAAGAAACAGACAGGAAAATATCGCACACCTCGTGAAATCCGTAGTTATGAGGTAACAGCGTACCTTGAAGGTACTGAAGCCGCTGGTAGGTAGCGTGTTCTCGCCGCATCATGTCACTGGCAAAATGGAGTGACCGACAGCAATTCCTAGGATCCGAAGCTAAGTCCTCAATTCGAACCTTGATTGGAAAGAGCACCTCGTCGAATAGCTTCAGGCATATGGGAGTTTCACATACTGTTGAGGTGCCTCCCCGAGCAGTCCGTAGTAAAGAGCCAAAAAACACCTGGGAGAACTTCGCGGTCCCGGAACGGACAACCTTGTCGATTCGAAACTGTAACGTTCCTTGTGATAGTTGAAGAAATTCGTCTATGCCAGACTGCCGTGGCCTCGGGTTGTTCATCAGCAAGTCCGACGTCTCTGCCCGTGGTTTATCCAATGGGAGAGTAAAGTGCAAGAGTGGTTCCTTCTCTGCAAACCGGTTTACAGCAACTCCTAAGATATCTCCGACTACAGGAAGACGTGCAACTGCCCTTTTCTCTGCAGTAGATTTCCAGTCAAGGAAGGCCAAGGCGTCTGGGCGGCGGTGCTGCATTGTGAATAAATCAAAGTCGCTGAAGTTGAGTGCAGGGCTGTTCATGGCAATCGCCTCATCGGAATCCCGACCTAAGACACCTCGCAAGCGCTCGACCGACATCATGGGGTCAAAATGGTGTTCAGGTGACGATTGGTTGAGGGTGAGGCCAAGAATACATCGGAGCGACGTTTGCTGGGAGAGTTGGAAAGGACTGAGTATGAGGTATACATCCTCATTCCCAGGGAAACGACGAAACCCGGAGACAACGACAGCGCGAAACTCGTCAGTCAGCACGATGTACTTGACTTTTCTATCGTTCCAAATCGCATGGAGCTTGCTTATCAGCGAGATGTTCTTATTGCATTTGACAGATCTGTCCGCCCTGAAATCCCTGTCGGGAGGCATGCGTAAATCGTCCCAACATATGTGGCCCTGGCGCTATAATGAAGTGAGTTGGAGAGCACGGAACGTATAATACAGCCATACATACCACGACCAAGAGAGTTACTAAGGCATCCCTCATAGACGAACTGGTTGAATGGATTCTTGACGTGTAGACAGTAATCTCATGGGCGTCTTCTTACAATAGAGATCAGACTGACCAACTTGATCGCAAATTTCGGACGTACCATTCACCTCCTCCAACTCATACCAAATCCGGACAAACTTGGATTTAAAGACATACTGCTCTATAAACTTCATTACAGGAATGATATATTTGTCTTCCATCGTGTCGCCGAAGCTATCATTGAGCGCATTTCACCGAGACAAAAATATAGACACTTGCCTACTCGTGGCACGAGGAATGCGGAGAATTCGGAAACGAAGACTTGCCACAGCTGCTCGGAAGTCGTTAATTTCGTCGTCCTTGATCGCGCTGCCATCTACGGATTTGCAAATCACAGATCCTTCGAATCGGAGTGGAACTTCACCGCAGCTTTTGCATGTTGAATCCCCATTGGAATCAGTGTTGGCAGGTACCAATGACAGATGTTCAAGAAATGCACTGTAAACGGACGTATCGACGAATTCGCGAGGCATCTTGCAGTTCGAGTTAGTTAAGCGCGAACGACGCGAACGTGATGACGGGGAAAGGAGAAGAGTGAAGGCGTGCGAATAATTGATTTTCTTATGCTCCATATATTGTTCGAATCACGCCACGTTATGACGTCCCACGATGCTACTTTGTTGAGCGGATCGATCAAGAATCAACAGCCGACTCATGGAAGACATTAATACACCTGAGTGCTGCATATACCAAAGTTGAAACTGATAGTAGATACTGCTACTAGCGAATTGGCACCAATACAGTTATGATTTCTTCAACATAAACGCGGGAAGTGCAAACGTGCTTGCTCTGTTTTCCACAAAACCTCCGATTCCGCCGTGATGCTGAATTGAGAGGTTTTGGAACTGGGGTGCAAACGCTCATCAAAATGTGGCGAAAGTGCACCCTGGTTCCGGAGAAATGAACTCTCGGACAACAGATCCTTGTGCGAAAATATAGAACCAGCTTGGGTGCAAACGCTCATCGAAATGTGGCGAAAGTGCAACCTGATTCCGGAGAAATGAACCCTCGGACAATAGATCCCTGTGCGAGAATATAGAACCAGCTTGCAGCAAGATAGCTTGACGATATTTTGCCGATTCACGGGGCGAATGTTCCTAGTCTATCATGGTCACGGGCATCTCATTTGGTCGACAAAAGAGGAAGACAGAAAGAGTCGAATGGAACAAGAATTTCAAATGGTGGTGTCACCTGTGTGGGTCCAATGGTGTTCCTTGGGAATGTGACGGGAAAAAACAAGTAAAATGGAAGTAAGGGTCGGAAAGCGGAGTTGTATTCGCAAAACAGGGTCCTTTCGACGCGTATCAGCATCACTCATAGCTGTCTTCTGTGTCTCGGCAAGCGCTGAGCTGTCCTGCAGTTTTCGCTACACTTCTCATGACGGAATCTCGGCTTCGCATTGAAGATGTGTTCTCTGTTGTAGGGAGGACCCTGACCACGGTGACAGCTGTGAGAATCGCTAAAACTCCCCATAGCCTTAGCTAGGGGGACGCTGGGTGCCTACTTCCGGCTTTCGCCACATTCGTTATAGTGGAAACATCGGCTCAGCGCCAGGAACGTATCCCTTTGGGAACAAATGACTGACGGAAACATATATTGGTAAGGTGGTAAAATTGGGAAGGATTTGTATTATAGAGACAACTGACCGGTGGGCTTAGCACTGCTATCGATAAGTCATCGACCGAGAGAAATGAAGCTAACTGGCAGGTATTTGTCATGTATGGCTATTTCCTGATACCTAATACCAGTAGATCATCGTCCTAATCAAGGGCATCAGTAACTGTACCGAATGTTGAAGTACGATGCAAGAGCTCACTATGAATTCAACGTATCCCACCCACCCACCTCATTAACCACCATATGAACTGCCTTATCGTATACCGAGGCTGAAGGAAGTGTTGCATACTGGAGGTCGAGCTGTTGCTTCCGTCCCGAGTCTTGTAATCGTGCCTGGGGCGGGATGTGCGAATAAGCCTTCTGTGAGCAGCGTATTCCGAGACAGCTGCATTGCGTTGTGGGCGACGTTAAACGCTTTCGGACAGAGAACACTGGAGAATGCGGCAGAAACAAGAGCCGAAGAATGGAAGTAGATTCAACGGACCGCAGTCAGATCAGCGCGATGGCATCCCTTGACGGTAATACTAGGACAAGGAGCCACGAGCAGAACGCCGAATATTCTAAGGAGAAACTGAGAAGTATCAAAAGTGTGGAGTTCCTCCGAAAGAACCGAATGTCCCATTCTGGTAACATTGAGTCACCCCAGGATGAGGAGATTTAGGCTTTAAAAAAAGTACGTGTATTTCATCTATGATTCGTCTATCGTGAAGAAACCAAACGTTTTGCAGCTTCGGAGTGTTAAATACGCGCCGTCTAGTCCATCTTTGGGTTAAAGACTGAGGAGGCCTTTTTTGCTGCGCAGGGGGGTTATGGGGCTATCGGGTCATGCTAGGTGACGAATGAGTGATTTGAGCTTACCTGTGAAGAATCAGAGACGGGGGAGTTCAACGTTCAACCTCAGTCTACTGTGAGCCAGTTGGATCGTCTTCCAAAATGCTATAGCTAACCTCTTCTCAGAATCTCGATGCTGCCGCGCTATTACTTTCGTCTACCAAGGACATTTCAAAACGCGATTACATCCCAATCCTTCGTATTGAGCGATGGCTTTCGAGGGCTTCGCTTATGGAATAGTGTCCGAGTTTGGTCTGCAGTGGTTCGAGTGATCATCCACGGAATGAGACCCTATCAAACGAGGTCGAGAACGATGCAAACACTTTTGGAAAGGCTAGATGTGAGGGAGACGATTCAGAAGGACGATCGTGAGTCTTGCTTTGATTAAAGCTTTAGTGATGGATTGATAATCAAAGGAATTGCGAACGAAGATACTGGAAGGTGGCCCAACACATGTCCGTAAGTTCGTTGACTGGTATCTGTCACTATGGTCTCACATCAACATCTACGCTTTTAGCCCCTCGCATTCTATGCACCACTCCACGCCGATCCGGCATTAGATATACTTGGGGGCATCCCACTGTGCCTAAGTGTATTTCGTGGACGTCCAGCCTTCTAGTCCCAGTTGTTTCGGGACTTTATACATCTACCTCGCCGTAGCTTCGACGTTGTCCATACGTCCTCTCTCCGTTTGATGACCACCGAGAGGGATGTAGACCTCCACAGTCGGTGATACCGGCTGACTCATTCACCACCTTTTCTAATTGTCTTCGGATTCACTTCCTCCTACTACGACGGGTATTGCCAGACTCCCGATCCCACAACTCTTTGAAACGGTCGCGGGTGGCTTTACTAGGACCGATAGCACGCAATCTACTCCCAAAGCACTGCATTGTTCTCGATAGCGAGCCCTATAAAACAACAGGACCAGCCTGCGACATCTCATGATTACGAGACAGAGAGCTTTCATTTGTTCGAGCTGGGACATACAAATAACTCTACGATGCCTTTGGTACGTCTCAACACCTGGCACTAAATCCCTTCCTAATTAATGCATCAATCTTGCAGGCGAGATTGTCAAGATTGCGGGAGTTGAAGTGCCGCCGACTCTGCACCTCGTTCGCGAACGACAATACCTAGCTCGAAGGGCCCGCCTTGAAACTGATGTCAGATGGAACCGAGAAGGAACTGTTACAATTCTGTGGGTCGTATCAGCGCTTGACGTATTTTGTATTGCGGACATAACACACGAATGTGGTATTACTGTTACTCATACTAGATCAGTACATTGCGAGTTCTTTCACCCTAGACCTCCATGTCGAGTGAGCATTCAAAGTTTTGGTACGCTACAGTGTTCTCTCATCACGCATGGCGTCTGATTCGCATGTCCTTGAAGGAGAAATAGAACTGGCATATTGTGAACGTTGCTGGACTTTTTTTTTGGTGTATTGGCCCTTGGACGTTGTATGTTCTACTCTTGTGTATGTTTAGCATTTGGTATTGACATTGTATGGTTTGTAAGGCGAATGTCAATTACATGTGGACTCCTGACTCCTTATTGTTATATTCCAATTATAATCCCTATTCAGGTGCGGATCCTAGCAAATTCAACAAGGCAGTGACTAATGGCGAAATTGTTCAGCCTATTTCGGCGATGTTCAGCACGTCTCATTCGTTATTGATTGTCCATATACTGTGCGGAAATAAATCATCATTGACTTGTTTACACACGTCCAAGCACATTGCGCAACATAACAATCGTGTCTCATCACGGCAACTCATCGTCTGGGTACCTCGTAACATCCCCCTTTGCCTGTCCCCCATTCACCGCTTCGAACGGAAATAGGAACCTCTCCGCACTTGGGTCGAAGTAACCGTTGTAGAAGATCAATTGCGGATCCTGGTTGCTGGTATTCCCAGAGTCGCTGGATGGGATTGGCTTAGTCTCGTCTGTGCTGGGACCTTTATAATTTGGGTCCAGCTGGCCTCCGTCAAACGACTTCTTAACGGACCTCTTCGCCTCGTTGAACAGGACATCATAGCTTGGCACTCCGCCTTGCCGCTGCACCTGCTTCTTGATTACAGCGGTAATGGCATATATCCACGGGTCGACAAGGTCGTTGTTGACGTTCTGTGCCCTTATGTTGATTTGGGACTCGTGACAGGCAGCAAGGAGAATGCCAGCCGTCGGGGCACTTGGGTCGAGCAAGCCATTGAACAAGCATGAAGAGGTCACCATCGTAAGGTTGACGCCAGGTTTGAAATACTAACAATATAGTTAGCTATGATTATACTGCGAGTACGATTTCGAGGTATACTTACTTGGCGGATAGTACCGCCCACCCATACACCATTCACGACGTTGCCTGTCACATCATCAATATACACGAAGCGTACGTCTCCTGCTGATGCACCGGTCAGCAAAGCTGTGAACTTGATCTTGAAAGTTGCGACAGCGGGGGGATCTTGGCCACTTGCGCCTTGCTTGGAGAGGTCGAGAAAGTATACCTCGACATCGCTTTGAGCGAAGCCCAAATGCTTTGTGAGCATATCCTGAACGAGAGGTGTGCCGTGATCGGTACCTGCGCTGAAGCGGACAATAAGAGCCTGCTCGAAAATGGCGTCAGTCACGCGAAACGCACGTAGCAATAGCGCTGTCATCTTGCCTTCTTTTTACCTAGCCCTCTAAAGTCGGTCTGCTTCAGGTTGCTTGTAGCGGTATTACCCTTCGAGTCAGACATATGAACCGTGACCTGCTGATCATCGTGCATGGTGACCTCGAATGTGTAGACCCCGTCATCAAACGTTCCTTTGACATCGCCGTTTGGAAGGGTAGTGACCTCGCGGAAGATGGTGTTAATGTAATGATTCTTCTTTTTGACCCCCGCACTGTCGACCGTCCACTCATAATATAGGCCAACGTGGGCACCATTGGATATATCAACAGGGATGACGAGGGTGATCATCTCGTTTTGGGCATTTTTAAGCCAGTTGAGCTTCCCGGTGTACACGGATGTAGAAGGAACCTCCCCAAAATTCCCGTACTGCCGGTCCAGTGGCATAGGTTTGGAGTGGTCGCCTTTGGGGTTTCGCATTGTCACTGTGAGCGTTTCAAAGTCACTTGCGACGATGATATTGAAAAGAAATTGGCCGAAAGAGATGTTGACTTGGTACTTGCCACCGGTATTGGTGACACTGTCGATCACGCCTGACTACAAAAAAGTGACGGGTGAGCGCTACTCGTGTTCATCTGGTAAAGACTATTATTTACCGAGCATACGTTTACCTTCGTCGTCCACTGCCAATAAGCACAAATTGGATCATTTAGAGCAAAACCGGCAGGAACGACGAAGATAATGTTTTCATTGACCGCGGTCTGGAACCAGTTGAGTTTGCCGCCGTAAATGTACATCGCAAGAGATGGTGGAGAGAGGTTTCGCTATCGAGTTGGGTAGTAAGCAAGCACTGGGGATGAGAGAGTGCAGTGGGTTGACAGTCTTGTCACACCTTCTCGCCCTTATAAACAGTTGAGGCTGGTGGCAGAGGTCCTCTCCTCCGTTGCGAACGAGCCGTTCCATACACTAACAGGAAGAGGGAAGCCGCCAAAGAAGACAAGAGAAGTTGACTCCGAGACTTGATAAATACATCTTCCATGAAGTCTTGAGCAATGTTCACATATGAATATTCTGTCATTCCTGTCTCGTACACTCTTCCAATCGCAATCATTCTTTCCGGGGGCTTTCCTTGAACATAAATCTAGCATCAGCTTCCAAGAAACTTTTCACTACAAGACACAAAGCTAGGACGTATTCCATTGAAGAACGGCCGGCTGTTTTCAGCGAGGTGCATCTTGGAGGGACGATTTGCCGTCGGCATGGACCGTCGCACAACTGGAACGTTCAAGTTATGCCAATGAAGGTGCTACTTCGTAGGCCGAAGAGCCTGAGTTGACCGCTGTCTGGGGAGGGGTAGTCAGATACGTCCTGGTTGTGTTAGGTAGCATGCACAGATATCCTTGAATCCCAGTAAGGTTTTACTGGACGCTATCAGACGTTACCTGACAACCCTCAACCTTGCCTGATGACGTCTGATAACGTTCGATAGTGTCCTTAACTCGCATTTTTTCAGATGGTTCATAGGCAGCAATTGACAGGCTCTATTGGGCATCCTATTCCGTCTGATCGTGCCTGATAATGTCCAATAATTAGCTATATTGCGAGACACTAAAATACAACTTATTACATATCAACGCGAGCTCTCCAATGCAAGTATCGCCCAAATCTCCCAGGCCCAACCGTACCTGCGAGAGTGACCAAAACCGTCTGCCCTAACCGTCTGCCCAGTTCCAGGAGCGATATGACACGACATTTTCTGGCTATAGCTCGCAGAACATTTAGTAAAATGGTAAAAAATGTTATAGAGTCAACTCACGATATGTTGAAGTTCGGTGCCGTCATCTGGGTCTTCTCCGAGCTACCTGACACGTCAAAATACCTCTAGTTTTGCAAACACAATCAGTAAGTGGTACATGTACCTTGCCCGTATTGCCCGTACCACATTTCACCTCTGACCTATGCAGGTTTCGTCTTGATATAGCGACAGAGCGACAATGAGATGGGAAGAAGGATGCGCTAGCGGGAAGGAGCTGTTGGGAAATGGGGAGTGGTGGTTATTAAGAAAGAAGCGAGCGTGGGGAAATCTGGGGCACAGGGGAATTTGAGGCGAGTTGTGCACGGACCGCAGGGCACAAGTTTTGCCAAGTTCATTTTGGTGTTCTTTTCCGAAGTCGTCAAGCGGGTTGATTGGATGAACGTCAGAAAACGTCTGATAGCGTCCAGTTGGGGATCAGTGATAAGATAGTCGCCACGTTCTCAGGAAACCGGAGTTGAATAAGCGCCCGCTGTTCATCACACTCTTCGTCCTTATTCCCATCGCACCGACCTCACCCATGCCAAAGTATCATCACGTCGACTTGCAACCACACCTTCATGCTTGGGTCGATGATACATTAACACGCTAAGGAGTGCTCGGTATTCGTCTTCGGTTACTGAGCACCCCAACTTTCGCTCCCTCCTCCTCCAAGGCCCCGAAAAAAACTCGTCGGAAGCCACCATACTCTGGGAGAACCTTTTTCAGGAGCAGCATAGCGAGCTCGGTGCAGTGAATTATTTGAATGCATTGGACACAACTCCAACCGAGTTGTGCGCACGCATGTATGATGTGGGGTAATCGACTTGGTACGTATGATTTCTTCTTATGCAAGAAATTTGTTAATGCCACCTCTATCAGGGTATTGAGAAGGACGACTTTGACTTCGAACTTCCATGTTGATTCCGATATCCACATTTTCTTTGCTACCGCCCTCTGTTCGTGCCTGTGTTCCAGTATCAGGAATATTCAGTCCAGATGAAAAATATTATTAATAACAATCAGCGGTTCAAATTGTATTATCCCGTTGAAAACTCCAAACGATACGTTGACTCCTATCAATACTTGCCGCAGTGGGCTATCAGGGTCCTATGGCAATTACGAGTCTATTTCTGTTGTTGTGGTTTTTGTGGAAACTTTCCAAAGCTAGCCAGTGCTAACGACGATCATGAGAGCGAAGCGGGATAATGAAACGAACCAAGCCAAACGATCTGTCGACGCCTATCAGACCACAACTTTCTCACCCGGCAGAAGAAGACGAACCCCCGTAAACTCGGACTCATAATCGTGACGACGCTGGAGTCGCCCATGCGTACCCATTTTACTTTGTCTTGGTGAATGACCATCTTGCCGTCGAATTCAGCAACGGGTCGTCTTTGAAGTCCTTTACGATCCCCACCTTTGATGAGGCGGTGCGTTGCAATATTCTCTCATCCATGCATGGCGTCTGATTCATCTGTCCTTATAAGAGAAACAGAACTGGCATATTGTGAACGTGGCCGGAATTTTGTTTTTTGGTGTATTGGCCTTGGACGTTGTATGTTCTACTCTTGTGTATGTCTAGCATTCGGTGTTGACATTGTATCGTTTGTAAGGTAAATGTCATTTACATGTCGTGACTCCTTGTTGTCGTATTCCAACTTGTAATCTCTATTCAGGTGCGGATCCTAGCAAATTCGACAAGGCGGTGGCGAGATTTTTCAGCTATTTCGGCGGTATTCAGCACATCTCATCGTTGTTGATCGTCATATACTGTGCGGAGATAAATCATCATTGACTTGTCTACACACGTCTAAGCACATTGCACAACAATGACGGTGTCTCGTCATGGCAACTCATCATCTGGGTACCTCGTAACATCCCCCTTTGCCTGTCCCCCATTTGCCGCTTCGAACGGAAATAGGAACCTCTGCGCACCTGGGTCGAAGTAACCGTTGTAGAAGATCAATTGCGGATCCTGGTTGCTGGTATTCCCAGAGTTGCCGGACGGAATCGGCTTAGTCTCGTCTGGGCTGGGACCTTTATAGTTTGGGTCCAGCTGGCCTCCGTCAAACAGCTTTTTAACGGACCTCTTCGCCTCGTTGAACAGGACATCGTAGCATGGCACCCCGCCTTGACGCTGCACCTGCTTCTTGATTACAGCGGTAATGGCATATATCCACGGGTCGACAAGGTCGTTGTTAGTCTTCTGTGCCCTTATGTTGAATTGGGACTCGTGACAGGCAGCAAGGAGAATGCCAGCCGTCGGGGCACTTGGGTCGAGCAAGCCATTGAACAAGCATGAAGAGGTCACCATCGTAAGGTTGACGCCAGGTTTGAAATACTAACAATATAGTTAGCTATGATTATACTGCGAGTACGATTTCGAGGTGCGCTTACTTGGCGGATAGTACCGCCCACCCATACACCATTTACAACCTTGCCTGTCACATCATCAATATACACGAAGCGTACGTCTCCTGCTGATGCACCGGTCAGCAAAGCTGTGAACTTGGTCTTGAAAGCTGCGACAGCGGGGGGATCTTGGCCACTTGCGCCTTGCTTGGAGAGGTCGAGAAAGTATACCTCGACATCGCTTTGAGCGAAGCCCAAATGCTTTGTGAGCATATCCTGAACGAGAGGTGTGCCGTGATCGGTACCTGCGCTGAAGCGGACAATAAGAGCCTGCTCGAAAATGGCGTCAGTCACGCGAAACGCACGTAGCAATAGCGCTGTCATCTTGCCTTCTTTTTACCTAACGCTCTAAAGTCGGCCTGTGTTAGGTTGATTGTAGCGGTATTACGCTTCGGGTCGGACATATGAATCGTGGCCTGCTGATTATTGTGCATGGTGACCTCGAATGTGTAGAACCCATCATCAAACGTTCCTTTGACATCGCCGTTTGGAAGGGTAGTGACCTCGCGGAAGGTGGTGTTAATGTAATGATTCTTCTTTTTGACCCCCGCACCGTCGACCGTCCACTGATAATACAAGCCAACGTGGGCGCCGTTGGATACATCAACAGGGATGACGAGAACGATCATCTCGTTTTGCGCATAATTAAGCCAGTTAAGCTTCCCGGTGTACACGGATGTAGAAGGAACCTCCCCAAAATTCCCGTACTGCCGGGCCAGTGGCATAGGTTCGGAGTGGCCACCACTGGGGTTTCGCATTGTCACTGTGAGTGTGTCAAAGTCCCTCGCGACGATGGCATTGAAGCTGTAAAAGCCGAAAGGGATATTAACCTGGTATTTGCCACCGGCATTGTTGACACTGTCGATCACGCCCGACTACAGAAAAGTGGCGGGTGAGCATTGCTTGTGTTCATTTGGTGAAGACTATTACTTACCAAGCATATGTTCGTCTTCGGCTTGCCCTGGCCGTTCACAGTCCACTTCCAATAAGCACAAACTGGATCGTTTAGAGCAAAACCGACAGGAACGACGAAGATAACGTTTTCATTGACCGCGAACTGACCCCAGTTGAGTTTGCCGCCGTAGATGTACATCGTAATGGATTGCGGAGAAGTTTCGCTATCGAGTTAGATAGTAAGCAAGCACCTGGGATGAGAGAGCGCAGTGGGTTGACCTCACCCTTATAAACAGTTGAGGCTGGTGGCAGAGGTCCTCTCCTACGTTGCAAGCGAGCCGTTCCATACTACTCTACTAGTAACAGGAAGAGGGAAGCCGCCAAAGAAGATAAGAGAAGCTGACTCCGAGACTTGACAAGTATGCAGCCTCTATGGAGTCTTGAGCATTCTGTCATTCCTGCCTTGTACACTCTTCCGATCGCAATTATTTTTTCCGGGGACTTTCCTGTAACATAAATCCGGCATCAGCTTCCAAGAACCTTTTTACTACAAGATACAAAACTGAGACCTATTCCATTGAAGAATGGTCGTCTGTTTTCAGCGAGGTGCATCTTGGAGGGACGATTTGCCATCGGCATGGACTGTCGCGCAACTGGAACATTCAAGTTATGCCAATAAAGGTGCTGCTTGGTAGGCCGAAGAACACCACTCTGAGTTGACCGCTGTCTGGGGAGGGGTAGTCAGATACGTCCTGGTTGTGTTAGGTAGCACGCACAGATACCCTTGAATCCCAATTCACATATCAACGACGATAATCCGAGGTCATCTCTTATATTATCATGACTCAATGTCCCAACTCTCCGAACATCTAATCAGGTACACGTTTCAATCGCGCCAGCAGAAAGAAATTAGTACTACCGCTTCCCGACTGCGTATATCCTTGCAGGGCACTCTAAAAGCAGTGTGACTATTTCATTTGTCACATCCAAAAGCGACATCGCTCCAACCACATCTTCCCCACCGACTGCACGATTCACGAGTACCAAGGTCGGCGTCCGGTAGTCACAGGCAGGGCTGTTAAACAGTACTGGGCGGCCGAATGCGGCTGTAGATTGTGTATAGGTGCTGTGTCGAGATGCAGTCTGCCGAAAGGATGAAAAATGGCGTGTCAACGACGATGGCTGGTATTGTTTCGTACATATACCTCGGGGAAGTCTCGGTGTCCAAGAGAGCTTTATAGATCTACGTTCTCGACCCTCCAGCTATGGTCAAACGACCATTGTGCACGTCAATCTAGAGTCCTCTTTCTTGAACTCTGACAGCTCGAAGGCCGCAGTCACGACGTTCTCTTCGGCATCTTTATGTGGGTCCGTCCTGGGAGAAGCAAGTCGGCTCGAAAAAGAACCCGGCTTGAGAGCCTGGAATACCATACTTCCAGGCAACTTCGTTACTCTTTGGAGACGATATCTAAATTCCTCTTCCTGAGCGGGAGAATCCCTCATCAGAGGAGTAGTCGAAGGACTGGGAGTACGGTGAACACTGGGCCCGGATAAGCCTCAAAGGCCCTCATGACCACTGCGAGTTTTTCCATACAAATTCCAATCCGGCGGCCTGCAACTATTGTAGCGTCAATAGATCATTGAAAGAAAGCTAGGACATTACTCACGCTGTGAAATAAGTCTATGACTTCAAAGCGCCACTTTGAAGCCTGAATATTTGGGGATTCGAGAACATCAAGTTCTGATGGTGGAGGTCATAAGCAAGAGAGATTTGGAACTGCCGGTGACGACGGCAAACGGTCTTTGCTCATCACCGTCACGATCCCTAATAGCTCAAGAAATTCTAAGGAAAACTTTTTCCTCTTCTTCCCAATCTTCATGCCCATGGGAATCGAGATAGAGGGTGGCTTTATTCTGCAGCTGGATGCTTGCCAACGAGGAAGAAATTCTCAGACAATCATGAATATCGGCCGTAAGTACTATTGCGCTGCTTCTTTCCTGCCTCAGGAGTCGACTAACACTCATCTTCATGTCCTATTAGACCTGAAGCTTCATTTCTCAAGGATTTAGCGCGGTAGCGAGAGGAGCCCATTATAGGTGCTGGTCCATTCGATACCGACTCACGTTTATCATGATCATTCAATGTATCTCACGACATCCGGACTTCCTTATCGCGAAGCTCAGTGAAAGGTGCCTGCAATCTATGAGAGGCTACCAAGATAGCAAAGAGAAAATTCCTTGAAGTTCTCAAGGTGCTCACTTTGTCGAGGATCAAGGCCGTGGCGACGCTGACGCGTCCAAAACGACCTTACGCTCTCGACTTACTCCCGAATGCGGTCACTCTAGGATCTGCAGCATAATATCCATAGCTGTTGAGACTCGTAAGCTGATGTTTTCTGTGATCTGCAAACAAACCCTAACAAAATAACTAGCAAGTCCAGGCATACTTTTATTCACAAGATTCTACACAGCCGGAAGACTCAGTACAAACTATCGGAAGGGTACTCGTACTAAGTAGTATGATACGTGAGAAAGACAGGGCAATCGTGCGTGTAGTTTTCCTGCTCCGAGATTCCGACTGAAATTGACCTCAGTTTCTTCGCGAAAAGGCCAAATCTCTACCGTGATTGGAGGAAGATGCGAGTTCCAAGATTCAATCAGGGCTCGATGACAGCATTGTTCAGCCTACCCTTGCAGCCTATGGACAATCCCGCCGAATGATGGTAGATGGTACCTTGCCAATGACTCCCCATCTGCCATACGTCTATCTGACAATGAACGAATCCAGATATATATATGCATTCTTCATCGCTGCCGAATGGCAAGTAATGCCGGTCACCATGTTCCGTTTGCCGAGGTCGTGGATAAAAGACAATAGGAGCACGGGGTAGACGTAGGATAGACTTACTCGATGCGCTCTTTATCAGCGGTTGCTGCTATCTTGCTGCTACCCACCTTTGTGACTGGGATCACAGTCAATTCGACGTCGGGTCAGCTTCGTGGTGTAGTTCAGGATGGAGGTACGTTGTTAACTTTTTCTCTCAATGTCATTCCAGTAACACTGACCACTGGTACCCGATTCCGCAGTAATGTCATTCAAAGGAATCGTACGTGTCATTCCTCGTCTCACCGTCCTAGACTCACTTAAAGTGCCTCTACAGCGTTATGCACGTTCACCTACTGGAAATCTTCGCTGGGAAACACCTGTGCCTTTTACTTCATCTGAAGAACAGGATGCGACTACTCTCGGGCCATCGTGCGTTCAGCAAATAACTTCGAACCTATCACGAGAACTGTTCAATACTCCACCTCCGCCTGAAAGCGAAGATTGTCTGTTTCTGTATATTCTCTCGCGCAATTGCCTATACGAATTGTCTGAGCAGCTGACCGTTTATCAGGAACGTGTGGGCGCCATCCGGTTCAGATTCGACTCTAAAGCCGGTTCTATTTTGGATCTATGGAGGGTACGTAACGTGCTCAGGATCTCATGTTCTCTGTATTNATCTGTCTTTGGTAGCAGGTTGACGTGATGATATGCAGTCCGACAGGCCTTTGGGCTTCTACGTCAGTTCTTGCGGGAATCAGCAATGTTTATCGGTATATCTATGGTGTGTACTTCAAGTCTTTCCATCCAGAAAATACTGAGCAACTTTGTGCAAATAGGTGCTGTCTTCCCCGAACTTCAAGCCTTCCCCGGAGCTGGAGCATGGCATTCTTCTGAAAGTAAGCTGGTGCTCATCGGTATCGCTTCCTACAATTACTTGACAACCTATCATAGTCGCTCCCTTCTTTGGCACGTACAACCGAACAACTGCTAGCCCTTCTCAAGTTACACTATCCAACACGTTCCAAACGATTATATCAAATTTCATCAAGGAGCCGACTACACCACCTGCAAATAACTGGGCGAGATATGTACAAGGCGGCCTTACGCCGTCCGTAGCGAAGCTTGCGTATAAAGGGAATGTGAATCTGGATGATGTGGTGCAGCCAGCGACTATTATCTCTGTGGTGTGTTTCCTTTCATCATATGTTCGGAAGTACTTTGACTGATAGATCTTTATGTTTAGGATGGACCATGTGTGGCACTGTGGAATCAAGTAATAGCGTTGTTGACGTTGAGGAGCGTTCTGCAATTGTAGACTGCCGTGCGTTATGGCTGGTCTTACTATTTGTGCTTTAGTTTTGGCACCCATTTTATCCGCTTCGTTGACATTCAGGACGAGATCTGAAGAACAAATAGGAATTACCCGAATTGGAAAGACTCCTTCCCAGAAAGGAAATACTTAGCCATTTCCCCAATACTGAACGGTGCAAGAAAGTTGCGCTTCACAAATAATTTGAAACATGATAAATTTCAGAGCACGATTACTGCATGTAACAAANCGAGTTGCTCAATCGTTAGCGAAGCGGTATGAACCTTGAGGCTACTCTGTAGCTGCGCCAGCATGTTTTCGTCGACATGAAAGTCGGGTAATGGAATAGGTGTCCGTGGTATAGGAACTGGAGAAGGTTTCTTTGGGAGGCTCGGATGATTTGGATTTCTGCGGTGGAGGAGGCTGCGGGGACTTTGACTGACGTGCGACCGATGCTTGACGACTTAGAGGCTTCGATAAGAATGGGTCATCATTGGCAGCGGTCTGAGGTATTGAAGTATGTCGGGAGCCAGGAGCAGATCGTCCAGTATTCGCAGGACCCACGTCATCTGGAAGTGGGTTAAGCAATGTTGGATCGAATCCAGCACTCCGTGACGGGCCTTGTTGCGGAACGTCTACCACCATATCATTGGATTGCTCGAATGGTGTCGGCCCAGGTACATGATCAACAGCATTCCAGTCATTCGTTTGCTGCNTTGACATTCAGGACGAGATCTGAAGAACAAATAGGAATTACCCGAATTGGAAAGACTCCTTCCCAGAAAGGAAATACTTAGCCATTTCCCCAATACTGAACGGTGCAAGAAAGTTGCGCTTCACAAATAATTTGAAACATGATAAATTTCAGAGCACGATTACTGCATGTAACAAACACAAAGCACAGGGATACAGTATGAGTGTATGTACGTAGATCTTAACGACGAATAGCGAACGGAATAAGTATGGGACTCATAATACAGAAGAATAAACAAAATGAGCAGGTAGAGAAAAAACTAGCGCTCATCCTCCGAGTTGGCAGCCTCAGCAGTCCCAACCTCTTCTACAAAATCGTTCACCAAATCCTGTAATTCCCGGATTAGCGGTCCACGATCCCATTCCTTACGACTTCGCCATATACAACTCAAGCATGTAGCCCGAAGCTGTTCGAGTTGCTCAATCGTTAGCGAAGCGGTATGAACCTTGAGGCTACTCTGTAGCTGCGCCAGCATGTTTTCGTCGACATGAAAGTCGGGTAATGGAGTAGGTGTCCGTGGTATAGGAACTGGCGAAGGTTCTTTGGGAGGCTCGGGTGATTTGGATTTCTGCGGTGGTGGAGGATGCGGGGACTTTGACTGACGTGCGACCGATGTCTGACGACTTAGAGGCTTCGATAAGAATGGGTCATCATTGGCAGCGGTTGGAGGTATTGAAGTATGTCGGGAGCCAGGAGCAGATTGTCCAGTATTCGCAGGACCCACGTCATCTGGAAGTGGGTTAAGCAATGTTGGATCGAATCCAGCACTCCGTGACGGGCCTTGTTGCGGAACGTCTACCACCATATCATTGGATTGCTCGAATGGTGTCGGCCCAGGTACATGATCAACAGCATTCCAGTCATTCGTTTGCTGCTGATCGGGGAACGCTGGGAACGACTGCGCTGGATGCATAGGATGAGGCGAGTGCGATAATCGACCTGAATGATCGAGATGGCGATTTTCTGGGTATAACGAGTGTGCAGAATTCTGCATCGGATGCAATGAGTGAGTGGGGGGTATTGATTGGTATGGCTGCATTGACGGATGCTGTTGCATCGGCTGATGAGGACGCATTTGCTGGTGAGGCATTTGTTGATTAGGATACATGGGCTGATGTGGATGCATTTGTTGATGAGAAGGCATTGGCTGGGGAGAGTACATGGAAGAGTGTGGTTGCATCGACTGCATATTCTGCTGAGGGTACATGGGTTGGTGAGAGTGCATCGGGTGTTGGGGATACATTGGCTGGAACGGTTGGGATTGGTTCTGGAGGTATACCGACTCTGGATGCTGTGGGTGCGGGAAATGTCCTGGATGAAGCGGGTGCGTAGGATTTGTAGGCTGGAATGATGGCCCTGGGCGCATGACATTTCCGCTGCCTGAAGCCATCGGATGGAAAGGTTGAATAGCTTCCATCGACGGAGTAGCAAACCGAACCCCTGACGGTCTGGGAGGTGTGGTGAGTTCCAATTCATCCCGGTCATCATCGTCAACCAACATCTTGGACCGTTTCATGTCCCGATTTTCACCATGCTCTTCCTCAGAAGCATGAGATTCGCTTCCACCACCTTCCCTTTGGCGTTTTAGTCTACGCTCAAGTTTGACTGGATCCGTGATTTTTAGCTCGGGCTGCAAGCCATTGTTACGTGCGCTCCGGCGTGTACCCGCAACCCCAGTGTCACTGCTAATCCCATTCAAGCCCGCTTGTTCCTTCTCCTTCTCCTTCTCCAGCTCTTTTGTCTTCTTATACTCCTCCCGTCGTTTCCGCTCTCTGACGGCCATACGCTCGCATTCCAAGCGTGTAGTGAGATCAAACTCCTGAATACTGACTTCAGCAGCAGTGTACATCGCTTGAGCTTTATGGAACCGATCCAAATCCTCCGCGGCACGAACCTCGGCATTATGAACAATCTTTTTCAGATCGTCCATAAACTCTTGTGGAGTGAGGTATCGATCACGATATAGATCGGTGTGGATCTTCTCGAGGTCCATATCGAACAGCTTGGGTTGAGCTAGCACTTGGGGTGGTGGCGCCAACTCGGGTGCAGGTGCTACACCGTTCACAGCACCGTTCATAACATGCAGAGGCTGCTGCACCTGGATATCCTCCATGATTTCGACAGTGCCATTAGCATTATAAACCTCAACGACAGTCTCGATAATCTGAGGCTGGTCATCTTCAAAATCGAAACGATATTCCTCCTGTCAACGTCAAATACTCAACCTCATGAAAACGTCGTACTGAATAGATACTCACCCTCGCTGCCTTGGCAAACCTCTTAAACTTCCTCTTCAACTCGTTCAAAATTGGCCCCAAACGGAACTTGAGCAGCGTAATTGTCCGCTGATCACTCTCCTCCTGCGCAGCCAATTCTGCAGCACTAGGCTTTCTGGGCTCCGGAGGTGGGGCAATAGGTAGGTCTTCCAGAATCCTCTTCTTCCTCGGCATACCATCAGCGAATTGATTTGGTGGTCTCCTAACATCTTCAACCAATGGTTTGAAGAACTCGACCCGTTGAGCTTCCGTAGGTGCAGAAACCTCCACACGGTTATCTTTCGAGAGACCGAACCAGGAACGTACGTCCCTAGGAAGGTCGAGGAACTGACTGTCGACGATAGCAATGAGGAGAATAGGATCCGTTGGTGACAATGTGTCAAGCATGGCACGTACGGTCGACCTAGCGGTTTCTGGGACTGCGGCGCACCAACCGAGAAGAGAGGGGATGTAGATGACGGAAGGTTGGTGTCGCTTTGCTTCGACGAAGAGTTGAACGATTCCTGCTTCTACGGTCTGCCAACGAGGATTAATTATATACCGATAAATGCAATGCCATGACGTGGTACTTACCCTTGTCGAGTCGCCCATCAACGAACCCAATTCGAGACTCTGGATATGGTAGCCTTCCAAAAAGTGTAGAACTGCAGCTCCTACGTAGCCTTGGCCCATTCCGGCAGGACCGTGGAGGACTATACGAGGCCGGTATATCCGGAGTTTTTCCATAGCTAGACGAGAGAATCAGTAAGCCGGCGTCTACAGGCACGCGATGCACATACACTGCAACGTCATCTCCCTTTCCAAAGCCCCTTCTTCACCCTCATAATCCTCATACTCTGCCTCCTCCAGAGCGGTCAGCTTCTTCTCCATCGGCAGCACCTTTTCGATCACCTTCTTAACCTGTTCCAGTGGCTCCGAAAGCAAAGGAACAAACTGGGGAGGCAGAGGTGCCGCTGCGGTAGACGATGACCGTGCCGACGAGGGTACAATTTCTAACACAATTCCAGTGAACAAGTAAACAAAATAGTAGTTGCATATCAAGACGTACTCTTTATCGAAATCATGAAATCCCTCAAACCAACTTGCACCGAATCGGGCTTCAACAACAGCCGATCATTACTCTTGTATATCTGGGGATACTTTCTCTGTACAGCATTGAGCGCCGCTTCGGTACAGAGAGCCTATAAAAGCGTGTCAGCATATCATCAAAATCAATCGCGTTGATCAATACACCCACCCTCAAATCAGCACCTCCATACCCCTTGGTCAGCTTGGCCAACCCTTTCAACCTCTCCTTCCCCGCTGCCCCATCTTCCTCGCCCCAACCCTTCCACCCTTTAGTCATAATCCCCAGAATCTTCTCCCTAGCTTCCAAACCCGGGAGCGGGAAATAAAACTCTCGATCAAACCTCCCAGGCCTCCTCAATGCGGGATCAATTGCATCAGGTCGATTGGTCGCTCCGATAACGACAACTTGTCCACGACCGTCCATACCATCCATAAGCGCAAGCAAGGTAGAGACGATCGAAGCGTGGATTTGATCTTGTTTGGAGGAACGTACGGGTGCTAGACCGTCGATTTCGTCGAAAAAGATTATGGAAGGTTGAGAATTTTTGGCTTCCTCGAATAAGAGGCGGAGTTGGCGTTCGGCTTCGCCGACCCATTTGGAAAGGGCGTCGGCGCCTTTGCGCATGAAGAAGGCTGTGAGAGAGAGGTCAGTACACTGCTTTTAGACCAGATGGATGAAAAAGATAAGTACAGATTTGTTTTCCGTTTGAACGGCAGCTAGCGGCTAAGGCTCTTGCGAGAAGGGTCTTTCCTGTCCCTGGAGGTCCATGGAATAATACACCACGAGGAGGCGTTACTTTGAACTGTTGGAAGACTTCGGGATAAAGTAACGGAAGGACAGTCATTTCTTTTAATGAGTTGATGTCTGCGAAGGTAATTTTAGGTATCGCGTCACTATGATAACCTCGGACACTTACGATCATCGAGACCACCTACTTCATCAAAGGTAACGTTTACGTTCACACCAAGAGGATCGGCGTCAGCGAGCGCTAGGAAAATGTTGATCAGTTAAAGTTGGGACGTGATGAACATGCATATAGCGCTTACTAGCATCGCCTACTCTGCCCAAGTTGGACGGCGTACCAGCAGCAGCGAGATCTCCGGCCAAAAGACCTCCTCCTCCTCCTGCTACGCCGCCTCCAAAGGCCCCTAATCCACCAAAATTTTTCCTGGGTGTTCTAGTAATGTGGTCCGAGTCGGAATCATCACCGGGTAAACCCATCCATCTACCTAATTCTGCACCACTCGCGCTCCATCCAGGACCCTTTCGTCTGCCACCTGGTCCAGTTCTCCTGTTAAAAGCGCTCTTGGTAGGTTTCGGCGGTGGCCTGACCATCTCTTCGAGTGGCGGCGGGATGGCATAATTGACCTTTTGCCGCTGACGAAGGGCGTATGGTTTACCATCCGTTTCAGGCTCTTCCTCTTCCTCCTCCTGCGGCTGATCATTCATCTCTATCGCAAGGTCCATGTCATCCTCCTCTTCATTATTGTCTTCATCGAAAGAACCGTCGGCATCGGCAGAGGTAGGCGACGAAGTGAGTGCCTGTGGCTCATAATCGTCTACTTCTTCCCGTTTTGCACCCCGACGAGAGGCACGTAATTCTCGGCTTCTTCTCTGCTCCTCTTTGCGGTCCTTTTCAGGCTTGGTTGGCTGAGCAGGTTTCCCATTCCTACTCCCAACCGGACGCAATGATCTCTGTCGTAGGCGTAACCCATATGCCCCCGTCTGAGCAGGTGCGTCATCGTCACTAGCGATGAACCCACTGAGGTGTCTATTGCTCGAGCGCGTCCTCCGACGAACAGGAAAGTCATCTTCCTCCTCTTCGTCCTCGTCTTCGTGAGATAGACGTCGACTGGATCTGGATCTGGTTGACCGCCGGCCGTTACTGGGACCTGCGAAGATTTCTTCGTCATCTGGTTCACTGGCACTCTCGGCGTAGCTCTTCCTCTGCACCTGTCTGCCCCTACTGCTCTTTGTAAAAATCACCTGCTCCTCTTCTTCCTCTTCTTCCTCTTGAGGCTCCTCGTTCAACGCAGATTTCTCACTGCCTTGATACTCCGAGCCCGAAGGAAAAGCATCCCCTGAACCACTTCGATGTCTCGACGACCTTCGCAAGTTGTGAGGTCCCGCAGCCATCCGACTCGAACCCGCAGGTATTTTGATAGTAAGAGGTGAAGATTGAGTGTCTTCTGCGCGTGGGGAAATCTGTACGTCGTTGTCGTCGTCAAACAGGTCCGCAGGGTCGGCGGCGTTCATACAGTGGCCTTGAAGGAGCAGTCAAAGTCTATGCGCTCAAAGACGTCGAAGCGATGGCGAGAGGTGTGTCGACAACGTCGGAGACGATGAGGAGAGCCAGTCGAATATGGCGGTGTTCGTGAAAGAGCTTTGTTTGCATGTTTTGTTTGGTCTGAACAAATACCGGTAACGACGGTCCGGATTGCCGCAGAAGTTGCGTGGTAGCCGCGGGTCTCCAAACATCCTTCATCTCCCCTTGTCCTACTCATTTCTGCACCCTCATTTTCATCCCTTGCCATCCCAAAAAAATCCTTCAAAGTGACATTTGCCTCTGGGAAATCATCATCCAAGTGTGTCCGAACCGGTTTTTAAGAAAATTTGCCGGAAAAATTGTGGAAATTGGGGGTATCGCCTCGAACGAGCTTTCTGCATGGAGGTCGAGAGGAAAGGATGCATAAAGTTGATTTCGAATCGCTTTTCCTCGCTGGATGCTGCATCGGCTTCAGCCGTGTCACCCGTGTTACGGCGTGACACATGCGGAAGTTGCTGACGTCAGGGTCCAGGCACTGCCAGGTAATAGCCAAGGGTCAGGGTCCCGAGTGGGGCGTTGTTGATTTCACACGTTGGGCTATCATGACCAGATATAGTGCATCTTTTTCAGGATGTACTTACTTGGTGGGCGTCGTGGATGGAAAAGAACGAGCTTGTCCCATGCTACTGGGTGTGTCGGTACTAGTATTCTGCTGGGTTTTTGTTAACTCTATCCAGACTACCTCATAGCTCGAGCGTTTACACAAACGTAATAGGTCCGTCGGTATTGCTTTGTGAACGTACTAAAGGAATCTCAATGGGTCTAGGACTGCGGATACCGCTCGCTTGAGGATGTTACCGGGGTGAGTATGTTTTGTAGTATCGCTCGAAATATTGAATCCGATCGACTTGTACCTCAGGTTGTCATCTTCCTATCTAAGTTCAAGCATTCTCGCCATGAAGTAAAAACCAGGATAGGATGCCCCGCTAATGATAGCTGGAGGAACTGCCCGTGATACGATTGGGAGCTTCGGATTTGAGAAGCCCTAACAACATTGAGCACTGAGCACTGAGCACTGAGGCAGGTTGTTTGTCACGATCGTTGACCGATTGTGGCGCTGACTCGGACTTTTTGCTCGGTAGGAGCCTCAGCTCTTAGACGGTTGATCCTTGGGAGGAGTCTGCACCAGTAGTGAGTTTCATACTTTACAGTAAATCTGAGCGACTATTTTAGAATACGAGTGCCGGATAAGCTAGCTATACGTATTTGGTTCCTTGCTCCTAAAATGCTCAGGCTTCAGACCTTCAAGTGATACCTTGATGTCATGAAGGCCAAGAATACTTATTTCGCCTATCTTTTTTTCAGTTATTGACATTACTGACTATTGTCGTTGAAGGAATCCAGGGCACCGGCAAATGTACCAAGTATTTTCGATGCCCTCGTCTCCTATCCGAACGTAAACTGATTTCATATCGAATGAAAACCGCATATTGATAATGTTATCTCGTCCCCCATTGCAATTTTCCAGTTGGGACTTTCTACACCGAGTTCCGACACTTGTCCCTGCTGGTCCCACGCATGACGCCCATGACACAATACTAGCTGTCATCCTGTACACACCATTCTCTTCCAAAATGCCACCTCGATACGCCGCTATATACAATATACATCACATTCGGCTACCCGGTATCTTTAAACTACCCGGCATGCTGACTGGTTGCCGAACTCGAGGTACGCCCTGGTGGAGGAGCAATCGGGAATATGGTGTGGCCTGGACGTGATGTGAGGATATCCTGCGAGATTATGCACAGTCGAAACGTGTATGGGAAGGGGATTTTTCTTTCCTGCTAGCATGCTTGAAACTGGCAATACCGGAAAAGATCCTAGGGATACTAAGCCATGTCGACGAAAGGTACGAGAAGGGGAGTGTCGGGTTCATTCCCTCAGATTATGGTACTGATCAGATTTAGATTCGAAACAACCCTATCATTAGCCTGCACCAGATCTGATTCACTTCTCAGAAAGTGACCCAGCCCGGTGCTCTATTGACAACAATCAGTGACAGGAATAATTCACAATCAATGGGAGTCGTCTGAGACTTCATGGGAACTGTATTTACCAAGTCTCTTGTTCAGTCGGGTGGGGCAGGGTATTCTGCCAACTGAAACACGGAGCCAGAGTCACGCCGAATGAAACGCGTGCATCATCGAACTAGGCTGGTCACCGCCCTTCGTATCCATCCTTATTATCTGTATTTCTAACGCTTACAAAGGAAGGTAGGTGTATTCGCATTTGGATCGTTGACAACTTGCACACTAAGACAATTTACCTTTTCATCGATATCCCGCACCTTCACTCTTGCTGGCAGCATACCCTGGAATAGCTGATTCGTCCTCAGCCTTGAGGCGTAAGTTTGGAGGAGGACCTCTGTCGCCAGTCTCAGCTACATATATAAAGTCACAATTCTGTCAATTGCAACCCACTGCACTCTATCACCCACAACACTTCCTCACTACTTGACTTCACTCCATTCCAATGTACATTTACAACAGCAAGCTCAACTGGTTCCAGTACGCGGTCAATGAGGACATCACAATTGTCTTTCCCGCCGGTTTTGCTTTGAACGACCCAGTCTCTGCGTATTGGCAGTGGTCCGTGGATGCAAGCGGCGTCGAGAAAGCAAACTCGGCTCACGTAAACAACAGTCTTCACCAGGCAAATCTAATTCAGTCCATAACTTTGCTCATCATAATTCTTCTACAAACGCATAGTCAACACTGTCGTTAAGACTGCCGATAAATATCAAGTTAACTTCACATTCGGCTACTACAGCTTCGAAGTCATCGTCGCGAACGCTCACAGCGACAATGCTGAATACCAAACGTGACCGCTCCGATCCCATAACGCTCACTCAGCGCTATGCGGATCCTGCGCGAGTTCCTTCTACAGTCGTGTACACCGGGAAGCTCGAGTGGTCTAAATACGCGAAAAACGAGATGGTCACTCTCATCATTCCTGCTGGGGTATCCAATGGCGCCCCTGTTACCATTATGCACCAATGGACAGTCGATAGCGGTGGAAACAAAAAGGCGAACCATGATATTAGAGGCACTTTCCGCGATGTCACGACATCTCCAAGCGGCGACGTCAAGGGGACTCTAGAGTATCCTGGATACTACACGTATGAGGTCACCGTGCTTAATGGTGGTCAGGAGGCTACAGTTCGTATGTCGAACCCAGGCGGCTCCACCACCACAAACAGCCTAAAGCAGACTGACTTCAGAGGACTAGGTACAAAGAAAGTAAGACGATAGCGCTATGATAGGTCCTTTTCACTTGGCTAACGCTATCTTTGAACAGGCTCTCATCGTCCGCTTTAGCACCGGTACTGATCGCGACACATTTCTCGTTCAGGATATGCTCACAAAGCACTTGGGCTTCGCTCAAAGCGATGTCGAGGTATATTGTCTCGACCTCTCATCGCAGAAAGGTCACCAGCAAGGCACAAATGACCAAGATCCTCCCGCTGTCGCAGCTTTCAAGGCCAAATTCATAGCTTTGCTGACCCGTGCATCGGCAGGAGACGTACGCTTCGTGTATGTTGATGATGTGACAGGAAAGGTCGTAAATGGTGTATGGGTGGGAAATGCTATCCGCCAAGTAAGTGTACCTTGAAATCGTACTCGCAGCATAATCTTAGCTAACTGGATTGTTAGAATTTCAAACCCGGCGTCAACCTTACGATGATGACCTCGTCATGCTTGTTCAACGGCTTACTCGATCCAAGTGCGCCAACTCCTGGTATTCTCCTTGCCGCCTGCCACGAGACCCAATTCAATGTAAAGGCACAGAAGACCAACGATGGCCTTGTCGGTCCCTGGGAGTATGCCATTACTGCGATCATTGAGAAGCAGGTGCAGCGGAAGGGCGGGGTGCCGAGCTATGATGTCCTGTTCAATGAAGCGAAGAGGTCCGTTAAAAAGTTGTTTGACGGCGGCCTGCTGGATCCAAAGTATAAAGGTCCCAGTCCTGACGAGACTGCACCAACCCCACGCAACCAGGACCCGGAGCTGATTTTCTACAACGGTTATATGGATCCAGGTGTGGAGAGGTTCCTATTTCCGTTCGAAGCGGTGAATGGGGGACAAGCGATTGGGGACCTTACAAGGTACCCACGCAATGAGTTGGATGTCAGATCGTGATGTAACGGTCATCGTCAAACGTTGAAATTAATGATTTTAACTGCAATGCAATGAACGTGCGCAGACGAGTATAGACGAGTCAATAAAGTGATTAATTAATTTATTAAGGCGATCAGTAACGAAGTTGACTTGCTTCGAACCCTGCGAGTCTTAGACTAATAATGCTGAGCGGTGCATCCACAACCCTCTAGTACTCGTATAAGCCGCTGAGACAAGAATTGTTGCCTGAAGCAGTACCAGTCATTAGTCCCTGTCCCTTCAGTTGTTTGTCAAGCTGGTAGAACTTGACTTGCCTACCCATAGCCTTTGCCCTCGAGAGTGAAAGATCCATTTCATGAGGACTCCTCGCTGTTTTCCTTCCCGTACGCCAGTTCAGCCTCTCTCTCCAAGATAGTTATAGCGCTAACGAGAGGTACAGATAGAGGCGTACGAGCCTCTGCTACTAACGCCAATATTAACTCCAAAGAACCTGCACGAGGGCTCCGTGTAAAATTCGTGTTGGCGGTGGGACAACTCCTATAATAAGGAATGTGCGCGAGGTCGAAGGCCCATGGTGTCGGTACCCATGACAGTGAGGAATGTGATCAGGAGGACATTGACGCCGCTGAACTTCTGATGATGCGAGCGTGGCAGATGCTCAGCAAGGCGTAAGATATCTGACGGGGTACTGAAATGGAAACTAGTAATTTTGCACGTCGAAATCCGCGTGAACATAAAGAAATGCCCTCGAAACATTCTGTAGGAGTTTCGCCTGTGAACTCCAACTTTGGTTGACGAGGGATGGTTGATGCTTCGTGGTCAAAGCTGTCTCCTTATCCTTGTACAATCTGTCTTCGAAACGAGACTTTTAGATCTATCGCTCTTTCAGAACTAAGAATGATTCACTACAATGTCTGAGCCTGTCTCTGAGGTCATTTTCCCTCTTACCCATTCCTCCATAAGCCGAAATCACTCGCCAGTGATTCGATCTGACCATATCTCAGAAAATAAGATCCGAATCCTAAACAAGTTCCTGGAAAATTTGCCGTGGCTCCAGCCACCACGAATGACAATGCCTGTCTGCGTCTGTCCGAGACTTCTCTTGAGTTCTATGTTCACGAATCATTGAACAAGGTTCACATACTGGTTCTGCACAGGCCTGAGTCCCAACTACAACAGAAATCTCGCTACTCTCCATATCCTAACGTCGAGGCAAGAAGGATAAGGTTGGGGCCATTGAGCATTCTACATTCATCCTACAGCGTGCGAGGAGATACACGGATGCGAGATGGGCTGAGTGACCGGTCCATCTAACTGAAGTCCAACGCCGGTGATCCTGCAGTACTGGCTTCAATATCATAGCCAATGATCCTCCTCTACGTGTTTGCCACTGTCGTAGGACGTGATTCCTGTCTACCAACTGTTTGGTAGCAATGCTGCCGCATCTGAGGCTCTGGATTTGGATGCAGTGTCCATAGGCTGCTGCATCGGTAGGTTGAGCAGTAGGGTCAATTGTATCAGGGCTATCGCCTCGAATGAGCTTTCTGAGAAAAGATTCGGATGCTGTGTCGGCTTCGGCTATGTCATCCTTGTTACGGCGTGACACATGCGGAAGTTACTGACGTCAGCGTCCAGGCGCTGTTGATTTCGCACGAGCAAGGTTTACGAGATCCAACTTGAAGTGCATCTTTTAAGAACGCACTTTTTGAGGACGCACTTATTAGGCGTCGTGGAGGGGAAGAGAACGCGGTACTGGCCTACTCTGATAAAGCAGACTTGCCGCATAGGTGCGTCTGTAGTCCTCTCTCTCGGTTATTCGTAGGCTTTCAGATGATTTCTATCATTCAAGCGTTTACTACGCCAGCGTAATGCCAGACCAAAGGTCATCAATGTTGTTTCGTGAACCGATGAAGGAATCTCAAGGTACAGTCTCGTTTGAGTATGGGTCCGGCTCAGGATGTGATACTGCACAGTGCGCAGATACCGCTCGTTTGGGGATGTTACAGGTAAGGATGTTTTATAGTATAAATCTTGTCACTGTCTTTGGGTCTTTGGTCGCTGCATTATGGCATTGACTCGGACTTTTCGTTCAATGGGAGCCTAGACTCTTTAACAGAACTTCGGTAAAAGAGTACCTAGTCCAGTAGTGCGACCTGGGGTTATTATTTACACTACCTCCGAGCGACTGTTTCAGGATGCGAGTGCCGGATACGCTGGATGTATGTATTTGTTTTTCCTTCTCAAATGTTCACCCTGGGCCCTCAAGCAGTGCCTTGGTGTTATGAAGGTCGGGGATACTTATTTTACCTAGCTTTCTTTCAATTATTGATGCTATTATTGCTCGCTCAGCCGTTATGTCGTTGAAGGGATCCAGAAGGCTGGCAAATGTACCAAGTATTTTCGCAGCCCTCGTCTCTCGAAGGGCAAGCTGGCTTCCTATCGAATGAAAACTCCATGTTGATATTATCATCTCGTCCCCCATTTCCAGTTGCGACTTTTCATACCATGCACGTGCCCATCAAACAATACCAGCTGTCCTTGACACACTACTTTCCTCCAATATGCCATCTCGATACGCCACTATATACAATATACACCGCATTCGGCTACCCGGTATCTTTAAATCACCCGGCATGCTGACTGGTTGCCGAACTCGAGGTACGCTCTGGTGCGGAGGAAGCAGTCGGAGTGATATTATATGGTGTGGCCTGGGGACGTGATGAATGAAGTAGTCACGCTGCTTTGAGGATATCCTGCGGGAACATGCACAGTCGAAACGTGCACGGGAAAGGAATTTTTCTTTCCTGCTAGCACGCTTGAAACCGGCAATACTGGAAAAGACATTAGACAGAGTTGGGATACCAGGCTATGTACGAGAAGGGAAGGCATCGGATTCACTCGCTCAGATTATGGTTGTTGATGGATGGAATCACTGATCAGATTGAGACTCGAAATAATCGTGCGTGTCACCTATCATTAGCTTGCACCAATTCTGATCCACTTCTACTCAGAAAGTGACCAACCCAGCAGCTCGGCGTTCTTCAGCCCATGCTGCAACGCCTTCATCGGCGTAAGATTCCATTGACAACAATCAGCGGCAGGAATAACTCACGTTCCATAGGAGAGTTAACTGAGCAGAAATTGTGTCTGCCAAGGATGCTCTGCTAACTGAAATTTGAATACGGAGCCGGAATCACGCCGAAACACGGCCCTTCGTATATATCCGTACTATTTGGTAGGTGTACTCGGATCCGCATTGTTGACAACTTGCACGTTGAGACAATTTGCCTTTTCAGCGCCTTGTGAAGAGGACCTCTGCCGCCAGCCCGAGTCCCAGCTACATATATAAAGTCACAATGCTGTCAGTTGCAACCTACTGCACTCTATCACTCACAACGCTTCCTCACTACTTGACTTGACTCCATTCCAATGTACATTTACAACGGCAAGCTCAACTGGTTCCAGTACGCGGTCAATGAGGACATCACAATTGTCTTTCCCGCCGGTTTTGCTTTGAACGATCCAGTCTCTGCGTACTGGCAGTGGTCCGTGGATGCAAACGGCGTTGAGAAGGCAAACTCGGCTCAGGTAAATAGCAGTCTTCACTAGGCAAATCTAATTCAGTCCACAACTTTGCTCATCATAATTCTTCTACAGTCGGCCATAATCAACACCGTTATCAAAACCACTGAAAAGTACCAAGTTAACTTCACATTCGGCTACTACAGCTTCGAAGTCACCGTCGCGACCAATCTCAGAGCGCTCACAGCGACAATGCTGAATACCAAACGTGACCGCTCCGATCCCATAACGCTTACTCTGCGCTATGCGGATCCTGCGCGAGTTCCTTCTACAGTCGTGTACACCGGGAAGCTCGAGTGGTCTAAATACGCGAAAAACGAGATGGTCACTCTCATCATTCCTGCTGGGGTATCCAATGGCGCCCCTGTTACCATTATGCACCAATGGACAGTCGATAGCGGTGGAAACAAAAAGGCGAACCATGATGTTAGAGGCACTTTCCGCGATGTCACGACGTCTCCAAACGGCGACGTCAAAGGGACTCTAGAGTATCCTGGATACTACACGTATGAGGTCACTGTGCTAAATAGTGGTCAGGAAGCTACAGTTCGTATGTCGAACCCAGGCGGCTCCACCACCACAAACAGCCTAAAGCAGACTGACTTCAGAGGACTAGGTACAAAGAAAGTAAGACGATAGCGCTATGATAGGTCCTTTTCGTTTGGCTAACGCTATCTTTGAACAGGCTCTCATCGTCCGCTTTAGCACCGGTACTGATCGCGACACATTTCTCGTTCAGGATATGCTCACAAAGCACTTGGGCTTCGCTCAAAGCGATGTCGAGAAATATTGTCTCGACCTCTCATCGCAGAAAGGTCACCAGCAAGACACAAGTGACCAAGATCCTCCCGCTGTCGCAGCTTTCAAGGCCAAATTCATAGCTTTGCTGACCCGTGCATCGGCAGGAGACGTACGCTTCGTGTATGTTGATGATGTGACAGGAAAGGTCGTAAATGGTGTATGGGTGGGAAATGCTATCCGCCAAGTAAGTGTACCTTGAAATCGTACTCGCAGCATAATCTTAGCTAACTGGATTGTCAGAATTTCAAACCCGGCGTCAACCTTACGATGATGACCTCATTATGCTTGTTCAACGGCTTACTCGATCCAAGTGCGCCAACTCCTGGTATTCTCCTTGCCGCCTGCCACGAGACCCAATTCAATGTAAAGGCACAGAAGACCAACGATGGCCTTGTCGATCCCTGGGAGTATGCCATTACTGCGATCATTGAGAAGCAGGTGCAGCGGAAGGGCGGGGTGCCGAGCTATGATGTCCTGTTCAATGAAGCGAAGAGGTCCGTTAAAAAGTTGTTTGACGGCGGCCTGCTGGATCCGAAGTATAAAGGTCCCAGTCCTGACGAGACTGCACCAACCCCACGCAACCAGGACCCGGAGCTGATTTTCTACAACGGTTATATGGATCCAGGTGTGGAGAGGTTCCTATTTCCGTTCGAAGCGGTGAATGGGGGACAAGCGAGTGGGGATCTTACAAGGTACCCACACGATGAGTTGGACGCCCAACTTGTTGGATGTGGACCATCGACCACGAAGGCCGGTACAAGTCCTCTAGTCCCTTTTCCTCCGGCTTTTTTCTATTTATTTTTCGTTTGTTTTTCTATTTATCTCTTTATTCAGCATTTTCCGAACCAAGGGCGTGCCCACCTCACTACCTTATAAAAATTATTTATTATTCAAGGGCCAAAAAACCACAGGAAATACATGGTAGACGAAAAGTTATACACTGTTGCTAAACGACGGTACTATGTGATGTGCTCAGACGTCAATGATAATCTATTTCCACAATATGACGATTAACGATGATGAGACGAGCGGCACTGAACTCAGGTGAGCTGTTGTTCCCCGTTCTGAAAATGCTTTAACACAACACTGAGTATTCTGAAAGGAAGTTGTTTCGAAGAGCTAAGTATACAGCTATCGACTACAGTGCATCGACCGGTCTCTGTTAATACAAGTCGAAGACTCAAAGTCTAAAACCCAGTCCCTCTTCTATTCACGCAGACTTTTGACGCGCAGAATCAAATATTGAGGTCGTATTCTTACTTGCCATGAAGCTCAGTTGCAATACTTGGTACTTTGCACGCCTCCAGTAATACACATTATATCCCTTCTGCCCGTGCCTCAACGTCTGTATTGGAAGTATCTCTGTCAGATGCCCGGTTCCCTGTTAGACTTCGCGACATTCGGTCTTGTTGGGAAATATTGATGGCTAATGCAGGTTCTTCGATTGTTGAGGTTGCCGCCTGCATCGTCAGAATGGTACTTTTGGTGTCGTTCAAGCTGATACCGAGGGCGACGCGAACAATAACAATGGTCGATGCGATACCCTATCGTTCGTGAATGATACAGCTTTTAATTGTAGGAAGATTTGGCGGTGTACTTACGGCAATAGGAGCCCAAAGACGCAGCATTGCGTCGCGTGTGTCTTGTAGCGCGAGAAGCTTTGACTGATCGGCCACTGTGTAGGTTCCCAAAGGATTCCTATAATCTTCCTGTGCAACCACGGTCTCGATCTCGATTATAGCCAGCACGCCGAGATATGCGGAGTAGAACAACCCTGATTCCAACCTATGTCTGTGTCAAGAGATGAACTCACTGTTGCATTAAATGGGCACTTACGTTGCAGCTTTGGCCGTCCAATACATATTTCTTGCCCTGGGACCTAGATATGCCGCGACTCCACGGTTTATCTTGCAGATACGAAAAGCTGTTTTTTTATCCACTTAGGGTGTTTGAGTAAGCTGATTTTCAGAAAACTCATACCTATAAGACCAGACAGAAACAGGTTGTTCAGGCCAATGGCCCCAGCAGCCACTACAACAATGTTACCGGCATCCACTGGACTGAATGCCACGGCGAATGCAGTGACTTTTCATAACATGAGTCAAACAGGCTCCACACTACTAAACATAGAATTGTAACATCGGAAACTCACAATGGCAACCTAGGTAAAAAATTGTGGGTATGGTAATGATTTTCCATTGTCTCCCCCAAACTGTGTAGCAGCGCCATAGCTATAAGATGGAGACAACTGTCAGTGAAGGAAACAGTCTATAAAAGTACTTGCAAGAATGAAGTCCGCCACTGCACTGCATGATAATCTCTACATCAACTTGTGACGTGCAGCTGAGACGGAAAGACACACCTTGTTGCAAATGAAAGTTCACGTTGGGCTTTTACAACAGGGTTGAGGGATGGACAGCTATACATATAACCAGCTTGACTCGGAGGAACTGGGGTATCCGCACTGGAAGACGGTCAGTATCATGTCAATCTACTTAGGAAACATGGATATGGATCATAGATACCGTATACATTCGCCATAGTAGGATAAGCGGTATCCTACCATATAGGTTGCCACATTTGCTGAAGCGAGTAGGAAGAGTAGAATGATAATGAAGAGGTTATATTGATAGGATTTCCCTTTTCTCTTGCGGAGAATATGTATAGCAATTCCAAGTAGCACTGTGTATTCACCTAGGCGAGCAATAAACTGAGTATATATCATGAAAAGAGAGAAGTGCGAACCGTAGAGAAAGAATTGCACCTTCGAGGGGAAGGAAAAGGACTTGAGTGATGCAGCATATTGATGGTTTGCGGTGCTTACTGCTGTAGATGCCAGTTCCGGGGTGTCTGAAGGGCCAATCATGACGAAGTAAACGAGGAACAGGTTCCGTCTGAAGGGAATTTGACCCAGCTATATAGTTGGAACGAGATATCATTATGATCCCATCGCAAACGCCAAGCAACTGTTGCGACGGTAAAGCGGATCTCAAACTAATCATCAACATCGTTGTTTTATGAGGTGAACTACGGGCGAAAAATAATTTACCACCATGACTATATGTTAATGACGAACGGCGCTCGAAACAGCCTGGTATCATCAGTCGAGTATTGATACCCGTCCGAGTCGGAAGCCCGAAGCTGCTGAAAACAAGTGAAAGGGTAAGAAAAACCTATCCATCTTGATTGAATCGCCTGTAGGCTGTGGTTCCCGAGTTTGCCGTAAATTAGTGATCCGAGTAAGCATGAGGGTATGCAGAACACACTGATCGCAAGCAATGGCTGTTGGTTTCGCAGCCCCTCTCCACGTTGACATCTAGTAGCGTTACAATCATGACGAAAAGGTGGCGCGCATTGTGTCCTCTTCTGTTTCACCAAAACTCCTCCCCCGTTTCCAAGGTACTACCTTCGATAGTCATAACGCTCTCAAGACAAAGCGCTAGCATACTGGTCCTCTGCTACTAACCCCAACTCCAATCACTGCTCACACAGGCTCTTCCGCTCTTCGTGTCTACGTTGTCCTCGCGAAGGCGTTAATCGGGGACAGAAGCGACGGCTCATGCTTGCAGCATTCGAGTTTGTGGATACGGGGTGAATGGTTAAGAGAACAACGTGCGGAAAACACGATATATGGATCTCGGGAGTCGTCGCTTAAGTGAAGTACGATGATTGAATTGAGCATGGCTGCATCTGAATCGTCATTAGCAAAGGATGTGAGAGAGTCAAGGCACTCACGGGGGTAGCCAATCAATATCTTGGACGGCGCTGCATGATGAGGTGACCGATACGCAACCGATACGTAGTCTGTGACGCGGCGGGAATCCTCTTCTCATTCAACGCTCCTTCTCATCCTGAGAGTCATCAACCAAGTACGTCCGAGCCGGATCTTGAGGTGAGTTCGTGGAGAAACTGCGAAAATTGGCGAATGGGGCCTCTGCATGAGGGCAATGGTCAAAGAGAAGTTGCTGACGTCAGGGTCCAGGCGCTGGTCCGAGCGCGCGTTGTTGATTTCGCACGAGTCTCTTTTCCTATCAGCACGCTGAAGTAACTGCATAACTCGTTCTCAAGTCGGAATGACTGGGGAAGACAAGCTACTTACAGAAATCTAGAAGCTCTTTGGAGTGTGATTCCATGAGAAACGCTCATTTCAGTAAGTGACTCACATCTTCAAGAAATTTTGACTGAGTACAACTTGTTCAGGTAATTTATTTTGGCATTGCTAGCCCCTGGACCTCACCTTTACTTTTGGGTGACTTGAGAATCCTCATTCCTCGTCATTCTCTCATCTCAAGAGCGGCCTTTACAAGCAGCGAGGTCACCATGATTATCATCAAGGCACCTTCAGGGTTTTCGCAGTATTCAATTTCTCCGGGCTCAGGGGCGCAAAAACATAACTCACACGTCTATACGTCTCGATTACATGACAGACGTCGATATGCCTTCTTTCGCGAGATACCTCACCAAAGTGGGTGATTCACTAAAAGAAATGAAGATCGAACTGGGTTTATCGGGGAGGAACACGAATGATATGCCTAGTCCGAGTGATATTGACAAGGCGAGGGTGATGTTGAAATCTGTTTTGAGTACGTGTCCCGCCCGATTTCAACATCATGACTAACTAAACTACGCGTACAGAATCATTCGTATCCGATAAAGTCCTCTCCCACTCCTCCGGCCTGGAAAACCTCCACCTCGATATGATCTACTTTTATGATATCGAAAATGACCGTCCGTTTTCACTAATCTCTCTCGAAGAGCTAGTCAAGGCGATCCCGAACAAATCATTAAAACGTCTCAACATCCTCGTATGGACCGATATGTCCTCTGAAGGAGTGGAAGAGGGTCACAAATGGCGTAACGGCGATGTACTACTCGCAAACCAGTTTCCTTCGTTGGTGCAAGTTGTGGTGACGGTTACAGTGGTTCAGGATATGAACTTTAATGAATATTATAGTGGAACGATGGATGATCTCGGGATGGATGAGTTGGATGAGAGTGTGATTGAGGGGAGAGTAGAAAAGTTATTTCCAAGATGTAGGGAGAAAGGTATTTTGAAGTTTGTACATAAGCCGTGGTATTAGGATAGATGAGTTCTGGTTGCATATGTATCAAGGGCTATTGGAAGGACAAGCACGGAAGTAATAGTAAAGATTGGTATGGATCTTTGGCATAGAGAAGGTTTCCTAAACTCAAACATCAAGTGAACACACGAGGCCTGCCGTTGGTGAGCGCAACTCGTCAATGTCGAAATCTCTGATAGTTTCGCTGGCCTGGTAGATAAGGCCCAAAACATAAACAAATGGCTTGCCACTTGTTGCTACGGCTCCAGCTACACGCCTGATTCAGCTAGCGTACCATCCATGGTGATGTCTACTCGACATTTTTCTTGAGTTCCATGTTCATGAACCATTAAATATAGAGCACATACTGCAGCCCCAATCGCTGAATACAAATCATGTTCCGTGGCAAGACAAGACAGCGTGCAAGAATGTATGGATGGTTGGATGAGTTATTATTAATTGACTGGGGATCGTAGCCAACGATCATGTCCGGTGACTCCGGTCATTTGATTCGCATGCTCAGGCTGCCGCCATGACCGTCGCTGATCGCTCGGGATCAGGATGTTCGCTTCCATGCAATACTCATAGGCTGCATGACAGGCTGCAGGGTGCGGCTACCTATCTTCTTTCATCTATCCCTGCTCACGAGTCGTCTGCAGCGCCCCGTAACGAGATCTTCGCGGTAATTTCGAATTATGGTGGTCTAGAACCGAAGACCCACCAAGGGCCGGTAACTTTCCACGTGGTCCTCGTTGATCTCTTTCTCGGACAACCACCGTTTAAAAAAATCGCATGGGCTTGTTCAATTACTTCTCTTCTAAAGATTGGGATTAACAATTCGCGTTAAACTTGGGGTAATATCGCATCGTCTTTATCTGGTAGATGGCAAAGACGCAATACGCAAGGTTAGATTCTGGCAACGACGACGTTTTGATCCTCGACAAACATGCCTTCCGTGACCACCCAGAATCCATTTTCTCGTATGCATGTTTCTCTTTGCTTTTGGTAAATATTGCGTGCGACTGATTTTTGCCAGCGCCAAAGCCCTTAGCATCTTCGTTTTCCTATCCTTTTTCTCCTACTATTGTGACGCAGCACTGGCATCAGCGTTCGAGATTATCCAGTTGCACTCTTGGATAGACTTTACAACTGCGGAAAGAGCAAACTAGCCACCACGAGAGAAAAGAAAAATTTGAGGTGAACTTCACCCAATCGGCTTTGCACAGAGCGCGAAGACGTGTTGTTTGTTCAAGCCTCTTCTCGCAATTTACAGGTCCTTCCGTCGGCGACACTGGTCGATGATGCTCTGTTATCTCTACACTAGATGTGACGAACCTAAGTCTGACAAAGATTCAAATCTTTTATCCGTATCACCGCCTTTTGATTACATCCAGCTGGTATCTGTCGTCCAAGACTCACCGAGCCACAAGTTAAGGTACGCCCCCTTCCCACATGCATATAATCAATTGCTAAACTCAAGGCCCAGGGATTTTGCGAGCAGAACTTAATCAGATGTCGAAACTGCATCAGCCTTCTAGCTGAGTATGTTTCGCTATCTACCCGTGCTATTCGTTCGCGTGCTCACGCAATACGGACAGAGCACATGGATCCTCGCGCTGGGTATAGCGATACTACAATCAAGAAATCCTATAGACCATACCTGCAGCTATGAAATTCCTCAGGCGTGCCTCCATCAAGATATTGATCACTATAGTTGGACAAGAAAAATGTTACCACATGACCATTCAACATTCGACGCCTTATTACCCCTTATCCGAGTGTTGTTTAGGGCCCATTTGTGCGCGATCGGTTTGAGCACGCGATGTTGAAGTCCATTCGTATATGGATATGTCATCATTCTGAAAAAAAGCATGTGCCCCTCCGAGATCACGCCGTCTCATAGACCACGCTTGAACGAGATAAAGGGCAGCAAGTGAGTCCCCCAATTCCTCAGGATCTCGCTATCCTAACAATCTGCTTTGGCACTGCTCTTTAGTCCTCAGGATTAAGAACACATGGTCGCCTTCAATAGGTTCTCATCTGTTCTTCTCGCTGTCCTGTATGCAACATACAGCAATGCCGCTCCTCGGCCTAATTCATTCAAGCATCGTAGTCACCGTGTGAGGAACATCGGTCGTAACTTGACCGTCGAAACTTTCCATCCTGCTTCCGACTACAAGGTACGTCTAGCTAACATTCTGGTGCCACTGTGTTTCTGACTGTCTCCACAACTAAGATCTTTGGAGCTGGTATAGAGCTTCCTCAAGGTCTCATCAAGCTCTCCCACAAGGAGAAGACCCTTTCCTTTGTAACATCGCAGTTAAAGATTGATTCTGATACCTTGGTCTACACGTCCGGTTTTTCCACTGACAATCACCAAGTTGGTTACATGAAGCAGCTTCATGTGAGCATCCCGAGATTTGCGCTGGTGTCCGAAATCTGATAGATTCTGTCTCTCAATACGTATTTGCGTGTTATATCTGACCTTCAATCATAGAATGGTATCCCCTTCGTCAACGCAGTCGCCAACGTCGCTTTCAAGGGTAACAAGGTCATTGCCTTTGGTTCATCTTTCGTTAAAACTGGTTCGTGCTTCGCTTTTGTCATGAAATATAATCGGAAATCTAACACTGCCGCCTACAGCGAACATTGCCGACTCCAAGGCTACCGTCGATGTCAACGCGGTCATCGCCAAGATTGAGATGGCTCTCGACGATAAGAAGAACGATATTGAGCCTACTCTCGAGTACCTCGCTCTTGAAGATGGCTCCGTTGCCCTTGTCCACGTCCTCCAAGTTCAGAATGAGGAACTGAATAGCTGGTATGAGGTTTACGTCGATGCTCATTCTGGGGAGCTTCTTTCAGTCACTGATTTTGTTGCCGATGCTACAGTGAGCGCATAACTTGGCTTTATGAGGTGATTACTCACCTTTTCATTCTATAGTACAGAGTTCTTCCCGTCTGGAAAGAGACTATTGCCGAGGGCCTTGAGACGCTCACTGACCCTCAAATCACTTCTGCATCCCCCGAAGGATGGCACACCCCCCAGACGCCTCTAGTCACTGCTGGCAACAATGTCATTACCAACCCGTTAACTAGCAACTTTCTTTCCACCTACAACTCCTCTCTTCCCCCGACTACGGGTGGAAACCGCGACGCCGCTATCACCAATGCGTTTTACGTGACTAACTCATACCACGACACCCTTTACCTCTATGGCTTCACCGAGGCGGCATTCAACTTTCAGACGAACAACTTTGGCAAGGGTGGAAGGGGCAACGACCGTGTCCTCATAAATATCCAGGATCCCTCTGGCACCAACAACGCCAACTTTGCTACTCCTCCAGAGTAAGCAAGACTTCATCCAGCCTTCTTTCTTTCTCGCATATTGACTCGGACATGTTCTGTTTTACAGTGGTCAATCCGGAATTTGTAGAATGTTCATCTGGACCTTCACCACCCCCGCACGCGATGGTGTCATGGAGAACGACATCCCCATCCACGAGTTGACCCACGGTCTCTCCAACCGTCTCACTGGTGGAGGTACTGGTCGTTGCTTGCAGACCACTGAAGCTGGTGGTATGGGTGAAGGATGATCTGATGCCCTTGCTGAGTGAGTTTCTGTTGATACCGGTTATCGTTATTGCTCACATACTATCGTAAATAGTTGGTTCTCTCACTCTGATTCTGCTACTGTCGGTGACTTTGCCTTGGGGCAATGGGTCACAAACACCCCTGGTGGAATCCGCTCACACCCATACTCCACCTCTGCTTCAGTCAACCCCCTTAGGTATTCCACTATTGCTACCCTGAACGAGGTCCATGACATTGGTGAAGTCTGGTACGCGCCACCTTTCACATACTGCGTTGCCTGGGACTAACTCACGTCAACAGGGCCAACATTCTGCACAACGTCTATGCTGCCCTCGTCGCCGAACATGGGTTCTCCTTCACCGCACGATCCAACCCCGACGGATCCGAGGGAAACGGTACGCATTTCTTTCTCCGAGTCTCTTCGACAAACAGGGGATTGATCAACCCTTTGAAAAAAGTTGTCTTTTTACACCTCCTGGTTGATGCTCTTTCTATCCAACCTTGCAACCCGACTCTCCCGACTGCTCGCGATGCCTGGATCCAAGCCGACCAGAACAGATACGGTGGTGCTAACGCCTGCTTGTTATGGAATGCATTCGCCAGCCGTGGTCTCGGCGTTGGTGCTGCTAATCACCGTGATTCCACCGCCGTTCCTTCCGGATGCTAAAATAATAATTAAATGAAGAACGAATTCCATGTAGATGTAGCAGTAACACCAATACCTGTACTTGTGTTTTTTTTTTTTTTATTACATTGGGTCAAATGAAGACAACATTTTCTTGATGAGCTCGGAGCTGGTAGCTGAACGTGTCAGACGATGACGATAAGGCGACGGTCAACGTGCGAAGCGATGAAAATGGGTTTGGTAAGCAACTACACCTTGAACTCGAACCATCATCACTGCTAGCCAACACGCGCGGAATCCTCCTATGCGCACGAGCTATTGCTTCTAGGTTCTTTTCTTTCTTTCTATCGTTGCGCTAGCATTTTCAGACGTTCCTGACTGCTCAAGTCGGTAGTAAAAGCACAAGGTGGTCCATAATCAGAAGCAGATCACAGACGGAATGCTTTGTTCGTTCCCATTTCATCCTTCTTTTCATCTTGCTGACTTGTTGTGTTATTCGTAGTTGTAACACGATACCTACGCGACGAAACTACGATTTTGCGAATTATTTTTACTGTCCCTTTCAAGATCTGCATACTGCACCAAACACTCCTCGCTGTCTTGCATTTTGACATTTCTTCGCTGACCCGGCATGAACATCGGAAGCTGGTTCGTTCACAGTGCTCTACTCCGGGATTGGTACTGACATCTTTCACCAGGTCTAGGGTGATGTCACTCCGCTTTTATCGGGCAGATAACATTACAAGCCTGGCCTAGAAACGCTATTCTAGCCGTGGCTACGGTCCTGGGCGCAGAGGGAAAGGCATTAGGAACAGCTTTGGTGCGGGTAGGCAGCGTTTGAGGGATGATCGGTGAGTCGTTCATTCAAATGCACAACTTTGCGCACTGACCATTAATATTAGCATATTTCAGGACTCGGCGAGCCATGCTTCAGCGACAGCTTCTCCCACAAAGGCATCTTCCCACCACTGACTTCATGTTCCATCGATGGTGATAGACATCTAACCACTCAATTTGACGGCGAATAATGACACCGATCGGCCCTGTCGAGTGCACAAGTCCAGAAGCTGATCCACTTCAAGCAGTATGTTATAAATACCCCTTTGTCTCGAGCAAGCTCATCACAAAACTTCTTCAGGATTTCTTGTACTCCCTTTCTCTAATCGCCTGCAGCATGAGGTTCTCTGCTCTTTTTGCCTCGCTAGCGTTGAGCTTGGTTGTTTCCGCCGCTCCTTCCCCTGCTACGGAGGTCACTCGTGCTGACTCACCCACTGTGGAATGTATTGTGTTCACCAAGCGCATGGGATCGTACAAGAATCACTACAGTGCGGCCTGCAGCTTCTTGGTATGTACCCCCTCATTCAAACCTTCCTCGCCTTCGCTCATGCGTTCTGTATCCTAGGCAGGTGCTTGCCTGGACCGAGTCAGAGATGGACTGACTGACCTTTGGAACGACCGAGCCTGTCTTGCCGCAGCAACATGTCAAGGAGTAAGTCTATTCACCCTCTCCAGCTTACGCCCATTTCTGATTCAACTCCCGCCAGACTGAAACCACCGTCGGCTTGGCTGGTTGCGCCAATCCAGAAATCGCAGCGCTCGGCCATGAAGGATTACCCCACTTTTCTGTACGTCTATGAATACACGAACAGAGCGTTCGCTGGTCTCATCTCCTCCGACAGCAATGGGTCCAATTCATCGTCCCGGACTGCAACACGATACCTGACCGATGCAATATGGACCAACAGCACTATATTGATTTCTTTTATGGTACCCTTAGCCAGCTCGGCTCAACTGTCTGGCCCATCGAGTAAGTTACTCCAATATCATACCACGATCTCGCGATGCTAATGTCGGAACTGTAGCGTTCAAAGCGAAGTAATCGATTTGTACTGGAAATCGATCCTGGAGTGGACAGCTATATACCCCGATGTGGTGAAATGGAGCAACTTTGACGATTGGCTTCATTACTCGCATTCTCAGTAGACGATTGAGTAGCCTATGGATAGGGAAGGACTGTAGCTGAGATGGATTTTGGATTTTTTTTTTTTAACCTATGTACACTACTGTCGTCTTGTAATTGTATATATATATAAGTTGAGCGCTATTCGGGCGTCGCCTAAAAATTCCCACAAACACCCGTTGCTCTAATCATGAGTACATACGGGATGGTTTGCCTTAGGTGAGGCGTCACTGCTCTGACATTTCTCGTTTTACAGACACTCTGGATAAACGGTTGAACGGCTGGGGCAGGAAAAGGACGCTATCGCTGATCCGCATATTTGTTCCAACTGCGACGGCGGGTCTCGCTTGATGGTTCGGACAAAAGCTGCGGGTGGGGGGGGGGGGGGGGATGAAATACTATAAGGTTGTGTAATTGGTTGCTGAGAAACCCTCCTACCGATTTCAAAACTTGCAAGGTACTATCAGTGGCAGCAGGTTTCAAGTAAGAGTTTCGAAATGCACTTGAAACGCACTTTCCTCTCTTTCAGAGTGCGATAAAGGCTTCGGAGGTGAACGGAATACGGGTTTTAAATTCTTAGCTTAAAGTATATGTAACTATGATGAATGGAATCGAAATACTAGTGGTATGCAAGCCCGATTTTTGAGATTGTCAATGGGATGAAATACGTGGGCCATCAGTAGGTTGACAACTATCATTTCGGCATTTTTCGGCATTTTAGGCATTTCCGACCTTTCCAAAGGTCAAATGCCAAATTGCCAAAAAGATTCTGAGGGATCTAGTAATATTTGAGTCAATAAATTAATCTCAATATCTAATGCTAATACAGTGGTAGTGGTTCAGTAAGTTCTCGCAAGGGACAGGAGAATGTCGATTGGGAGGGACAGGGGATGCCGTACCTGGCATTTCGGTCCAAAATGCCATCAAATGCCATAAAAATGCCGGAAATGCCAGGTGATGACATCCTACCGATGGTTTTGCAAGTTCCCTCAATGAAAATCTGAGGGGTGAAATCATACACGTTTAAAATACCCTTCAGATGATCAGTGTGTGCTAATTCTTGAGGCAGGAAGCGGTCTATAGGACCAAGGCGAAGGCGTGATAGAAATATGTATCGGACTTGGTTCTGATCCGGCGAGGAGCCGGGCGGACTTTGAATCCGGCATTGTGACATTCGTGACGGATTTCACCTCTCGACGCCGGTGAGTCTCCCTTTCTTTCATTCCCCTGACGGTAGGTGCTAAAGATTTCTGCATATTCATTTTCATAAGGTACAGGCCTATCCCTCGGTAGAACCCGAGGGGGATATACGGAAGGGAAAGCACTTTCCGAGAGCTTATGAAACACCTGCCTCTTGATTGCAGGTTACGGTAAGTTACTGGTAAGTTACCTGGGAGGCCCTCCAGGACCCCGGTTATCGCCCAAATGCCTGGATCCAGCTGGCCGAGGATTTGTCCGGATCCAAAAAAGGAAATCGCTGTCCGGACAGCGCCTCAAGCATCCTTGAGAGGTCATTTTTGTCCGGACCCTGCCTCAGGCATCGGTAAAGAAGCGCGCGCCTACATGGTTTGCCGAGCGCTTTTCGGCCGGCTCGTTCCCATCTTTGGCGCCCAGGGAGCCGGGGTCTGCACCTTCGCCCGCTGATATCTGTCCGGAATAGGTATCAGGCATGCTGGATTTGTCCCAAATTTGTCCGGACCCTGGCCTCAGACATTGCCCTAAAAAACGGCCCAAATTTGTCTGGATGGGGGTTAGGCATTTGAAAAATTTTCCAGGAGTTTTGTCCGGATCCGACTCAGGCATTTGGCTGTATAAACGGGGGTCCTGGCCCTCCCTACTACAAATAGGAGGGCGCGATGAGCATGCAGTATAGGCGTGTGGTCACTGTGATCTCCATTCAGTGATGCACAATACACTGATATAGATATAGTGTATAGTGAATGTGGCAGATGAGGAGAAGCGCGAAGAAACCCCGTAACTTACCTGGCCGTCCGGACCCCTAATAACTTGTGTACCAGGTAAATCAAAGGTAAATTACCGCCGAGCAAACTTACGCGGCCCTAACCAAAGATCGTTAGGTCGAGCTGGCTTGGCGAATCGGTTGATGCGTTGGCGCGATTTTGAGCCGTTTGAGGCGCCCTGTTTGAAATCGAGTTTTCTGCTTGCTTTCCCAAATTTTGGGTGCTGTGGGCAACCTCGGACACCTCGGACCACCAGGACTCGTTTGAAGTTGGGAGGTCAGTCAAACGGGTTCTCTGGCGCATCTCAGGATCTTTATAAAGCCCGAAACCTGGTCCAACTGGTCTAACTCTCGCCTTCCTCTACCTGACGCCTTCAGAATGCTGATGAATCTGAAGTCTCTTGTCATCTCTGTTCTGCCATGTTGCGCTTTACTAGCTCATGGCTTGTATCAGAACGATGAAATACGGGCTCTTCAGAAGGAAGCTGTGAAACGCTTTCAAGCTCGGGGTTCTGCGAACTTGAATGCACCGCAAGCTGAAGTTGGTGTCAAGAACATTACCTTTTTTAACCCAAAAGCTTCGAGTACTTGACCTCTTTCACCAGTCCTGGATACTTCTGATGCGTCTCGTAGAGTTTTATGTCGACGGAAAAAGTATTCCAGAGGTGGGGTTTGACGTTGGACCTAGTTGGGCTGGCTTGCTGCCTATATCATCAGATCCCAATGAAACGCGCAAGGCGAGTAATCGACTCACTCGCAAGTACTAGTCTAACGGCTTCTTTGCAGCTCTTTTTCTGGTTCTTCCCGCCTGGCCCCAAAGGAAGCCTAGACGACATTATCTTCTGGTACTTACTTGAAATACCCTCCGACGCTTCAACGTCACTCAGTTTCATTGCATGAAGGACAAACGGCGGGCCAGGATGCTCATCACTCGAAGGGTTTCTCCAAGGAAACGGCGTAAGCATCTTCGTTTCGTCCCGAAACACAACTATACTGAAATATTCATAAAAGCCGTTCTCCTGGAGTGTCGGTACCGCCAAACCCGTCGTCAACGGATACAGTTGGACCAACCTCTCGAGCGTACTGTGGGTTGAGCAGCCTGTCGGGACGGGTTTCACGCAAGGAGTGGCGAATATCCGCGTATGTCTTTCTTATTTCCGTTACGCAAATCCATCTGAGGTCGAACGACAGAATGGAGATGACCTCGCTGAACAGCTAGTCGGATTCTTCAACGAGTTTTTAAAAATCTTTCCAGAGTTGAAGGGAAAAAATTTGTACCTGACGGGTGAAAGTGTACGTGCGCCTGCTGTCTGCGACTGGGGGGTCCGATTTTTGATATATGCTTACATAGTATGCCGGGGTATACATTCCTTGTGAGTGTTCCTTCATTCCATATAGCTCGAATGCTGACGAATTTTTTGTTCAGACATTGCCAACTGGATCTACGAACACCCTGATAAACTGCCCGACTGGCACTTAAAAGGCACCTGGATGGGCGATCGTGAGTCGTTCCGCTGCCCTTTACCATACCCCAGTCAACGACCAACTTCTCTTGGCAGCCCTCATCGGCGACCAAACACGGGATTATCAAACCACAGTCCCAACCTTCACTTTCCTCCAAAAATATGAGAACGTGTTCTCTCTCAAGTATGTACTCCCTTCCTCTACATCCGTATATACCTCACGTCTTGCTTCCCAGCCAATCCTACATGAATACAATCAGGCAGATTGACCAAGACTGCGGTCTCACAGAGTACCTGAACAAATACCTCGCTGCACCCCCTGCGGGCCCGATACCTCTTCACCCTAGGGTCCGAGACGACATTTGTGGCAATATCTGGAACAACATTACCGAAGCGGTGCTCCTCGTGAACCCTGCGTTCAACCTCTACAGGGTGTTCGACACGTATCCTATTTTATGGGATGTCCTTGGGTTTCCGTTGCGTCCTTTCTTCCTCTTTCTGTCCTCCAGGCTAACAAAAATCGCACTCGCAGTGGCTCGTTCGACAACATTCAAACCTCGCCTCTCTACTTTGACCGTAAAGACGTCAAGAGAGCCATCCATGCACCGTTGAACGTAACATGGAAAGAATGCGCTGGCCATGAACACGTGTTTCCTCATGGTGATGCGAGTGAAACGGTCGCGTGGAGAGTGTTGCCGAATGTCATTGAGAAGAGCAAGAGGACGGTGATTGCACATGGGTTGGCAGATTTTTTCTACATGGCTGAAGGGTAAGTTGTTCCTGTTCTTGTTCGTCCTAATGGTTGTGATATTGACTCGGAGGGTTTACTTATTCTCAGGACGAGACTGGTCATACAAAAGTGAGTAGAAGGTCACACTAGATGATTGGAACGCCTGCTTACGATGAGCTCCTTTCGTGAAGTATGACATGTAAGTACCGCTTCCTTCAGTCTGCGAGAACAAATGAATTCAAGATGCTCGTACCCAGGGAATGGCAAACAGGGCTTCCAAACGAACATCAAGACAGATAGCTTCATCGTTGAGGGTATGGGTGCGCTAGGGAGGACCATCACCGAAAGAGGGTTGACCTATGTGGAGATTGCATTGTCTGGACATGAGATACCACAATTCTCTCCCAAGGTATTGTATCGACTCAATCTATCCTGTTATCGGTGAGAACCCCATTGACGATTTGCTTTGATACCAGGCCGCGTTCCAGACGATGCAGTATCTCATGGGTTTCCGTGATAACGTGTCGTTGTAATTTAGCCATGAGTAGTACCAAAATTCATTGTAGCATATCCGAATTGATCCAATTGTTCATTTTCGAGACCGAAGCACTCTACTGCAATCTTTGGAATGCAACGACGTCGAGATGGTGGAACCTAGGCGACTTGATCAAGACCAATGACTCGAGTATGCCTGAGATCTGAGCACGTACCACAAACGTACTATGTGTTGATAATCACAGTCAAGAGCGACCGCCAGCCATCACGTATGTGCAGAATCGGGGAGCCCGGTTGTACTAGTAAGGAAAAGACTGTACCGAACCCAAAATACCTGAAACCTTAACTTACGATGTATTCGGGAAGAAAATCGGGATCATGTCCATTGGGTTGGATAACGTAGCGTAGAGACAGGATAGCTTGAGATGGAATTCGGGTCGTGGCCGAGCATTCAGGCTAGGGCAAGTCACGTCGACATCGCGTCTGTCACGGTCAACGATGGCAAACAAACCCATCTTCTTCTCTTACCACCATCATGACCCCGAGTCCAGCATCAACTCCAAGGCTCTCTTTCATCTATTTTCACCGATATAAGGACTTGATCGGAGGTTACGGGGTACGAAATGCAGTGTCGATTCGGAAGACGGTCACGAGAAGGAAATTTTTGGGGCAGGTATGTAATCGGTTTTATAGCGAAACCATTGGCATAACTGAATTTTTCTCCGGTAATCTCGCAAAAATCCATTCAGTGATTGGCAAAGCAGTGTTAGTTATATACTTAGTGCGCTGTCCATTTCAGGCGTGGCCCCTGGGGTATCTTGGGACGACTCAGAGTCAAGATGTCACGTAGCAGGCTGCAGTCAGTATCTAGTACCGGTCTCCGGGGTACGAAGTCGCACTTTTTTTTTTTTTAGCTCAAGTGTTCAACAATGTCTTTCACAGTGGGTATTACGGACAACATGTCACTTCATCAAGAGAAGATCATCAGTTCCCACATGGAGAAGTAAGGGTCACAAATAGTACCAGAACTCTCGCCTCATTTATCACGTCTCTCCCTCGATTTCGCCTATATACTCCCAGGCGCCTTATCGCGAAGCCATGCGGCAAGGCGGACACCGTGGCGGGGACAAGTTCTCAAAAACATCCGGCGCCTTTTTTTTTTTCACAATATGGCGTATGGATGGAGCTCCTAGTTGATAACAGATTGATTTACGCAAGGAGTCATGTGGGTGCAAGTTATTACCGGATATAATTATTTACCTAGTACTGACGGGAACATCCTTTCACAGCTCACAATTAATCGCACTGCGCATCGTACTAGAGCATCTAACGTCTACGCAGTTTGCAATGCACCAAGGAGCTCACTGCTACCTATGTAGCGCGCCTTCGGTGATGTCGGTTCAATCACTTATCGCCATCTCATCAACGACGTGATACATGGACTCCTACCGTGTGCCGCGCGTGGGATTGATCTCGTCTGCCAACGCAATTCTGTCATGTATATATGATGATGGACACCACGTTGAAGATGACGTCCACCCCCACTCCTCGTTCGATTCCACCATGCTCGTTGGAATGCTCGCTCGAGTCGCCCTCGGGCTGTTTCTCCTCACCTCCGGAGTCGCAGCTCGTCAGATGATGTCTAAAAACGAATTACACGCTCAACAGAGAGCCGCCGTGGACCGTCTACGAAACCGGCCTACATTCGATAGTCTACCCCTCTTGGACAAACGCGGTCAAGTGAAGAATATCACATTCTCTAATCCAAGGGCTTCTGGTGCGTCTTCCAGGCCTCTTCGTCCATCTCGGTTCCGACTAATCGATGTTGTGAACAGAGTTTTACGTGGACGGAACAACCATCCCTGAGGTCGACTTTGATGTCGGACCCAGCTGGTCGGGGCTGTTACCCATTTCCTCGGATCCTAATGAGACGCGCAAGGTGTGAAGAATCAGCAAGATAGCTGTCTGTTTTTAGGACTGATGTCATTATTGTGCAGCTCTTTTTCTGGTTCTTCCCACCGGGTCCCAAAGGAAGCCTCGATGATCTTATATTTTGGTTCGTCAAGCTATATCTGAATTCTCGGAGCAAAAGCATGAATACGTGGCGCTTGCAGGACTAACGGGGGCCCAGGATGTTCCTCCCTAGAAGGGTTCTTCCAAGAAAACGGGGTGAGTACGACCTGCCTCTGGTTCCCACACAACGAACTTACTCAGTTATGGAATAGCCCTTCACATGGAGCTATGGCCAAGCAAAGCCAACCGTGAATGAACACAGCTGGACAAACCTATCTAGTGTGTTATGGGTCGAACAGCCGGTTGGAACTGGGTTTTCGCAGGGAACGCCGAATATCACGGTACGCTCCCATGTACTTTACAGGATATCAAGGGGATACTGACTGGCGGCCACGCAGAATGAAGATGACCTCGCTGAGCAACTAGTCGGGTTCTTCAACCAATTCTTGGAGGTGTTTTCAGAGTTGAAAGGGAAGAAGCTGTATCTTTCTGGTGAAAGCGTACGTCGCAATGTCTTCACCAACGTTGTGTTTACTAACTAAGGGGTTGGATATAGTATGCTGGGCTGTATGTGCCGTGTAAGCCCCCAGACATAATACCTGTCGAAAAGCCCGATACTTATTTTCCTTGCAGACATCGCCAACTGGATCTACGAGCATCCCGAACAATTGCCTGATTGGGATCTTCAAGGCATCTGGATCGCTGATCGTGAGCTCCCTTCTACGACATGGACGAACATGGTGCTTACCCGGACTCATAGCTGTCCTTGGTTCAGATGGCCTGCAAGACCTCGTCCCCGCAGTCAACTTTGTTCACAAATACGAAAACGTGTTCGCGTTGAAGTTCGTCTCATCGCTCCTTCCCGCTCGGAATACACCGATAACATGCTATTTTTAGCCAAACCTTCCTCGCAGAACTCGACGCTCTTGCTGACTCGTGCGGTTTCACCGAATACTTGGAAAATTTTATCGCCGCTCCACCTGCTGGACCTCTTCCCTCGCCAAACATCAGCAGAGCCTGTGATACATGGGATCTCATCTTCGATGCGGCATTAGCCGTCAACCCTGCCTTCAACATCTACCGCATCTTCGATACGTTCCCCATTCTCTGGGATGTCCTTGGTTTCCCGTGCGTTCCATTTTCTGCCCTTGATTTGATCGAAATGTAACCATCTAAATCATAATACACAGCGGCTCATTCGAACAAATCCAAGTCTCACCTCTCTACTTTGACCGAGAAGACGTTAAACGAGCCATCCATGCGCCAGTCAACGTTACATGGACCGAATGCTCGGATGTCGATGTGTTCCCTACAGGAGACGCCAGTGACCCTTCAGCGTGGGTCGTTTTACCGAATGTGATTGAAAAGAGCCAGAGGACTGTGGTCGTGCACGGATTGGCGGACTTCATATTGATTGCTGAAGGGTATGTTGCCATCTCTCCTTGATGCTACCTCTGAAATGACGTTGACGCATGGTTTCTGTTTTGAAGAGCGCAATTGGTAATTCAAAAGTAAGCTCGGTCACTACTCGGTTGAAGAAAGAAGCTGATAGACACCTATCTATCTATCTTTTAAGTATGACATGTAAGTACCTGATTTTTCAGCTGGTTACTACCTTCGTGGCTCAAAATGTTTTGTAGGGGGTGGCGTGCAAGGGTTCCAAACTCCCATTGAAAAGGATAGCTTTATCGTCGAGGGTATGGGTGCGCTTGGAAACGCTCACACAGAGAGGAACTTTACCTATGTCGAGGTTGCGTTGAGCGGACACATGGTTCCACAATTCTCTCCTGTCGTAAGTGTCAATGCTGCTGTTACTTGCTCATTGGACCATAGTTGACGTTTGCTTTTTTTGTTTCGCTCTATTCAAATAGGCGGCTTTCCAGATCATGGAGTATCTCATGGGATTCCGGGATAGCATATCCGTCTGATGTATCTATGGTTCTTTTTTGTCAATCAAGCGAAGCAAGCAATTCAAATTTCAAAAGTGTAACTCCTTTGTGACGGAGGCATGATCTTGCCCGGATTTTGACATGGCACCTCTGTGAAAGATGCTGTTGAAATATATGTCTTATGCACCCGCTGATCTCGACTTGGTGAGTCCCCATGCCCTCAGTATCTAGGTTTTCTGATGATCAAAACCAGGCTGTGCTTATGACCTTCTCGACCGGCGATGTGGGGGGATCAAGCGGATTCACGTTTTTGACTAACTGTTTCCCTGCCAACGCAACATATGTGAATGGTTATGTATATAAAGGGGCTTGACCTCCATCTTTATTCTTCACTTCCGTTCTCTTTGACCTGGTGTCAGTCACTCGAGGTGCTTTTTCTTCCGTTTTCAATTCATCTCTCCACGTTTCATTTCATTCCACTCTACTCTATCAAACTCTTTTGAAATGGCTCGCTTTGCATTGGCTCTTCTTTCCTTTGTGTTTGCTCTCTTCGCTTTGACTGTTAGAGCTGGTATGTCTGCCAAATTCCTGCTACGGGGAGGTTGTCTGATGGTTCGATTCTTTTCCTGCTCAGCTCCTCTTCAGACCCGTCAAATTGGAAACCTTCAGTGCAACCTCGCTCGTCTTAGTATCGTCAAAAACCTTGCTCAGACAGGAAACCGCCTCAACCAGGTCGATACGTATGTGCACCTCATCCATCGTCGTTGCCAAAGAGACTTATCGAGATGCCATCACCAGAACTGACCCTGCTGTGGCTGATGCTGTTACCACTGCCCAAGGCGGCTTACAGGATGCTAGTGATGGAATCAAGACGATTGCAGGCGCTCTGTTGACTGGTCAGACAGCCCCTGCTGCTGCTAGAGATCAGGTTGCATCTGGTTTGCAGACGGCCAATGACGCCTTGCTTGGGCTGAACTCGTGAGTGTCGGACATACAGACAAACCAAGATAGCCATGCTAACGATTTCTGATCTGTAGCGCTGACCCTGCCGTTGCGGATACTTTGGACAAGTTGTCCGCTGCTACTGATGCTGGAAATAAGGTTGTCGCCACCTGCAAGTAGAGTGCTACCCAAAGAGTATGGGGAATGGATTTGAAGACTGGAAAGGGTTCTAGGCTCCTTTGAATGATGGACATGATTCTAGTATTCGTGTACAACAGTTTACAAACAACAGGACAATAAACGGTTGGCGGCCATCGCTTGGTCGTTTGGCATTTTCGTAACTCCGAGATTCGGAGCCGGGAGCCGAGGACAGTCAGTCAGACGTTGGTCAGACGCGTCACTGTGCTGAGTCACGCGGACCCCAGCTCATTCCTTTCCTTTCAACACTCATCTCAGTCAATCTCTCTCTCTCTTCTTACCATGCCAGCTGTTCGACGTACACGTATGACAATCACAGAAGTGACTCTCGAAAATCTCGGAAATGCGAATACCCCGGATTCGAATGAAACACTAAGAACCACGGATAGCAAAGGTATGTCTGACACGCTCTACAGATCAGTTGCACCAAAAAAAAAAAAAAATACTTACAGATGAGATGTATTACCCCGAAAATGCTATCGAACGCGATACTTTCAAAACAAAAGATGGCAAGGTGAGTATTTTCGACTCGTTTGCCTTCCGAATTTTGGGCTGATACTTGAGCTCAGCGTGTACCTCCTCATCATTGGGACGTGTACGACTTTACCAAGACCATTCCTCGCGGTAAAGTTACCACGTACAAGGAAGTTTGTCAAGCAGTCGGAGGGTCTCCCCGCTCAGGTCCGTGCTTCGGAGGTACTGCTTACATTCTCTTACTAATACCCAACTTAATAGTTGGAAACGCGCTGCGAAATAATCCTTTCGCACCCTATATCCCGTGTCATCGCGTTATAGCCTCTAGTCTGTTTGCTGGAGGGTTCTGTGGTGAATGGGGCGCCAAGAGTAAGACTGGTACTCAGTATTTCCGCAAGTTAGACATCTTGAAAGAAGAGGGACTGTCGTTCAACGAGAAGGGAATTTTGCAGGAACCGGATAAATCATTGTGGGCTCTTTGAGAAATCTGTTATGTAGTCTCAGTAGATTTAGACAGTCAACGCCGGGGTCGATTATAATCGGTCGATGGTATTGTCATGTATTATACATGTTCCTTGTCTACGTACTGCCATTATCAAGGCTTTCTAACAGTCACTGAGCTCGTTGAACCTGGCAGCAAGGTAGAGAAATGGCCGTTTTGGTGCGTCGTCTGTGGCCTTTTCCTCTCCTTTCTTTATGAGTATGAAGAGAAGTTCCCGAAATTTCTGACGCAAACATGGTTGGGACACTTAGCAGGACGAGAGTCAATATATCTTGAGTCTTCCTGGATATATGCAAGGTAATCTGTCTCACTTCAAAGCAGGTGGCTAATACCGAAATCGCTACGGAAGAACTTTCTGAGCAACATAATCGACTCTTGGGAGAAATGCGCTAAAAGAGTAGCTAGACTTAGGTTGGTTGGCAATAACGATGGAGGCTGGCTCACTTGTAGATGAATACTCTGATCCTGCTACCGGGATACTTCCTATTCAATAAAGTTACTCAGCATGAGCTCGACGGGATACCGAGGGAATTTTCAGACTGTAGATATTCCGATGAAATTTGCTATTTCCCGCGAGCCGTGCTGCGCATGATGTGCATTAACTCGCTTCTAAGTATAGTGAAACGTACCACAGAAAAGAACATCCTTATAAATCTTGCCGATGATATCTGTGAATCGTTCTAGCCAGGATGAATCACCAGCCTCGGCCTCAGCTCGGCTGACCTGACATTGAACTCGCTGGGATCACAGTCACTCATAATGCGTCAAGCGCTTGTTCCAGGCAGTCTGGAGCAGCAGAGCTCGTGTATAAACGATTTTGGCGGGATGTTATTGACGAGCTCCACAGTGAGCAGTAACATCGCTCGCCTTGAATCTTCGTATCGGTGGTAGTCGCACAAGTCTTCCTTTGAGATGACGCAAATCTGAGGGAAATCAAAGGAATTCGTTCAATGAGTATCTTGTATGTGACACAGAAGCGAACACACAATCAGCGGCCGGGCTTTTCGTATGCATCTGTCATCTCCTGCATCTTTCAATTGTTCCTCCGGTTCCCAAGGCGCTTTTGGGACCCACGTAGTCGATTTAGTCTGTTTCAAAATTTCCTTTAAGTATGGAGTAAACAACTCACCGATGAGAGCATCGTGCTACTGTTCCTGATTCGGTTAGGAGCAAGTCGCGAGCGTGCGAACAGTCGGTCACGTCGGAATCGTGATTCGTCACGGACCTTGTTTGATCCTTGACCGTCACAACCTCTGGAATTGGGCAACGAAGAGTCGAGACCTCGTCCTTATGGTAAGTAATTTACTTCAGACTTTTTGAGAAGATATTGAATACAATGTAGTTTAGCACCGTTATTCAGTATCCGACGCGCGATGAGGCTATTACACCAGCCAATTCAATTTTCGTGGCTAGTAAGTAACTGCCGTAGAGATCTTAGTGAGTGTGATGATAGGACATAATAAGTTAGCCTCCAATCACCTCCGGCATAATCAGCGCAGGAAGCGCCAACGAGGCTCCCTTTCACACTCCTCCCGCAGAAAACCGTGTGCGGTGCACTGGTACTTCACGGTGACCTATTGAGTTGAGCTCAAGCTTTAGCCCGTAGATGGAGTCCATTCCTCCTTGACCTTCCTCTGAAGCTCGGACCTCCTCAATAATCATTTCCTCTGGTGTGACTTACGGACGTCAAACACGGGAATGATAATCCTGATGCTTACAACACTCGATTGCCAGTCCACCGAGTCTCTTGCAAGGTACTGCTTAAGTATTTACCCTCTCTAATTCTCGTTACTCACCAGTCTGCTGCAGTCTACTCAGCATGAACCGGGTCTTCGCAGGTGCCAAGAAGGGAATCTTATTGGAAATCGTCGATAGCACAAAGCCTGAATTCATCAGGATTGAGACCGTAGGCGTTTCTATTTTATTACCTCTCTTAACGGTATAAGCATCTGCGTTTACTGTCCACGGACCGTTCTCCAATGACAGGTCATGATAAGTGGGACTGGGCTCTTCATAAAAAGCCCGCAATACGGATTGGGTTTAGAGCTCCGTCAACCCGGCAATTGATAAAGGCCTTCAAGATTCACGATCCGTTCACCTGTTTTCGCTTTTTTACCCTCCCCGAATTCGCTTGGTGATTTTGATACGGTTATCTCGTCGATTGCACGATTACTCATTATTCAAGCAGAAAGCCGGATGACCGTATTGATGGCGCAGTGATGGTAGTGTCCGAGCAGTACCTCCAAATAACATAGCCGGTGTGCCTAAGTACTACCAATCCGCAGTCCTCGGAGTACCGTTGGTGCTATTGCAACACACATTCGACCTCGAAAGGAACGTAGGTGTAGTAGTGAAAGCCTCTTATTCCAACCTTACCCTAAAAACAAAATTTGAATGCCTAGACTGTCTCATTAAAGCCATGGGTATTCTCGGAACGGGCCGTACATTCTTTCTGGAACATCCCTAAACCGCCATCTTAGCGCCCGTGCGCTCATTCCAAATGCAGCGCTGCAAAGCTGGAGTGCTGATGGCCCAAAAATAGCCATGCCCGAAGTTTACATCTGTCTCGGAAGTCTGGTTTCGTTTCCCCTATGACTATTGGCGTATTTAAACTAAAGTGCGTCTGAAGCTGGTTCTTCAGATACAGTCTCTTCTTCACTCTATCTCTCACCATCCATCAGCAATGATTCACATACGCGCCGTAGCTCTTCTTGCTCTGCTCAGCCTTTGTCGGCTTGCAGTCGTGGCAGCGCCAACTTCGTCAAACTCTACTTCTGTAGCTCCAAGTTTGGCGAGCTCCAGCTCCTCAGCCCCAGAACCCTCTGCAACCGTTCCGTTTGCGAGCACAGACCCCAATCTCCCTCTCTGGGGACCGGATAGCGATCCATCTGTACCTGCACCCGTGAGAGGACCGCTAGGCGCACCAATTCTGGGTCCGGACAATCCTCCGCTGGAATTACAGAACCCCGACTTGCTTGCCCCGCCAACGACTGATAATGGCCAAATGTATGTCGGATTCCATCTCATCTCTATCTTTCATATGTGTCTTATTCATTACTACTACAGCGGAAATGCCAAGTGGCCTTTCAGTTTGAGCTCGAATCGTATTCAGACTGGTGGCTGGGCTCGGCAACAGAATGGTTAGTATTCTCGTCGAGTCTCAGTTTAGCATATTTAATATTGATCATGATTGCATTACAGCTCAGCTGATGCCTATTGCACAGAGTAGGATCACCCTGTTTTAACGATCGAGGTGTGGAAGTTCACTGACGCATTAACTTTACCAGACATGGCTGGTGTGAACATGCGGCTTGAAGCTGGAGCCATCCGTGAGCTTCATTGGCATAGGACACCCGAGGTGCGCTTTCCTCTCTATCTCACCTATGTCTATCTTTACTTCGACTCTTCAGTGGGCTTACGTTCTCAAGGTACTGTAATTCGAGGTATCGCCCCTATCTATGGCCTCTCCCTAATAATGTGATTTCAGGGTACCACGCAAATCACCGCTGTCGATCAGAACGGGAAGAACTTTGTGGCGAACGTCGTATGTGCCATTTTTTTAGTCTTGCCAGCGGTATTGTTCTGATCGCCCTTCTCATCAGGGGCCTGGCGATCTGTGGTACTTCCCAGCCGGTATCCCGCATTCATTGCAGGCAACTGGAGATAATCCTGAAGGCTCCGAGTTCCTACTGGTACGCCGTTACTTGAATTACCCTTCATGGTACTGAAGTCTATCAACTAGATTTTCCCCGATGGAAACTTCGATGAAAACGAGACATTCCTTGTATTTACTTTTTACTTCATCTGAAGCTTTCGCAGCTGACTGTAACAATTTGACTACAGCTTACTGATTGGCTTGCCCATGTTCCTTTCGAAGGTACTAGTCCCTCCCCGTCCCTGAATTTTGCATGATTTTTCACCTTTCATTTCGTTCTTCAGTGATCCAGAAAAACTTCGGAGTCAGTGATGCGGAGGCATTCTCTCGTATCCCCGCCAGACAGCTGTATATCTTCCCTGCAAGTTCGTCAACCTCCCTATTCGCACTAGCTACCATTTCAAGTTCTAATTTACTCTTGAAACCGTAGCTCCTCCCACAACCGACCAAGCACCCTCTGATCCTCAAGGTACGGTCCCTGAACCGTTTGCATTCTCTCTGTCCCAGGTTCCTGCTACCCCTCTCGCTGGCGGAACCGTCAAGATAGTCGATTCGACTACTTTCAAGGTGTCTACGACCATCGCGCTTGCGGAGGTGACTGTCGAACCTGGTGCACTTCGGTGAGGGTTTCCTCATTCTTTGTTAACCTCATAATACTTACACGCTACACAGGGAGCTTCATGTAAGTTAATAATAGTTATGTTGCTGGTGAAACGTTGTGAACATTGCTTTAGTGGCATCCGACCGCGGACGAGTGGACGTTCTTCTTGTATGTCTCCTTTCAGGTTGCTTGATTTCTCACCTGCCTCACGTCTTTCTACAGGGAAGGTGAAGGTAGAGTCACCATCTTTGCATCGCAAAGTAATGCCAGGACATTCAACTATCAGGTATGGCCTTGCGGTAGACCGATTAGAAATGTATTGCTAATACACCATCTCAGGGCGGCGATATTGGTGAGTGAACACAGATACAAATTAAAGTAAGGAAAGAGGCTTATTGCTACCAGCCTATGTACCGGCTTCAATGGGTGAGTTTTACACCCTTTTACTAGAAAATGACGCTTATGAAATGAATCAATAATTTAGGTCACTACGTCGAGAACACTGGAAACACGACTCTGAAGTTCCTCGAAATTTTCAATACCGGTGAGTTGCATTGTTTTATCGCTTAATCCTTCAATTCAATTTCGCGCACTTTTCAGACCGCTTTGCGGATGTCAGCTTAACTCAGGTTAGTGCTACCCAAAGCTCTTCGTTAGGTGGCATGCTGATGGTCTGTTCATCCATAGTGGCTCGCTCTGACGCCCCCGGCAGTGGTCCAAGCACATTTGGGGTTGGATAATGAGACAATTGCAAATCTGAACAAGACGAAGGCTACTGTGGTAGCGCCTCTGAAGAACGGTAATTCTTCCGATTCAGTACTACTGAGTCGGAAGAATTACCGAGCAATTTTCGATAAATGTATGGGATGCGAAGGAAATTGAATATGGTGATACTGAAGAACTGGAGGGAACGATGATCCGTGAGTCCCAAGTACATTGCGATTGCCGAAAAACAGGACCTAGGATGTCGGATTGTCGGATTCCGGATTGTTTTAGATTGTTTCGGGTCAAACTCCGGAAATACTGATGTAGAGCATAATTTGTAGTTAATGATTCCGAACGAATTTGCCTAATGTACTTATTTTTCCATGGGTCACATTGTTTTCCTTAGCACGTATGGTTTCAAGGGTGGACCAAACACGATTTTGAGACCTTCCCCACCACCGTCAAAGATCGGCAGCATAAAAAATGTCTTCTGGGACTCGGGGCGATATCACGCCATGTCTATGCATCCTTGAATGAAGTGTATCCCGGGATCATACACGGAATCGCTTACTTGACTCTCAAATGCTCTTCCACTTCCTTTCTGCTGCCAAGTCCGTCTACGAACTCGTTACAGATTCCGCATGACCAAAGTTTCCGCTGACTATAGATCGGCCATCTAATGTCGCCCGGAAGGTGTGAGTTCGGCGAGTAATTCTGGCTTTGAAGGTCATGAACCACCTAAAAGGTGTACATACGTTCGTCAATATCTTTGTAGATCGACCGAACAAGGTCTAACTCACGCATCTCCCGTCTACGAAATAGAAACACGTTTCTGGTATATAATTGCTTGATCCCAGGCTAGTCAGCGATTCCAAGAGGTGATTGTATTCGATGGATTGATAGGGCGCTACATCAACGTTGAACGGAACGTCTTGGTTCCAGGCGCATTTGTGATTTATCTATCAAAGTAATCGTGTCGACAATATAGCATCGAAATAAAGCGAGAGGAACTTACAAATTCTCTCCAAGTCATGTACATATAATATGCAGGGGTATCGCGTGTTTCCTCGTCGTCTTGGGCTGCAAACCGACATTGAATACACTCATACGCTCGATTTTCTGCATCCAGCATATCCGCGGTCGTTGTAAACACGTCCAGCTGCTGATCATCAAGAATCCATGCGGCTAGAGGTGTCGTCGGCAGCAGCTTGAAGTGATCACTGAAATCCAGGCTTTTACTATAGTCGCAAGCAGCCTTGCACGAATCGCTGAGCATATGCCGGATCGCCACATCGAAGCTTCCACAGTACCATTGGCACCGGAGACACTGAAATTGAATCGCAACAAGATCTCTTTTTGATGCTTTCCGTTCTCCCTTTTTAAGCCAGGGGGAGTACTGTTGGATTTCGATTTCTTGTAGCTCATGATCTACGAAAATTTTTTGCTCGTTGAACCAATTCTGGATTGTTGAGTCCAAGTTTTCGAGGTTAACTTCTACCATCGAGGGTATTAGCCATTGAGTTGTGAGGAGCTGAACCATTTTGAGACTGGGTAACCGGCGCCATTCCTTGGGATTCTTCGATCTTTTGAGCTCTGCGTAAGTTTGAGGAGTAGGGATGACACCGTGGTCTAGCGTTGAGGTTGTTTGTGACAGATTGACTGAACTTAACACACGGGACGTACTCACAGGCTTTGTCCAATCGAAAACTCGGTGAACAGTGAATGACTCGGACAGGACGGAATTAGCAGTTATACAGCTCGAGCTCGTAATGCGACTCACCCATCGACCTCTAGAGAAGTATTGTTCGCTTCTGTCTTCTTCACCCGGCGAGTCTTCGTAGGTCTATTGATCCCGTCTACGGATACCTGACAAAATGGGGTCATCGCGAATACTGGCATGGCAATTGCAAGTATAGATACACACATCAGCGAGTGAAGCGCGGCGTCGTCTCTTTCGTGGCATATCAGTGGAATAGAGAAATGATGTAGTTGGGACTGAGATATGACGATGTGTGGCTCCCTTGGCCTTGATGGCCTTAAATGGTCTGGCGGACTGTTACAAGCAGATTCTTGCTCCAATAACAATCTCTGGTTCATTTCAGACCTCTCTGCAGCATCGCACAAAACTGCAAAAGGTCATAACCTGTCTCCAGGGGGTTATAACCCAGGTCCCCAGTGGTTATAACCCACCAAAACCAGTCATAACCCCCCAAAACCAGTCATAACCTAGTTATAACCTAGTTATAACCTAGTTATAACTGAGTTATGACCTTCTGCAGTTTTGTGTGATGAGGTACTTGAACCCCTCTCTCAACTAGAAGCATGCAGCTAGCTTATGATCATCCACTCTAACAGATCCAACTTTCAGTAAAGACTCAGTCATGGTCTGAGAAGTTTCTATCCACTGATTACCCTGTTCAAAGACTTTGAACTTTTTCTTGACCACTGAGAACAGGTTAGTGCAGCACTTGGACCCACAAAAATGACAGATAACATTGTTTTCAGTGTCTTGCTCACCATCCCACAGATTTAGATGTCAAACCTGATGAAACAGTACACATGGTTGACATAGTTTCTCCCATATCAACCATTCAAATATTGAGCACCCAATGTTCTGATAAATGCCAAATGCTCAGCAAGTTTGGTGCTGTAAAAATCACTAGTGGCTGAGTGGCTTGTACACCCAACTTGACCATTTTCATCTCTAAACATTCTGTCTCAAATTCTATTGACTTTGAGACCTACTTAGCATTATTTACAGCACTTTGCAAAAGTAATGACAGTCGATTGTTCCACATGTTTCATTTAGAGCAGTTTCAGACTTAGAAAAATTTGACAGCCAAATTCATTCTCACAGTTGAGCTCATTATTCATGATGTCCATCAGGCCTGTCATCATTTTGATACAGACAAATCTGCTCCCTCAGTCAGCGACACTGATGATGATGACAAAATTCCAATTACTTTGGTCACCCTCATCCCAAATCTTCTTAACACACCAGAAAGTGATTTCACTAAACTCAACAACTTCCAAAATGTCATCAAGCTGAAGCATACCACAATCATAAATGTTCATGGCAGCAACCTTGAGTCCAATATCAATTTTTTGTTGAGGCATGCTGGGTATGTTGGATATGTGGTCAATGATATTTATAACAGCAAGTGAAGTAGGGAATTTCTCAGCTGTCAAAATGTCAAATTTTTCCAAGTCTGAAACTGCTTTAAATGAAACATGTGGAACAATTGACTGTCATTACTTTTCCAAAGAGCTGTAAATGCTCCACCTGTCTACACTGGTCACTGAGGCTTCATTATGTATTATGTTTGGACTCTGCACACAGAATTCAGAAACTGGGTTTATAGTAGCAGTGATAGATACTAGAACAATCTACACAGACTTTTCTGTGCCTGGATTTTGGATTCTCTCTGCTGAGGACCTGGCCTCAGTGTCAACTGTCTGCACATGTGGTCTGGTATTTTAATTCTCAGATTCAGGAACTGCCTTGTCAGCAAAATGAGATGATATGATTTGGTTTGTGCTTGTATGTTCAACAGTTTTGCCACCAGCTGTCCATATAAAGACAATCTACACAAACTTTCCTTCACCTGGATTTTGAATTCTCTCTGCTAATGACCTGACCTCAATGTCAACTGTCTGTACATGTGATCTGGTAGTTGAATTCCTAGATCCTGAACCTGCACCATTGGCAAAGTGAAGACTTGACACAACTTGGTTCATTGTTGTATGTTCAACAGTTTTGCCACTGGCTGCCCTTATAATAATCAATGTTGGGGCAATTCCCTATAAGTAGTATTTCAGGTGAGCTGATAAGATAAAAAAAAAGTGTGTGACATACAGCAATTTGATATGAGACAGGCAATAGATCAAAAGGCACCAGGACTGTGAGATCATCACTCAATAACAAAATATAGATGACACTGGCAGTAAGGAAAATGGGGTACAGGATCCCACTCTCAAGTCTAACAAGCTAAATGTGAGAATGGGCTAAACTGAAGAGAGAGTCAAAAAACATACATGATAACTATGATTGTGTTATACTTGGTTTCAATGGCAGGTCCCATATGTTTCTGTGCTTCTCGGCTGATCCACCATATGCGACCAGCTATAGAAAGTAAGTTAATGTCTAGTTTTCACAGGTCAGCCAGAACTGACCTGTTAGCAATGTCAAAGTCATATTAACTCCCATCTCTGCAAGCCAGAATGCAGTGTCTATAGTGTTTCCCTGAAGGTATAGTTGTACTTTTGCAAGATCAGCAGTGTTGCTGATACCAATAACTGTGAATGCAGAGGCAACTATTTCACAGACTAGTACCAGTGCAAGAATGAGCTCAGTAATGCAACTGAACTAAGGAAATACTTACTAGCTAGTGAAAGCATCATGAAGATAAATGGAAATACAATCCATTTGGATGAGCCCCATATCACATAGCAGCGGTGGAGCTGAGTAGATTCAAGAGTAAGCATGGGAATTCATAAGAGAGAATCACTGGGAGGGACATACTAGCATTAAATCTACCATAGTTCTATCTCAAATGGATTAGCCAGTAAATTCAAATGCACAAACAAAATGGGCTTACACCAAACATAGTGGCAGAATTTGCTCAAAGCCACTAGAATGTTATCAGTCATGACAAGTCCATGTAAGTAACTTCTCTACATATGTCATGATTGTTATTGCATTATCATGGTGCAAATATGCCAAAAATGATGCCCAGTCTTGATTCTTGGTAAATGTGAACATCAAAGTTGCTTGGTAGGCATAGCCAAAGGTCTTCACCACAATAAGTGCACTTGTCAGGGTAAAGAGCACTATGGTGAAGAACATATAGAGCACTCTGTTTGGGCAATGTTGTCGGTAGATGAGAATATGGAGTGAAATAATAAATAGAACTGTATAGATGCCTGGCATAGGTTGCATGTCAGGCTATAGTAACTGTGCTGTGTTTAACTTTACCATAGACATAAAACATGACCTAGAGAAACAGAGGAATGCTGAGAAAGATGAAAATGGCATGAAAAGAAAGCATACAGTGAGATTTGCCATTGGCTTCACCAGGATAATGGCAGCTGAATCAAAAGGTGCAATATCTTCTTCTGTTACAGAGGAGTTGGACATGGTACAGTCACAGTATGAAGGATGCAATGGACTGAGCTGCTTTTTATACTCTTCAATTTCCTTTGTGCCAAAAGTGTACAGAAAGAGCAGTTATTTTGGGCTCTATCAAGATGCCATGTAAGATGAGCATTGCATGAGAATGAATCTGGAAGTTGCTGATGTGGTGAAGCAAAGATCTGGAGTAGTAGTGATACTGTTGGTCAAAGATCAGCATCATTACACTGAGCCCTGCAACCTGTATGATCCCACACATTTCCTCTAGTCCTCAATGAGAAGTTGAGCCTCTGCTATCCTATTGGTGTTGACCTAACTCTGCATGCCTGATCTACAGATAACTTATGAGATCTTGAATCAAGGAAAGAACATGGATAAGAAACTGAACATTGTGCTATAATCCTGGACAGGTGAGCAATGATCAGATCAATAACAAAAAAGAGAGTGACATAGACAGAAATTCTCTAAGAGCTCCTGAAGTGGTGACACTACATGGTCCTCAGTCTTCTGATTCAAGCAAGATGATCAGGGCCTATGGAAGGTAATATCAATTTGTTGAACACCTTGAGGCTTTTGGATGCAATCTTCTGGCCTATCTGTGAGGTCTCTGCTTGTCAGTCTTTGGAATCAAAGGGTCAAATGAACTTGATTGTGATTATATCCATAGATAGTCTATCAGACTTTACTACTGAAAGATCCCCACTCCTTCAGCTCAAATGGGTCACCTGGTATTTAATAGATGAATGAAAATAACCCACCAACAGATTAAAGTAGGGGAAACTAAAACTGATAACATGTCTCTAGCAGGTCTGAGTCCCAGGCTTGTGTCAGTCAAACAGGCAGAGTTTGAGCTGAGCAATCTCTCCCAAGATGTTCATTAGACCCTTCTTCAGGTGATGAGAAACTTTGATGATGAAGTGAACATATGGTTGAGCTGCAATGGGCAGTGGTGGCAGTTGTAATCAAAGACTTGAATATGTCACAGTGTGTGAAAGCAACATATGACAAGCTACAGCAACTAGGATGATTGCCAGTCTGGATACTCATTATCAGGCCTGCTTAATGTTGCACTCACTGAGTAATCCATTGCTATATCATACATATCAACAGGAACTCTCCTATGTAGAGAAAGTGCATGCTCAATCAAGCTCCTAGTGAGAAATCTGCTGATGGTATCCAATGTCATCCAATGTCATATGATGCCCTTAAAGCCCATCAGATACCAATGGATACCATTGATAAGGAGCTGCACTTTCTGATAGTGACCACCAACATTATTCAATAGATTGAGGTGAGGTTGATATTAGCCTCAAATGCCAGGCTGATGATGCAACCTGACAATCATGAGTGATATGGTTGTATGTAGTCTGGTACTTTGCACAGCTCTAGAGTTTGATTCCCATGGATAGAGAATACTCCCATGGCCTTTGTCTCCATTCCACACCTCAGATATCTGATCTCTGCAATTTATCATACACATTTGAGCAATCTATCCTCATTTACAGCCAGATTTTATCATATCTTCATTTGATATGCCTAAACATGCAAATAATGTACCAAGACCTCATCAGAATCAGTTGCTTGATATGACATTCAATAACTAGTTTGAGAGCATCTCTTCTGGCAGAGTTGGTCCAATTAATATGAGAAGACATAATAGGGTATAAATCTGCTTATTTAAGGGTATATGGTATTGGTATTAGAACATTATGGTTCAGGAACAAGAGACACAACACAATGCCTGCAAGATTTTGGCTGGGGAGCCATGGGACAATTCTCTATGCATAGGAACTAAATCCTAGCACCACATACCCAGCAAAGAAACAAAATCAGACTAGGTTGATATGGCTGTTATTTTTCATTGGAGCCTGTCAGATGTAGTCAGAGAATCTTGTGTATTCTGATGTATACCTATGTAAATACAAGACAACATGTCCATCCAGTACCTAAGTCTATCACAACCCAGAGGCATACCACCAGACCACTCAATCCTCTGCTGCTGTCCAAGGGCCCACAACCCTATGCCCTGACCAAACCCCCAGCACAAGTCCTCCCCACCTGGTCTAGTATCTGACATCTATAAATCAGCTTGTCAATCAATGAAGTTGTCTGGATATCACAGATGCATTCTTCTGAGTGTCACTGGTATAGGCATCACATGGCCATTGGGCCATATACTTAAATTTATGTGTCGGCCAAATGCCAGTACTGCACCAAAATATATCCGAAAAGCCCATTTTCATGTCCCCCTCTCTGATCGGCTTAGAGCGATGGTACAGATTAAACCTGGAATGCAAGTCATAAGCTAAAGTTGAGAGAAAATAGAGGAACACATGTTGGGATATACAGATTTGAGTGGGTAGGGCATGGGGTGTGGGAGATGGTGTTCGGAAAGAAAGAAGTGTTCAGTGTTGTGGGAAACAATAAGGAAGAAGCATAAATAAAAACGAAGTTGCGCACAGGCCCATCTTTCCAGACGGAAAGACGATCCGTGTCCAAGATTTACCAATCACTGAATCAGGTCTTGCCGCTGGAGAGGGCTGGGTGGTCTGGCTATCGCAATGCCGAAGACACGATCCTGGTTGGATGATAGCTAACTACGTACACAGCACGGAAATGTAGACTACGCGCTGGAAGCTCATGCCAGACACTGCCAAACAGGCCTGGAATCTCCGCTCCGTGCCCCGGTCCCCCTACTACACCGCTCGGTGTCACGTGAGGCCCCAGCGCATGTCGGGACGTGTGTCCTTTCTTTCTTGCAACGTCACCAGCAGAGCACTGAGGTGCTCCTTTGCCACTTGTAAGACCCATTATTTTGCTTCCAGAACAGTCTTAATAACTTTATTTGAGTACAGATACCCATTATGAGAATCTCAGAAGCCAGTCGTGTTCAAAGTTAACGTACATGATGATTCCCATCTGATTTGTCTATCCAGGTACAATAGCGAGGTTGTCGGTGTAAGGCAAAAATTTCGCTGTGGGAAGAGTCAAATGCTACAATAGCGCCCGTACCACTGCCAATGGTGGTCGTCACCTTCCATCATATTGTCCAGGCCTCAAGCCCTGGGCTTGTGCTTTCAGAACTGCAAGCCCGAGCCCTGAGCCCGGTCAAAGCCCTACAGTAGGGCTCGGCTCGGCTTTGTTCTCCCTGGCTCGGTCAGGCCGCTCAAGCCGAGCCCCAACATCACTAACGGACCAAAAGAGCCGTACGGCTGGATTTTGGCTGGGTCCAGGGTGCCTCCGAATAGGGCCTAAGGTCCATGATGAATCCCGATACACCTCGGTCCCTCGGAGCGGTTTCAATCATCTTCGCGGTGTCTACAATGAGCATCCCTACGCCTGTGCCGAATGGTCATCGATCGCACCTCTCGTCGCAGGTGAATTCTGACATACGCTGCTAGAAGAGTTTTCCTGGTAGATCTCCCTGCTTGGTATACTGGTCGTATAGATACCTTCGCAATACAGATGCAGAGCCTGGTAAAGTCCGGAAACGCTGTAACTGAAAGACTAGGGGCTCTGACATGTACCTCGACAAAATTGCTTCTACTCTCATGTCAACGGAGGATAATCAAAGGATTCACATCGGACCTAGTATGTTCATCCCGACGCCTTCTGTACCTATCTGGAAACTCTTTCTTGAATGTATCATTAGTTGGCCAAGTTGTTAAATCTTCCAATATTGCATTTTAGGTACGCCGTGATACAACTGTAGTATTGACTCGCGCTGACTATCTTTCGCAGGAGGGCATATGCAACCTCTCTCTCGATCGCCTTCCCAGGCATAGTGTTCCTGGGGGAAGGCCAATTCTTGTCTGACCAATCCATATCTGCCAGCGCATTGCATACGATTCGTCCATAAAGTTGAATCCTATTACCATGCCTGTTGTCAATATCACTACTTGAGAATGAGTCCGTGCATGATTTCGTCTCGTTTCATCACGGCTATAGGCTATCGACGATTTCAGTACCCCTCGATGCCGGTGATAAATGTATTGACAGCGGGCGCTGTATTGTATGGATTGAGGAACAATGATATGTTCAGCTTTTGTATGGTTTCTCCCGGAGTTCTGACTTGCATGCATACGCTTCCATTGTATATCCGTGTACACTATTTATACGTATGAACCACTATTGACAAAACCATTCAATCTCGCGTGCCTTGATATTCATTCAAGCTGTCCAATAGTAAATAGAAATAGAACGACGGACGTGTCAAATGATGGCCAACATAATGATGTGTGTTTTGAATTGAACAATTTTTAGATACAACACTGTCCAATTGAAAGCTGATACCTAAAAAGTCACCTAAGATCCCCGAAAAAAAAACAAAACAAAGTAAACAGGGAGTCCAATCGAAGCTCTACTCTCAAGCCTTGCAATACCCATCACTATCAGTAATAAAGTTCACCGACCCATCAGGCTGAGTCTGTCCTCCAGTGTTGGTAGCCAATTCAGCTCCATGACACGACGCGTACAAGGAACATGTCAAGAGCGGGCTGCCATCTTTTCCGTTGACGTCGTGATACGCTTTGGAATGTCGATCACATCAGAAAAAGGGAACAAATAACCTAAAGAAAGGAAGGAACGTACTGTTGAAGAACGCACATCCCGAGACGCCATCGCACATTTGTTCGCAATCTAAAGGCTCCGTTAGCCTGGGCCAGGAACAGAAGAACAGAAGCATCGAAGACTCGGAGGACAAACCTTGAACAGTATCAACCAGCCCAAACGTTATATAATCATCGGCTTGAATGGCTCCCGTAAGGCCTGTGAATGTCGGGGTATACACCCCCGAAGGCGGAGGTGGAACTTGGGATGGCTGAGGATTGGTGGTGTCTTGTCTTCTGGTTGGTTTGAGGTAAGTGAGCGGGAAGTTAGGGCAGTGAAGGGATGCTGCGTTGCTGTTGAGTGTCGCGCAGAGGCTCTGTGAGACGCGTGTTAGGCTTGGGAAACACAAAAAAAAGGCGGAAGAAGAAGAAGCCAACCTTATCCTTAAGCCATGGCAAATCAGGAGCGAGGCTCGGTGTGTTTCCATAGTACCAACCGGGAACGAACGGTGCTGGCGAACCATAATGGTTGGCCTCAGAAAGAGAAAGAGCGGAAGTCCCGTCTCGTTTGAGTTTTGGGAATCGGACTGTAATTGCGGCAGATGCGCAGGAAACAGTGAGCACTGCAACGAGAGCTGAGAGGAGCTTCATGGTCGGCTAACGAGTGTAGGTGTTTGCACGTAGAGAGAGCACGGTAGGGAGAGAGTGAAGAGTATTTATCTTCTTGCTAGCGACGTCAGGCAACATTTGATCATCAAGGTTGAGGTACGAGGCACTGAGCAACGCGGCGGCCAGATGCACGTTGAGCAGATAGGAACGATTGTGAGAAGATGTACGAATATAAGTATCATTGAAGCTGTAATGAGTTGTTTAAAGCCGATATCAGAAGAGAAGGGTGTGAAAGGTACAGGATTTACTTCGTGACACGGCAAGTCGGCCGTGCAGGATGGAAAGCTCGAAGCCGAGCATGACGATAGGGAACGTGTTCCACGCACTTGCGCCCAAGAAAGACATCCGAAAGAAGTTGAGAATCATTGACGGGGTAGAAGGTAGTGTCGACCGGGATCGCGTAGAGATTATGCCGACAGAGTTACGAGGCTCCCATCTTCTGAGCTCATGGTTGCTTGAAGTGAGCAGAGAACGGCGTTGTAGACCAGAAGTATTCGGAAAGCGGTATGGACAGGCTCGTATATCTGTAAGCCGGAATTCCAAGCACTTTCTGCTCCGCTCACACTGTAGAGCGAGTGGTTGTGATAGCTGACTGATAAGAAGGAGCTCGGACTTTCCCGAAGGGCTCGTCCATGATGCATGGATGGGACACGTGGCAATGACACGCGAGACTGCCGCCGAGTCTGCCGTCAACTTGCCTTCCCACTGTGACGACCTGATTCCTGAGGATGCCAGCGGCAGAGAAGATATCGGGTTTTATCAGTCTATAGCGTCTGGCTGTGGGAGATACTCTTCTTCATTCGCCACCGCTGCTTCAGACAGCGATGACTACCTCGCAAGCATTCTACATCTCCGTCTACTTCCTACTAGTAGCCGGTCTCACCTTCACTTACGCTGTGAAAGAGGAAGTTTCCCGTCTGTCTTCATTCAGATTTAGGGTCTCGGGTTTTGATCTTGCTGGGACTTGCTCATCTCGTGCACAGTCTGCTTCGCCGCAACTAGCAGAGAGGAGAATCAGGGTAGAGTGGTCACGGTACAAAGGTCACGGGTGCGTGAAAAGGATTCTTTCGTGATAAACTTCCGCAGCTCACCTGAGTCTTGTCAGATGAATCACAGAAACGCCACTCTGTCATGTAGCTGGTACCGCAATAATAGATTTGCGAATCTACGCTGTCTCAAGCGACCACGAAGTTTACGCTAGTTTGTCAGTACTCTTAATCTAAGAGCTCGATTACATTCTGCGGTCTGACAGCACCTCATTTTCAGGGTGTGCGCAGACAGCTTCGATTCACGCGAAGTCTGTTCCGCAGCTTATTCATGACTGCATGTCAAACGCGAGGCATCGATATCGTCGCGTACTTAAGGCAGATCTTTCATGAAGCTATGATACATCAAGCATCTGCTATGTCTACTTCTCCGTCTACTTCTCCAGTTCCATCTTCTTCCCACCAATTATTCCCGCCTCCGAGGCTGCCAATCGCGGTTTCAGAGCCGTTCAACGATCCAAAGGCAGACATCGTCCTTCGCACCACAGATAATGCAGAGTTCCGTGTCTATCGTTCTATACTATCCCTCTCGTCACCCTTCTTCATGGATATGTTTTCGCTCCCGCAACCACCCAAGGGAGAAAAAGCAGACGCCAAAGCGCCCTCGACCTCTGACCAGGTACTCCCGGTGGACGAGAATAGTCTGATTCTCGATCGTGTCTTACGATACATGTATCCCTCCTGCGAACCTCCACTATGGAGCGACTTGCAGGAGATCATCCCTGTTATTCAGGTCATGACCAAATATCAGATGGAGCAGAGCATGCCATTCAAACGGATAATCGAATCTCTTCTCGCTAGACCTATCGAACTCCAGGGAGCGGGAATGTCGCCGGCACCAGGCTTAACATTAGGTGTTCTGGGTATCCTTTATCTTTTCAAGGAGTCCTTGAGCCACGAATGGTTGGAGAGAGCTGCGAAGCTGGTGTTACGTATTCCCCTCAAAGCTCTCATCGAATCGCGGCAGTGCCCACAGCTGGAGTACATGTCTGCTCGAGCATACCTCGACCTCCTCGACTATCACAAGAAATGTTCTGAAGCCATCAGATCACGGCCACTACCCACATGGGCAGATGCTTCTGATCTGGTCTACGAATGCACCAATGGGGCGATGACCGATGGCGTAAAACCCCCGACTTCGACGATGATGAATTCCGACACACCCAGGAATGGCTTCAATCATCTTCGCGGTGTCTACAAGGAGCATCCCTATGCATGTGCCGAATGGTCGTCGGTCGCACCCCTTGTCACGGGTGGATTCTGCCAGAGCTGTCCGGTTTGCCAGAAAAACCCGTGTGCAAGCAGGGTGAAGGCAATGTACAGGTTGTTCAAAATAGAGGTTGAAGCTGCAATTTCTACGGTACGATTCATTCCTTTGATAGTGGTAACAAGCTCACTGATATGGCTCTCAAGATACCCGTGCCGTTGTAGGTGGAAGGGGGGCTGCAACCGTTACAGCGAAGTATTCAATATACGAGGTCTTCTTTGTTCGGCTCATTTGAATCCGGTTACTTTGTACTTCTACCCTTGACAAATATGGTTTAGGCTTTTGTTTTCATTGCAAAGGGTCTAGACCCCGGAAATGTCAAGAAGGCTTTCGACGCCTGCCTTGTCTTCAGTAAAGTGAATGCTCAGCGAACGAAGACATCTGTGAAAGGTTTTCTTGCTCCATTCATTGAGGCATGGCCGTCTCGTTGACATCATGGTTGTCTTCGACGCTACGCACTCGGAGACGAGGAATTGCTTTTTGGAATCTGATAGCCTTTGCTCGCGAAAGGAAAGAGATCGACATCATGACAGATGCGGGTAACTCGTTTTCAAGGCGCATACCTAATGAGACCTAATGCGGAAAAAGATACAGATTTTCCCTTATATATAGGTTAGCGCGGTCTTTTGAGGTATCTGATGGCCAACATCAACACTCTACCCACTGAGATACTTCTCCTTCTCATTGACGCAGTGCGTTGCAATGTCACGCTTCGGAAACCTAGGTATTTGACCCAGGACGATACAAAGAGCGACCTACGAGCCCTTCGGGCGGTCAATCGTTCCTTCGAATCCCTTGTGACACCCATCCTGTTCTCCGTTCTTCGATTCAGTACCGGAACCCGCGAAGACCTGGCATGTGTCGAGTTGCTGAAGTCCCTCGGTAGCCCACATAGTCGAATATCATCTCACATTCGTACCATTCGCATTCTATCTCAAGATGCGATTTTCAGTCGACGCTGGACTCCTCGTGCTGCCCAGGTTCAGGCCCCCCGGGCGAAGTCTATTCTTGGGAGACTATTTGAGAGAAAACCATCAGACGAGAATCAGAAAGTAGATGTAAACGAGCATGCGCAGAGAATGCAGAATCTTTATGACGAACGTATACATAACGCGGTTCGTTCGCTGATCAACCTATCAGCAGTATCGTATGACGGTCTCGTCGAGACATTCTACTCGGATGAACTAATTAACAGTCTCTAGGATCGTACACTGGGTTCCATATTCTCTATCGCACTCTTCGCTATGGAAGGCACTTCGGCAATCCAACATTAGTCTCAAGGAAGTTGCTATTCATGACGGAGTCGCTGATGCAGAGTGCGCAGTGTATCTGGGTTCCTGCACCGGCCTCAAGAAACTACTGCTCACCTATGATTCGATTATTGGACGTTGTCTGCCATACGAGGTAGACGATAAAGCAGAAGAACATTTGTCGAAAAGCCTTCTCAAGACCGTATTGAAGAAACAGGCGGCGTCGCTCATGCTTTTGAGTTTTGGATGTAACAAAGAAGGGCCATGGTCATTTGGCTTGGACAGTATCGATCACTACGCACGGTATATAGATCTGCGTGTATTGCGCGTCTGTTTAAACGCGGAGGATCTGGAACAAAGACCTGAAATCTTGGTAGGCATGAATGCTTTTTCAGATCGTCGAATGTCTGACACTTATCTTAGGAAAAATGCCTTCAAATGGCGCATTCCCTGCCACATCTAAACTCTTTGATTACTATCACCTGCACGAAGTCGTCGAGCTGTAATCACAGCACAGTATTTTAAAAAACTTGAGAAGATGATTTGTGAAGGGGTACAGAGATTTCAAGACTCGGGCCGGAACTTGGAGATAACAGTTGGGTTGAAGTTGTTTAAGCGGGACAGCAAGGACGAGTGGTCAAAGAACGAGTTGTTCCCTTTGGATTTGATTGCGGATTCGAGAAGGACTGCTACGGATGTGGAGCATTGGATGGTTAAGTTTGGGGGAGCGGTTGACATGTTCAGTGGCTAGATGCGGCGATTGAGGCACTGCGTCAAGCACTTGAGAAGATGAATGGAACTCATATTGAGGGCTTGGTACTCTAATAGCTATAATCCATGAAACACATTTGTCGTTCGCAATAGACTGGAGAACGGAGAATCGCCCACGTGTTTTCCCTCCATACAAGAGTGACTGTACGAGTGGAGCCAGCATGCCTTGGGAATGTCAGAGCGTTGACTTGAAGTGAATAGAGGATAAACCTCATCTGGGACGGGTCCCTTCGTTCCAAAGTCCAAGATCCTCAATATGTCGAGTCATGCATAATGGCATTATGGACTAACTCTCCACGAGCATAAGAATGGCGGTAGCACCTGCAACAATATATGGGTGCCCCTTCTTGTACGCATGAAATTCTGAGATATGGCTCTTGACTTCTTCGGAGAGGTTCGAATTGGACTTGAACGAAGTCGTGCAAGGATTTGATAAAATCTTCGGCGGTAGATCTACTGTCGTTTGTAATTTGCTCCAGGCGTTTCTTGGCTTCCTCGAATGCGACCAGTCTCATCGGGTATTTGAATATCGAGGAGTTGAACGCTCGATAGGTCTATGCTCCGCCTAGTGACTAGGTTGGTGAAATGGAAATCCTGAGTCTCGAGCAAGTCTTCATTGTACGTCTCTACTGAGATGGACCATTTTCCGACAAGCCTCTCAAAGTGTGGGTGCCGAGTATCCCTAGATGCGTACGTCTTACCGCCCGCTCCTTCTCTCTTACGGCTTGTGCACTGCTGCTTCTCAGCCCCCATACTGACCCGCAAACTCTCAATTTGAATCCTCCCCTAGCACCCTCAACGACCTCACTCCGATTTTAAAGCTAGATAAAAAGTCTCACTTTCAAGGTGAAGGTCTAGGGAATAATACCGTTTCGAAGAAGCCGTGTCATGGGCCGGGGCTTAACGTAGGAAGGTATCTGGAACCCATTTTCGTCAGTAGGAGGAAAGGGAAAAAGAAGAGGAAGCTTCCTCCATACGAGTAGAGAACGGCGGCAGGGTGTCGCAGAATTGTGGCGTGAGATTGGTATAGTGTTGCGTATGATATTTACTAAGCATTTGTTTAGTAGCATCGGCGCAATTTGACTACTTGTAATGGTCTTGGAGGCTATGGCCAGCTCGGGTGTTTCTTTAAGATCAAGCGGGTTGCGGTGTGGGCACACCAACACGGTTAGAGGGGGGCTGTATCAATCGAGGAAAGATGTTGTGACAGAAACAGTGGCGGTATGGAGTGAGCGAGGCGAGAGAATGAGGGGAGAGAAGACATGCAGGCCAAAAACCGTAAGAGTAACCAAGTCAACCTGTCAGGGTGATACCACGTCAAGTTCTGAATAAGTTCTGAAAAGTCGCCATAATGAAAGAAGAAAAAAATACACGATAAAGCGTGAATGAGACGCACCAGTGTCCTGCTTGCACGAAGATTCGGCTGTTTTATTGATTCCTGAGATGAGAGTTCCAACTAAGGCAAAGGATATCATCGAGTTTGATTGAGCGGACAAAAAGATGAGCGGCAGCCATCATGGAAGTCAGGAGCAAGCTGTCCCACGTGGCAATTTCCATCTTTACTCGTCACCGTCATCATCGGCAACAACGTATGCGACTGCAGACTCGAGGGCCAGGCCAGTTTATCTCGCACGAAATTCTTCAAGAGAAAAACAACATACATATGAATGGGAAGCACATATCATAAGTTGTACATTCCGTAGGCCGTGGGGCCGTTAACGACTAATCATACACAGGTTCGACGTGGGCGGTCAGTGCTGTGAATCGTGAGCCGTGACATCGTAAATGGATCCATTGCTTTGATTCACCAAGAAGTCTCAATGGGTGTACGTTGTTTTTGAAGGTATCAAACCGTTTACAGAAATTTCCCTACTCAGCAACACACGGTTGTTACCGCATTCACAAATGTACTCGCTTGCTTGGAAGGTCCATCCTTCAACGAAGCAGGGTATGAAATGTGTAAGTACCCCTGCACCAAATTCAAAATGACTGGATGATATATGCTATACATTGAAGCTGATCTCGCCTATGGTAGTTTTCCTGCACCAACCGGCTACTCTGCAAATGCAACACATTTATTCCCTGGACAAATCTTCTTCCATGTTCCTTCGGTGCTGAGGCACTTCGGTGGCACCTGAATGACTGTGATAATCAGGTGGATTCTCTACTCCCTCCTGATGCTGCCACATCCTCTGATACAACATACGGACTGCATCAGGAAACGAAGTACCAAGTGGCACCCGGATGTAGGGCTCCCTCTCGTCTTCGACGCGAGCCTCTGGAGTTGATAAAGGAGGTGGCTGGGAGCCAATGTCGTTCGGCACACTTGTAGCAGGTGATGGTACGTTCTCGGATCGTTTTTCCTGGACTGCTTGATTGCGTATAGTGCGATCCTTTGTACACCAATGAGCAGGTCTTGGTTCATCTTCGGCCATATGTTGGTATGGATCCCATTCAAAGGGTGTTATTTCCAATGTAGGATCCACATAGAAAGGATTGAAGGACAGTTGAGATGCTGTGCCATCTGAAATTCGGCTTTTCCGTCTGCGAAGGAAACAAGCAAAGAGCAATAGGACTACGAGTAGTGCTACCCCTCCCGCAACACTTCCTGCTATGACTTTGACTGGCGGTCCTTCAGGAATGGCAGTAGGAATGGTGGAAGGACTTGGCCCCTGTCCCACATCTGTTTCGTTAAAGATATCAATCGCATCGACCAAGAGCCGGAGTGAAAGTGTCTGGTTGATCATATTATATGAAGTGGGCTGATCACCTCCCCAAGTGCACCCATAAATATGGTCACTGCGCACATTTGTCATGATAGCATTGTACTAAAGCATAATTAGCGAATTAGTGTCCAGATTATGGAACCAATGTAATGTAACCATACTTGTACCCCAATGAACGATCTAATGTAGTTATGCAGGTCAGATGATAATGTTGTCATCTTCACTGCTTCACTGAGGCCTCTGAGAAAGAATATATTGCCTTCCCTAGTCCCTAGTGTCAAAAGAATAGTCAGTTGAAGAAAGTTCTCTGGGCTCAATTACTCACAGCAAGTCCCAGCGAGCACACCAGATAATGGCGCTTTACCTTCTTCAATTGGAGATTCAGGATGTAGAATGGCTGAGGTGACCCTTTGGCATTTGTCAGACACATGATGGTCTTCTAAGCATTCCCGACATCGTACGTTTGGTTAATTGTAGGATCCCCTGTAATTGGCAAAAGAGCCAGTAAACCTTCGATGAGCAAGCCTGCTAAGGATTGTAGCGTTGCGAGTTCCATAGGAGTACCATAAAGCACCTCGTTATCACAGCTGCTAGGATCTCCTTTACGTATATTAATTCCATATTCATGTGCAGATATATCGCCAAGCGCGAGTGTTTCAATATTGCCCATGCGCCCGACTAAGAATTTAGCTGACTGCTCTGCTGTAGCGAGATATGTACTGTTTTGACCATGAGTTGCTGTGACCAGCAGAGCAGAGAACCTGGAGATGTCCATGAAAGCAAGGTTACCCAGGAATGTGTCCTCATTTACCTGAAAAAAAGCCTAGATAATGCATCGTAAACATCACAGAGATAAGACGATTGGTGCAACGTACGCAGTTGCAAAGACCGTGACTTCCGAGTCATTTGGATCCATGCTCTACAATGAAGTAAGGAATATGATTTGCTTTGAAATGGTGGATGTAAATGCCTTGAAAACAGCTCCCTCTGGTGTGAACGTGACTTCGCTACGTCCAAGTTGATGGACAACATACTCGCGGCATTGTTCCACTACAGAGAAGTTTTTGGGAGATCCTGATCCTGAATATGCAGCAGTGATTGTGTAGGGATACACCATGTCCCAGTATCTTTTTGCCATATTGAAATAATCATCGCCTTTGTAGGCCAAATATCCACAAAGAGCTGCATAGCCTCTTTGACTGTGAAATAAAGTAATTTATTCTGTGGGTGAGAGTACAGGCACTCCTACTCACATTATAGTTTCGACCTAGGCATTTGGAAAACAGTCGGCATGCCAAAATAATATAAATCCTGCACTGAGGGTCATATGAACCTGTGATAGCACCAAATAGGGTACTCAGGAGACATACATGCTTACCTCTGGCTTGCATGGCCAGGCAGTGCAGTCCCAGAATTGTGTGTTTAGATAAAGAGGGTAATCACCAATCCTCTTGAACCTTGTTTCATTGGTGATCATGTCCAGTCTTGCCAACACGGAGAATAGTGCAAACTTCCTATCATAGTGGTCAGTGTCAAGCCTGGCAACACCCTGATAGGCTGCATCAATGGCAGTCTGTAACCGGTCTTGGTATGAGTGGGTAACTTTGTAATTCTGCATTTATTTCAACTAGTGGGCAACAAATTGAGCACAAGAAATACCCAGTATTTTGGAAATTCTGGAACATCTTCTGCAGTGGCTGGGGTGAAATACAGAGCAAGGGCAACTGGATATGAGAGAGACAGCACTGAGGTATATCGAGTCAAGGTAGACATCATGAATCTGGGAAGGGAAGATGATGAACAACACTACTCGATTATAACCGAAAGCTCCGCATCTCAGATCAGAATGGACAGTGTATCTGATCCCAAGTGAGACATTCTCTAATAGCATCTGATGGTATCCGCCGGCATACAATGCCTCAAAATCTATCGGATACTATTGATGAGTTGCTGTCCTTTATGGTGATGTTATAATTGGCGGTATCTGTTGGCATAGGAGTTGGGACGCCTCAAAGATATCAATGACGAGCTGCCACCCTTTCTGACGATAACCGACTGTATCCAATATGGTCTGGGGCAGGTTTGAGTAGGTCCATCACTGCCCTCTTATCAAATCGATGTAAGAGAATCTAATGTGTTCCAACGACATACCTCCAAGTACACATGAGCTTGTAAAGTCCGTTAGATATTCCTACGTATAAAGTTAATTCTACGCGCTTGGCATCAGTATGGACATCAAAGAATGATGGATTCTCACAATGGTATTTCCATACCCATCATACTTCGAACGATGGTAAGGGTTGTGCGAGTAGTGATTGTTGTCGTGGGAGCGGTGCCGGCGCTGAGTCACTAGTCACTGATGACTCCAGCAATGATTTTCCAGTCATGAAGGTGAGGACTCGAGTTGGATTTTGGGGGAACTTCGCGGGGTTAACAAAGAGAGGGACTCGGAGGAGTCGAGGATGGCAAAAGAATTTGCCGTCTTTTGCCGCTGACTCAGCATGTCACGGCTCGTTAATTGACACGATCAACGGGAACCAGATTGCTTATCCCACTCACAACGTCCCTCGGAGCTGCCGGCGCATTTGGTGTCTTCACCGCAAGCTCTGATCAATTTGTTGATAGCCGCTCGAATGCACTGCTGGGATCATCCAGATAGCACACGTCAAGCACAGCATCGGTTCCTCATCGAGTCATCTAACACATCTCGGTATCAACACATGGACCATGCACTGTAGACTGCCATCAAGTCGACCCGAATCGGATTACACGTTCCAGTCGGTGAAATTTGTGTCTGCTTCCACCTTTGGAAGACGAATCTCTTGCGCATACCGCTACAGAATGATTTGATCAAAGCTTTGATCACACTTTGTTCACCCTGGATGTTCCAAGGGTGCCACGGACTAAATCCAGGGGTTCGACTACCCACTACCCGCATACAGCATTACCATGGCCAAGTTGACATCTTGTTCCTGTGGCTCTTCGATGGGTGTTCCGCAACTCTCACCATCAATTCAAAGAACTAGAGCTGTGATACACGGGTGCTGACCACTCCTTGTCCAGGTGGTACGAAAATCAACATCTCATCACTGTGATCACCCGCAATCCCGGCGAATCATTGCAGATCAGTCAAGTACGATATCTAACCACATTCATCCGAAGAACGTGCCACTATCTGAGAGTCTAGTGCAGTCTCTCCTGCTTTCACCATCGCAATTGAAAAATGCGTGAAGACTTTAGCAGTAATTATCTGCTCAGCCATGACGAGCCCTATGAGGAGCAGAAACGGTAGGCCAAATACTCGCTTCTGTAGTCCCATTACTCATGTAATTTGCCCCCAGGCTCAACCTGCAACACAAGTACATAATTGATCTTGCTCTTGAAGGTCGACTCATTTATGATGCTTCGATATCACTGCCATCAGGGTCCTCCATATTGGACGTCGGGTGTGGCACAGGTATCGTACAATTTCCTTTCAATCCATACCTTGGAATACTGATTTCTGTCACATCAAGGTATCTGGATGCTCGAAACCGCCAAAAATGCACTTTCACACCAACAATGGACATTCCACGGCATAGACGTGTCTCAAACATTCTTCTCTCTCAATATTAATCCTCCAACAAATATCATCTTCACACAAACTTCTATTCTATCGCTTCCGCGCACCTGGGACAACACCTTTGACTTTGCTCACCAGCGAATGATGCATGCGGCGCTCTCTCTCAACGAGTGGCCTCTCGCTCTTCGTGAGATCCACCGCGTTCTCAAACCAGGTGCATCAATTCAACTATTTGAACCTCTCAAGCCGTCAGGTGATACCTCCGCAATTGAGAGGCAAGCTCAAATATTCAACAAGATGTTTCGTTTTGCTGGTATGGAACCAGATGCCGGACTCAAATTACCGCAGTTTCTCAGAGACGCAGGATTTGTCGATGTTCGCTGTGATATTCGGATGGCGTTATTAAACCGGTATCCGAAACCAGCAAATGATTCGCTGGACGTGGAGCCTTCATTTGCATCGTTACTTCTCGCGGCGATGAAGAAGACGAGGCCCAAGGCGGTAGAGGCAGGATGTGTAGGATCAGAAGCCGAGTTCGACGAGCTTCTTACCGAGTTGGATAGGAACTGGAATACGACTGATCGACCAATGTATGGGTTCTTTGTAGTAGCTCCGGCTAGAAAGTAGCAGCAATATTCGTACTTCCTTTCGGGGTATGTACGATCGCAAGTTCAAAATATCCAAATAACCCACAAGTACAACATAATCATCATCAATAAATACAAGCAGCCGAGATTCAAATATAGTCTTTACAATGGTACTGCGAGAACCTGTTGGTGAGCAGAAGCGAGCTCAGGACCGCGGTACACTCTATCGACCTTCCATCCCGCTCGGTGAAGCAAGTCGTCAAGCTTAGCCAATGTACGCTCCGTCCCATTCATGATGGACATCATCTAAGATATCGGTTAATCATCTTATCCGTCGTAATCCTATCTAAAGAAGACAAGTCCCACCTGAGTATCAGCCATATAGTTGAACGCACTCGCATGTCCCCAATTCGGTAGCAAAGGCTTAGGAGGAACGATTCCAATTCCACCAGGAATTTCCTTTGCCACCGTCATATCTTCACACGCGTACGACATTATACTATCGACGATCAAGAGTTTACTCGTGGATCCAGCAGCCGCCTTGAGTTTCTTGAGAATTTGTAGACAATAGCTATCAGCCCAGTCGTGTAAGATCATGCGCAAGTAGTATACGTCGGCACCTCGGACAGGCTGATCCTGAAAAAAATCATGATCTATGCCACAATAGCAATGAATCAAAACTGTACATCCAGGGTATGAAATAATCTGACCTGAAAGCACGACACGCCCGGATTGAAGAGCTTCAGGCATTGCATCAGCCCAGAACTATACATTTCGTCAGCTAAATCTTTCAAGATGAATTGTTGGGAACAATCATAGTACTGTACTTTTTCGGCGTCTTTGATGACGGCGGGACGGTCTTGAACTACAAATTTGATGCTGGGAAACGCCTTTGCCACAATCAAACTTTGTGACCCGATTCCTCCACCGACATCCACGACTGTACCACCTGATATTGTACTCCAATCGAACCCTTTGATCGCAAGTGTGAGTTACCCACCAGCGATAAAAAGAGGGTCGAATGTACTGTACCTTCCAATATAGCTTGCGGATTGAACATGTTTTTCCCACCTTCCATCGCCAGTCCAAAGGTTCGAAGTCGGTCCTGATTCTCAGGAAGTTCATACCATGGAAATACGCTCATGTCCGTTTGAAAAGCGATATTAAATGCAGTTTTCGTCGGGTCGTCAGAAAGAGCATATCCCGGTCTAGTGACCCCTTCAGCCATAAACGCAGAGGCTTTGAATGCTTCGTCAGTGCTGTCAAATAGAGAAAATAGTTATACCATGCTCGTAAAGAAGGCAGCGACAAATACCAACAAATGTGTAGCAATCGCGGCCATCCCGGATGTTCCTACATGCTTGTCTTTGGGGCTATAGTATAGTTTATTTGTGAGTTCGGAATAACACATGTACGGACTTGAACATACTTGGCTTGTATTTCGGCGACCGACTTGTAAGTATCCACAACACTACTGATACGATTGTTCGCAAATACATCAGGCGAAACCTCCTTGAAGATGTGTTCTGTGGCGAGAAGACGGAGGATGCGACCTGTCCCGTAATCTTAGCAACCTTGAGATCCCGAGTCATCAGAGACTCACCGAGCTTTCCTGGGTGAGTTCCATTCCTGGCAGCAATATCCTTGACGTGAAGTCCCTAAGCGAAGTCAAAAAGCTGGAATGTAAACGAATCATGGGAAGTCGCTTACCTGAGGGCCAGCTTCCCGTAATATCTCCACAGTATCTGTCTCGATTGCAGTGCGAAGGGCTGCAGGAACTCCAAACTACACGATCATCATGTCAATCAATTTCTATGACACATGATGCAGGAACATACCTGCAATGAAGCTGTAAAGACCGAGACAGGGGCTGGTCGAACGACTGCTGTAATCTGCGCTGCAGCTGAGATGATTGCCGACGCTGCTTGGATGATTTGGGGATTGAGGTGGGGCAAATGGCGGCTACTGGGCGTAAAGGGCTCGTCGGGGGAAGGGAAATGCAATTGTAGGTCCTTGCAGGTCTTCTCGATGGTATCGACATTGTTGGATATAATGTCGGACAAGGCTCGAAGAGTCTCCATTTTGTTAGATGTGGTCGTCGTTGAGGCTGATATTGCTACTAGTTGTTGAAAGTTTGGGTTTTTATACAAGGTGCCGCACCTCACAACTCCCAACACCACATCAGTTTCCACGCTGCCTGCGATATGCAAAATAAAGTATTACTAGACCTAGTATTCTATTTTCAGAGTCGCATGGAGGGTCGAAGAGGGTAAGAGCTTCGATATTCAATGGTGGATTAGTGATGCTCAAAGTGCTTTGTAGCGCCTTACAGGTCAATCAGATCCAAAATCTCAGGTGTGACAACCTACGTACCGCCGTCTTATCCCAGATGCGGATGAAAATTCGGTTCATTCTTGATTATCATTGAACGCGCAGCATGATGTATGTGTAAAAACCTAAATGGTTGAGTAGATGGTGGTGCAAAGAGAGGCGCTTCCAAAATCGGTGATTGATTAATTAATTCCACTCACAAAAATTCACACGCTCCAAATTAGTACATCCGCGCGAGGCATTTGCGCTTTTATCGCACGCCGTCATTTTTTGATAACCGAGATCAAGGGTGAGTAACTAATATCAGAGGATAGTCCCTTTTTCTAGCCGCCGACTTTCTCATATAATCGCATCGATTGGCATTCGTGTACCGCTAGCATCCGAGTCCTAAAGTAGTATTGCGCCGGCACTAAATTACCAGTCTGTCCATGAGGGAGGCTATGTTCAAAGTAAGCCACTATCTATATCTCACATCCAGGCTGAATTTGGACTTTTTACGAAGGGTTTTTTTGGAGAATGTTCAGGCGTTCAGGTCCCGCCAGGGTGCAATTGCAGCATCACTTCAGCTGTCTTTCACAGTATAGCGCCGCACGGCGCAATCCTAAGATTTAAAAGGTCCCAGCATTTTGTTTTTTTTATTCAGTACGCCTCTGCGTCTCCCAGGTTCAACATGTTTAAAGACACCTCTCCAGAGATGGCAGCTCTCGTTGGCCTATGGCTTACAACGCTACTATACGGTACGGCCTGTATTTCATTTGTCGCTTTCCATACTTTCTTGACGATCTCTTCGTAATCAAACAGGAGTAAAGTACGTCAGAAACCAACACCTGCAGTAAATCATGTTTCATTAAACTACCAATGCTTTATATTCAGCATTGCCTTATTCATTGGCTGTCTACATGTGCTCCTCAAGCGGAGATATGTCACTCGCGAAGCTCAAGCGTAAGTTGTCCTCTCAAGTCTATTCAATGCTACAGCCTCTCATAGAAACATAGGTTCCTTTTGGCCACATCGACTCTTCAGTTTATCCTGTCCACTGTGCACGTCGTAACCGCCCTTATTCAGTTGATTCAAGGGTTTGCCTTGACCGCAAACGTCGCGGGTGCCTCGACGCTATACTTTCTTGATTTTGGGACCGCTGTCCACATTGTGCAAAGAGGCGGCGTACTGCTTCAATGTAAGACCAACCCTACTTCCTTCCCATATGCCCAAGCTCATCATTGTACAGAGCTTGATCGGGGATGGCATACTGATCTGGCGAGTTTACATGGTATGGCGTAAGGATATTAAAATCATCATCTTGCCCGTGAGGACACCAAGTCTCCCGAGTGTTTTACGCAATTCTTCTAACCATATCGCTCAGATATTACTTCTCACTGGCACAACAGGTAATGTTACCCATCATTTTCTAGTGATCCTACTATTATACTTACTTGTATCAGTTTGTGTGTGCAAGGCCATATTCAACTTGACAACACTCAACCCGACGGACATTCTATTTCTTCCCCGGGTCATCCCTTGGCTGACTGCTATCTGGGCAATGTCCCTTGCAGTCCAGGGAATATGTACCCTTCTCATAGCCTCCAAAATTTGGTGGGATTCCCGAACAAGCAGAAAAGCAGGTTTTGGTTCAAGCCGTCAAATGAGCGTTGTCTGGACTATTGTTGAATCTGGGGCAGTATACAGTATCAGCACCGTATTCCTTATGACGTTTTTCCTCTTGAAGACTCAGGTGGGTGCCATAATTGGTGATCCCCTAGGGCAGATTAGCGTGCGTTTCCATCTTACGCAGTGAGTAATTAAACGGGCTCACGAAATCGTTTTTTAAAGGCTATCGTTCCGACTACCATCGTAGTTCGTGTCGGGTTGGGTCTCAATCATGGGTCTACTTCACATTCAGACTCGGCGAGAAGGTTCAACCCAGCAGCGCCACCATCAATGGGATCAGGGGGCAGTTATAGCCTTCAGGAGTCTCCTATCAAAGCGGCGCACAACATTGGATCGGTGCCTGTACTCGATGTTCGCAGCAGCGATAGTTACTGGAAGAGTGAGATGAATATTTAACGTTGCAATATTTCACTCTGCGTATTTATCCTGATTACTGGTCAAGATCGTATTTAAAGAAATTATGTACGTTTTTATGCCACTGCTCGTTCAGATGTCTTCCTTCGCATGACGTCACCAGTTCGCACTGAATCGAATCGAATCGAATAGCAGGTCAGATTCATCGAGAGATAGGTGGCTACTCCGACGGGATTGTACGGTACAGTGTAGCACTATCCCCAGAGACAAGAACGACATCGTCTTCGAGAGGGGATACTAGGCCGAGGATGACGCGGTAGACTCGAAAGTCGATGTTATCAGAGGTACGAAGCGGCGAAAGGTGCCGCACCCATTTTCGCTGGAGCAGTGGTTGCTCCAGACAGACGGTCACCTTTATGTGTCCTCGGAAGGGCACTGGTGCCGACTGACCGTTACCCTTCAACTCTTCCATCTCAGTGCGTTCGCCTCGAGTTGTTCGGAAATAAGTAGTTCCAAGAGTCATCCGAATGAACTTTTTAAATTTCAAAGATATACTGATACAGTTGCGATGGGTATACAACAACCTCCGCGTCACAAGCAGTTAATAGATACCAGGAAGTAGCTTGTAAGGAACTCTACGCTTGTAATTCGTCCAGGCATTTCCATACTAAGGCAAGTATAAATGATCAGATGTGACCAATTGTGAGTGATAAATGGACACACGTACCTTTTCTTGACAGTGCCAATCGAGCTCAGGGATCGACACGAACCCGAAAGAGGCAGTGAACAGCAGCGCATTGATAGCACCCCATAACCATCCGCCTGAGGCGATCGCGAATCCGGTTCTCCATAATGTGTAACCACCATAGTTGATATGTCTAGCCAACCCAAACAATCCATCCCTGTACGGCTTCCCAACGTTCCTCACGTCATCTTTGAACGCCTTCCTCTGTCTCTCTGCATGCCACTCTAGTGCTATACCCCCAAAGAACAAGGCACTTCCAACTAGAAGAGTCGGCGAAGTCAAAACCCACTCATCTGCGGGCGTGCGAATGACTGAGGTCGATGCACATGTGAACAAGATGGTATTGATTGAATTGAACGTCGAGTTGAAGATGCCAACGATGGCGGAAGCCACGGGGTGCATCTCTTCACGTGAAATGCGGACAGCCCAGTAATTGTGTTTTGCCACCGCTGTGACAGCCATGGAAAGTAGGATAGTACGATATGGTGATAAACCGAGGAAGCTGGTGATTCCTCCTTGTTGGGTGGGACTATATGGGTATGGGAGAAGGGTTTCTCCGCCAAAGGATTTGATTAGGGGTTCAGCGAGACCATTGGCAAGGATGTTGTACTGGAGGGGAATGTCGAGCGCTCGAGAAACAAAGTACACTGTACGACTGAGCAAGGTATTGTTCTTGCTTTCTCTCTTAATGAGAGGATGTGGAGGAGGTTTTGAGGAGCGCGCTTTCGGAGCGTATGACGGCGAGGCCATGGCGACCAACGTGGGGTGTTTAAAAGAGCATCGTGGGGATCAAGCTTCGTTATAAGAGCGAGCGCCCAAATATGGCCAAAGAGTTGATGACGGTTTCATGATATCATTCCCGTGACCTTTGAAAGTCTACGACAGACGAGTACATGGTCATTTGGTGCGTGACGCTAGTGGGAATGATTAGCTAGTTCAGAGCGGATTGGTACCGGCATCCGCACTTGTAGTCTCCTCTTCCAACAGAAGGCTTCGTTGAGGTGATGACTCCATCATCCGAGGATGCTAAAGTTAACTAGTACGAGGGCGTTCGAGTGACGAAGGGTATGACGAAGAGAAAGTTTCCGGGTGTCCCTTGATACCAGGGAACAAAGAAATTCAATTTGCATTCTGCTCACGACCTCGAGAGTAGAATTTTGAGTCCTCATGATAGCAAAGAGTCGAAAGAAACTCGTACTTTCGTGACTCGCTAGCCCATCCGTGAATCTCAAGTTGAGCATCCTTTCCCTCTGCAGCTCCAGCTAGATGACTTTTATTCCGCTCAATCTGTCGATATTCGCCTTGCTGAACCATGAATGCAGGAGAGAACATGTCAGTAAGACAGTGGTGATTAGCTTCGTGCCTGAGATATGCCGGCCGGAGCTTGGATCGCCGACGCACATCCGAGTCGAGAGTTCGAGCCATCAATCGCTAGCATCAACACTTGCAGTACTCTCTGATCTTTCGCTTTACACTTGTAATTCGTCCAGACGATTCCATACTAGGCAAGTATATATAAATAGATGTGCCGATCGGGAATGAGCAAAGGAACCACATAACATGAATCTGAGTCGAGCTCAGCGATTGCAGGAGGCGGCCAGAAACAGTGCACTAACAGCACCCAACGACCATCCGCCTGCAGCAACCGTGAATCCCCACCGTAATTAATATGGCTAGCCAAGTCAAATGATCTATCCGTGTACGGCTTTCCAACGTTCTTCACGTCATTTTTGAACACCTTCCTCTGCTTCTTTGCACGTCACGAGCATCTGTGAGGTCAGAATCCACTCATCTACGGGATGCGAATGACTAACATCGATGCAGGTGTCGATTGAATTGAGAAGAATGCTAACGATGGTAGAAGGTATGGGGTTCATTGCTTCGTTTGAGGTGCGGGAAATTGTACAGCGACGGTCATAAAAAGCAGGACAGTGCAATATGGAGATAAACAAAGGAGGCTGGTGATTCCTCCTCATTGAGTAGCAGTGTATGGGTATGGGAGAAGAGTTTCGGACCTTGATCTACCACTAGGGCGACGGAGTAGCGGGGGAGATATTCCATTTCCAATATCTTCAACATGTTGCAAGGCTGCGAGCAAAGTGTAAACGAGATGGAATTCAAAACGCTCAACTGGCTTCAAAAGTGACCTGGACACCGAGGTCAGTATTAGAGCAACACGCAGAACAAAAGTGATCGTTGGTGTACATAGGACGCTTCGCGTTTCTGAAATAGTAGGTTAGTACTACTTCACGGATAGAGGAATCAGCCACAGATTTGGATCAGGACACTTAACCTTGTAATATGAAAGCACCGGCATCAATCTACGGATATGGCTATTGCTTCATGGTCGTGGTCGAAGCGGACTTGGACTCGCTACCGGGTCGCGTTCGCCGAGTTTATTTGTACTTGATGTGTTATTGCTTGGCAGGTAAACAAGAGCACACGGCGAAAGCGAAAAGCGCAGCCACGTGGCGAACGCGGTCACGAGCCTAAAGCGGACTGGGAATCCTCGATTCCTCACGCATTCTTTCTCTGATCACCGCTGCGTACTCTCGGTTTCGAATTGCTCGACACTGGAGACCAATTTATAAGCAATCTGGGCATCAGCAAGGAGGGAATACTCTCAACAATCGGATCATATACTGGCTCAAATCTCCTTGGACGATTCTGGGCGCTTTGTATAGTTATTTAGGTCGAGCAGTCGCATAGAATGACTGAGAGTTTTTGACAAAAGTGCGTTACTCACGAACTGTCAAGTTATGACATACCTAACAAGTGTTGCTAGCCAAAAATGACAGATAACAAGAGCTTACTGCCAAGATTTCCTAGCTCTTGCTACTAGTAGTATGCTTATGGAGAGAGGCAATCACTGCATCGTCTCTGATGCTATTCATGGTGGATCACTGTTTAGCTATCAAGTAACCGAAGATGTCAGGCACTGATTCAGCATACAAAGTTCCCGAGAATGCGATGCATGCCTTCAGTTTCATTGTCCGGGAGGACTGCGTCAACCACAAATCCTGCCTGCACCAAGCAACCAGGCTGGGCCTATAAAGGATTCATGCTAGTAAATTCGGCTCCAGCTAGTTCCTTCCTTGAACGACCTGATCATTCTTTCAGCACCCATCAATATGACTCAACCAGTGTCGACAGCTTGCAATGCAACATTGCTCGTGCAACTATTATTACAGACCTCAACGAGTTTAGCATACTCCTCCAGAAGATCGATACGTGAGTCGATTAATCTACTACAAGATATCTCATAACTCACCGCGGCATCTCTAGCTCCAACGAAACTGTAGCTTTAGCCGTCTCTGATGCTCGAGACGGCCTGAAGACGGCAGGAGATTGCGATCACGTCGATTCTACAGGCTTTAATTGCAGGCGAAGGTATAGGGGTCATGTTGCAAGCTTTGACTCGTACGTTGCGTCTCCTTATGGTGCTTCACCTTACTCATCCAGGACCTTGTATAGAACCGAGCCTGCAGCTTCGGACGCTCTGAGCAAGCTCAATGATGCGGCTGCAGCAGCGGCGGAGGTGGGTGCTGTTTGCAGGTAGATCCGCGGGACAAGTCTTTATAGTTCATTGAGATTGCATTGATCACAATAGTAGACATTTGACACGGATGTCTGCCTTCCTAACACCAGTATCCAGCGAGAAGGAAAAAGCGAGACGCTATCTAGAAGCAAGGTTCAGCCGCGCAAAGTAGCGGTCCGTCCGGATGAACATACCCCTCATTTAGAATCGTCCAGTTTCCCTGCCTTCTTTGCAGCTTCAAGCCCTTCGCGAAAGAGACAAATTGTACTAGGATCGAATGCTTGAGGCTGAGCGGTATTTTCCTTCTCCTTGGGGTCTTCGCTCGCTGGAAAACTCTGCTCTGCGTTATCTCCTGGGCGTTGGTTAGATATAACCGGACCTGAAGATGCCATTAAGGGAAGTCAGCCCTTAGCAAGGGAATATCATATACTGTCTTACTAGATTTCGCTTCCGCAGTTTGTTTGGGGGGATTAGCCATGGCGATCTTATTCAGCATCATCCAAGGATCCGACTCTTTTATAGATATCGCTCGGAACTTTCCGTAATTCTTGACTTGCTCCTTAACTTGGTGGGGTCCAAGTGGGGTCATTACGCGGCACGGTGGCTGTAAACACTTAAACTTCGTATCCCCACTCGGAGCACCCCATGATGTTTATATTTCTATACAAAATAGCACCACAGCGCAGACAGAAGTCCGACTGGCAGCACATCGATTCGATCAAAAAATAAAGGTACACGAAAGATAAGTATAGACGAATAGGCTAGTCGGTACTCGTTGGAGGCGAAGGTTTTATCAATCCAGTATTGATTTCGTGAACAGCGTTTGCGAAGACTGGGTTCGTGATTATAGACGCAATCATATCCAAAACACTCTTTTCGCTCGATCCCGGAACCGGAGCGTCCGTTGGAATACCACGCTGTACGAGATCCTGGTTGATGGTATACCTGATAATACTTTTGAACATTGGATCCTCGATAGCATTGGCTATTTTATCCACAATCCCGAATTGATAGGTCGAATTGACTGATCTGAGGAACGTTCCGTTTACTGTAGAGCACGTTAGCCTGGATAAATGACTAAACAGAATTACTTACTGGCACTCATTTGCATCACTGAGAGGTTGTATTCGGAGAATGCATCTCGAGCAGCTTGATACTCCCCATTGTCGACGAGGTTAAGGATTTTGATTGCTGTGTCCGACTCCTCAAGAACGCCGGCGATTATTAATGCCTTCGACACTGATATCCCACCCTCTTTGGGTGTTCGGCGTGGATAGTTGAGCGTGATAAACGCCTTATCAAGATCCGACAAAGTGAGGTTGGCCGGGACTTCTATGCCCTCTTCATTGAGCGCTGCAGGCATGAAGTACCTGAAAGTAATGACATGAGTTCATAGAGCGACGGTAGACTGAACCAGTACTTGCATCATAATTGATTTCAAGTCAAGGCGACTAAAGTTGGAGACAGTTGCCAGATTGTACTGGTCGATGACTTGAGACTTTACGAGTGCGTCATCGTTATTGAGCAAGGGCCTGTAGTATTGGTAGACGGAAGGCTCCTTGAGGTGAATGGTGCCTCCCCTAGCAGGACTCTGGTGCTCGTGCATCATTCCCAGAGCGTGTCCAAACTCGTGAAGTATTGTGGCTGTATCAGATGCAGACGGCGGATTGGTATCAGCAAGCCATCCCAAATTCATAGTTGGTTTTGACTTGTCGGTAACCCTGTTGGCATCACTGCCAACCATGCTCCACGATGATGCCTTGTCTGCAAAGCTGATCCTAATATTAGCCTTGTCACGCTGACCGGTGTTGTCCAAAATGACATTGGCGTATGTCATCCATATTTCGATAGTGTTCGTGACAGCCTCCCTTTGATTCGAGGTGCCATCAAGGAAATAGTAGGTCAAGGCCACGATTTGTTCATCCGAGTCCTAGGAAAACGACGTGACTCAGTAATCCATTGCTTTAACAATCATAAATGCAGCAGTACCTTCGTGAAGGGCCATAAAAATTTAGACATGACGGCGTTCAGTCCACCGGATGGCGCGCCACTAGTAGTGGTTGGAATAGGTGCAGGACTGCATGCTCTCATCGACTGGGGGGTGCTGCTTTGTGACATTGTATGCTAGGGACAAGTCATAGCTGAGACGGATTATATACTTGGGTGATCAGACAGCTAACCTTTGCGGATTCAGGTTAGAGATCCTACTTTGACATTAGCTAAGGTGGTCCCAATGTGTCCAAAATCGGAAGTGAGCGGGTAATACACTTCCTTCGTCCATTCATCACTAGCTCTTGACCGTCTTCGGGATTTAGCTACGGAAGAATCGTACACTTTGGGTTGCTTGCGGGCTCCGTAAACATGGGGTTGATTTGAATTAGTACCTGTGAATTCAATTTAGAAGCTCGGATCCTCTGAGGATCTTTTAGATAGTCAGTGCATTTTAGACATTTGACAGATGCTCCTGAAACATCGAACGAATCGAAGACCGTGCGAGCGGACACTGTGCCCGTGGCTTACGCGTCTGTCGGGCTTCATGGACATGGCCGAGCTGTGAAAAAGCAAGAGGACGCATTCGAAAGGTAAATAAATTCCGAGAAAAAGATATTAGGTGGGTAGGAAGGAGGGTTGAGCGCTGAGCACATACCTTTCAATTAACCCACATATCGGATGCCAGTGCCGGCAAAAACCGAAGCCGCTGAAAACAGCTGTACAGTCATTCGGTAACTTCCGGTGATCCGCACACGCAACGTCAAACAGCACAGAATTCAAGCCTCCAGCTCTCTGTCGCAGTGAATGTTCTTCTAGAATGATTCAAATCGGCCAGGGGAGACCGCAAGTAACCATGCTTGGCTGTCATGTTACTTCTGTCTAATGGCTAGAAGCATTACCTGCGTGCAGATAGCACTAAGGCATCTTGTGCGGAGAACGTATAGACATCCGATGCCGCTTGGATACCGTTGTATATACTATTTTTGACGAGCGCTACGCATAGCACTTGCTTCCATCTGTCGCGGACGGCCTTTAATCTTATTGTTACATGGGTATGAGCTCATTCTAAGGGTGAAAAACACTGACTTCCATTCACCTTGCTTGCATATATAACCCTGGCCTTTTATACCCCTCATTTATTCGAGCTTCCTACACTTCGAACGCCGACGATGACTCTACCTACTATTGCCTGTGGCCCATTGCCTGAGGTCGTTGATCTCAGGATCTCTAGCAAAAACATATCTGGACAGGAAGTCTACTCCGTCGTTCAAGGGTCGGCCCTCTGGCCCAATAATTCGGTGAGTCGATATCCCGGTGAACGGCTCTCCATACTAATACAGCACCCTCGTCTTTCTCAGACTGTCACTGTCTCATTCCTCGACGGCACCCCAGCTCAACAGAATACCGTCGAATCAGCATTTACCCAGTATACCATTTACGCCAACATTAAATTTGTCTTTGTCGAGGACCAGTCCAACAGCGCCAACATACGCATCACTTTCGCAAGTCCAAAGGCTTGGAGTGCAATTGGCAGGAATGCACTGAGTCTGTCGGATCAGCCAACCATGAATCTTGGGTCGATCAACTAAGACAATCCTTCGGAAGTGGACCGCGCCATTGTACTGCACGAAGTAGGGCATGCCCTTGGGATGGAGCATGAATGGGATGGGCAGAACACCCAATTGGTCAACTCGGGAAATGATGACGCCCTTGCACAGCATATCGAGCGTTGCGCTGGAAAAGTCGTGTCCAATTTTCCTCAGGTCGATACCAAATCCGTGATGAAGTGTGTATCTATTTTCTATCAAGCCTCGAACGTTTTCTGAGCATGTGAACACAGCTACTTCCTGCCTGCCCAGGCTACCAGCGATGGGAAGGGTGTTCCCGTCAACTCCGAACTTTCAGATGCCGACAAAGCCTGGCTGGTCATCAACTATCCCGGAAGGAGCGCGACATTGAACGGTGTGAGATGGAGCCTTCTCCAGGCTATCGACGTTCTCAAGATCTCTCCCGGCGTTGCATCTCGGATCCTGTCGGGCAAGGTCGTCTCGGATAAAAGGTCTCAGTATGCTAAACTCATTGCAAACACGTGGGGTAGTCAAATTCGTAAGTTGCACTGAGCTTTGTCTCCGGAGTAACATCATTCTAATTCATCGTAATCGTTCAGCCATTTCCGCAGAGAAGCAGAGCAGCATCTCCCGTGAACTTGGGTCCTTTGATAGCCGCCTGTTCCAGAAGCAGCCAAGTCTAAAGGCCAACTTCTCTACTGCCGACGAGCCCAGCGAAGGGGATCAGAACACTGATACGGTTGATCCGGTTGATCCGGACACGATCGGAATGCTTGCGGCGGTCGTTCTGCATCCAAGTTTCCGCGAAACGGTGACGAAGATAGCGGAGAATGATCTGGTACAACGTGGATACAATCTTGCTCAATATCCTATTCAAAACTCGGCCGCGACGGGCGCTCAGCAGGGAATATTGAGCGTCCTTGCACCTATTCTTACACAGGTGGCAGGAAGTCTGATCAGTGGGCTCGTTTCACAGAATGGGATTCAAGCCAACCCCGCTGTTGGATACTATCCTGGCCAGCCTCTTCCTCCAGAAGTTCAGCAGGGCGTCTTTGATATGTTCGCTGACTTTGTGCAGAATCCCATATTCACGAACATTGTCAAAAACATCGTGAATGGGACTGATTAGAGCTTCTTATATACTTGGTTATGCATTCCTGTATCCATGAATTGTAAAGCGATGGTTATCTAGTTGTCATGTTGGTCCAGAATGTAAATGAACGTGAGACGTGAAGAGCTGGAACATGAAGATGATTGCTTAATGGTACAGGTGTAATGATCATTCGAGAATTGCATTGTGATTTGAGTAATTCCAATTAACTTAAGGAAGGTTAGAAAAGCAAATCACAAATTGTATTACTCGACAGGTAAGTTACTCGCGAGACTACAAGATGTTACTTGTAACCGGGGCCTACACGACAGAAGATTCAGAACGCGGATGACATATATTGGAGTAGCAAGATGAATCACTGTTTCATCGAGTCTTCATGATTCAAAATCATCAAAAGGAAACCACTCTTCTTCGACTACAGGGAAGGAAAGACCAGAGTCAGCAACTTCAATGAAAAACTGGTCCCGGATACGAAAATGTTCCGCAATCATTGCTTCACCAAGACGGAAGCATGTGAAGGCAAAATCAATGAGGACAAAGTCCTCGCAACAATGTTTGATCATGTATGTTGAGGCGGGGCGAGTCTGCCTCAGTGAGTACGATGCAATGCATAAGACTGAGGAACAAGTACAACGTGCGATACGACTAAGATCTACCAGGAAACTCCGACAAACTCCGGCCCGGCAAGCCCCGATCCCTACTACAATGTCCAAGATTTTGAGGTATTGCAGGTCGAGGAGAAGCTGCTGTTCAGTCAGCGTTGGTTCAAACACTTGATGGCAAGTAGACCTACCAGAGCACATTATTCCTTGACCTATAGCATTGCATTATGCGAGCTGATATAGTGACTTTCGGAACCACTACTGATGAATGTAAATTTAGACGAAGCAGGTCGCCAGCAAGGCTTACTGGCATTGGCTTGAGAATTTTGGAAACAAACAGGGATGAGATTCTCCGAGCTGGTAGGTTGAATAAGTGACTAGTGACTAGTCGAAGCTTGGATAGATAGACTCGTCCATGACGCGCAAGTCAGCGTGTCATTTTTGCGACCGCGTTGCGGCGTTACGCTCTTCCGACGAGAAGTGCAACTCTGGCTGATTCAATGAAAAATATACAATCGTCATAGTTAATCGAAGACCCGAGCGCAAACTTTAACGCCGAACCCTTCTTTCTTCCCGACGAGCAAGTGATGATATAGACTCTGTTCGACCCGTGGGAATTGATGTGCCATTCTGCCGCCTGATCGGCAGCCCAGCCGTAATCGACCAACTGGATTGCTTTTCATCCCTTTTCTCTACAATAGTACCCTATCTGCTCTGCTTTCTATTTTTTTTCTTTGCTCTACGGTCCCTTGAGTGGTATTAAGGCTTCGTTTCCGGCTTTCAAACCTGTCGGAGTCGGGTGATCGATGGCATTGTACTTCCAAATTGTGCCGACCGGCACATCAATTCCCACGAAGGAAGGGGGGTTCCATCGCTTGCTCGCTTGCTCGCTTGCTCGCCCCTTAACGACCACCATCATTTCCCGGCACCCTATGCCCTACTCACTCATATTCGTATACTCTGGTACGCCTTCTTCTAAGTCTTCCCAATTTCAGTTTATGACCTGTCATTACTAGTGACCATCGCTTCTAGCCGACTAGCACAAGAGACATGAGGATGGGCTTCATGGGTTTATCTTGACGCGTAGCACAATCATTTTACTGCTCACACGACTGACGCATAAATCGATGGACTACTCGACTCTATGCGATAATGATGCTAGTGTCACCCGGAAGAAGTTCTCATCCCGTTAACAGGTATACATCGGAATATATCAGATTTTCTGACTGCATCTGACAGACTTCGATGAAAAACAAAACCAATACGGCCCAAGGTTCTGTATATGATAGGTGGTCTTGCAGCCTCACCCAAATTCATCAGATACTACCGCGTATCTCTCACTGGGGGTGAATATTCACGCGTGGGTAAACGCCCTAGTTCATTCTCTTCGCTTTGAAACCGAATCGTCCCAAGGACATGTCTATTAAACATCCGCCAACCCATCCTCAACGACGACACCAATGTCGTCTCTTGTCCTTTTATTAGTAGCGTTGACATCCGCAATAATCTCTGCGCTCACTACTCTGGTACTGCTTTCGCATTGGCAACGCTTCTTCCTCTCCTGCTCTCTCTTCAACACCCCTACCCAGCGATGGATCAGCAATTACCTCTTCGTCCGGCTCCCAAATCTACGATGCCGCCTTGTGGCCTTGACGACTTGCCCAGAAAGCCAGAGTTCTTGGTAGGCATTCGGTTTCTCGAGAGGAACGTGAGCGACCGCCCGAATACTGTCTCCATACCTACTTTATCCTGTCAGCTATCTAACTTTCAAAGCAGCAGGTGGTAAAGCTACCTCCGACTGTCGGATCGGAGTGTCCCTTACCCCCAAACATGCTTTGGTGAAGCTATTGGACGAAACTGATTTGCAACAAGCTTTAGATTTCCATTTTCGTACCCGACTCGCAAACGCAACCATCTATTCATTTTCCAAAGCCGCATTCATCTTTGCAGGGGGTCTAGAACTCGCAGATGCCTTCATTCCACGTACGCAAAGAGATAAACCCAAGGTTTCTACCTCGAAACTCTATCCAAAGCACCCATTCTTCGCACACTCTTTCGATACTAATGCTTATGCTCACTTTGTACTCCACCTAGGCTGTATAGGTATGCACACCTGTGCAAGTAAAGACGGCCTTTCCTGGTGCTATATATCAGGTATGTAACGCGTCTTCTAATATTGCAACTTTTTTATATTCATATTGTTACTGGGCAGGGTACCTAGGCCATAACGATGGGCAACGATACCAGTGTTGCTAGGTATTGTACCTTCAATGAGATACTTTGCTATACATTTTGATTAAAAGAGCGCTACCAACAGCTGTCAAGAATGACTGTCACTACATTGTTCTCGATAAACAAGAGAAATCACGTACCTGGTGTATTTAGGAAGGAGGATCAGCGACAGCGATGGGTGCATTAACAGGGAGGTGGGCTCCAGGTTTCGTATATTGGCTGCTAACCCGGACGTTTGCTGTCTTATTGAACAACAATGCACACGAGGATCCGCCAAAATGGAACATACCCAACTCGTCGCCACGGTTGACGTGCTGGCCTTCATAAATAGTAGCCTGGCAGCTGGAGATCTCGGTCATGCCGATAGCAATGAAGCACATGAGACCGATGCTCGCGTTGTCGGCCTGGATGAAAATGAGCATACGAGCAGCGGTGTTGGCGAAGTACGTAAGGGACTTCAAGTATGGGGGGAGGTCGGAATCATCGTCGGGGATGGGGAGACCGATGGTGGATGGTGCTTGAGCAAAGTACGTGCCTGGAATCTCAACAATCTTCCTGATGACGCCGTTTACAGGGGCATGCCAGCGGTGATAACTAGTGATGTTGAGGAAAGACTGAATGACGGTGCCGCCTACAAAGGAATCAACGGACTCGTCGTTGGCAAGTAAATGAACGAGGGAGTACGCTTCATCCTTGATGAATAACTCGTCGATCCTTTTGACGTCATTCTGGATTGCGTACAGAGAGCATTCGCAGGCTGCGCTGACGATGGTGAGGTCTTTGATATCGCCTGTGGGACGATCAATCTCGGGTGTGCGGAAGCGCCGGTTAAAAAAATCTTCGTAGGATGTGTAACCCCAGGCAGGCGCACCAGGATCGCAGATGAAAACTTCCTGGAATGTCCTGTTGGGGAATTCCTTCATCATCGCATCCATCGCCTTGTCGCTGAACCATCCCCCGTCATCAGAATTAAGGACATTAGTCGAGTCCTTTGACAAGAGGTACAGCTCCCAGGCCTTCAGCATCCTCTTCATGTAGTGATTGAAGATCTGCTTTGTGAAGGCGGAGAAGCCACCCTCCGTGTTCATGACCCTGGCCATGACCATGTACATGGGAGGACCAAGAGAGCCGAAACTGGGAGCCTTGCGGAAGATCTCGTTGAACACGAGGAGCATTTCCTGGTACGTGGACGGCTGGAGAATATCCCAGTGTTAGTAAGAACTTGTACGGAAGAAGAAGAAGCGGTGCGGTACGCACAAAATCAGTTATCTCGTCGAACATACGAACGACGTCCGTATAGACCACAGCGTTAGTCTCGATAAAGTCCTTGAACTCCTTGATGGGCTCAAGAAGTTCAGGGGCCTTGTCGACGCCATCATAGATCGTGCCAGGGCTAGGCACCCTTTTGGTGGGTCTGGTAACTTCCTTCAACCTTTTCATGTAGCCGTTGCAGACCTCCTGGGAGACAGGAAGCCATCCTGTACGACGGAAAGCTTCGACTGGGGGACGCAGAGTCACGGTCGCCATGATTGATTGGATCGAATGATCAGATACAGGCGACGCGTTAAATCCACGAGCTCGATATACGGTTTGTCAATTGGAAGTAATTGGAAGTAGAGAAATGCACCTTTGTTTCCCAGGGATACCGGCAAAAATGTGGGGCGGAATGGCTCATTCCGCCTAACCATTGAGTTTATCTTAAGGAAGGTTCCCGAATAATTCCTGAATATTCTGGCCGAGTTCGCCTCCGTTCCTGGTTCTCTCCCGCTATCCCGGCACTTTCGCCATCATTATCAAGGAATTCCAGATTTCACCGATCTGTATATCCGAGTTGTCGCGTGGCCTGGCACCACTATTCAGGTGGAATGTCTGCTCGATTGGTATTCATCTCCACTACGATACCATCTTAAGAGCCTTGTATAATATTAATACGGTTCTAACATTAATGCTTTGGCATGTCAGCTATGCTTTGCAGAAGCCAATACTGGCCTAAAACTCTGCTTGGGACGCATTGGGTACGGTTGCCCATCTCCCGCCGCTTTGCTAGATATGACGTTATTCCGCATTTCCAGGCCCGAAGCATATGGCGATGATTGGGCAGAATGTCAAGGACTACCTCCGTTTGCGAGCCTCAGACCCATGTTATGAGATTCCATAGATGTCTTTCCGAGTCCTTTCGTTCAGAGTTGGACTCACCCGCTCCAGAAGTGCTCCCTGTTCCCGTAGATAGTACCGCACAAGTTTGTAATATCAGATAGTTGGAGGGTGCCTCACACCTATCAGGCGCGAGGCATGTCTGCAAATATCAAGATATAATCAATGAATGGTGGATGGGGATCCTCTATTCGCAATATGTGCCGTTTCTTGTGAAGTCATGACATACCTAAGACAGCAGAAATCAGGTCACATATGCTTTGAATATCCAAGATACTGTATACACTAGAAGTACATCAGCATTTCTAGAGGTTGATGGTCATGCATCATGCATCATGGGTTGTGCAACCCGAAACCATTCGCAACAATCGACCTCCTAGGTACCCGTTTCCCGCAATCCGACAAATAGCCGGCAACTGCAAGGTTTGTAAATCAACATCCCCTTAATAATTTCACTGTATATCTGTTGCAAAGGTATTTGAATTTGTGTAGGTATTTGACCGATATCTGGTTTTGAGCATGCAGTAGAGTGTCGACTATTCGAAAATTTTGGCGGGACAATTGGCAATTCGGCAATCAAAATGAGATTTTCCTGATGTAATGAATCATAATGTGGCATGCATAAATTGAAGCCCATAGTGCGCGACGCGTAACGCGTAACGGACCCAAATGGGCTGGAGTAGTGCGTTCATAGCTGAAACCCTGAAGTCAGAACTCACACGGAACTAGTGTTTGAATTATTTTGAGAAATTGGTCAGTATGTCGGCAACAGTAAGTCCCAGTGGGATTTTAGTCGATGGCATCCGACGGAAACTGATGACTCCTAACCACATCGTATAACATCGTTAAGTCGGAATTTCTGTCAATGACATCCGATGCTATCCTATGCTATTCGATGTATCCTGCATAGGTGTTCGTAGGCCTCATTTTCCATCAGATTTCATCGGATAGCATTAAAATATATATATATTTCATTGAGTATCACTACAATACATTGCGCCTGAGATACCATAGTAACCAACAAGTCCGAGGGGAAGTCCCGATGACCTACATCCTCCGATGCTCCTGCCCCCAGTGCCCTGACCACACAAACCCTTTGCCCTACCTCACGAAACCCTGCCCAGTGCCCAACAAACCTCCGCCATCCGTTCGTCATTTCTGTCTTGAACTGTACATCTAATATGTTTGACGGTCAGTAATGTGGGATAAGCCAATAGCGAGAGCCTAAAAACTCACCAATTATGAGGCTTCTGAGATCGTAGTGTTCTGTGGTACCTCTCAGCACAGTACAAGGGGACGAGAGAGAGAAGCGTACCTGGTTTCTGTGTATCTCCTCGTCAATCTTGATGGGAGGATCTTCACCTTGAGTGTTTCCAAGATCTGCTGCATTTCGTTAGTACATTTTAATTGCATGGAAGTTGTTGCAGGCGCACCAAAAGCCAATCTTACTAGTGGCAACCCAGATTAATCCATTCTCAAGCAATTTTGACGTGTAGTTCGCGATATCTTCGGGCTGTTGGGGCCGGGAAGTCGGTGACGTGGCAGGGAAAAGGGGAGATGGTGGTGGTCGAGAAGAAAGAGAAGAGCGCGGGAAAACTTTAGGGCAGGCACGAGAAATTGAATAGCGCACGGACCACAGAACGGCTCGGTTGATTTCTTTCTTGCAGTCACGTCAGATTTAAGGTAGGTGTGTGTCTCGGTTGTTTAGGATGAAGAGAAAATCGTTTCAGAAATTTGTTGCCAGAACATCAAATGGGCATCGGATAACATCGGATGGACATCAGATTTGCCGCATTTCATCAGATCATCGGATGGCATCGACGCACATCTCGTTGGGAGTAAGTCAATGAATAATGGCCAGGATTTTTTGCCGCTCCTTTACTGAAATGACTGCCAGTCTGACCACCGGTATTTGCTGGATCATAGTATCTCCCCAGGCTTAAATCTGCCCCTCCCTCGCGCGTGAATCTTACCTTGATGGTTCCCTCACTGCCTTTTTGGAAAACTTTGTCCAAACGTCTCTCTCGAACACAGAAAAAAATGATAAAATATATTGATATAAGCGACACCTGGCAAGCGACGCTAGCCGAGGTCTTGCAGATGACTTGCTGGGATACGCTTGACTGGAAAAACATTTTCGTCGCTTACGGGAATATTTTTTATGGTTTTTTAAAAATTATTTTTCTTCCTCGTCCTCAAGGACTCAAAGACAAGGTTCTCCGAAAACGCCGTAACCATACTGAAGCATCAGGATTGCTTTGAAGTTGCTTGGAATTCAGGTAAACTTGACTGAGGGAAATCGGAATCTACAAATATTTCGGGCATCACGAAATAAAGAGTCTACATAAATGTGAGAGAAACATGAGTGAAGAATGTTGAAGCACAGTACCTGTACTATACTAAACTAGGTACACTAGGAACACTAGTTATTGTATTACTTGCGTATGTGATCAACTACGGAACTTACAAAGTACGTTCCTGAGCTTCTCCGGAGCTTGCACTACAGTCATAGGAGTGCTCCCTCGTCCAGTAGGAGTATTGTAGCCTCATGCACAATACAGTAGAACACATGTAGAATTCATGTATAGTTCCTTCCGCTGTCAGAGGATTGTATTGTGTCTCTCCAAGACACATTATTCTTGGATACTTCGTCTCACAAGTATTCAGTAGCTTACATCTATAGCTTACTAGGTTTCACCGTTTATCCACGGAACTTATCCTTTAGAGTAGTATAAAAGCAAGCATGTATGTAGCTACATTCCCCAGTTCAATTTACATTGACTACTCTGCACATCGCACCTCTACAACCCTCAAGGTTCTAACAAGCTCTCGTACAAATGTGAGTTGAGCACACTCCACTGCACTTTACGTCTCCGTTCTGTCTCAACAGGTTATGGGCCCCGCATCGACAACTGTGTTAATGGACACTCATTCTCATTGGTCAATGTTGAATGGGACCATTACTCTTGTCAAGCGCTCGTAACCCGAGATCTTGCAAGAGGTACCTGTGTAGTCGACGCCTTAACTGGCATTAGACCACAATCACAGGTTCTAGATGGTCTTTGATTTGCTGAAAGGGATGGTCAAGTCTCTCTTTCTTTATTAGTAGACTTTAAGCCCAGTAAAGCGGCTTCTAACGTATATACAAAATTCATTCCCCTGTATTCGGAATTACCCGGATTACAGGCAGAACCAACTGTTGGCCTTATTTCCTTAACTGGAACATGGGTTAGCTCATTCAGCAATAAACCGGTAGTCATCCCGGTGAGCTGGAGGGTCACACAACTGGGTTCTGGCACCTAGATAGAACGGCCTTGTGCTAAAGCCTTCATCTATGGAAGGGGTCGTTTATATAATTACGTATCATTTTCGTAAATAGTCCCCCTGATTGCCTATAAGTCCCTTAAACGTCTTCTTAAGGATTTGATGGATCTGGCGGATCAGGATCCTTAAAATCAAACCTTATTTAGACTTTCATTTGCAATCAGATCTTGTAAATACCATTTACAGCTACGTCAGTCCAGGTGATGAGACCGGATGACATGAAGGAAACACCGTTGACCAAACGTATGAGGATTCATTAGCATTCTTGTCGATAAAGGCTCCATACACCTAAAAGTCATACCAGCACTTACGCCCTCCTTTCCTATAGCCTTTTATCGATAACAATGTCTAACTCCAATCAACAACGTATCCCCCAAGTCTCTCTTGCTGATAACACTGTCCGAATTCGAAACTCGGATGATGGTGTTGGCATTCCGGTTTATAGTTACCATCCCATGGAACTACTTGAACCAATTCAAGTATTTGATACTTCTGTTGGCAATACATTGGGATTATCAGTGGTTCCTATCTTTAATGGTGATGACTTCAGAGAATGGAAGCGCAAAGTCTTGGCATATCTCAATTTGGCTAAAGTGGCTTATGCCCTTACCAATACAATTCCTGTGACTGTCGGCGAAGGTGCTTCTGCTGTCACTCCTGATATGGAAGTTGTCAAAGAATGGAAAACCTCCAACGCCCAAGCTCTTGGCCTTTTTCAGCTTAAATTGAGTCCTACTTTGCAGTGGATTATCAAAGATACTGCTAAACAAACATGGGACACTTTGAAAGCTGAATATGACGTACCAAGCCTTCCAGAAATATTTACCTTTTTCCAAGGTCTCGTCATGGCACATACTGCCAAAGGCCAAAATCCCAATCATAGTGCCAATCTCATCAGACAATGTGTTGCAAAATTGTCTGAGAATGATTTCCCTGTTCCCTCCAATTTTCAGGCAATGTTCCTTCTTAACTCTCTTCCCAAGTCATATGAAGGAGTTAAGACCCAGATGTTTGTCTCCAACAAAGGGAAGGATCTTACCTTCGACAATATCCTCCCCTTCATCAAACAAGAATATAATAGGCGACACATGGATGGGGTTGCCGCTTATGCCACTCGGATCTCTGGTGTCCAANAAAAGTCAAACCAGCACTTACGCCCTCCTTTCCTATAGCCTTTTATCGATAACAATGTCTAACTCCAATCAATCTCGTATCCCCCAAGTCTCTCTTGCCGATAACACTGTCCGAATTCGAAACTCGGATGATGGTGTTGGCATTCCAGTTTACAGTTATCATCCTTTGGAACTACTTGAACCAATTCAAGTATTTGATACTTCTGTTGGCAATACATTGGGATTATCAGTGGTTCCTATCTTTAATGGTGATGACTTCAGAGAATGGAAGCGCAAAGTCTTGGCATATCTCAATTTGGCTAAAGCAGCTTATGCCCTTACCAATACAATGCCTGTGACTGTTGGCACAGGTGATACTGCTGTCGCTCCTGACATGGAAGTCGTCAAAGAATGGAAAACCTCCAATGCCCAAGCTCTTGGCCTTTTCCAGCTTAAATTGAGTCCTACTTTGCAGTGGATTATTAAAGATACTGCTAAAGAAACTTGGGACGCTTTGAAAGCTGAATATGATGTACCAAGCCTTCCGGAAATATTCACTTTTTTCCAAGGTCTCATCATGGCATGCACTGCCGAAGGTCAAAATCCCGATCATAGTGCCAATCTCATCAGACAATGTGTTGCAAAATTGTCTGAAAATGATTTCCCCGTTCCCTCCAATTTCCAGGCAATGTTCCTTCTTAACTCTCTTCCCAAGTCATATGAAGGAGTTAAGACCCAGATGTTTGTCTCCAACAAAGGGAAGGATCTTACCTTCGACAATATCCTCCCCTTCATCAAACAAGAATATAACAGACGACACATGGATGGGGTTGCCGCTTACGCCACTCGGATCTCTAGTGTCCAACGATACACTGGACAGAGCCCAAATTGGAATGGACAGAAGAAGTTCTGTCCTCGCAATCCTAATCCAAATTCTGGCAAGAATAATAATCAAAACCAGAACTCTGGAAACAAAGGGAACAAAGGCAAACAGCCTGCGCAACCCCAACAAAATCAACAGAAATCTGATGGGAAGAAGAATAACAAGAAGAAGTCGAACAAGAAAGGAAAAGGGAAAAAGCCTAATGGAGCAATCTCAGTCATGATGGCTGAAATCACTGACTTGCCTCAAAAGGAAGAACCTCAAATTCCTAAAGAGGAAAAATCTTCTGATGATGGCAAAGTTCTGACTAAATGTGTCAACCATTTTTGCACTAGTCCAGACAAGACTGTCTATGGTATCTTTACAACTAGACGAAATCGCAAAACTTGGTATGTCTGCAAACAATGCTACAATATGCATTCCCACTCTTTTGCTAGGCAGAAAATTCTCCAAAAAGCAGTACTAGTACGCCTTCCCATTGACGAAAAGGCATACGCTTTTCTTCGAGGAGATTTTCAGCTAAGCAGAACTTTCACCGTCCTAGAAACGGATAAAATTCCTCCTAAAACTCCTCCCATTACTCAGGAGGAAGTTAATATTGGAGATATTTTTCCGTCAGAATCATTTGAGAATATTTTCGGTAATCTTCCATCCAGAAAACATCTTATGACGCACAAGTACCCTAACCAGGTACGAGATGTTATTCCAACCGAAACTTCGGAGTCTGCTGTTTCTCGAAATCCTATTAATAAATTCGAGAACAAACAACCTCACAAATCGGACTATGGTTGTGCCATGAGGAGATGGTTGCGATTCATGGAAGCCAAAATACAGGCCCAGATCCCGAAATCTCAACATGATCCAACAATGATTCCAATGCCTGAGAATGTTAAATTCCACATTGAGCTTCTAAACAATAATCCATCTATTGATTCAACACTTTTTGCATCACATCGATTTGCAAAAATAATACTTGATTTAATAGAAACCGAAAGGAATTATATCCAAAATAGAGCTCAACAACTCGGACATGATTACAAGAAGCAACCTGCCATTGTTGACTTCTTAGATTCATTGGACATCTATGCAAAGTATCCACAATCGACTTCCTTCACCCCTCATTTCACTCCAATCTCTTTTTGCTCAGAAGCCTGTCATAAATGTACCTGGTGAGATGAATGCCATACAGAATTTTGTGGCATGGGACTCTGGCAAATGGCCAATCATGATGATACTGGTGACAAATATTGGATCTTCTTCACACAGATCAGAAATACTTTGTTCCGACTCCGTGATCCGATAGAACCACTCGTGGAGGTTCTAAACTGTGTCATGACGAATGAGCAAAATCTCTATTCAAGGAATTATTCCAAAATGGAATTCCATTGTCACCCTTCAGCAGTTTGTAAAGAAGATTGCCAACGTTGCGCCAGTGGACTACCAAGGCATATCACATACCTTAGTAAGGGGGAGTACAAATTCAATCAAATCGCTCCAGGAAAATATGTTCATGAAGACCCAGATTACCCTGGGATCAAAGCAGGTGAACGATTCAAATTTGGTGATCACCCTGTTGACTATATCGACTGGAATACACCAAATCCATCCAGAGCACCAACCCCCAAACTAAACCAAGACTTTAAAACAGTCTTCTGTGTTACATGCAATTATCCACATCATCTTGATAATTGGCCAGTCGCTGCCACTTGCATCCCAATCATGTTTAACTCTGTCCAAGAAGGCTTCCCTCCAAAACGTAATCCACGCGGCTTTAACAAGAAATCTATCAAAAAGCCATTTACGGAAGCTCTTTCTTCGGCAGACGATCTGATTCTCCTTAAAGACCCTTGGAAGGAGAAAGATTGTGCCGAAACATGGTTGAACAAGGAAAGAAATAACAAAGTCTGGGATTCTCTTAATCCCAAAAACCCTTGGAATGCAAGACTTCCTCCGAAACCCCAAGAATGCCCTATTGTCAAGAAGTCCGAAAAGGAACTTCAGGAACAGCGAAAGAAGATCGCCCAAATGTTCCAAGACAAGGGATTAGCTGCCGAGCACAGATGTGACTCACTGGCCTGCCAAGCTAAACACCCTGATGTCATTGACAAGCGAATGGGGAAGAGACCATATCGATCAGCAACAATGGCTGATGATATTCAGATCAAATCAAAGGAAGAATCAGTGGCAATTCAAAAAGAATTAGAAAAGAACTAGCAAACTACCAAAGACTTCTTTGGTAATATTTCCAAATGTTTCCCCACAATCCAGTCTAATCTTTTGCCACAAGTAAAAATTGGCGACAAAATGTTCCAATTTGGCAAAGAAACGACTCCACCTCCTTACGAGTTCAACATTGGGGAAAATACTTTTAGGAAAATCACCAAACAGGAAGCCCACAATATAGTTTTAGAACATTATGGGGATAGGAAACTTTTCCAACCCAAACCAGTTTGACCTCAAACTCCTTATTGTCTGAAAGGAGATACTCTTGAGGTTCCCAATATTGACATAGAGGCACCATCACCGCCTCTCAAACCAGTAATGCTGGATCTGGGAATAAACATTTCTTCCATAACGGTCAATAATCCTCAACTGGAAGTTCCCGAATTTATTCAAGATTCTTCAAACATCCAAGCTTGTGTTGAAATCAACATTGCAGATGTTGTTCCTCTTGATGATAAGGATTCTCAAGGGAAAAATGGAGGGAAGAACCTGAGTTTGGGAGACTTTGACAAAGAAGATTGGGACGAAAATTATAATGATTACGTTCATAACGAAGCGGACTACTACGATTGGTATGATCTAATTGATCTTAAAAGCAGCATCACTAATGAATTACTAGAAACGAACATTGATTCCAAGCAATCATCAACACTCAATGAACAATTTCTTTCTAATTCTGTAAATAGTAACATTGTACAATGTATGATGACTAAAATTAGTGATAAAAATGTTGTATCTGTAGAACCACAAACAAATGAANACAATTGAATGGGCTCTTGATACTGCTGCAACCAATCACATAACGCCATTTAAGTCCGATTTCCTCGAGTTAAATGAAATTCCTACAGGACCCAAGCAAATTATTAGAGTCACTGGTTCGGATGTCATAACTCATCAAGGAACAGTAATCATTCGTCATACCAATTCACTTGGAGAAACCCATACGGTCAAACTTTATCCGGTGTTCTATTGGCCTAAAGCAAATCATAGACTTCTAGCTGGGAATAAATATATCGTAAATGGTTACGATATCAAATATTCGTTCCCAGAAACCTCTATAATTACAAAAGCTAATGGTAAACTCTTTATGTCGCTATTTGCGAAACCAGAAAGAGATGGGTACACCTACCTACATGCTTCATCTGTTAAGCAGAACGAAGCAGTTACCATTCTTGCTTTCAAGATTAAATCAACTGATCCTGTAATCGCTTATAACAGATTTGGTCATATACCTTATCGAGTATTGACAAATTGTATGAAGCATTGCAAAGGATTTTCCATTGAGAAACAAAGATCTAAAAAGTCTTTGTGTAAGGGATGTGCTGAAGGAGGAACAGCATCCAAACCTTACCATAGTTCTCAAAAGCATAAAGATAATATCCTAGAACTTATTCATATGGATATTAAGGAGTTTTCTATTAATTCTTACCACCAAAATTGTTACACATTAGTTCTAATTGATGACCATTCCTCAGTAGGATGGATTTATCGTCAACGAACTAAGAATCAATTTGAAACACTTACCAGTTTCAAACGCTTTCGTGCTCTAACCGAAGAGCAAACTGGTAAAACCATAAAATGTATTCAAACTGATCATGGTGGAGAATTTTTTGGAAATGAGTTCCAAACATATCTTAAAGATAATGGAATTCAAATGCATAACTCAGCTCCTCATATACATCAACAGCAAGGAAGAGTCAAACATTCAATACGAACTCTTGCGGAAAAAGCAGAAAAATTCCACAATCATGCCTTCTTACCACAGTCTTGGTGGGAGTTTATGATGAATAACACTGTACATGTATATAATCGTACTCCAAATAAACGCTTAGAGTGGAAAACTCCAACCGAAATCTATAGTAAGAAAGTACCTGATGTTTCTTATTTCCAGACACCAGGATGTTCAGCGTATGTCTTTATTCATAAAGAACAATGAAAGAACAAACTTTCAAAGAAGATGGAACATATGACATTCCTGGATTACACTTCTAATACTAAAGGATATCGGTTTATGCGACAGGATAAGACAATATTTACGGCTGCTCAAGCAGACTTCGATAAAGAAGATTTTCTGTACTCATCTAATTCAGTTGATCGAACCTTACAATCAACCAATGGAATCTTATCTATTCCTTTTACTGGTATTAATCGACCACGATCTGATAATGATGATGATGATCATCAAAATCACGATCAAGGGGGAGGAAATAATGATGATGACGATCATCCTGATTTCCCTCAACCCAATCATCCCAACAGAGGTAATGATCCAGTGGATCATCATCAGAACCAGAATGATGGTGAGGATCAATCACGACCCAAAAATACTGCACCACCGCAAAACCCAATAGATCCTGAAATTTATAATATTAACAGGAGGATGCAACGAAGGGTACAGATGTTTGACCCAAATCAGCATCAACAAAGTTGTCCTAAAAGACAGACTCGAGTACCACAGCGGTATGGAGACGCAATGGGTCGTATGCCTATCCAAGAAAGACTACGTCTATGTACATATAACAACTTACCTGATTCTAATGATCAAGGTGATAGTCCTGATCAAGAATTCATACAAGGTAGTAGTCGTGACCATGAGCAGGAAATTCCACCTGCTGAACATCAAATTCAACAGTCAAATGAGGATGAAATGGAACAAGATCATGATCAAATAGAAATTGATTGAACTCCACCTCAAACTGATGATGAAATGGNGGATTTATCATCAACGAACTAAGAATCAATTTGAAACACTTACCAGCTTCAAATGCTTTCGTGCTCTAACTGAGAAGCAAACTGGTAATATTATTAAATGTGTTCAAACTGATCATGGTGGAGAATTCTTTGGGAATGAGTTCCAAACATATCTTAAAGAGAATGGAATTCAAATGCGTAACTCAGCTCCTCATATACACCAACAGCAAGGAAGAGTTGAATGCTCAATTCGTACTCTTGCGGAAAAAGCAGAAAAATTCCACAATCATGCCTCCTTACCACAATCTTGGTGGGAGTTCATGATGAATAACGCTGTACATGTATATAATCACACTCCAAATAAACGCTTAGAGTGGAAAACTCCAACCGAAATCTATAGTAAGAAAGTACCTGATGTTTCTTATTTCTGAACACCAGGATGTTCAGCATATGTTTTTATTCATAAAGAACAATGCAAGAACAAACTTTCAAAGAAAATGGAACATATGACATTCTTAGATTATGCTCCTAATACTAAAGGATATTGGTTTATGCAACAGGATAAGACGATATTTACAGCTGCTCAGGCAGACTTCGATGAAGAAGATTTTCTGTACTCGTCTAATTCAGTTGATCGAACCTTACAATCAACCAATGGAATCTTATCTATTCCTTTTACTGGTATTAATCAACCATGATCTGATAATGATGATGACGGTCATCAAAATCACAATCAAGGGGGAGGAAATGATGATGATGATGATCATCCTGATTTCCCTCAACCTAATCATCCCAACGGAGGTAATGATCCTGTGGATCATCATCAAAACCAGAATGATGGTGAGGATCAATCACGACCTAAAAATACTGCACCACCGCAAAACCCAATAGATCCTGAAATAAATAATATTAACAGGAGAATGCGACGAAGGGTACAGATGTTTGACCCAACTTAACATCAACAAAGTCGTCCTAAAAGACAGACTCGTGTACCACAGGGGTATGGAGACACAATGGGTCGTATGCCTATCCGAGAGAGATTACGTCTACATACATATAACAACTTACCTGATTCTAATGATCAAGATGAGAGTCCTGATCAAGAATTCATACAAGGTAGTAGTCGTGACCATGAGCAGGAAATTCCACCTGCTGAACATCAAATTCAACAGTCAAATGAGGATGAAATGGAACAAGATCATGATCAAATAGAAATTGATCGAACTCCACCTCAGACTGATGATGAAATGGTCAATTATGTACAAATTCTTTCTCAGGAAGGGGGAGTTCATTACCTTGATTATATTATGGCATCAGCATTGTCTATTGACAATGTACGTCAATGGCAATACAAAGACATTCTAACTCTGTCAAAAGATGAACAGAAGAAATGGATGGCTGCATGTCATGACGAACTCAAATCACTACAAGAATGCAGTGTTTACAAACTTGTAGATTTACCTCAAGGTCGAAAAGCGATAAAATCCAGATGGGTTTTTGACGTCAAAACAGATGGCCGTTATAAGGCACGACTTGTAGCAAAAGGTTTCTCACAAGTCAAAGGAATAGATTATGATGAATTGTTCTCTCCTGTAGTACACTTTGAAACTGTTCGCATATTACTTGCACTAGCCGCTCTTGAGGATTGGGAAATCCAAGCGCTAGATGTCAAAACAGCCTTTCTCTATGGCGAACTTGACAAGGAGATTTATATGGAACAACCACAAGGATTCGTCAAAGGTTCAAATAAAGTTTGGTTATTACGCCGTGCATTATATGGTTTAAAACAAGCCTCTTTATCATGGTGGTACCAATGCACTAAATCCATGGCTAAGCTAGGATTTAAGCGCTGTATATCAGACACTGGTGTATACTACTTTATATGTGGAAATGATATTATCATTGCCATTGTATATGTAGATGATGCGATTTTCATAGGTTCAAATTCTAGCCTTCTTCATTCAAAGAAGAAAGAATTCATGAAAATATGGGAATGTAGAGATTTAGGTGAACCTAGAGAATTCCTACGAATGCAGATCACTCGAGATAGAAAACGACATACCTTATCACTTGACCAAAGTGATTATCTCGAGAAAATCATTAAACGCTTTGGTATGGAAAACGCCAATCCTACTCACACTCCATTACCCGCCAGTTACAAACCTACGGCAAATAAAGGAGAAGCGAACTCTACAATTAGATCCCAATTCCAATCAGTGATCAGATTACTTCTATATTTATGCTTAGGTACCCAACCAGATATCACTTTTCCAGTCATCAAACTTTCACAGTATGGGACAAATCCTACTCAGGAGCATCTCAATAAAGCGAAGTATATTATTCGATACCTAATTGGAACCCGCAAATATTCCCTTACTTATAAAGATAAGCAAGAAGAGCAAGGTTTCATAGCATATGCCAATTCTGACTGGGCTACAGATGAAGACACTAGAGTCTCACAAACAGGTTATCTCATTAACTTCGCTTGTGCTCCAGTCTTCTGGGTTTCACCAAAACAGAAATCCATAGCATTATCCAGTACTGAAGCCGAATATATGGCTTTATCTGACTGTGCTAGACAGATCAAATGGATAATTAATCTATTCTCTGAAATCGAATATCCTATAGCAAAACTACCATTGCTTAGTGATAATCAAGGTGCTATCTTCATCAGTAAAAATCAAGTTACTGAAAAACGAACGAAGCACATTGATATTAAATATTACCATATTCGAGAATGCGTTGCCAAGAAGAAAGTAGAAGTATTCTTCATCCCCACAAATCAACAACCTGCGGATCTTATGATGAAGAATCTACCTTGGGACAAATTTCAACGNGGAGCTTGCACTACAGTCATAGGAGTGCTCCCTTGTCCAGTAGGAGTATTGTAGCCTCATGCACAATACAGTAGAACACATGTAGAATTCATGTATAGTTCCTTCCACTGTCAGACGATTGTATTGTGTCTCTCTAAGACACATTATTCTTGGATACTTCGTCTCACAAGTATTCAGTAGCTTACATCCATAGCTTACTAGGTTTCACCGTTTATCCATGGAACTTATCCTTTAGAGTAGTATAAAAGCAAGCATGTATGTAGCTACATTCTTTAGTTCAATTTACATTGACTACTCTGCACATTGCACCTCTACAACCCTCAAGGTTCTAGCAAGCTCTTGTACAAATGTGAGTTGAGCGCACTCCACTGCGCTTTACGTCTCCGTTCTGTCTCAACAATACACTCATGAGATTTGCAAATACTCATGTCAGATTATACTAGAACATACTCGGGCACATGTTCTCTGTACTTCCTATTCCAGGAGCTGTTCGGTTCATTGAGAATTTGGTTAAACTTTTGGAACACGAAGGGCATGGGCTGTGTGATTGATGATCGATGATCAGCGAGCTCGCAAGACCCCAGTAAAATGTCAAAAAACTTACGTCGTGCACTGCGAAACCTCAAATGAGGTCACCTGGAATTGCCGCCGTGAACTTGCCTGAGTCTCTGCCCTCCAACACCACCTTCATGCGGAACTGGATAGTACTATTCTGATTGAGGTTCTCAGAAGCTTTCTTCTGCTTGAGGAACTTCTGCGTTGCGGCTGGAAGATCACTGTTCAGGATCTTCGACTCCCTGACTAAAAGCTTTCTGTCCTCGATGTTCCTGCTGAGCGCCAACATAACAATCTCGGGCTCACTTTCTGATGATATATAATGAGCCTGAGAAGACTGGACTTGCAGCTTTGCTTCCTGTTGTCGTTTAAGAGCAGGTCCAAGTGGGGCAGGAACGCCACTACGGGATATAACTTGTGAACATAAAGTCATCTGAATGCGAATCAATTGAGTGGAATACTTTTAGACACGTACTCGTCAGTGGCCCTGTCTGCGGCCCAGTGCTCTTTATAGGTGACATTGGCGTTGCTTTACATTTCGCACAATGCGAATTTGACATGAATGGGAATACTTTGCCGCAACCTTTACATTGTGGCTTCCCCTGTAAGTTCATTCATAATGAGCACAAGCAACAAGGGAAAAAGGACGTACCAGCTCTATGTCCTTTGCAACTGCATCGGCGGCCTTCCCAGCTTTCTCGCAACGAAAACATTCGTTCCGGGCTGCATCCATGTTTGGAAACTTGAGGCCACAACTCTCACATTGGGGCTTCTGGTTTGCCATTGCAAAGGCAGAATAGGTGGAACAGTTAAATGAGTGACACCAGTGAGAACTCGGTAGGAAGGTAGTAGTATGCAATGGAAAGAAGTGTGGTGTCGGGCCATTGCCATTTGCCGGTATTTAAGGCCTGAACTTGCCATACAGTTAATACCGTTTGGACTAGCTAGATGTGAAGAGTCAAAATGTGATTCCTTAGGGCCCTTCCGGCTTCCTGAGATGGCCCAGACCGACATCTGCTTTGCCTCATTTTGAGTGGGAACTCCTACTTTTTTGGGAATCTGGTCCTGCTCTACCTGCGTTTACCTTTCTTCCGCTTATTTTTGAAATTCACGACTGAAATCCTTCACGGAGCGCACATCAGCCTGGAAGCCGAACAGACCCTTAAGCAGGCATTTGCGGAATAAAGTGGAATCAAAGGTTTTCATTCAGAAGTGTGGTCAGGACCAGAGACTGTTGCATCGTAGACCGGTAGTTGTCAGTAAGAATGCTGTTATTTGGACCTTGCTAAGTGTACAGGATTCGAGGGTAGTACACATCCGTGAATCTTCAAGTTGTGACCGTCAAGCTGGTGGCCAAAGATAGAACGTTATCCGAGCCTCCCAACGCCTCAACGTCAACGCGTCAACCCTAGCACAGCCCCTTGCTTCAAATATCATATCTGATCCACAATATAGCCTGAGTAGTTGCTAAGGAACATCTTGAGCGAAGAAACTCGAAAAGAAGCGTTGAAACGTACACAGCCAGGCGGTTCTACCAAGCAACGCTTGAACAGAGCCATTTCAAGCGGCGCCTGACCCTGCTCACACAACACCTGGTTTTTAGGTAATTCCAATTCGGCCCTGTTTCACGCCTTGCCCGTAAGTAACGCCACCCCGGTGTCAAAGGCAAAAGGCACCAAAGTCTCCATATTAGGACTATCCAGTTTCATTTTTGTGGTTCCACCTATTCGTTACCCATACCAAAATTGTATTCAATCTACTACTACACAAGGCCCTTGAGAAACCCCATAATATCCGACCACCGTCATCCAATCTGCCCAATGCATACTCGCCCATTATTCTTGTCCTGACAAAGACACCGGTAGTTTGAGATTGTAGACCTGTGAAACGAACACAATCAGCATGGTCAATATCAAGAGTGCCAAACCAAGAAAGAAGTCACCGCTGTTCGGCCATAGTCCCCTCGTGCGGCTGAGAAAAAGGAAAGAAGAAAAGTCAGCGTGCCAACATGGAAATACGAGTTGTAAGGGCAGACCACTCATCTGTGTGCGGGAGACGACGTGCAGCTGAGAAAAAGGAAAGCAGAAAAGTCAGCGTGCCAGCATGGAAATACAACTTGTAAGAGCACACCACTCATCTGTGTACAGGACACCATACGCTGCTAAGCTCATCCCGTTTGCACTTGCGAGATCGATGGTGTGAGTCTTGAGGAGGAGAGAGACTTGTTGCGATTCCAACTTGTGTTCTCGACGACAGGGACTTGGCTGAGGGACTTGCGTGATCGACGGGGCCTTGAGTGGTAGAGTGGCTTGAAGCACTTGTGTGATTGATACAGACATGAGCAGTAGCAAGGCTTGATGACCGACGGTGCTTCATCCATGGCGACATAGACTTGCCAAGGAACATGCAAGACCGATGGTTGCAGCATTTGAGGGGTACGATCTGATCCGGGTTCGATTTTTCATGACCTTGATGCATTGAACGCCTAGGAGCGCTGAGAAAGATGGTTTTGAATGGCTTCAAGCATCGCTCTCCAATACAAGGGCAAGTGACAGCACGACCTTAGTAGGCGTTGGCGGCACCTTGAGAGCTCGAGAGCTTTTTGATACACAGTTTGAGAATGCACCGACTTGCCCAGAACTTGCGAGCACGGCTGTGAGAATTGAGAGCGGGGCAGGGTCTTGATCCTTGAAGGATATGAGGTACATGGCTTGTGGAGTGGAATGGAGACCACTGTTGAGGCACCAAAAACATGATACGCAGGGGGAACGATTGATAGGGCAGATACGGGCTAGCGTGACGAAGAAATGTGATTGTCGCGGATGCCTTGATAAGCTTGACGTCTAACAACCCATATAGGAGAGCGTAGATGCCATGCATGAGGGCCAGGAACTGTTAGAGACCCTCGAACCTTCACTACTTGAGGCATGACGGGCTTGAAACGTCGAGGTGGAAGTCGCCAACTGAAGATCGGCCGAGAAGCTGAGTTTGATGTCTCCAGAAAGATCAAATAAGCAATCCTGATGCTAAACCGAAAACAAATAAAAGGCACCTTGCATCAAGCGACGCCCTCCTCAGTTACCGCCGCCTGACATGAACCAAAATCAGAGAAAATGAGCGAGATCGACACTTCTGTCGACCAGCGCATCACAGAACAGGGTATGAGGGCGAATGTCAAGAGTGGAAACGCTGCAGAGCGTGAATTGGAGGTGAGTTGGTTGTGGTTGAGAGCAAGGACAACTTGGCGAGGACCCGCAGTCCAACCTGACATAAGCCAGTCACGTTCACCTCTGACACTCGCGTCGAACGGAACCAGATTTTTGTCCTCAGTCAGACGCGTCAAAATACGAACGAGAAAGATACATTTACACGACATGGTACGCATGATTTACAGCATAAGAATACGGGAGACAGTAAATGATCAAAAATCTACATGACAGTGGCCATAAAATCCCTATGACCAGAAGACCCAACGACCTTTCTCTTTTTCGCCACACTGGCGGTCATGCGGCCTGGAAAGCCACCATCGTCATCATGAGCGAGCAGGCTAAGATATCTGGACTCTCAGGTGAGTATCTGCCAGCCAAAAGCACTTATCTAAGGCACTTACGACTTCCAAGCATTGTCGGAGATTTTCCGACCATTCTCCTTCACCTTAGAGTCCATGAAAGCATCGAAAAGGGTCCAGAAGTCTTTTCCCTTTGCGACGCGACCGCCGACAGAACGAGTCGTCTTCTTTCTCTTTTTTGGAGCCTCTGAATCATCCAGACCTCCTTCTTGACTGCCACTTTCGTCCTCGTCGGCCCATACGATATCAGGGTTATCAACTGTAAAGCGGCGCTTCACTGCAGCAATCAACAACAGTTTGCCGTTTGTGGAAAGTTCACAGTACGCACCATCATCAGCACTTTAAAAGAGACCGCCTCAGACGGATACACCTCACTTCCGGGATATGCATAAACGGAGCCATAATTACGCATGAAAGCCTCGAACGACATCATATTCTCAATGTCAACACTATCTCAGACCTGGAACCATGGAGTAAGTCCCAACATGTCTCAATGCAGAAAGCTACTCACATGTTGCCTAAGCCCGTTCCTGACCGAGTTTGCTTTCGCATCGCATTCCTTTCGAAGCAGCTTCAGGCGAGAGGGAATGTTCAACACATAAGTGAAGTTCAAAGCCTGTGCATTGGCGATGATGTAGAGCTGCAGCACAAACCCATCAGTCAGAGAGATAATAATGCAAGCAAGCACTCACAAAGGCATCTTCCCCAAGGCGGTGATGGTTTAGGCGATATGGATGGTGGTTTAACAAGCCCAAATTCCACATCCTGGTTCACCTCCCTGCCCACATTCGTAGATTCGGGCCTGCAATTCTGTTCGCCACTGAATCCTTTGAGTCATTCAACGCCGTCATCCGCTGCAAGAGCACCCATTCTAATCGCCAAGCTCCGTCACGAGATATTGCGTATAGCTTTGCTCAATCAAATCGGGTTCGCCACTTCCTGAGTGGTGGCAGTTTCTTACTTCGTGGTGCAATCATGTGGAAGGAAGAAGAAGAAGAAGAAGTTCGGAAAAACTTCGACAAGATGGAGCTCCCACAATGTCAACGCATCACAGACGTTCAGCTGTACTTCAGAAATCATCATCCCAACAACAGCCATTGGGTTACTGTTGGGCCCCGCCCTCTTGAGGTTCTCGATAAGTCTCGGGATGTCATCGGCCACTATTTAGGATTGGCTGAGGAGAAAAAAGAGGAAGAAGGCTCCAGTGAGTTCATTCTGTTCTCTGGTACTAGTTGTTGACTGCTTATAGCAGGTAAATGTGACTTTGACGACTACTCTCGGTATCAAGCATTTTCATCCACACAATCAGCTCTGTACTTGGATGCCTTGCCCCGGCTTGCTCGGGATGATACCCAAGACGGGTCTGTAAAGAATCTGAGGGCAGCTCGGAGAATCACCCTTTGTAATGGCGACAAGGTTGGAGTAGGCTCATATGTCATCATCCGGGGTCCAAAGCCGTCGACACCAGCTCCCGTCTCTACCATATCAACTTCGATTCAGCCTCGGTCACCTATTGTCTATTGCCAACATTCGTGAGATTCTCCATCATCGCGATGGTTGGGATGCGATTCTGGTCAAACTGTTCGACGTAGGTCCTGAGTCATCAAAACATGGGATGCCACGTCTCAAGCCGCGAAACCCTGAAGTGTATTTGGCTCTGGATCGAGAGGTAAGTCTTCAAGTGAGACGAGATGCACGTCAATCTGACCGCTTCCATTATTTAGAATGTGTTGTGCTCAGTTAACGTGCAACATGATTGCATCAGGCAGAAATGCAAGGTGAAGCGGTCAGTGGTTGTACGACAGGAGAGGCATGACACAGATCTCAGGAAAGGGCGGGTGGAGCATAAGAATGACCCCTTGGACGTTGTTCTCAACACAGCGCAGATGCGCGATGCAAAATACCTACAGAAGTTTCGTCTTCCTCACATGAAACTTCCCGTGCTGGAAACCATTTACGCAAGCACACAGCGTGAAGTAGCAGCTCGACAACAGGCGAAGCAGTTGGCGGGGCTTGTCATTGGCGAAACACTGCACCGAGATGCTCAAACACCTGGGGTTCAATCTCAGCCGCCACCCTCGAACGTCCAAGGGAGTATTATGCCGGCTATTTCTCATCTGCCCAGGCCTCTAGCATCTTCGTCAAGTCCCTTCAGTTCACACAATCATGTACCAGGATTTGCCGTATCACCCTCTGCCCCTGCGACTCGTGTTATGCCTCATAATGCCATCTGGAGTGGTCATAGAAGGATGGGGTCAACAGCGTCTGTTTCCCAAGATCGTCCGCGCCCGCAGCGAGTTGTTCGAGATGAGGTTCAGTCTTCGAACTTCTCGCGTGCTTCATATTCCATACTTCCACCTTCTGATGCTGTTCACCGACATGAGCAAATGCTTTATGGCTATCGCGAGGTTCAGTTTGCGCCCACATTACGTCGCTCATCAAGCGACAGTCAGGAGCGTCTGTGTGGCGATTCTCACATCAACTCATTCACACATTCTTCGCTCCCCCCTCTGTCTCTCAATGGGCAAGCAGAGTGTTATTCTCTGACAGGCCAATTACCCCCCTCGCAATCTCGCGATCATCAACCCAATGTCTCGAGTGCTTTGCGGAATTCTGGCTGACTTGTCCCGTTTTGTGCAATATGATGTCATTACTGTATTTTTATTTCACAATTGAGCAACGCTTTGAGCCCTGTCTGAGGTGTTTCGATCGCTCCGTGGAATTTCCAAACGCTTTTACACAAGGTCTGGTTTGCGGGACTCAATCCTGGCGTCAAGCCTTGGTTTCATACTGAGTGTCTATTAACGTCTGGCCGTGTACCAATGGTCAAATCGGCTGTGAACGAAGCATCATCAGTGAGTTGCGGCCGACATTGCGGGAGGTGAAGGAAGAGAAGATAAGAATGATGAACGATGCCTGATGACTTGGGGAGGCCGGCCACCGAATGGATTGGGAACCGGAGAAATCGGAAACGAGGATCAAAAATCGTGGTTTTGACCATGAACTTCTCGGCAACGGTAGACGATGCTGAGTGCCCGAAGCTCAACAGAGGCCGGAACGCAACGACAGCCACGGGGATGGTGGTTGTTGTTGTTGTTCCATCACGGATCCGAATCTGTCAGAATGAGTCTGCTGCGGCCCCGGCTTTAGAAATTTGAGGTTTATATCGCCCGAGGCAAGATGAGTATCGCTCACCGCATTCAGAGTTACAGTTTTGCGAAGAGGAATCGCAGCCATGGTGTACGTTCATTCATCCTACCCCAATCCTTTTATCTACTGACCAGATTCTGTATAGAAACTTCACTACAGGCAAGTTGTGGTTTCCGTAGACTTTTCACATTGTACTCATTCATGAACTCCATTAGACCAAATTCGCGTCCTTATGGACCGCCCAACAAATATTCGCAACATCAGTGTCATTGCTCATGGTGAGTCAGTAATGTATTCCGTCGCATTTACTGATCATTCTGTACCTCAGTTGATCACGGAAAATCCACCCTAACCGACTCTCTCGTCGTGAAAGCTGGCATCATCGCCAATGCAAGTGCGGGTAATCGTTTTATGCACACACGACCCGACGAGAAGGAACGCGGGATTACTATCAAGTCCACTGCTATCTCGATGTATTTCGAAGTCGAAAAGGAGGTGGTGAATGCTGCAGGACAGGAATCCAAAGGTGTGTAAGTTCCTTTCTTCGATTGTGACAGAGGTTTCATCTGGTATGAAGGCAATGGTTTCCTGATAAATTTGATTGACTCGCCTGGTCATGTCGACTTCTCGTCGGAAGTCACCGCCGCTCTTCGTGTAACTGATGGAGCCCTAGTGGTTGTGGACTGCATCGAAGGTGTCTGTGTACAGACAGAAACTGTTCTGCGGCAAGCACTGGCAGAAAGAATAAAGCCAGTCGTCATCATTAACAAGGTCGATCGTGCGCTCCTTGAAATACAAGTTGACAAGGAGGTGTTTTATCAGTCTCTTCGACGCATCATCGAAAGCGTAAACGTCATCATCTCTACCTACCGTGATCCTGCTCTCGGTGATCTCCAAGTCTATCCTGACAAGGGCACTGTTGCCTTTGGTTCTGGTCTTCATGGATGGGCTTTCTCTCTTCGCCAATTCGCAATTCGTTATGCCCAAAAGTTTGGTGTTGACAAGGAGAAGATGATGTCCAAGCTTTGGGGAGAGAACTACTTTAACCCGACTACACGGAAATGGACAACGAAGAGCACGGATGGCAATGGAAAGCCACTGGAGCGGGCTTTCAATCAATTCGTTCTCGATCCTATATTCAGGATCTTCAACGCCATCTTGAATGGAAAGAATGATACCATCAATACCATTCTGGAGAAGCTCGACATCAAGCTTAGTCAGACAGAGCGCGAGCTATCAGGAAAGGCTTTACTGAAAGCTGTGATGCGGAAATTTCTCCCTGCAGGCAATTCTCTCCTTGAAATGATTGTTATCAATCTCCCATCTCCCGCGACAGCCCAAAAATACCGTGTCCAAACACTCTACGAAGGGCCCATGGACGACGAGTCTGCCATTGGAATACGTGATTGTGATCCAGGTGGACCTCTTGTGGTTTATGTTTCAAAGATGGTGCCTACGATGGACCGTGGTCGTTTCTACGCCTTTGGTCGAGTTTTCTCGGGTACCGTTCGTTCTGGCATGGACGTCCGAATTCAAGGAGCCAACTACGTACCAGGAAAGAAGCATGATCTCTTCGTAAAGTCCGTGCAGAGAACCGTGCTCATGATAGGCGGAAAAGTAGAGCCCATTGCTGACTGCCCTGCCGGTAACATTGTTGGTCTTGGTGGCATTGATCAGTTCCTGTTGAAAAGTGGTACTCTCACTACGTCCGAGACTGCACACAATATGAAGGTCATGAAGTTTTCCGTGTCGCCGGTAGTGCAGGTCGCGGTGGAACCCAAGACTGCGTCTGATCTTCCGAAGCTTGTCGAAGGTCTCAAGCGACTATCAAAGTCCGACCCCACTGTACAAGCCTGGGTTTCAGAATCAGGAGAACACATCGTTGCAGGTGCCGGAGAGCTGCACTTGGAAATCTGTCTGAAGGTTCGTGTTCCGAAATGCGGATTGACCATCAATCATTTACAATCTCTGCAGGACCTTGAAGAGGAACACGCAGGTATACCACTAAAAGTCTCCGAACCAACCGTTCCGTACCGTGAAACGGTCACAGCTGAATCTTCCATCGTTGCCTTGTCAAAGTCGCAGAACAAGCATAATCGACTATACGCCAAGGCGATGCCGATGCAGGAGGAGCTCGTAACGGCCATCGAGGAGGAACAAGTCAGTGCCCGTGATGATTTCAAGGTCCGTGCTCGGGTGCTCGCCGATGAGTTCGGCTGGGATGCCACCGAAGCTCGCAAGATTTGGTGTTTCGGCCCAGATAATGCTGGCCCCAACGTCTTGGTCGACGTCACTAAAGGAGTGCAGTATCTGAACAAGATCAAGGACTCTTGCGTTGCTGCATTCCAGTGGGCAACGAAGGAGGGTGTCTGTGCCGAGGAACCTGTTCGCGGCGTGCGTTTCAACCTGATTGATGTTACGGTGGGTAGCTTCATTCCGAGCTTGAAGACGACGATGCTCACCGTTATTTGTAGCTGCTAGCTGATACTGTATATCGTGGTGATGGCCAGATCATTCTAACGTGTCGTCGCGTGTGCCATGCTGCATCCTTGCTGGCCAAACCCGCTCTACAGGAGCCCGTCCTCCTTGGTATGATTTGAATCACTTGATATGTACTAGTGTAAAACTGATAGCATCACAGTTGAGATTCAATGCCCAGAGAGTGTGATCGGTGGCGTTTACTCCTGCTTGAACAAGCGACGAGGTCAAGTCTTCTCAGCGGAACCGAGGCAAGGGGCTCCCATGTTCACGGTCAAGGCTTACCGTTGCTGAATCCTTTGGCTTCAACGAGGATCTTCGGGAGAATACGGGCGGTCAAGCTTTTGCTCAACTGGTGTTTGACCATTGGGACCTCATACCTGGTTCATGTCTTGACAAGGGTAGCATTCCGGGGGAGATTGTCACCAATATACGCAGGCGCAAGGGTCTGAAAGTACGTTTACCGCATTCAATAATAGGCCATTTATTAATCGTGCCTTTAGCCTGAGATCCCCCCTCTTGAGACCTACCATGACAGACTCTGAATCATTGCGTCTGTTTCATGAAAAGGCATGCTCTGGCTAGCTAGCTCTTGGTGCGACATACGCAGATGGTGAGTGAAAACGCAGCTCTCGGAAGCAAGCTCAGACTGACGGCGCACGCTATAAACAGACACTTTTGTTCTCGAGGTGAGCTGAAGCTGAGCTTCGAATCACTCGAAAACTCGTTTTACTGGGTGAGTGACCTACATCCCTGCAATACTAAATCTCACAGATGAAATCCTATCAGCTTTGGTTTATACAGTCGACAAAAGTATGTACATTTGTCGAAGTGAATACCTCTCCTGATTGTTGCGCGACGTCTGGTGAACAACATATAGGGATCCGGAGGCTACGCAACTTGGTCCCTGAACCCGAGCCCCTCATGAGATGACTGCGGAAACCATTGAATTATATTGAATTGAGAGATTGAAAGATGGCGACTCGTCTGGCAATTATCGGACTCGGTATTCATCCGCCTTTCACGGCCATCGGTAAATGGAAGGATTGCGGCATGCTGACGAGAAAAAGCGTGCATCAGTCGAAATTAGCCTTTTTTCTGCCACAAACCGATGTAAACACAAAAGTCGTGACCCAAAGTAGATTGAACACAAAAGCTGTGTCCCCCTATAAGGCTACTTATATCCTTTTCTATCCCTTTCCTATTCTCCTCCGTCCTATAACGATAACACACACACAATCATCCAAAAAAGTTTATAAACGACTCAAGGATATCGACAGCTACGACTTAAGTGAATCCAATGTCGACTCCAGCAGTGGACCAAAAACACACAATACACCCCCATATCTACTCACACGACAAATTACCTCCACCTCCCCCTCGGCGACGAGTCTCACAGCAATCCAGAGGATACACACCGAGATCATCACCTAGCACGACGACGAGCAAGAGTAGTGTCAGCCCTGTGCCCAGCACGGCCTCTACCACGTATAAACGCCGACGCTCGCTCTCCTCCGAACCAAAGGGTGTTCAAATTATCACTCGCAAAGTCATCAGGAAACTCGAAGAGCTCGGTGGGCATTCAGAAGGTGATATGGACGACACTGAGAGCGATAGGAGCGACGAGAAAGAGGAAAGGGATGACGACGAGGTGGTGAACGAGTTGATGACAGGCAGTGCTGCGAGCTTGAATGCCAATGGCCATGTGGAAGTGAAGAAGGTCTTTGTGTCACCTTCTGGCGCCATTGTTCCTCCAACGAACAAGGACAAGATTGACTGGGAGATACCGAGGAAAGTGTTGCATTCTTCTATAGGTCAGTTTCTTGTTCTTTTCTTTACTCACGAACATCGTTCTCAATATCCCCATTCTATCTGCAGGATTCTTCACGATATATCTCTATATCTCACAAGGCAATCCCAAGACCGTAGTATACGTTCTATGGACTGCATTATCTATCATTGCTCCCGCGGATTTCATTCGCTTACGCTTCCCGAGGTTCGAGAGATTATACGAAAAGTGTCTGGGGTTCTTGATGCGAGAGAGTGAAAAGGTTCGTCCGGTTTATCTTATCTATTGACTTACTCGTCTCACCTCTCCTCACTTAGCATACAACTAACGGCGTAACATGGTACATTATTGGGGTCAATTTTGCCCTCATGTACTACCCTCTTGATGTGGCTACAGTCGCAATCCTCATGTATGATTTCTCTATCTGTTGTGACGAACAGGAGTTGATCATCACACAGCCTTTCTTGGGCCGACACCGCCGCATCCACCATTGGTCGTCTCTGGGGAAGATATACCCCGCGTTTACCTACCCATATACCTCTCATACCCTTCTTCCCTAATAGCCCTGTTAGGCTGCCTCTGGCTCCCAGAAAGTCTTTGGCAGGCTTCCTTGCAGCTTTCACTACGGGAGCCGCTATCGCTATCGGCTTCTGGGGCTGGATGGCTCCAATGAGAACTGATAAAGGTGACATCACCTGGTGGTTCAATGGAGGAATCCGTGGCCTCAATGCTGCCGATACCGCATCTCCTCTGGGAATCGTCAGCGGCTTTGAAGGCTGGGTCGGGTTAGGATTGATAGGCGTCGTTGCAGGATTGGTTAGTGCAGTTGCAGAAGCATTAGGTGCGCATCCCTTCTTTCGATCATTTCTGGCGTCACTAATCGAACGGATCCCAGATCTGGGCTCCTTGGACGATAATCTGACGCTGCCGATTATATCTGGCGGGTGCTTGTTCGGTTTCTTCAAGCTCTTGGGACTGGTTTCCTCTTGGTTGGAAGGTCAATGAACAAACACGTCACGAATTCGCTAAAATGACTGGCATACGGTATGCGCACGTCCCCCTTTTTCCTACTCTAGAGCTACCTGTCCCCCTTTCTATCTGCACGACATAGACTATGCTTCCATCTTTTTTGCCGAATTTACATATTCCATTCCAGATTTATCTACAGATGCTACCTTATGAATTCTTTGTGGATACCATTAGGCTGGTTGTAATTTTCACTCATCCTTTCACGTTTAAATTGCCTTGTAGTCTTGAAGCTGTGCGTTAATTGTGCACGGAGGAGACTTTGACTTGACATTTCTTGGTTACTTATCTCTATCGGCTTTGGCAGTAAGTAGAGGGTCATGAATATATCAGAGAGCTGCGGGGAAGAACACAATGTTCTCAGCTTTCTTACGTCCAAGAGTCCAAATTGAGCAAGGTATTACCTCGTGTCACGCTACGCGCCTATTACAGCTTTTCTCCTCATTGTTCATTCCCCACGTCGGAGCAATTCTGGCTACTGACTCTGAGAACATCTCCTCATGTCGTCGTGCAAGCCGGTGCGTGTGTGGAGTAGAAACATGATATTCTCATCGTCTAAAATACTCCTCAGCACCATGATTGGTTCACGGCCGCCTTAACATTTGGACTTTGCTGTGGTCTCGTCATTTCCTATGTTCCTCAAGTTCGTATTCACGAAATTAACTGTTTGCAAGTTACTAATTGAAATATATTAGCATTACCGAATCATCCGTAGTGGTTCATCAGAGGGGCTGAGCCCATGGTTTCTACTTTTAGGGACAACGAGCTCTGCGGCCGGAATGCTAAACATGTACGCTGAACCAGTAATTCGTACATGTCTAGTCATTTAAACTTCTTCCCAGGTTCACGATGCAATGGGGTATCGTTAGATGTTGCCGAGTCTTGGTGGGTTGAGTAGCCATCTTTCGAGCAGAGCGTGTTGACGAATGTGGATGTCAGAGCTTTGGAAGTTGCCTCGAGATGACAGCTGGAGTTATTCAAGTTGGACTTCAGTGGGCTATGTTTACGCTCATGTCAGTGACCAGTCTTCCTCCTTACCCTAAAGAAAGCTGATTTAGGAACCGTGATAGATTCATACTATACATGATTTACTATCCCCCACATCTCAAATACAAGGAGCGACAACTTGACTTGCACGACTCTAGACCGCGTATTGGCGTCAAGATGGGGAAGAGAACAAAAGAATGGAGGTCTTCGATTGCGTTAAGTGGGGTGGCTATTGCTCATTTGTACGTTCATTTGTGTCGTTGTAGTCTTGTACCACGACTGACGTTCCGTAGCTTCATTATAACAATCACAACCTTTTTCCTCCTGATTACCTTCCCACCATCGCCCTCACCTACTCCGTCTCCGTCTCCGGAGCCGATACCGCTACCGACACCTGATTCACCGTTGTCGCATTCTGTGCAGCAATGGGCTACGTTTTTGGGAGTTTCGTCTGCTCTCCTTGCGGCGGTTCAGTATGTTCCTCAAATTGCTCACACCTGGCAGAGTAAAGTCGTTGGAGCGCTGAGTATCCCGATGATGTGTATTCAAACGCCAGGAGCGGTGCTAATGGTACTAAGTATTGCTTTGAGGCAAGTACCTCTTTTTTTTTCTTTCACATTGCTTGATATCAATACTTTTTATAGGCCAGGCACCAATTGGACCTCGTGGATCACTTTTGCCGTTGCAGGCATCATGCAAGGGACACTCCTTGTCATGTGTATCTCTTGGAAAATCCGGCAACATCGTCTTGCTATTGACGACTTTGGTAACCCATTACCAGAAAATCCGCAATATGCCTCATTTGTCGAAGCGCACACCACGGCTCAATCATCTTACACGGACGAGCCGTCGTCTTCGCTGGTGATTTCGCATCCAGCAGCAGATGTAGACGTTCCAGGACTAATGGTCGATAGTGACTCTGAAGCAGAGGATGGCGAGAATGGTACGGAAGTTGCAAAGAAGGCGATGAAAGTTGCTTTGGCAAATGCATTAGAGTCTGCGGTTGAGAGTGATGTGAGGAGTGATGGTGTCAGAGAGATTAGAGAGATCCCGATCGATGTTGACGAAGCGGGGAGAGAAGAGAGAACGCCGCTTCTGCGAGACGGGAGAAGGATGAGAAGGAGTACGTATGGAAGTCATGGTTTGGAAGGTCAGAAGAATAACAATGAAAGTCAGAGCGGTGGCTGGTTTGGCTGGAAGCGATAGCACAGTATACACAGTCAATAATTGATTTATACTCTTGGTTTTGGGTCATTGCACGCCATATTGCCTGGGAGTGAGAATGACTGTCAAGCGCCCAACCTTACTCAGCCTTTGACCACCACGACGATCATGAAAGAAGATTCTCAAACTATTGAAGCAGCGACAACGGCTGTCGGGACTATAGAGTGAGTTACACTCTTGCTTTATATTGTACTAGTCTCATCGCACGCAAGAGGTCAACCAGACAACAAGACTAGGCGATACGACCGCCAGCTCCGGTGAGCACTCTTGCGTTCGTGTATCTTGTGCGATGATTGATCTGATGAATTTTCTACAAGTCTCTGGGCGGCCAGCGGGCAAGCAGCACTCGAAAACGCGCGTATTCTCGTTATATCAGGTTCTGCTACATCTACCTCTATCCTCAAGAACCTCGTTCTCCCAGGAATCGGTCACTTTACCATCCTAGACCACACAAAAGTCACGCCAGAGGATGCTGGGAACAACTTCTTTCTAGAGGGACCATCTAGTATCGGGAAATCGCGAGCAGAAGAAGCGGTTAGGTTACTCTTGGAATTGAATGAGGGTGTCGAGGGTAAAGCCGATAATCGTGATATAGCTGATGTGCTGGAATCCGATCCTTCGTATATAACCAGTTTCTCTCTGGTGATTGCACATAATTTACATCCGAGCTTGTTGGACAAGCTCTCGATGCTCTTGTGGTCGGATCTGCTAAACCCTTCGTTGATTGTGGTGAATTCGGCAGGATTTCTTGCAGAGTTTTTCATTCAGTATCATGAACATGCTAGTGAGTAGGCCTTTTTACTTAGTGCCACCCTATCTGACTTGTATCGCCAGTCATCGAAAGCCACACAGAAACTGCACCATCACTCCGCCTCGACAAGCCATTCCCCGAGTTACTCGAGTATGCTACCTCTCTCAACTTTGACCAGATGGATGTTACCGACCACGGACATGTGCCTTATGTTGTTATATTAGTGCACTTAATGGAGAGGTGGAAGAAGGAGGTTCGTCACAACACCTCTCTCACCATGCTTTCTCGAACCTAATACATCTTCATTCTCAGCACAATGACAACCCACCAAAAACCTACGATGAAAAGAAACAATTCAAATCTCTCATCCTCGGCATGAAAAAGAAGATTGACGAGGAAAACTTTGACGAAGCCGAAACTCAAACATACCGCAGCTGGACCGAAACCACTGTTCCTTCAGACGTTGCTGCATTGTTCAAGGATCCCCGTCTTTCCTCACTTACACCCCAATCACCCCCGTTCTTCCGTCTGCTTGCTGCGTTGAAGGAGTTTACCGAGCAGCCCCCGTATGTTTTGCCGCTGACAAGCACCCTACCGGATATGAAAGCCAACACGACAAGTTATATTCATTTACAAAAGCTTTATAAAAAGAGGTCGGAGGAGGAGAAGGAGACGTTTAAAAAGCACCTGAAGGTGCCTGTAGATGACAACATGGTGGATGTTTTCGTGAAGAATGCGCACGGGTTGAAATTGTTGAAAGGGAAGAGGTGGGGTGATGTTGCTGCGAATGGCGCTGAGCTTGGCAGGTTTTCTTGTCTTTTCTTTGTTCCTTCACTGCTGACATGGATGACGTGTCACAGCCGAGAAACTCAATCTCCAAGCCAAGGAAGTCTCTACGCATCTCGCACTTTCCGCTTCCCGTACCGCGTCTGTCAAGTATCAGGGCAAACCGTACACTACCGAGCTCCTCACTGCTGAAGCGCAAGCCATTCTCCCCCCTGGAATTGAGTTGCCTAAAGCATTCAATCATGCTGTTGGTGAACTGTGAGTATCCCTCCGCTAACTCCCTGTGACCCCTGCCAACATAGACTTTACTTGCAGCGTACGAGCACCAGACGCCGATTTACCAAACACTGCAGCATTCCTTGGTGGTCTAGTAGCGCAGGAGGCAATCAAGATAATAACGAAGCAGTATGTCCCGATTAATGGGTGCTGCGTTATTGATCTTATTGAGTCGTGGACGGGTACGATATGAGTTCAGGGAGGTGGAATTTCTTGATGTCGCTATCACGCATACTTTCCGGACTTCCATTGTCCTCATAGAAAGAAATCAGTGCTGTGTTTCCGACTATCACGGGCTTGGAAGACGTAGAGCTAGAGTACATCAAATCGTGAAAACTCGCTCTCTCCAGTCATCAAACTTGTACGACATGCTATTAAAAATAAAACCGGAATTACCATAAAACCTCCTGAACTTCCCTTTCTGATATTGCAATACCAGTACTCCTCTCGACAAGGTCTTTGGATCAAAATACCTTTTCCTGGACTGCGTATACATACGCCCAAGTAGGACCACATACAGCTTTGTTTGGTGATCGCTATTCAAAATCTCCCAAACCCGCCCGTCCTGGTCTGTGATGAATGGCGGTTGATGAAGGTCATGATATCGTAGAAGCTGTGTATCATAAGATTGCCTGGACTTGGAAGGAGTAGGGAGAATTTGAAATCTCCCTGTGAACCGCACAGGGACAGATTTCATCGTAACTGTCAAAAAACCGAACTCGTCCATCGTCGCTCCAGGGATTCCTTCTACACCAAGCCAGCCGTCAACATCTCTCATGAGTTCGGCGGCCTCTACTCTTGTATTGTCAACCTCATAGATCGCAGCACCAGCTTCATTGGTTTCAGGAAACATAGGAAAGGAGAGAAGGCTGTTGTTGTGAGGCAAAGCAAGGGATATTGCAAACCAATTTGGCGATCCACCTTGGCTTAGGATGTCCCTGGCCAATGCTATCGTTGCACCCAAACGATCGTGCGCTTTGAATGCACAAGGATCTAGTGTCACCCCGAACAAACCCATGATACTGAACACCATGTCCACTGGGGGGCGCGAGGAGGTTCTCATCTGAGCACTCCGCCAAATTGCTGTCCTTTTTTTGTCGCCTTTGGGTCGACCTCATCATCAACGGGCTTCAATGCCGCCGAAAGTGCAAAGGCATGGCGCCAGCCAGCCTCCTCGTCATTGCCGAAAATACGGATCGAAACGTCGACCTGACGGCCTCTATACGTGTCCGGGGCAACAGCACGAAACTCTACATCTTCCGCAACGCTGGCATTGACTAGGGAGGATAGCCGGATGTAGGCAGACTGTCCTGGGACAATCTCCTCGATGCTGCCACTAGTCCCTATGCGTTGCTCTGGATTACCAAAGGATCCGTCTCCATGCTCCCAGTGAATCACAACACTAGCGGATCGAGGTGCGACAGCTTCTTGTAGTGTCCATCCTCGATGAATCCACATTGTCGGCTCTTCAAGACGGACCAACCTGCGTGTACCACCCGGAAGAATGAAACATTCTGCGCACTCTGCATAAATGCGATACATTTGCTGGATCTGCCATACTTTATCATCTCGGCTAGTTTGGATGATACATAAACGGTCTAGCCAGAGAAGAGGAATGTTCTTCAGAAGAGCCGCCTTGCAGACATGAAGGAGGACGTCAACACTGACTGGATCTCCATCTTCAGCACCCTTCACAGCAAATGTTCCGTATTTCACGAATGATGCTGCCGTAGGACCTATTGCTCCGCGCCAGATATAGGAGATCACAGCGTATGGTATGCCTTGGGTATCAGGATACTCGATGACCTGTAGAGTCTCCTCGTGTACGAGTTTAGCACAGTCGATCAACCGGAAACGACAAGGCAAAGCTTCGCCCGAGATGTCGATGATGGTGTTATCCAGCGAGGAAAGTGGCTTTGTGAGCACAACGGCCATCGGCGTTGGGACGATAGGGAGAGGCTTTGGGAGTTCTTCCGTTTCCACTCGGAGGCCAGCTTCCTCCGCACGTTTTCCTGCTTCAAAAAGTTCCTTGGCAATAACGTCTTGGAAGAGACTGGTCGAATCCTTCAACATCTCTTCAATTGCTATTATACCACTGCACACATGAAATGAGACCTTTATCTCAAACGAAGATACCAGTTCTACGTACCCGTCCATCCTCTGTGCAAATTCAGGTGCCGAGTCCCGTTCCTGCTCATATGCATTGTCCCTCGAATCCAATATACTCTCCATGTTCCCAACCCTTTTCAATCTCTCGTGGAAACTCTTTGACATAGTGCGAAGTACGTCTTGGAAAAGCCTTAAGTTGATAATTCGGTCAGCTCTAACTCAACACTGTTTCGAAGCGATATACTTTTGCTTCATCTCCTCAGACAATAAAGGTCCTGTCACCACTTTGTCGCCGCCTGATCGCCCTTCAACCTCGCATAGTGCTCCGCTGGCATCATCTGGTGAACAGCCAGGAAGACCCGGTGGCTTTGGCTCCGCGTCTTCTGATGGTTGAGATGGTAGCTGGGTTGAAGTTTCGTCTGGATGAGCTTGAATCTTGGAAGATGTTTCACCCATCGATGAGGTATGGAGCGAGAACGGTGCAGCTACATGAAGCGTGCTGGTGAAGCGGTAACTTCCGTTTATCTTAATAGATCGTCATCTAATGAAAGTCTGTATTGGTCATATCGTCCCGACTCGACCGTCGTCAAAACATGCAACGATGCGTTTGGGGTTCTTCCAGCCAACGGCATAGAGCTATATTCGAGTGATACAAGTTTCAGTTGAGGAAGGCGCAAGTAAAGGATGCAATCCACGCTTGACTTGAACTCTTCTCCACGAACCCATATATATGAGTTTCCATCTGACGCTATGAATGTGAAGTTCCCGAGGTTAAGAAGAGTCCCGATTGAAACGACTCACGGTTTCATCCAGAACTTGCTAACAGAAACAGAAACCTGCCTTCCTCCAGCACGTAGAACGTCGGACCACCTGGGGTGTAGATGGTCGTATTGACAGGGTCACGATTTGACAGTAAGTTCCCATAGCCTGGCACCCGGGGCGGGGGAATTTTCGTGCTCGCTCAATTTCACAGTCCGACGCTTGCTGTGCTCATGCCGTCCTTGCATCAGGTCGCGTCGTGTTGAGTGTTCGTCCACCGTATAGCAGATTCTTCTGAGTCGGAAAGAAGGCCGCGAGAGCTTTCTATTCAGCCCCGTTTTCCTCACTCTCTTCACACTTATGCTCTGGAAGCTATTTCAGCATCTAGCGTGTCCCCAAGAGGGGCCTGATTAGTTGGAGATTAAGCTCGTGTCCTCATCAAAGTCATTGTTGAACATTTCGTTGGTATACGAGTTCTACGATGCACAGAAAAATTCGTTTCGTATTGAAGTACGGGCTGATAAGATTACCGTAGTCAATAAGAAAAGAGAGGCTCTCTGGGCGGAGTTTGAAATTAGCCGAGCACAACGGTTGCCCCCGCCCCGGGTACTAGGCTTTACTCGTATGCACAGAACGCTTATCTTCGGTGCGAGTAAAGACGGCTCGCCAGGCTAACTGTTGACCATCTGAGCATTTTTCGTACTTCGTCCGGTGTACAGACATGATGTTTATTTTTTCCTCGTAGTATAAGGCACTATAGCCAAGTGGTTACGGCGACAGATTCGAACTTCTAAGGCTTATCTGTTCCTCTTTGAGGGCGCAGGTTCAAATCCTGCTGGTGTCGCTCATGGCCTGTTGTTCAAGGGAACTTTGTTTTTCACCCAACACCCAGTAATCTACAATGTACACGCTACGTTGCATGAAGAGGATCAATACTGCATAACATCCGCCAGCTGTGTTTTTGGTATTGCAGCAGCAAATGCTTTCCTGGCCAATCGCGTCTTGGTCTTCTGCTCGTAAGCAAACGCAAACCCAACAAGATCAAATTCTGAGAACGCGGTTCCGAAAAATGAAAGCCCAAATGGAACACCTGGAGCTGGATAGACAGTCAAAGGACCAGCACTTTCGATAGTGACATTGTCTGGAAAGAATCCAAGAGGGACTGGAACGTATATGTTGGAAACAATCTGCAAAAGTCACTGAAGAGGTTACCTGTTACGATGGGATAGCCTGCTATTGCTGTATTCATGAATTAAAAAAAGGTCAATCAAAGCCCTAACAGGGTATCTGTCTTTGCTCACCTGCCGGAGTGGTCGTGAGCCCAGTGGCAGGTAGCACCAGGGCATCAAGGTTATGTTCTTGTAACGCGGCATCGATGCCGCGTGTTCTGCCCAGTTCATGGTTGAACGCCAGAGCTTGGGTGTAGTTTGAATCAAATCCAACTGTGGCTTCAGCAGCAATAAGCCTACACCATCAAGCTACCGTTAGCCTCCATTGGAAACAGAAATGACTAACACATACTCAGATTGGTCGGTAAAATTGACTGGTTCCTCCAGCTCTGGGTTTGCATCGTTGAAAGCTATGAGATCGGCAAGACTCCTCACACCAGACGGGTTCTCCACAAGTGCTTGGTAGTACGCATCGAGCTGCACCTATAATATGGAATGTATGGTCAGAGCTCACTCGACAAATCAAGGTCCACGTACCTTGAAATCGACATCCAGGACAATAGTTTCATTATTTGATCGTCTGATCTCCGCAGCTGAAGGTAAATCAGCAGGATCCACAACAGTAGCGCCCAGACTCTCAATGGTCTTTAGAGCCTCTTCAAATGCAGCCACGACCGAAGGATCGTTGAATCCGGGAGTGAAGAAGACTGCACGTGGAACGCCAATACGTTTTCCTTTGAGGGCGTTCACATCGAGGTTTTTCGTCAAATCAGGAACTGTGTCTGGTTGTGCCAGGGTGAAATTGTCATTTGGATCTTTGCCAGCAATAACGGAAAGTACGATGGCAGCATCGGATACGGAACGGGTGATAGGGCCAATGGTGTCTTGGTTTGCGGAAATAGGGATAACTGGAGAAAAGCATGAGTGTAAGTCGAGGATTTTGAGGAATGCAAGAATACAAACCTCCTGCTCGAGACGTAAGCCCAACCGTAGGCTTGATTCCGACGGCATTGTTATTACTCGATGGACAAGTGATGCTCCCATCCGTTTCCGATCCTAAAGTGACCGTCACCAGGCCAATTGAAGCCGCGACGCCAGATCCTGAAGATGACCCACATGGATCTGCGTTGGGAAAGTACGCGTTCGTGTTCTGTCCGCCTCTGCCCGACCACCCAGATGGGAGATTTCCTCTGAAATGTGCGAACTCGGACAGATTAGCTTTTCCTGATGATGGCAGACTCAAGGTCAGGTACTTGTAAAGCGATAGCCGTTAACCCAGCTCACCAAGAATAATTGCGCCCGCCTTTCGCAGGCGCTTTACCACACCGGCGTCTTCGGGTACTACAGAGCCCAATAAACTGAATGATCCCGCTGTTGTATTCATTCCTGTAATCGCCAATTATCAGAGTTTCAGTGAGATCTATCGGTATTGCTAACCTTCTGAAGCAATTGTAGCAATGTTGTCCTATACGATGTGTCAATGTTGTTCCGCGAACGACACCGTCAACACACGTACTTTCAGTAGAATGGGAATCCCATGAAGCAAACTCCGTTTTCCAGAACTCCTTCTTTCCTTGTCAAGAACAGCGGCCTCAGCAAGCGCAGACGGATTCTTCTCGAGGACTGCATTCAGGAAGCTTGTTTCGTCTATCCGAGCAAAGTATGCCTACGTGAACGAGGGAATGAATAGTGCGAATGATACCCAAGCTCGTTACTCACCTTAACCAAATCAACACTATTGAATAGACCAGCATCCAAGCCCGCTTGCAGTTCAGTCACCCCGGCTTCATACAGGTCTGGAAACTTTGCCTTGGCCTCCCCCGATATGTGATGTTGAGACCTCTTGCTGTCCGTAAAAGCAGCGAATACGAGGCTGAAGGAACACAGAAAGGTGATCCCAACGCGTATATTGACCATGTCTGTAAGTGGAGCGCAAGAGAGCACTCTCCCGCGCGGTTCATGATTTATACCATATTTCGGGAACGATAACGAGGGAGGCTGGAAGACAGTGGCATGTGGTCGAATTTCGGGATGAATTTTAGTGTGAGAAGTAAATTACACGTGGGCACAGCGAGGATAGTTGAAGTTTTTCGAATTGACCAGCTAAATTACATTGTACAGAGGTATAAAATCCGTATTCAATGTTCCATTAGTACCAGTAAGATAAATTTTGGACGCTCTAGGGGATCTGCGTTTGTTTATCCTCGGAGGCTCAGCGAGTGTATGAGAGCCGTAACCCCTTCTTTGAACGAGAGTCGACGTAATTTACGGTCAGGCTCAACAGTTCGTGGGATGTCTGATGGCCTATCGTTCAGCTCATCCGCAACTAGATCATATCGTGTCATGAGCCACCCGATAAGCATGTATATTCAGTCAGGAGAGACATACCGTAGAGTACCGGTGCATCCAGCTTGGTATCGAAATAGAATGTCAATGATCCCGCAGTCATGAATTGTGATCCAAGTCTTCCTGCCCCTCCCAGGTGTGCCACAGTGCACTTTGTGCTCACACCCTGCACACGGAGTATGAGCTCCGTCCCCGCTATAAACGCAAAGATATCAATCACTTCTCTCAGCCCGTTTATGTGATTGAAACTCACGCTTGTAGCTCCCTCGATACCCGAGCGCCCTGAGAGCCTCTTGCGGTATTGTACTGTTGGCGCGGCCCGTATCCAGAATGAAGTTGACAACGACGGACTTTCCTGGCACTACATCACGCCAATGACGTTGCTTCATTTGCTGTCTCCTTGTTGTAGCCGCTTTCTGGTCGTCTAGAGAAACTACAAACCGCCATGCCATTAGGCCGGCAAGTTTACCTTGTCCAATCCGCACACCGGCGCAAGGAATAGAGTCGATTTCAGTTGTAGGCGAGAGTATGTCGATTCCCATGGCTTTTGTAAGGTCTGAGCGAAGAGCTCGAGCTGGAATAGGAGACTTTGAGATAGAAAGACGATAAAGAGACAAAGGAGATCGTACACGAGCTGCTCGAGGAGCTGGGCGCAAAGTATGACGAAAGACTGGCACGGGGGCTGGAGAGGTTTCCCGTAGTCTGATTTTTCTTCAGAGATAGGCTTTCGACACTGGCAGAAGATCCAGCACATGTGCTAGAATCATCGTCACTGGCGGGATCGTAGGGAATATTTGAAGAGAGGTCCGGAATACTTTTCGTATAGTGAAGAGTGTTTGCGGGGGGCGTATCGGACCTAGTAACTTTCAAGGTCTGGAGGAACTTCATCTTGGTTGACATTGGGCGGTATAAGACTCCAGGGGGCTATTATAACTGCATTAATGAACAAGGGAGATGTAATGCATGGTATCGACTTACTACGGAACAAAGCGTGAAATCCCGTCGGCCATTGATAGCCTGGGTGGCGAACTCTTGTTGCTCGTCTCCTAGACGTAAATCTTTAGCCTTTTGGAATATTGCCGTACCCTCTTCCACACGACCGCACTGGGTTACAACAACCCCTTTATTAAAGAGAATTTCTGCCTTGTGCAGAGTAAAGTCGAGACCTTGTTCATTGTAAGGGCTGGAATATTGGGTCAGCGGTTTCCATCATCGAACAACAACCGCTAAGATGTGCTTACACGAAGGTCTTACCCCGCATCATTACTTCTGCAGTGCAGAGGTCAGCCTCTGCTTCGTAGCGTCTTTCCAGCTTGTAGTAGCATAGGGCTCGTTGAAAGTAGCTGTCGAAGCGATGTTAGCAAAGGAGTCGCAATATGGTTTCCATGACGCACGCCAAAGCAAGATAGCAGTTCTGAGCAATGGCCCGTGTGTAATGTTTAATTGACTCCTCGTAGTCCTCCTTCATTGTGCAAATGAGTCCAGTGTTCATGACAATCTGAGTATTCTGCTCCATTGACTGCTAGAAAATCAGTCCAGGGTCGATGCCTAAATAACCATACAACTCACCTCGAAGAGGGACAATGCTTTGTCAAGCCGACCTTGGTCGAAGGTTTTGACGGCCGTATCCCAAACTTCATATTCTTTCTTCAAGGCAGCGAGAGCCATGGTGTTAAGGTGATGAGTTGGGGGATAGTGAAACTGTTGTCCATTCTTGATATCATTACCTGTTAAATGACGGGATGACAGACAACGGGAATCAATACCCGTTGTTGTCCATAGGAGCAAAACGCCATCATGCTGGTGCATTGATTCCCAGTTGGATACCAACTGGATGGCTACCTGGCGCAATGGTAGCGCGTTCGGCTTCGATTACCAGACAGTACCAAAAGGTTGCAGGTTCGAGTCCTGCGGTGGTCATTTTTTTTTCGGTTGCTTATAGTAAAGGGGCCTGTCACATGGAACACTTACAGTGACATCACGTCGGAAAAACAATCGGCGATTCCAATTATTTACGCAAAGTGCTGTAGTGTTTCCAGTTTCGACATCGTACAGAGTAGCATTAAGTACATTGAGGCTTTCCTTAGAATATGGTTCCATCGCTTTCCAATTCAATTGGGGGCCCTCCGGTCTCTGGCCTCTTCTGTTTGGCTATTTCTCTGCCCCCTTTCCAGGTCGCACTCTCCAGCACCTGCACAAGAGACAACTGTTCGGGGGTAAGGTTAAGCTTTTGACGTATAGCGTCTGCCATTCGATCGCTGCAAAGCCGGTCAATGGCAATCAACACAACAGGTAACCAGGCCAACGCACAGTAATATGACTGTCAGTGCTCGCCACTCGACAACAGCGGGATCCGATGCTGAAGCACGAGGCAAGCCAGAGGCTGAATCGACTGGCAGTGTGTTCGGCTTCAAGGAAAGAACGCCTAGATCCAGTAAAAGACCGCCTCGAAAAGGTAGCGTGAGTATCATATAAAGCAGAACCAAGACACGGCACCTTACCGTTTCGATACTCGGGTAAACCCGTCATGTCTTCCATACCCGCAAAACGCCATTTTGTTGCGTGTCGGATAGCCTCAACCACACTGTAGGTCATCCACTGTGTGAGCTTATGAAAGGGAACCAGATCATCGCCTTCAGATTTGGCACTGGATTTGAGGACCGTGCAAGGCCAAACATCTCCCAAAGAGACCCCACCAAGCTTAGTACGAGATGCTGGCCAGATGGAGTTCAAACCGTCGACCAAGACATGCCAGAGAGCTGAAATGTGAACCGTTCGAGTTGAGCCTTCTGCTTTCGATTCTTTCTCTAGGAAATCTACGGGAAAGATGCTTGTCAAGATCAATGGCATTGTCTGATGTATTCACCTACCAAGCAAGTTTCCTGGTCGTCCCTCTTTTCCAAACAAATCAGGGCTACTAAGCAGGGCCGATCCCAGATTCCTAAGCAGAGATGCTCTCCCATCGAGACCGACCAAAGGATTGCTTTCTGAAACCTGCATGCCGAATGCAAGAGAATTTGGGTTGATCTTGGCGAGGGCGAGGGCTTGTGAAGGAATCTCAAGATAAGACCCAATGAATCCCAAGAATAGTGAGACTTACCATCTACCCGATGAGGTTGTTCCGGATCGCTAGAAAAGTAGCCAGTGTTGAACATATGGACGCTGGCAATCGCCAATCCTTCAGAACGACCGTATTTTTGATTGGTCTCCTTCTCATAGAATGCCCAATCTTTACCCGCACCCGCATCAAGGAGTACAGAAACGATGAAGAGATCGACCAAACGTTTCCCTTGCTCGATTGCACCGACAGATTCTGAATCCCACTTTGATAGAAGAGGATCGATTCTGGATCCTCCGGGTTCGAAATGGCGCCAGCGACCGTGAGGTGGAATCTAGGAATCGATACGGATGACATCAACTGCATAGAGGAGAACTACTGACAGTATGGAAATTGGGTCCAAAATCTCGCTGTTATGGGGAAAGATATGAGTATAGTATATTAGGGAACCAGAAATAACGCTCACTGTGATGATTCCTGCACAAAACTCTGCTACCTCTGACTCCTTTTCCGGATGATAATCAAAGTACTCGAGCTTTCCTTCCTTTGCGAGCGTAAATACTTTGCTGCATCGTTCACGTATAGCTGGTAGCGTCCTTAGGTAGGCGGCCTTTTGTTCAAGGGGGGTTTCGGGGGCGAGATTCATCATGGAGAGTTTGAAACTCATTGACGTGAATGGTACATAGATTAGATATCAAATCGAATTAGATAACGGGATCAGTGCTCCCAAGGTCACCGAGAGGCCTCAACAAAAGTGAAATATCTGAACGTAGACTAACAGCACTAACAGGAGTATCCTTCATCCTGACTGTCCGGACAGCAAGTACAGCATAACCTAATACCGAGAGGTAGATACGAACAATGAAGGAAACCCCATTCAACGAGTGGCATCGGACGAGGTGGGAGTATTCAGGGACCCGAGTGCCCTGCTTGACGGCGGCAGTGGGGGTGCAGAATGACTTTTCTCGCTTTTTCGTATCTTGCGCTTGCGAGTACTGGCTGTCATTTTAAGCGTTGGCCAGGGAGTGCATTGTGAAATTCGGTGGCAGACGTGAATGCCAAAAATCAAGGTCTGTATCAGAGAAAGCGACAGCGTCTGACACTGATAGAACGAGAGCGACATACGCATCTGAGACCCGGAGACCGTTCCAAACCCTCTCAAAGTGACTCATCCATGGATCCAACGTGTGGTTTCAATGATGCGATGAAGCCAGTCCCCTTGGGTTGAGTAAAACTGACGACGATTGGCGGAGGTCACGTAGAAGTGTCATGCTGCAAAGCTAGAGCTCACTAGGTTTGCTGCGGATGATGGGTGACCAAATCCTGACGGCGATTCTGCTTCTCTCTCCCATTGGCGGGACGTGTCTGAATGCTGCAAAGATTACGCAAGGGACAAGAGCCTGTCATGTCGTCAATGTTTTGTTCGTCTCAGATTTCGCAGCGGAGTATTCTGCCCATTGTCGCGGTGAATCTTTTCGTTGCAATTTCGCCTCATATCACCACTATGAGCATATGATTCAATGACACGAGGTATGAAGCCCTGAATTTGGCAAGTCAGCGACTGAGAGGATCAAGCTAAGATAATTTTCCGTACGAGCAATCCAGTGCTGTGTATCAGAGCAAGTTTCTCCGGCGGAGAAATATCTTCACTCCTCATGAGCGCCATAACACAGTCCATCTCCAATGTGTATCACCTTCAAGTTTAGAGCACGCTGACACATCCTCCATTTAATTTGGATCTGGAACATAAGGACGGCTGAAAAGGGTAACGCGGCAAAACAAAAGATGAGCTCGTACCGTTGCCCCAAGAATGAATCGCCGCCTATTGTGACCCATAGACATATACAAATCCTGCTACGTCTGATAAATTTTCAAAGAGTTCATGTTTCGGGCTGCATCTTGAACCGGCATCTTGACACTTACGATGGGGAGTGAGATTTGCAGGTCGACACAGTGGTGGTGCTAATTCAGGAGAGGCGATCTATCTATCTATCTCTTGATGCCTTACAGTCATCATTCTCATTCGGGTCAATTCTGTAAACACGCTAGTGGGACGCTAGAAGAGGTGGTTCTCGAGGCTATACGTCAGGGATTTGAGGTATACGGATTGACAGAACACGTCCCGAGATATAGATCCCAGGATCTTTACCCAGAAGAGGTGAGTAGCGCGTGTTGACTCAGAGGTTATAGTCGACAACATTCATCATTTTAATCTTCATCTAGGAGGGACTGGACTCTGGAGCGCTCTTGGATCAGTTCGATCGCTTTATTCATGAAGCTCACCGCCTCAAAACATTGTATGCGTCCCAGATAACCTTGCTCGTCGGCCTTGAAACCGAGTTTATCACCTCGGCCGATTTGCATCACTTGGACGACCTTCTTCGCCGCTATGAAGGCCGCGTCGAATACTTAGTCGGCTCGGTACATCATGTGGGAGAAATCCCCATTGATTTTGACGCACCTACATATTATAAATGCTTACGTGCACACGAAGCGGGAACGGAAACCGAGACGATGGAGAACTTCCTTTGCAGCTACTTCGACGCACAATACACGTTGCTTGAAAGGTTCAGACCCGAAATCATCGGTCATATTGACCTGTGCCGTTTGTACAGGCCTAGTCTACGGCTCGAGGACTATCGTCGTGCTTGGGCATCACTGGAACGAAACATCAGGTTTGGGGTGGAATATGGAGCCTTGTTTGAAGTCAATTCGGCCGCGTTAAGAAAAAATTGGGATACTGCATACCCGGGGCAAGATGTCCTACGGGTGCGTCTTTTCGAGCGCTCATCCGTGTCTCCGCTGACATGCAATTCAGCTGATTGTCAGTCAAAATGGAAAATTAACCCTGTCTGACGATAGTCATGGACCTCACGCTGTTGGTCTCAACTATAAACGGATGGCACAGTATCTTGAAAGCCAAGGGATTACCGACGTTTGGTTCCTCCAGCGCACTGATCTCCCCACTATCACCGGTCGATTTGTTCAGCCTGTCAAGGCTCCCCCCGGATGGAATCAGCATGTATTCTGGAATGGAAAGAATTGACAATATCACGAGCCAAGATGTATAAGCAACCCGGTCTTTCATTCGTTTAATCCCGTCGCGAACTAGCAGTAAGTGTATGATTAAGGGCCTTGTGCATATGTTTTTGAGACTGGGAGTGTCAATGTGAGTCATCGCAACGTCGATTACGAGGATCTTACGCGCTCAGACTATGCGCCACAGGTAGCATTTACTGCGCGGTTTTCTATCTAGACTCCAGATTGTAGGTCATTAATCATTGAGAAGAGTGTGTTTTACCTCTTTTCTTCCCAGTGGATGACTACAGGCGTTTCACTAACAGTCTTGCGAATTCCCGCCATGGATCAATGAGAAAGCGTGACGAGGTATTTCCCAATGGTGCAAGGTCGCATACCCGCGCATCCGCCAGGTCAAGTTTTTCCCTGACACACTTGTCTTATTTCTCGTTTCCGCGAAACTGCCGGAGAGACCTGATATCATCTGGGGCTGTACCGTACCTTTACTCGATGCAAATATCTTTATGTTAGTGCTCATCTCGATCCTTGCTAATGTTTTTCGATGGGAACATTATTTCCTTCCCTGGTCTCGACGAATGTAGACTGAGTGACGGTCGCTCACAAATTCTACGTGTACCTGTCTGTGAATGACGTCTACTGCTCTCCCACCCGTCGACAGCCTTTGGTATTTCCTTTCTTGTCTTTCTGCCGGTGAACAAGTAGAAATCTTACCCAACAGCAAGAGGAGTCACGGCTGCCGAAACAACATCGGTTTTCCATTATGATGTAACGCAAAGCCTGGATTCTAGACTCTTTGGAGGATTCTCAACGGCGCTCTCTCCAGGCGAAAGTTTTGTGGCGTGCATTTCAGAAAATACATAAATGACGACTACAATATCGTCTATCCTCAGCCCCTCAGTTCTTCAGCTTTTGACACCCCATTTTACTCTTGCTCACAGCAAAGGCGAGCTTCTTGTCTCAATACCGAATCGCTCTCGAGTCCTCAGTTCCAACGATGTGCCACCGTGTTGTTGACTATGCAAAATTTGCTTGCGGTCATGTCCTACCCGCAAACGACGGAGTATTGGTGCGTTTCCTTATGTCTATCTATACTTTTGGGTCGTCTAAGTAACACGATATTATTTTCGTAGGTGGATTGTCGAAAGTCAAACTGCGTATACAGTCAAGAACATGCGCTCAAAGGGCCATGCATCGATTGTGCGGCTACTTGTACTCGATGGTGAGTCTGACTTCATCACTTTTTTATTCGTACTGGCTAACCCTACTGGCAGGAAACGACCTCCCGTATCGGGAACAACTATGAATTCTCCTTACCCTTGCAGTACATGCGCTTCCGCATCCGCACGCAAGTGAAACCGCTCTTGCGAATAATCTTCATAACAACTCCGTCTCTTCTAATTACTTTAATGTTTCCGCTATAATACTTTTCCTTGTACTTCATTGTTACAATTCTTACTCCTCTTGGACGGGGCGCTTGTATAAGCGCTCAAGCAGCCTGAATTTTCTCACCATCGCCGACTCGGAAGAACCTCCTCTATTCTCCTACATTTTACAGACGTAAAACGTTTCCTTATCTCTCCACCCTCGTTTCCGAGGCATCCATTTGAAAGAGAGTTGTCAAGCTCACGATCGAAGAACGGGCTCTTGGTGCGTTGCAACGTTCATACATGTGCACAAATTCTTGAATAAATGCGGGGGAAGGAAAAAGAACTTGCTAAGGAACACGGTGACGCAGAGAAATATTCACAGCGACTCAGCGATATTGGACTTCCTCAGGACCAGTATGTGATCCACATTCAAAAGGCTCCTTGTCTACTTCTCGGTATCATAATTTACCACCACGACATGACTTCCGGTGGCATTTCGACCGCTATACCGCTTTACCTCATGAGACCTCATCCGAATTCCGTTTCCCAGTCGCGTTCAGGAACAAAATTATGCTGTACCTTTTGGTTCTCAAATGATTTTTCGAGTGAATGGCGTCCAATCCGCCTTAACTCCGTCAAGAGCTTGGATAAGGCTTAAAAGAAACCTACGGATGTCTCAGTGGAGTTGAACATTCTCGTTCTATTCTTTGCGTCTCATATTCCAACTGCAATATGCTGTCACTCCTTCTCCAAATTGTCATTCTTTCATCTATCAAGTTTTGCGCTTCTCTTAGCGCCAACAACACAATCTACATCATCAATAGTGCCGAAACACCCTCGCTCGGTCGTCCTGGCTTGACACCAATAGGACAACAGAGAGCACAGGATTGCATTCCAAACGTATGTTTTCATGCTCGTTGGTCACTGAGGAGGGGCTGGATGATCACCAGGTGTTTGGAACTCTCGACATTGGATTGATCATCTCCTGTACCGAAGATGGTCATGGAGGTGGCGTGGGCTGCGCTGCCGCTGTCGAGACTGTGACGCCACTCGCAAACCGCCTTGGACTGAATATTACTACCTGGTAGGCTTCACAACGGCTGTCTGATGTTACCCTTGATTGAGACTTCATTCATACTCTCTTAGTAAAGCCGGAGAAGATGCTAGCGAGAATTGCGTTAGCAATAAAGTCAAGGACTTTGGAAAAAACAGTACCAACTCGGTGCTCGTTGTCTGGGTGAGTCTCTTAAGTCGTCGGCTTTGGTCGTCGGCTAATGCTTTCGTCAGGATCCGCTGGAGATGGAGGACCTTTTTGAGAATATTGACATTGACCGTCCGGGCTCTGACGATGAATATGAGGGTACTCCGCACCTCGACGTTATTGTCACTGCAAGGAAGGCAAAGGTTTTGTCCCAATCGTCTATGAACTGTACTGGGATAGATGGACCTGCGGGCACATCCGGCACTTCGGGGATTTCCAATCTGGGTAATGTGCCGAAACTTGCCACTCAGAGTACTCCTAAGCTCAGAAGACGAGGCCACATCGGTCGCGCGATGAAACTACCGTACTACTGAATCTCAACGAGGAAACTGTATGTGTAGTACCGGAGCGAAGTACCGCGTACATAGTACTTCACGGTATGAGTGTCCTATGGAGTAAAATATTTATTACAGATGTGAAATCCTGAAAGACTATACCCAATATTGGAAAGACCGGTAATCTCCAGGATCTTGACGGTGCGTGTCTACTAAGTATGACGCGGGCGTCGCAACCCAGAATAGGCAACCTTCCTCCCTCGTGTTTGACAGTTCTTCCTGGTGTTCAGAATGATTCTATAATTCATCACAACACAATAACAAGGCCGCACAAACGCCCTCACACTCAGATTGAAGTTGACTGCGATAAATTTCATTTCATATCGATCTCATGAAATTGTGGCAAGTTTGCGGGATCGACACAAGCCCGCTGTAATCGCACGGAAACTCGCTAAAACTATTTGGAAAGGATAGGAAAGGACATATACTAAGTGAGTGTATTGGTGCAATAAAAATTCCTGGCTGAACAGTGTCATAGAGTTCGCGCAGAATTCATCATTCGTACGAGGAGGAAGTCGCATGCTGTTAATGCCGTCGCTCTTCCGCTTACAGGCACCTGTTCATCTTGTGCAGCACAAGGTAGCCTCGGAATCATCAAAGCAACAGCTTTTGTACCTCTGAAGACCGCAAGCCCCACAGTCTGTCAGTGTAACGCCGCAAATCTCGAAAATTACTACTCTATTAGTGGTCGGAGGAAACATGAGGATCAGATTCTGGAACGGGACCGTTTGACTTGGGGACGCAGAAATGCGAAATGACAATTTATAAGGGTCGTAGCCCGGATTTCGGTGAGTCCTCTCTTTGAGTCACTTTCGTTCCTTTGTTCAGAAGTCTTTAGTCGATCCTTACCCTCAATATGCCGTCTCTCTTTCGTTCCCTATCTATCTTTGCCCTTCTTACAGGCTACCTCGCTACCGCGGCAAAAACTCCATACTACATCATCACCAATGCAGAGACTCCATCATTCAACCGACCTGGTTTGACGCCTGTCGGTCAGCGTCGTGCTAATGATTGTATTCCTGGGGTATGGTGTCAAGTCATTCTGTTACTCCGCGTTCACTTTACGACCTTTATTGCAGCTCTTTTCTCGATTCAACATTGGTATGATTATTTCCTGTACTGTGGACAGGGACGGCGAAGAGGGCCTCGGCTGCCCTTCCGCTGTTGAAACTGCCACTCCACTCGCAACACTTCTCGGTCTGAACGTCACTACTTGGTGAGGCTCACGTTTATCTGGTGTTATTGGTGTACTCACTGTCTTATCAGTGGTACCGGCGAGGAGTCCAATGACGAATGTGTTCACAACAAGATTCAAAAATTTAATAAGGCCAGTAATCAATCTGTTCTCATCTTTTGGGTGGGTAGCCTGTTATAACGCATGAATTAGAATGCTTAGCAAATAATCTACAGGATGCCAGTGATATGGACAATCTCCTCGAAAATGCAGACGTAAATGATGCAGGGATTGATGAAGATACTATTGGAATGCAGTAAGAAAGCTCTTCCCTTTCCTGTTCCTCGCCGCTTGACAAGCACCTACTAGCCCTGATCTTATTCTGACTGTTGTGGGAGGTCAACGTGTTGGTCAGAGCTCGATGAACTGTACTGGGATCGACGGGCCCGCATAAATATCCCATTTCGTAATACTATCTATGTATCGTCCGTATCCTTGTTGTTCGTATACGACGCGTAGTAATCTCGGCCCTTCCCAGCCTCGAGGTGACGCGTCTGTGAGATTTCAATCACATGACAGCCTGCCAATGAATATCATCCGGATTTGCCCCATAAACCTCCTTTTTGCGCTCATCCTCCATGCTTCGGTGTAAGCCAAGTCTTGCAATCCGAAATCTGCCAAAATCCATAACCAGCTCACGTTCAATAAGCTGCAGAAGAATTCACATTTCTCGTCCCAGGAGAGAAGAGGGACAGCCGTATGATCCGCGGTCAATTGAACGACCTGAAGATGAAGTCGACGTTTGCATTGTAGGAGCTGGACCTGCTGGGTTAAGTGCTGCTATTCGAATTAAGCAGCTGGAGCGTGAAAAAGGAAAAGAAGTTCGCGTTGTTGTGCTGGAGAAGGGCGGGGAAGTAGGTCAGTAATCTCAAACCCTTCTACTACCGTTTCGCACCGAACTAAGTTCCGGTTGTCGGGCTTTTTCGCTCCTTTTTGTCCTTCTCACTAACGAGTGACTTACTGATATCTCACAGGCTCGCACATTCTTTCCGGCTGCGTTCTTGAGCCTCGAGCACTAGAGGAACTCCTCGGTTCCCCATCAACATATGCTGAAAAGTATGGCTCTGCTGCACCATTGGGACAACCGGCGACTAGCTCCAAGATGCTTCTAATGACTGAGAAGATGGTTCTTCCAATACCTCATCCCCCTCAGATGAATAATCATGGTACGTATCGCACCTCCTCTTCGTCAACATCTTTGACAAAATATCATCTCAGGCAATCACATCATCTCACTATCTCAGTTTACTCGATGGCTTGCGACTGTCGCAGAAGAACACTATGGCGTCGAGATTTATCCAGGTTTCGCCGGAGCTGGACTGCTATTCAGTGAAGAAGCGGATGCTGAGGATCCTTGGAACGGTTGGGAAGGCAAGTGGGGCAATACAGTGACCAAAATTGGTTCCTCCTCGACTTTGTCCACAACTTGTGCGCTTCTGTCTATTACAAGCTTGCCACGGCAGTATTAACGTTCCTGTAGCAAAGAAAGTGAATAGCGTACTTGGTGTTATCACCAATGACGTGGGTATCTCAAAGAAGGGGCTCCAGACAGGCAATTTCGAACCTGGAATGATATTCCGCTCAAAGGTCACATTACTGGCTGAAGGCGCACATGGAAGTTTGAGCAAAATTGTACTAGGAAAATATGATTTGAGGAGAGAAAGTGAAGGTCCGACATACGGTTTCGGTCTCAAGGAAGTGTGGAGGGTAGCTCCTGACGGTGCGTTCATCCTCACTGGTTGAGTTCATCTTCCTGATGATCCGGTAGATGGGTCCGAAGGAGACGGTCGATACAAACCTGGAGAAGTCGTCCACACCATAGGATGGCCTCTCGACAATGCTACTTATGGCGGTGGATGGGTTTATCATATGGACAAGGGTCTCGTCAGTATAGGTCTCGTAATGGGTGCTGACTGGGCTAACCCTTACAGGAACCCTTACCGCGACTTCCAAGTAAGTGTACCACGAAGGAGAACGGCACCGCTGACTGACAGTGTATAGAAAATGAAACATCATCCATATCTCCGAAAGCTGTTATCCCCTTCGTCCTCACCCAACACTTATACACCTTCCCGTATAGCGTATGGTGCTAGGGTGCTCGTTGAAGGTGGACTTCAGTCAGTCCCACTCCTGCATTTCCCTGGAGGTGCTCTCATTGGCGACTCTGCTGGTTTCGTGAATATCGCAAAGATCAAGGGTGTTCACAACTCGATGAAAACCGGTATGTTGGGTGGAGAAAGCGCCTTCAATGCAATCCAATCGAGCGAGGGTATGTTATCCTTCAGGACCTATGAGTCACATCTCACGCAACCTTCAGAAGAAGGCTCATCAAAACCTGCCAATCTCTCGTCCTATAGCGAGGCATTCACCAAGTCATGGGTCTATAACGATCTCCACGAAGTCCGTAACATGCGCCCAGCTTTCAACACTAGCTTGGGCGTGTTTGGAGGAGTGATGTACTCTGGCATTGACTCACTATTCCTGAAAGGAAGGACACCTTGGACATTCAGGCATACCAAGCCGGAAGACAGAGAGAAGTACCTTGTAAGTCTGATTTCGGTCGTCCCATTCTCAGATTTGATGACGAGCGACAGACTGCAACTCCGTCCATGGACTCTGCTCACACAGAGAAGGCTTCGAGACACAAACCGATCGACTATCCCGCCTTTGAGCCACCTCTGTCTACGGATCTCTTGACCAGTGTATCGCTCACAAGCACGAACCACGAGGAGGATCAACCAGAACATCTCAGGGTAGCTACGTTGCGAGAATACGTTCAGGAATGGTATGGCGATGACGCAAACATCCTCGGTGCCCCAGAACAAGGAAAGAGTGCAGAGGTAAAGGATAAACAGACGAGACGTAAGGAGCATATCATGAAGAATGTCGAAGAGTATGCTGGGCTTCTGGGTCGGGCTTGCCCAGCAGGAGTGTATGAATACGTTGATGACGAGGTACGTTGTTTCTGTCATTAGCATGGAGAACATTGTTCATCTAACAACTTTAACCAGTCTAATTCTGTCGAAAGCTGGAACGGGAAGAAGCTGGTCATCAATGCTCAGGTCAGTAACGTCCTATGGTCTGCATGTTCTCGATGATGACAGCTTCCGCTATTCCCAGAACTGCATCCATTGCAAACTCTGCGACGTCAAGGTACCGACTCAAGATATAACTTGGACTCCTCCTGAGGGGAGTGGAGGTCCTAGTTACAAGGTAACCTGACGTGGGATGCGTACGGTAGGACGAGAAAGGCATAAGGTACAATTACATTTAAAGGTCACATTACGAACTATCGAGTTGTGCGAGTGGCTGTTACAGTACGCAGTGCAGATGAATACAGAACGGATGGTTGAGAAAAACACCCAGGAGCGAACGCGGGATTCCCATTTGACTGTAAGGTCACGAAATGTCATGTAGCAAGGCTGCGAGGGGTCTGCATAAGCACACCACATGTTTCGGTTCGGTAAGATGCTGTCAAATAGAGAATACACTACGAGCGGTATATGCACAGTGTTTACGATATGTCTAAAGGTTAATCTAGTACAAGGCCTTCTATCATTCGAAATTAGCCGATCAATGACTGCATACGGGCCAGATGGGTCGCTGTACTCGCAATGCTCAGCCTACGTAGTGAAGAGAAGGTACAGCAACACCTACCAAATAGAGGAGAAAAGGAGGACAGAGGTGTCATCACCTCAAGGAGTCCCTCAGAAATCTGGAGCATTTCTTGTTCGTGCCACCGAACAACTTGATCAAGGTCCGACCTACTTTGCCTGAGTCGACCGACCTCCGCGACTGCAATCTGGTAGGTCGTCGATAGAAAAGGCTGCCATTTCGGGAGTAGTTAGACCCCGTAACAACCACAGTGTTGCATTGCATTGACTTACCGCCATGATGGGATCCAAAAATTTAACCCTGGACAAGTCAAAGGAACGCAACGTTGCCATGACTTGTTTCGCGGAGGTAACAACTCTATCCCGAGATGCATGATGCATCTCAACGAAGCTCTTATGTAGCTCTATCATTGCAACGTGAGCCATAACGGTGATGGTCATGAATACCTGAGCGCCGTCGCCGAGGAAATTTCCGTGTATAGTGGAAATCTCTTGTTCGAGGCGAAGAATCAGATTCTCCAAATCAATGAAGCAACGGCTCGTTCGCCGAACATCTCCGGTCTGATTTGTTACGTCTGGAAAGAAATTAGTTCGGGGTAATTGCCGCTAGAAAGGAATAAGTGTACTAACTATACAGATGCTTGTGTCCTACATGAGCTGCGTGTTCGAGTGTCATAGCAGCTTTGGCATAAAGTGCTCGGAGTGAGGTGCCATTATCTGGCACACCCTCAGCGAAATTGAGTACGGTATGACTGCTCGGAGGATGCCGATATCCTGCCTGCAAAAATGAGCAAAAAACATAATCACGAAACGAAGAATATCCACCTGCGCGTACTGTTCCATCTCCATCGGCCAAGGAGCATCTACTCTGCTCCCGTCCTTGGAAGTATATTCCATGTTAGAGGTGGACCCAATAATCGTAGTCCAACAGTTATTGAGGGCCAACACTCCCCAGAATGCGTGGATCCTATTCGTTTCATTTTCGATCGATTAGAGTGGCTTTTGTAGTGAGGATCATAAAATCAAACCTTTCGCCCTCCTCGATGGCATCTCTTGGAGGCTCCAGAAGTGCCAAACCTGGAGGTCCCGGCACAGTAGCGGAGTTTATCTGGTGCATTTTCGTGCTCATCACCAGAGACATCGCTGCGATCATGTGCAAGTTTCCTTCCAAAATTCGGCCTTTATGAAAGAAGTACTGGGCAATGAGGTACTTGGCTTGTATGGTCTCTACAAGTTTGTTAGTGTACATGCTTCCTCTCTTCTCTGGATTCGCCAATGCCAATGCAACACTCTGGACTGCCTTTCGCAATAGGGCTTCTTCATCACATTCGACGGGACTTTTAGACAAGGTCACGCCCCAAAGATAAACAACGTCAAGAAGGGAAGGTGACAGACGAGCGTCAGAAACTGCCGCGATAAACCTAGTCTTTTCAAGGAAGAATCCCATGATGGAGGCATGGCTCATGAAATTCTGTAATCTGTAAGACGTTGAGTCAGCATTTACAGCCTTGGCTTGTTACGCAAGACCCACAGCGTCCGGCGAAGGGTGTGCGGTATATCCTACAATGTGTATGAGTAACTGAACTGTGCAGAGATACAAATCTTACTTCGGGATTCGTGAGACCTCCGGAACGGGTAGGTGCGGCGTAAGGATCACGCAGCGCCAGGGACCTATTGGAAGTTTCTGGTCGCTGCAACTCTTCTAAACGAGCTTCCAACAACCCAATCTTTTCTTCTAGGATCTGGGTTGTTGTGACTCCAGTATCCGTCCATTCGCAATCGCCGTACTGGTCTGGTTTCGAGCGACATGGTCGGCATATTGGGCGTACTCCATCACATCGCTGCATGAATACAATTCAGTTTGTTAGTCTCGACATCATACAAAACCATGACGTACGATTTTGCGACGCCTGCGATAAGGAATCTGTTCAGAGACCAAAGCTAACAACAGACGAAGCTGACTTACCTGCAGTTAGCGCATGCTTTCCCTTTATGCAAGGAACTTGAAAGGTTAGAATTTGATGATGTAGACATTATTCTGAGCCCACGGCCTAGCGGATACTGCTCTTTATACACCATAGTTGCCGGACTTGAGTCTTGCTTTGGAAAACGAACGCAAAACCGGCAATGAAAATGTTCATCTAAGACGAATCCGACATGACCAATAATCAGAGAGTAATTGCAGTGCGTAGCCTGATGGTGAAGTTAATGACGAAGCTTCAAGGCACCTATATATGTAAGTGCTGAGGTTGTCAACCGAAACTCATTCTGGTAGACAATATCTCGGTGTTTCGAATGCAAATCATCCGTCGGTGTTCTAACGTCATGGTTAATATGTCATGCTAGGGAAATGAGAGATTCTTCAACCACGCACCACAAATAACCAGAATTCCAGACCTAAGACCTTTCTGAGGGGGCAGGGACACGGCCTAATAGATTTTTATCGCCTTGGATGAGGCGGATCGTCGTGGAACTGAAGCTTCGTGAGGCCCGACCAGGGAACGGACGGAGAGTAATTTGTCGGCTCGATACAGCACTCTTCCATAATAAAGAGGCTTAAAAGGTACTCCTTGGAACGCCATTCGCCAAGCCTGAACACCGCTGTCCACGGCCATTACAACCCCCGATACAGGTGTCGAAAACCTTGCGGGGAAGGCAAAACTGCGAACAGGGGACGGACTCGAGTCTTCGAGAAATCACCAGTGACGTCCGGTAATCAAAACGTTGGTCCAAGGTGCATGCGTACAATAGCCAAGGGCTCCGAAAAGATACGGAATTGGCATGCGACTGTTAAATCTCGTTTACTTATTCCATTCAATATCAAAGGAAGAGAAATCTATGGTATTAGCAAGGTAGTAGCCGAGGAATTAGTAGGAGCAAAGGAAACAACACTGGCGGTACCGTACCTGGATCCTTCCCAGAAACTCGACATCTTCATCTCCGACGGAGTGGGCGCGTAACGAGTAATGATTTTGTATATGTGCTTTTCAATAAGTTCTATACGAGAAAGTGCGAGGTACATGGTATAGTAATGAAAGTAATTACAAGCCATCAAATCCGCCGATTCGTCGCTCCGGCAGTCGGTTAAAGCAATCGCCTGGAGCTTTCTCAGCAGAGACTGACGCAATTCCGCCTCTTATCCGGATGCCTCGCAGGGTTTTCCGATAAACAGGTTGAATTCCTTCGCCAATGTTGCACGAAAAAGCACCCTCTCAACCTCAAAAATCCACCAAATTGGATGCTTCCCTTCGCAGGTTCAGACTGCCGCTAGTTTTCATTTCATTATGTTGCGCATGGTTCTGGTTTGGATACCAGAAATATAGTGTCATATTTACCGGAGAACCCGAAGCTTTTTGTCCACAAGTCGATGCGTTGGTTCCCAAGCAGAATCTGTTCTTTTGGGTAGTTCTAGGAGACACCCTGGATACAGATGCATTCAAAACGAGGGCCGTAGAGTGGTTGGGAGGCGCGGTTCGGGTACAGTGAGTGTTCTTGGTAGAGAACGGCTACTTGCTGATTTTCGTGAAGGACTGAAACGTTTGATGATATGGGTTCAATTGATGAAGACAGTCGATGGGAAAACAGAGGCGCGTTTCATGACTATTTGCTCAACGCTTTTCCTTTGGTGTGCGTGCTCCTTCGTCGTTCAGTAAAGCACATAGTAACGTGTAAAGGCAGCCATTCGACATTAGAACTGACAAAGGTCAACACGTATGGTCTCCTCTACACCTGGAAAGGTTACGATGCCACCCTAAAGCCAACGCTTCTTGCTGCTCACCAAGGTACTGATTCATCTACGTCTATTGCAGTCCGTCTACTCATTCAATCCTTTCAGATGTCGTTCCCGTCAATCCAGATACAATCGATGAATGGGCTTATCCACCTTACTCCGGCCATTTTGATGGAGAGAGGATATGGGGGCGGGGTTCTAGTGACGACAAAAGCGGCCTCATAGGTATCCTGTACGATATTCAGTCAGTCCTGTGCCTTCACTATCACTAAGGTCGAGCCACAGCTCGGCTATCGAGATTCTGCTCGATGCAGGCTTCCAACCAGCTCGGACAATTGTCTTGTCATTTGGTTTCGATGAAGAAGGCGGAGGAGCACAGGTGAGCCAGTTGATTTGTTTTTTTTGCACTTGATTGCTCATAAAGAGTTAGGGCGCGGGAGAGCTCGCCAAGTACTTACTGGACGTCTACGGCGAACATTCGTTCGCATTCGTCATTGACGAAGGCGGTATGTCCTCGTCGAGTATGAGCTCCACACGTAAACTGACTCTCTTGCAGGTGGACTCATGGAACAGTTCGGCACCGCTTTTGCAACCCCCGGAGTTGCAGAAAAAGGTTCCATGAACGTGAATATTGAGGTTGCTACGGCAGGAGGACACTCCAGTGTTCCTCCGCGGCACACAAGCATCGGCATCCTTTCCTCCTTGCTTGTTCATATCGAAGAGAATCCATTTGATATTCACATTGCAAGTTATTCTTGAAATTTCCGATCGAGGGTACCTTGAACCTGACATATATTCAGGAAAGAGACACTCCCATGTATGACCTGTTCCAATGTTTTGCTGCTCATGCAAAAGATATTCCATCTTCCCTTCGCAAAGCGATCAAGAAATCAGCCACGTCAGACAAAGCTCTTAGGCAAGTCGAAGAACAGCTGTTCAAAGATCCGGTGTACAAAAGTCTCGTTGGTACAACCCAAGCTATCGACGTTATACGTGGAGGAGTCAAATCCAATGCCCTTCCTGAGCAGGCCTTTGCTGTCTTGAATCATCGTATTGCTACTACCAGGTTCGTCTGGGTTCTTTATCTCGTAAAACTAGAACTCACTGGATATCATCCCCAGCTCTGGAAAGGCAACCCAGGACCGCGATAGCGACCTCCTCAAACCTTTGGCTCACGAGTTCAACCTCACGTTTGTCGCCTTCGGCAACCAAATCTCAGGCAGCGGTGCACCAAGCAAAGGTCGATTGACATTGTCAGCACCTCACAAGCTGGAGCCCGCTCCCATTACACCGACCAAAGGAACAGAGTCTAAGCCATATCAGGTCCTGTCGGGAACAATCAAGGCGACGTATAACGCTCACCGTTCGCTCTCTGGTGATAACGTTGCTATCGGCCCTGGAATGCCCACTGGGAATACCGGTGCGTCATTCCTGATACAGACATCACTTTTACGTTCTATTAATATAAGTAACTGTGGGACAGATACGCGTTATTACTGGGATTTGACGGACCATGTGTTCCGATATAACCATCATAACAGTGGAAACGGCACAAATCCGCTGGCTGGGTTTCATACAGTGAATGAATGTGAGCTGCTCATGAGTTCGGCAAATGAGCGATTTTCTGATTACCTCGTAGCGATTTCTGCGGATTCTTTCTTGGAAATGATTCGATTCTTTGGTACATTGATTCTTAACGTGGACGAGAGCATCAACTTTTAGTTGATGACTCACAGTTGGGGCGGGTTGTATAATGCTTTAGCCCAATGTCGGGTATTTCGGGATATGACCTCGAGTGTCCACAATCGAGAAAATATCATCCGGAGTTGACGTCGAGACATTTAGACTTTGTCCCCATGCATCATTCAATTTTATTTCACTATCAATGTCCTTTGCAAATGTCTCCGAATTCAGCACTTGCGTGAGTGAAAGTTATTGGAAATGAGCATTTATCACGTGCCTGTGAGGCTCGGCAACGGCAGGCAGACCTGACTTGACTTCATACTTTCATGACACTGCGCCGCCTCGATCTGCATGTTTCCGCTCTCAGTGACGCCGAATACAGCCTGTATACCTCCAGTTTGGCGGACATAACCCTCATCGATGAGCAGGATGCCAAAGGACATGATGATGCGTATTATGAAGAATTGACCCTTAGTTTGCGGGAAGCTAGGGCATGGCTGAAGGGGAGATATTCTCATGTACCTGCTGCGGTCATCGATAATGTGCGTGTCCTACTATGCTCATGTAGAAATATTACTGAACTTCCCCAGATTCTACGTTTCTTTTCACCTAATCTGTCGCAAACCGACATCCTATCAGGTGGTCAATTTTTCGCTGCCCTCCGGTTGATAGTACACGCAGAATCTGGTAAAGAGGTCGATAGAGGACTTGCTTTTGTACAAGGTAGGCTGCAACGGAAGGCTACGTGTGAGGTCTCGCTAACGACTACCTAACCCAAGCGCACCCGACAGCAGGTCCTATAGCACGCCCCGCTTCTCCCTTCAAACGGAATCTACCACCAACTCCATCACGGAGGTCAACTGATGGTGTTCTCCCGACGTCTTCTAGTGCAGATAGTGCACTACCAAATCCATTTACACCCCCTCCGCAGCATCCATCGTCAAACAATCCCTTCACCGTTGGCCGTGCCAAATCAAACCCTGGCGTTCCGCCGTCATCAAAATCTCACGACGGGACTGTTGACTCGACTGCTTCGAAACTGCCGCCTCTGCCTCCACGAAAGCCTTCATCTGCCGCGTTACCACCGCCCCGGCATAGTTCGTTGGCATCGACAAGCCCGTCATTGGTAGCGTCCAAGCCAGGTCCACATTCATCAAGTCCCGCGTCCGTTCCACCTGCTGTACCGCCCAAACCTTCACACATGGCTCACGTCACGTCCACGCTCATGAAGCAAAGCTTACAGGCGTCTAAAGCGGGGCAGACGATGAAGAAAGCTGAGGAGCAGTTGGAACGGGAACGCGTGTTGCAGGTGCTCAAAAGCTCTGCAAAGTCAACTTCACCATTCTCTCAAGCTTCTTCGTCGATGACACGAAGCAGTAGCCCAGGCAAGCGCCTAGGTGCTTCATCGGCGTCAGCATCTTCTGCTTCCGGATCGGATATAGATCATGCGCAGGCACCACCGTTACCGTCAAGGAAAAAGCCCTCTCCACCGACCTCGACCAGCTCGTTTCAACAAGTCGCTTTAGCAAGCACTTCAAGCTCGAATCCGTTTATACGTAGTCCATTCCTATCTTCACAAGATTTGAAGTATCCTCAGGTGTCTGAATCACCGTCGACATCGCCTACCCGCAAGAATGCCCCTCTACCTACCACTCCAAACACATCGAGCCTTCCTCCACCAAAACATCCAGACCAAAGTTATCGAAAACCACCGCCTCCGATACCTCCCAGTTTGGAAACAGAGTCATCGTTAACCGCAGATGGTCAGAGGCATAAACGATCACCCTCGGGACCTTACACTCGGCCACCGTTGCATAGTGCAACAACTGTCTCATCTGGTCCATTTGAATTAGTGGACACGACCACAGGATCCAAATCAGCTAGTCCGTATGTCTCGGCGTTTGACCGTATGACGTCGGACTCGGCGGATACGACCCCGACAGGCACGCCGTTGCGGAGGGGAACTTCAGGCGAAGATAGTCCTACACTGAGACTGTTTCGGTCCAAATCTTTGCACCACCCTAGCCCTACGTCTTCTAATGCATCGCCGTTCTCTCCAACGACGGAGGATTCGCCCAGTCGTAACGCTCCCCCTCCTCCAGTGAGAAAGAAGAGGCCGGAAAGTGTGCAGGTTCTTTCTGGAACCTCAGAGCTGGGACTTGGGAACTCTCCAGGGTCAAGTGGTGGGTTTACTAGACACATGAGTATAGCATCCGGAGGCACTCCATTTGCTGGATCTCCAAGTCAGTCGCAATCGTTCAAGCAGCAGTTGGACGCACATCGAAAAGAATTGTCGTTCCCGAATCAGGACTCTTCGAAACACACACATGATCCTCTCAATCTGAAATCCCTGGCGGCTTCGCTGCAGCCTCAGTTCCAACATATTCAGCCCAAGCTGGACAAGGCCAGGTTTAAGGCCGAGGCTGGGCTCAGTAGACGAGGGTTTCTGGTGAATCCGAATTCGGTGAGGCGGAAGGGAGATCAAGAGGGTCTGATGAGCGGACAACGATTACAGGATGACTTGATGGGAGGCGAGTACTCGAGAATGCGACATGGAGATAGATCGAAAGCCAAGAGTGACAGTGGTGTTTCCAGATGGGAGGACAATGTGGTATACAGTGACAGTAGTGACGATGAAACTGACCCTGGTGGTCGGGGTCGTAGTTGGATTGCTGGGGCTCCGGATCGTTCTATGAATGGCATGAGCGGACCTGTTGTGATTGAGAAGGATAACCTGAAGTGGCCAGTTGAGGAAGGTGAAGGCTGGAGGCGACTGTGAGGGGACGGTTATGTGGTTTCTCGACTTAATTATGATAGATCTTATTGGCGAGGTAATACTGACATCTGTATTATACGGGTAGATATCTGCATTGTATCTAGCATATACGACACGATGAGCATACTTTACACAACTTCAACACTCACCAACACCATGGTCTCAGGCAAGGCATTGCCAGACGCAGAAAGAGCTAGACTCGGGAGAAATGGGCGGTGACAACAACCATGCAGACTTCCTTCTGTAGAAAAAACTTGACCGTCTCACGCCGGAATAAAGAAACAATTCCCCGACGTGAAATAAAATTGCCTGCGTCTGCATAAAGTCGAAAAAAGACATCAAGTCTTGGAGACAAACGTGATCACTAGTTCTGAAGAAGCCACACACCGGGGGCATCCTTGAATCGGAATTCGACTCAAGAGCTGTGGTACTTGAACAGGTTCGCCGTTCAGGGAGTGGAGTAAATGTCATCAATTGTTGGTGCCTTTTCATAGTGCCTTGAGACGAGGTCGTGTTCCAGAACTCGAGACAGGATACGCTCTTGGGGAATAGCAGAAGTGACTATTTGAACGATGGTGAAGCATGACCTAGTCGACCGGTTACTCACCACTGCATCCGCGATTCGGTACTCAGAGAAACGGTCTCACGCTGGTTTTTCGTAATCCGCCAGCTGCGATTCTCGACCTGCGCAAGTCCAACGCTGACCAACAATTTAGCGCGACTACAAGACTATAACCAGTCACTTATAATACTTACATTGTACGTCTATCTACACCAACTGCTGCACCCGTAGGTCGTGATTTACTCTTCAAAGCTTCAGCACCCGAAGAAGATGGGGTATTCTTTTACATCCTGGACCTCCAGATCCGTATGCTGATGGGACCTCTCATGCGATCAGTCTTCGTCAGACTCTTGCCGTTGCATATTTCCACCACTTTCTGGGTCATGCATGAAGCTGCTGCGAATCAACACAGACCATCCGGGTTATCGTACACAAGCTCCTCACTCCTTTCGAAAGCGAAACTGGCCGTCTTGAAGGCTAGTCTACCCTCTATCATCCATGCACCTGAATCTCCCGGAGACCATTTCGCCCTGCGACTTTCTATAAGCATCCAAAGAAGAAAGCAGAGAGAGAGGAGAGAGCTATATACTTACACGGGTGTGCCGACTATTTCGTCTAGGAACAGCTGCCAACCCAGGGAGTATAATGATGCACGATGATTCTTCATCCCTTTTCCTTTACATCGCCATCTTCCCCAATCTCGCTTCCCCCACATCATCGGTTCCACAGAATCAGGCTACCTCTGTGTGCATGCTGCGCTCCATGTGTTACTTTGGTGCAGCAGAACGTAGCGGCCGATGCAGTAATCCAGACATTCCATCCTCGGCATTCTGTGCCAATGTTCATGTGTTCTTCCGGGTGAAAACCCGCACCGAGCTCACCAGTGGAGGCTTATGCACACCAAAACGTCTAGACGTGAATAAGGCGAAAGGAAAAGCGTGTCTGATAAGGTGAGTTATACAATCGAGACGGTAATGTCGGGGAGGATGTTTGTGGGTTCAGAGACATTGATAGTATGCCCGATGACTTGGGAAAGCGGGGAGCCACTAACAGCCCAGTGTCTGCCCGCGATCCTTTAAACGTTTCGCAGACACACTTCCTGTCCTAAAAGAAAACGGGGAGTTCATGAGAATACGGTGGCCCCTCTCCTGCTAAGGCCTGATGTCGAGATCGAGAAAACCGAGGTCGAAGGGTGAGCGGTGCGATAGTCTGGGGACAAGCCTGTAAACGACGTCGACAGTGGGTGATGATGGTTGGGTCAGTACTCTTGGAGCCAGTAGCCAAAGTCTCACTCACAGAATTTATTGGTAATAATACCGATGGTGTCCGGGGCGTCAGGCCGTCGTCCATGAGAGGCGTAATACCTCAACCAACTACTTGCCTTTTTTTTAGAAAGAAAAAACTTGAGAATCTGGAGCAGGAGACACTGTCTACGGTCGCGAGGTTGAGAGGTAATAGGACCAACATTTTGGCTGGTCATGCGTGGAAAGCAATGCAGTGGGCCTACGGTGAGCCAAGTTCCTGGGACTACACTGAGAAAACCAGCGCCTCGAGCTCACGGCAGTCAGCTAGGAACTCATAGAGCTGAATAGCCTGTCCTATAAAACGAGGGCCAGCGTTTCTACTACACCGGTACCCTTCATAGCATTCCTTCGTTCGTTTGTTCCTCAGACCACAGAATGCTATAGTACACCCCGCCCATGCGTCCGACTTTACTCTGTCGCTTTCGTGTTTCCTCGAGGACAAGGATTGGTACAAGCTAAAATTCTCCTGGCCCAGAGAGATCCGAACTACCAATGATGACCTGTGTCAGTACTTGCGGAATAAAGCACCTCCCGACATCGTTTTCATCCGACCGACGTGGCACGAGTAAATGTTATGTCTTCTAGTAAGTCGACCGATCAGCTCAGTAACCAGGCATGGCTAAGTAATCTAGGCGTGGTGGTTTGTGAGAAAGCTGGTGTAGTGCATACTTTTATGTGAGTGATCGCGACATCCTATCGCTGTACTAAAATGCTCAACCAGGCCGTGTTTCTCCAGTTAGCCAATCTGGAGCCCCAAGGATATCAGAGCGCACCCATTGAACCCCAACGCTCCCGGTACGTACGGTATGTATCTCCGATCAGATTCAACGTAGTTCTAAACGAGACTCTCAAATAGTACTTCAAGTAACACCGCTGAACTCCAAAACCCATATCCGTCACTTGGGGTACGATCGTCTTGTCCGAGCTTGTGCTCTTTCCTCTCACTTGCGTTATCCTTAGTCTTTTCTTGAAATCAATCCAATACCTCCCTCCCAGAACTTTGTACCCGATGTTCCAAGTAGGAGACCCATTCCAAATATCATCCTTCTTTCGAGTGATTTTTGTTCATTCTATGCCGACGAATCCTCACTCCTCCTATATTCCAACAACAATTTCAGGGGTCTCCTGCCTCTCCTGAGCCAGGAAAGAGAACAGCAGCATATCTTTCTCCAAGATGTTCCTTCCTCCGAACTGGAATTTATCCTGAGGGCAATCTACAATATCCCTACTCGCACCCATACGGTAGAGGGCAACATATCAGACTTTCAGATACTCTCCAAGTGTATCAATTGGTTACCTATATTCGGTATCCAACCCAAATCCATCATAGTTCCTTACACTCATCTTTTCGACAAAATACTCTCCTTTGCACCTCTAGACCCGCTAGAAGTCTATGCCCTCGTGGCGCATTACGATATGCATGACCTAGCTATAGCTGTTTCACCACACACCTTGCCTGTTGAGTCATCGAACATCACTGAAGACCTAGCTCAACGTATGGGGGCGTCGTACCTTCTGCGATTGCTTCGCCTACATATAGGGAGAGAAGAAATTCTTAAAAACCTGTTAGGAACTGAACCGGATCTTCACGATGAGACGGCAGAGTGCGGGTTTGAAGATCAGAAGAGCTTGGGGAGGATGTGGAATATGGGGGTGGCTTCGTTGACTTGGTTTGTTAGAGCAGGTGAGCGAGCACTTTTTACTAGTCGGAGTTGGGCTTAACCGTTGGGCTGGGCATCAGATACAGCGACGAGTCTCATTCATGAAATCATAATGGCACATACTGGTGACATCGTCTGTGGCGAATGTATCAAAGCTAGAGATGCGCGTCTAAATACTGTTCTCACCGAGTGGTCAATGGCAGTTGTGAGCTTCATTGTGACTGTTACTCTTGCCGCTAGTATTGATGCCGTTCTTTCAGAGGTCTATCTGAAGATTGACGCAGAGTCTGATTATTTCCGATCATGTATTCTACTGCCGAACTTCCACGCCAAGGTTTCATTCGATGTCGTTTACGCCGCAGTATGCATATGTCAATTCCTGGTTTGCACTGGTGTATATACCCTCAATTCTTCACTGCCTTGATAATCATGGGTAGTACACCTGCAAAAGATTGTAAACAGGTGAGCAAGTGTGATGTAAACCTGAAACGCATATCGCATACCACCAGTCTGAAGTGAAAACGATGGTCTCCCAACAGCCGCGTTGAACCCATTGATGATACCACTATGACCCGTGACCGAAATGACTACAGAATGTTAACCCCTGCCCTAGAACGACTCTCATACACTTACATGTCTCACCATCGTTCTCAAAAATGACATCTAAAACTGCCTTTGCTCTCAGAGCAACGTGCTCGTCAGTCTCCCGTTCATCAGGAGTCCAAAGTTGATCCTCTTCGGTAAAACCCTCTTCAATATCAAACTGAGGGAAAGTCGTAGAGATGTACGTTCGGGAGCGGCGTTTGTCGCAAGTGTGCACACCGTATACTTCTCTGCAGTTCTAGTTGGGGAACGTGTCAACACTTAAGAAGGGCGCGAGGACGGGAACAACGCACCTCAAGCACGAGGGGCCTACACTCAAGAGGAATATCCTCAAAAGTAAGAATATAGGTACTCAGGGCACGAGTCATCGGGCTGCAGTAACGACGTCTGGGCAGAGGGATGTTGAATGCGAGTTCGGTCTTCCATGCTCTGTTCACCGCCCGAGCTTGATTTTCGCCCAATGGTGTGAGCTTGGCGTCAGCTACGACATAGATCTAGATGAGCCCTGGTGCTCCTAGGGTGGGGAAATGCGCTTACGCCCCCAGACTAGTTCACCGTCTCCGTTGAGTTTCGACCAGTAACTGTAGCTGTGGTAAGGCGGGTTTGCCTGGAACAGATCTCACAAAGGCTCACTCGTCCCACGCTTGCGTCCCATACTTAGATTCAGCGACATTGTCTGGAACGCATGATCAGTTGGAGGATGATTGATCAAAAATAGCTGAAGCTCACGAAACCCTTGTCCGTGCCTACCGAATATTACAACCTTGTACGACGTCCCCTCTTCTGCTTCGCAGTTCAAGCGGTCTATTTCCGCGCGCAATGTGTCCCAGCGGTTATCAGAATCGTCAATTAACCCAAAACGAGGTGGAACCTGTCATGGTGTGAATTGGAGATAGTAGCTTGGACAAATTGAGCAACTCACGGCTTCAGCAGTGGTCGCATTGTCTTGAATAAAGAATCCGGGAACTGTCTGCTTATTGTTGATAAGGGGCACGTGAATTTCGATGGGCACTAACTGTGTAAGTGAAGGCCATCGAAACCGAAGGGACACAAAAAAGTGGTAAGAGAACTAAGAGAGAGAGCATTGTGGTCATTAGAGGACACATTGTGGGATGGGTTGGGTATATATACTCACATAGGATCAGAAGTTGATGGTTCGCTCGTAGAACGGTGCAGCATGGGTCAAGGAACGCTACGGAGCTGATTGGCTGAACACGGTGTGTCACACGCACGTGCGTTCGCGACCTCCTCAGTCTACCTACCCAGGTCACTGCTTCTCGTTTTTTACACCATCGTCATCAAATGACGTGCAGACTGATAAAGGCTCGACTGACAATGAAAAGCGGTAGACACCCCAAAGTCTTGAATCATTGGTCAACCCCCAGAGTTACACGGGTTCGACACTTCAGGTTGCGATGCCTTCGATACGGTATGCGTTAACAGAGCTTCAAATGACCAAAAAGATGTCAATTTTCACATTCTAAGATCCATCTGAAAACAAGAGCAACTCACTGTTACGAGTCCGAGTTCACGAGGATTCGTCTTCTTCTGCCAGTTTGGAAGGTATAAGATGGGTGGGAAAGTTGTGGTCCGAAAGATGGATTTGCTTGGTTCGTTTCGTCGTTCGGCTTCGCTCTCATCGTCGGTTAGCCACAACGCCTGGACGCCACTGCCAGAAAACGGATCCGTACTTGCCATCGAACCCTGATGGCAAGTCACCCAGGATGATTGCTTCCCAAGAGCTCCGAAGGGTCAATGACCAGGTTTTTGGCAGTGAAATGGAAGACTGAACTCCCATAGCTCACGTTATTATCCGACATACCACCCTCCTCTACTCTTCTTCATGGTTAAAGAACGCGTCGGGTGACGAGTGAAGATGGCTACCATAAAAGGCAAAAAGCGGTGCAATGACACTGCCTGAACAGTCACGTGGAACGTTTTCTTCGTACCAAACCCTCACTCAGTGAGTGAGTACCTTTAGTTGCTTCCACTGCCAGCAAGGCTGACATTTTGGAGTTTCTCAGAAAAAGGTAACCATTGTGTGTATAAAAGTTATAATCACATTGAAAGTTGTAGTTGAAGTGGCAGGTTTTGGCGGTTCTACCTTTGTGCGTCTATCTTTACCGAGTCTTGTGCAAGGGCATGTCTGATTTTAGGCAATCTCAAGTTGAGCCTCGACAAGAACGATGTTGGATACTCCCATTATTCAACATAAATCTCTGTCCAAGTCCCTCTCAGTCAGTCGCTCTTCGGCTATGAAGAGACTGTTTCGCAACACAATCTCCTCGGCAGACAGACATATCATCACTCAATACCTTCGAGACGCAGAGAAGGATGTTAAAGACTGCCAGGCAGAGATAAGCCGGTTAAAGATGGCTATAATCACGCTCGAAAGTCGACGGGATGGCCTCAGAAAGTCGATGGACCGATACCGCTCCTTGCTGTCACCAGTACACCGACTCCCAGCGGAAATTCTCTTGAACGTGTTCACCTTTTGTTGCGAGCAGAACGAACTCTGCTTGGAACAGAAAGATTCTACCAGGCCGTGTGCACCACCGCCTGCCGTCGCCATATCGATGGTTTGTGGACGCTGGCGAGACGTTGCTCTTGCTTCACCCAGTCTTTGGACGTCGATATGTATCGAATTTTCTAACTGGAAGTCGGATCACCACAAATTGTTGCGCATGACGCGGCTCTTCCTCGAACGGTCACAAAAGGCACCTTTGAAGTTGGAATTAGATTTCTCGCACACGGAAGGAAACATCGAACCAGTGCTCGACACTTTGAGTCTCCTGGTTCAGCATTCGAATCGCTGGTTCGACCTCGAACTTCGAGTTATGACGTCCATAATACGACATCCGGTTTTCACACAAATCAGAGGTCGCCTTCCACTACTCAAATGGCTTTATTTCAACGAAGTCCCAATCCCGGACAGCGCACCCGAGCCTGTCGACGATTGGATCGATAGGTTGAACATCCTCGAGTTCGCCCCAAACCTCTCACATCTCGCGTTCAAACCCGATTTCCACGTGGTCGATTTTCTTCTTCCCTTGGAGCAGATTAGAACGCTGAAGCTCCATGATTCATATGCAATCAACTCCCTCGAATTCTTGCCACTATGCTCGAACGTTCAAAGGTTAGAATTGTTCCGCGTTGGCGGTGGCGAAGCGTACACGGGTCCTATGGTTACGTGTTCCAATATACAAAATTTGGTCATTGAAGCCGAATCGCAGGACGACGTCTCGTGTATCCTTCGCCATTCTAACTTTCCCCAGCTCACATCTATTTTGATATCCGGCTTGAAGTCAGGTATCTCTGAAGACTGGGTACGGTGGGACGATCTGGAAGTGCCTATTGAAACCTTCCTTCGTCGTTCAGCTTGCACCATCACCACGCTTCATCTCCAATCTCTACCAATGCTCGACCACCAAGCTATTTCACTGTTACGGCTTATGCCCGCCCTGGAGAACTTACATATTCAAGAAATGGTTCGAGACAACGAGGAGTTTCCGATCAATAAAATCGTCACCTCTGTCTTTCTACAGAACCTTTTAGTTGATCACGCCTGCTCATCCGAGTCGACTCCTTTCCTTCCACGGCTCGCAAATCTCACACTGGCCGTTCATGGTTATAATTTGGACGGAGAGGCTCTGCTCAAAGCCATCACATCCCGCTGGCTCGCAACTCGGGGACTCCCCTCAGATGTTGGAGTCAATAGCTTAAAGTCGGTTTCTATCAGGTTGATTGGGGAGGCTTGTCACATAGAAAACGATTTATTTGCTTTGGATGGGTTCAGGGATGCTGGTCTCCGTGTTTCTGTTTCGTATAGTTTCGTTGGTTGAAATTTGTATGTAATGTATACAATGATGTACTATGTTATAATTTGCTGACATGCTATGTGGAAGCTGTCACGAATGCGGCGTTTTATTTTGACGCCAGTGAACGCCCGACGCCTCTCGGCTTACTTTTCGCACCTCTGTTCGTCTCAAGTTGTTTATCACATGGTTTGTTCATCTATATCTTTATTGCCTCCAAATGCAATAAAACCTGACCAGGGCTTTTCACCTGCGTCACCGATATCAACTGCTTTATCAAGTCCGGCTGCAGTCAATGCTTTATCGAACTGCGATGTCTGCTGTACCTCTACGATACGTCTCGGTCAAGAGGGTATAGCTTAGGGATCATTAGTGGTAGGAGGTGGAGACAAAGCATCCAGCATGCCAATGAGGACCATAGAAGCATACAGATCTTAGCTTGTGGGTACTTATCGGTTGTCGTCAATGTAGAAAACTGAATCTAACTAGTGATGTTGGGGGCTCGGCTCAAGCCCTGAAGCCAGGCCTGACCCAGCCGGGGCTCACAAAGCCGAGCCGAGCCCTACTGTAGGGCTTCGACCGGGCTCAGGGCTCGGGCTTGCATTTCTGAAAGCCCAAGCCCAGGGCTTGAGCCCTAGACGATATGATGGGAAGTGCAGCCCGTGGCTGTAGGCAAGTGATACCCAAAAGCCCTGGTCTAAGCCGGGCCCTGCCTATGGCTCGGGCTCGATGTTTGGTGAGCCTGAGCCCTCTCAAGCCAGGCCTAAGCCCGGGGCTTTGAGCCGAGCCGAGCCCCAACATCACTAAATCTAACTATCGCTTTAGTTCTCACATTCAAAAACTAATCATCGTGTGATGCCAGAGTCGCTATCTTTCTATGGACCTACGATGATTGCGAGCATGGAGTCGCAGAGAAAACTACCCCTTCAAATGCGTATTACCACGGCAAAACATGTATTATGTAAACCAAAGTCCGCTGTGTCCCTGTGGTGTCCATATGAACCATGCAACAATCCTCTCTCTTTCGCATCACAGGGCAGTGGTAGTGATCCCCCCACGTCGCTACTAGCATGGGCTATACTTTTAGATCATTCTCGGACGATATGTCAAGCAATACTCTGCGATCGCGAATGGAAATAATTCCCCGTGCTCTCGCAAAGTCCGAAAGAAGCAGATCACGTCCTATTGATGACCTTCCTCGCGATCATTAAACCTGTGCAGGCGCGTTTTATATTCGAAAGCCTGCCGATCGGTGGGTGCCATCATTTTTCCAAGTCGAGCGACACTAAAATAGTTTTGAAGACATTCAGTCGACCTTGCATCGCAGTGTGACAATTGCTTTGTTCTCTAGTGCTTTGGCTCTCGGGTCTGGCTCATCGCCCAATGGTGAAGTACGTGTAGACCTTGCAAAAAGCTAGGCTTTACTTGCCAAGATGAAAGGAAGAAGTTTATAGTTTACATTGGTGTAAGATTATTTGTTGTAATACGATAAACCTTTGTGTGTAAAGAGTTAGTGCTTTCGCAGCTTTAAGGAGTAAGACTGCTTCTGACTGGTATTTGAATCGTTTTGGGGATGATGAAACGATAGGGAGGCACGACACTCCAAATTCTCAGTCGCGCTGGAGCACGTGACTGGAAGCCTCGTACCAGTGTTGATCTGTTGGTCAAAAGATGACACTCTGACACCCCATTGCGTAGTGATCGATAATAGAACAGGAACACAGCGCGCCCTCAAAATCAGAACAAACTTGGCTATTCATAGTCTTAGTACAAGATTTTACCATTATTGACGCTCCAGGTAATAGGCTACTCATGGCAAACAGGAACGTCAGTCGGTGATCTGGAGAAGAAGGAACAGATGTCTTCGATACACCGATGAGTATGTCAAATCATGATGTGTTATTGGCTCACAAAGGCTTCGACAGGTCCCGGTAGCTTTTGGCGAAAAGGCATAAGTGTCGTGTCAACGTCGCAAACCCTTAGGCTTAAACGTGGAGTCCGTCTGCCAGAGCCACAAATGCGTCCCACTTCGACCGGAATGTCCTCGTTACACAAAGGCCAACGTTATTCTGAACTAGGTTGGCCACTCGTAACTGCTGCGTTTGGCTCACATCAAGGTCGCTATAATTGCCCTTCGATCAGCTACGCGGTGTGTTGCTGACAGGTTCCGCAATTGAGGTGCAAGAGCTCCTGTCACCGCTACTCCTTTCTTTTCCCTTACCCTTGTGTGCAGGCTGGCATCCCGACCGAGATAGGTAAGTCATTTTATTAGTACCACTCTGCATCCGCCTCATCGAGTCTCCACAGGTCAAAATTCGCGAACTGCTGTGCAGCAACTTTGCCCTGAGCCCATCGTCTTCGTTCCTTTTTCCCTAAATCGTCATGAACGGCAGTTGGTCGCTTCGCTCCTCCTCTCTAGCAGGATCCTCGGTTTTCAGCAGTGGAGTCATTCCAGAGGGCAGCATTGGAGATAGGGTCAAGCCATCTCGGATTTCCTCCACACCTAACCTTCGCTCGTTGGTACCCAAGTCATCCGACATCGCCCCTCTTTTTATGCGTCCAAATGCAGTGCGCTCCGACTCCTCTGAGCCCATCAGACCTCGATTCAAACCGGCTAGAAGACAGTCGGCTCCTCCTGCTTTTCTATCTCTTGAAGTGTCAACATCCATCGTTCTTCCCACTCGACCACTTCGCTCCAAATTCCACGAAAGTGTAAAAACAGGGGTCATCACCACGTCCATCGTCGATCCGCCACATCTTTCACACTCTCGCCATCGTCACTCCAGATCTGTCCCTTCCGTCAACTGGATGACCTCGAACACCTTCGATGAAGTGCCTCGGTTCAGCAGACTTAGCTTGTCAGCTCCACATATCATCCTACCAGTTTCCGCAAAGGCACACAGGAGAAGAAAATCATTGCAGCCATCAGCAGCTGAACAGAGCTCGCTGCCAATCTCGTTGCAGGTTTTGCTTCCGATCAACAGAAAACGAATTTCCGATGCCACAATCTCCACGATTCGTCCTTTCAATCGTGAAGGTAGCATGGACGGGTCTGAAGAAAACGCCGATAGGGGAAACACGTCGGTGACAGAACACCGGAACAATGACCAATACCAGGGACTCACTTCATCGAGTGTGCCAATGTCGGAATTGTACGATGACGAAGATGAAGGGCAATTCGTTATATCCAAACGACCAATAACTTCCTTATTCAGTCCCGGAAGCCTGGAACTGGAATTTGGGATTATCACTGAAGAAGGAGTGAATAAGGGGGTTATGCTGGTTTCGCCGCGTTCCGAGAGGTCATTTGCGAGCAAAAGGGGACAGACGTACTCCATCATGATTCCTTCGGTTCCCGTCGATGTGGAGCTCGAGACTCCTCTTGTCGAGAGCCATCACAGTCGCACATTATCCCAATGGTCAACACGCAGCACATTCGCTGCGAGGTCTAGGAAGAATAGCATGGCCTCGCGCAATAGGAAGGTCGTACGACAGTCGAGATCAATGACATCGGTCAAAGCTCATGGTCGCGCAGTATCCAATGCGGATTCTGTCTTATTTGCATCTATTCCCCTGACGCGAGACAAGCATACGAAAGGCTTGAGCTTCCTATCACTCAGCTCAGATGGCTCAGATTGTGATGCTATCGATGACGATACCCCACCTGTACCGACCGTACCCGATTATGTTCATGCTCATAAACGTAGCATCGATACTTTCAGTGTCTGCTCGGACGAGATCAGAGATGCAGAGGAGTTGTTGATGGACGTTCTTACATCGACGACCACCGTCAGGAGGTCACGCCCAACCTCCATCCCCATACCCGATTCAGCGTATGAGTTCACAGCGCAACCGCAACACATCATAACGCCGAAGCCATCCAGGTCGAAGACAGAAAAACTTCGTAGCTTCTGGCCCCCATCCGTAATAGCACCTCCCCCGTCATCTGTGCTACCTTCTCCTCCATCGCCATCGACGTTGTCGCCAGTGTCTCCTGCTTCGTCTGTTTTCCCCAGGACGCCCAACGTACATCTGCCTGCGCTGCCGATGCCCTCAAGGCCCCGTCCCAGAAGCAAAGCAGATGAAGCAATCTTGTTACTCGGATTGAATGGTGAAACATATTCCTCAAATTCGATGCCTGCGACACCGACGGCATTGGATTTTCCTTCTCCTCCATCTGGAATAACCAAAACGAAACGTTTCTGGGGTACCATGGATTATGATCGTAGATCATCCATAGGACCGTCAAAGGCCCGTAAACTACTGGGAATGGATGAGTCCGACGAACCTCAAGTTGGGAGCTTCCTGAGCGTTGATGGTGCAGCTGAGATTATGGCAGCAAAGGCTGCTAGTATAAGCAAGCCCAAAGTCAAGGCCGTCTTCACGGTGGATGTAGACTCACCGAGGCCATCGGTCAGTAGTTCCTTTAGAGGCACGCTGAAATCAGGTGACGTCGAGTCGGTGAAGAAGGAAACCTCGTCAAAGGGTGGTGTCAAGAAGTTTTTGAAAGCAATTACTGGTGGCAGGAATGGGGGGAAGAAACATGTACCTATCGTAAAGAAAGCTTGAATTGACAACTCCATCGTCGAGGTGGGTCATTCTGCTTCGTTTACTGAACCGAACACTGGCTGAAACTACCACTAGCCACACAACACTCGTGTCAGGCATTCAGATTAGAGGATTTCTTGATTTCAAGGCATATACCAATTCTTAAACTACTCTATAACACGGTCTTGAATCCTTTCATTCTATTCGTTTTACTCTTCGTTCATTTAAGTTATCAATTCATTTACATAGCTGCAGTGTGCTCCGAACAGTACTTGTCTATCGATGTAGTGAAAAGGGATTACAATACAAGCCACTACTTAACGTCTCAAGGATTCTGAGTGAAGCAGCAGTTGCATAGCCGTCCTTGTACATACATCAAAACGACCTTACATTGGCCGGATGGGCGCTGTACCCTTCTCAGATGCTGTTCGTAGACTGGGAATCATAATGAGTAAATAATGAATCAGTATCGAGGAAATCACGAACCTGTAATCATCCCCGTTTTGAGTGATATATCTCACCCACGGTAGTGCTTGATATCCACTTTTCTCGACAATCTTGAGATATCGGACCTGCATGAGGTAGTACAGCGGTGAGCGGGCTTGAAGATGATAATATCAAGCCATGACGCGGACCTGGATGCCCGAAACTGTGAAGTAAGGGATCTCGAACTTGACTGTAATGGGTGCCCTTGTCGGAGGTTCCGATTCTGGTGAACGAACATGTTTAGTGCGTCGTTGCTATAGATAGGTTGTATAAACCTCACCATTCTTCACACTAGGTAATCCAAAGTGAGCTCTCATCAAGAATTCTCTTCCGCCTCCCAACGACTTGATCTTCCAAACGAATGCAGATTTATCAGGCGCATACTGAACTGAGCCCGTAGATGCCTAGAGTGTGACGTGTTAGCAGGAAGAACAGTTTGATTGGTTGTAGGGAATACTCGCCCTAAACTTGGGACTATCCGCATCGTCCGGTACAGGGACATATATCTCCACATTGTTTGCTTGGGAGCGGCGCTTAAATTGCGCAATGACTTTCACCATGTACTCAACCTAAAAAGGACGTCAGCAATACTTCGGGGAACGGGGAGTGTCATACCCTTGATCCTTTATGTGATTCGACGGCAGCTTCTACCCATATCAGAGGTTTGACGGGTGTTGAGAGACCTAGAAAAGGGATTGAGCGTCGAAGGAGTTATGAGCTACAGTTCAAGCATACGGTAACTCATGAGTTCGAATTCTCCGTCTGGTGGAATGAACGATATTGTTCTGTCGTTTTCGAATCGTGAGAGTCGTACACATTGGTGGAACTTGACGTCTTCCATTTCTATAGACTTCCCTCTAGCCGCTTCATTGTTGGGTGTATGAGTGACACGACAAAGCAGGAATGAAGTGACACTTACTTCTACCAGTGCTTTCAAACATGACTTTGTCGTTCAATCCCAATCTGAGTTCAGGCATTCCGGAGAGATAGCATTTCATTTTGACGGCGCCAAGAATCTCAGATCGGATGACAGAGCCTGAGGCATTGACCTGCGAGGTGTTGAAGCATGAGCGTTGCGAGAAAAATAATAGTGAATCATCGGACGCACCAACATGTTGACACTCTCAATGACATCCAAGAACACCTCATTCTTCCTGTACCGTATTCCCTCCGTTCGCCAGGAAACAGCATTGGTGACTGCCATTGGTGGTCGAACTTGAACTTCGAGCTTGTGCGATTCTTGAGTGATGTACCTGGTGATGAATTTGAGAGAGCAGTCCCAAAAAACATCACGACCACGTACTCTTGCAGGATTTTGCTCTCCGTTGTCTGGGGATACCCAAAGTCCATCATCTCGTCCATCAACTCGTAGATGATCACGAAATTGTCTCGAATGGATTCCTCCTCCAGTTCCTTGAAGTATTCGACCTGGTATTGAAACGTTTACGACGGCTCTCAGGAGCAAAAAAGCAGTATCACTTACTAGCACCTGGCTGAGCCGATGTAGAAAGATTATTGTCTCCGCTGCATTCGAATTCCTCCTTGACAATGCTAACACTACCGTGCGCAAGTAGCAGAAAGAAGTAAAATCAGCCAACGTGCTTGCTTTCTGGAGAATACCTGGCTTACGATAAAGATTTGAGTGCCTAATGTGCATGAAATTCACGCCCTCCCTGGAGAAACACGGTGTGACTTGCTGGCCTTCTTCTTCAATGTCGAGTATAATCGGCAGAAATTTTTCAATAAAAGATGGCGGCACATCATCCCTGTACGATCTTTGGATAAGAGGTTTGCCCTTGAGGTCGAGGATGGCGATTAGCGAAGCCATCGTCAGCTAGTCGGTGGTGGTCGATGAAATACGGTAATTTGCTTATTGACCGGCAAACACCAAGCCACAACCATTGGCTGCATAGTAAAGTACGATTTTCGACTACACGTAAATACTGTAACTTCTACTTGTCTGGTGTAAATGCTAACCATTGCCGCTTTCAAGAGTGTTATTTGCTCGCTATTCTCTGGTTTGAAGCCTGTCATTCAATACCCTCATTAGCATTGCTATCGAAACATTACCCGGTACTTCATTATTTGCCGCTTTTGATGGCACCCCGTTGAAATGCCAGACAGATCTGTTTTCAGGGTCTTTCCTCTTGTAAGGTGGATGTGAGAGACACTGAAGAACATACGAAGCTCCTGAACACGCGAGGTGATGTTCTTCACAGAAATTGCTCTCGAGTTTCAGTTCATGTGTTGGGAGACAAGGAAGGAAATGGCTCGGTTCAAGATATTGGAAGTAGTTAGTCCTGAATTGTCTTGAACAACGCTTGACTACCGAAATGGTACCCCTTAGTGCCAAAATGATGCCTGGGAATAAAAGTTCAGAGCGGCCGGAGAAGGCAAGAATCAAAGGAAGCGCTGCATGCCAGCGAATTGACGCACCGTGACGAGTGACTGGTTCGGCTTATTGCTGTGAAGTTAAGACCGACGGCAGTCGAAAACGTGAGGCAAATTGAAACCATCAGTGGTCTGACGCTGATTTGCCTATTTACCGTCTTCTTGTCCCAAACATTCACCTTCTATTCCCAGTGCCCACTCCATTCTCTTCACCCAAAATCAAGTACATCCAATAGCATCGATAGTTATTAGTTTTAGCAGTCTCAAAGCACTCTGGAATGCCCTGGATTGGGATATGACTCGAGGTGAGTATTCGTTGCCAGCTAATCTATGCTGGAAGCCTGGACCTTGGGGAAAATATTACGCATGCTCGTATCATGATCATATGCGCAGGGCCGCTCACGAAGTTCCGACAACGCATCCTGCAACCACTAGGGCAACCTCGTCCCTAAAACTGGAGTAAGGAATGGAGAAAAGTACAAAGAAAAAAACAGGGTAGGCTTCGATACGCTAAGGTGCTCTGCGTTCACGAGGATTAGACTGCAGGACGCGTTAATGGAGTACTAACACAGGTGTCACTTTATCAACCCTTGATAAGGCTACCTGGCGCAATGGTAGCGCGTTTGGCTTCGATTACCAAACCGTACCAAAAGGTTGCAGGTTCGAGTCCTGCGGTGGTCATTTTTTTTTGGATATCTTGTGATATGTTTCGATGCAAAAAGCCGGAGGCCGATCGATTTGAACACTGTGTGATGTGAAACTTGTCATCTTCCCAGCCCGGTCGCAATTCCGGAAGGAAACCCGCTAATAGACTCCGATAAGGATAAGGTATGGGCCATCCAAATCCGACCAACCCCACGTGGTGCGAGCGTGACACGCCCAAATCGGGATGCATTTTCCTAGAGTAGCGTATTTCACCATAATTTTCATACCAATGAATAATTCTCGACCTAAAAGTTATGCTAATTATGTCGTAGTTCATGCGCATCCAAAAATTAAGGAAAACGGAGCAGAATTGAGGGAGGAGTTCCGAAAATACTGCTCCCACGCGCTGAAATCAGCTCATTTACGCGTCCATCACAGCGCGCTATGCCGCCTATGAAGAATACTCTAAAGGGTTGAGTGGGAGGCAAGCAGCATGGGAAGCTAGGAAGTACAAAGGTCATAGGGTCCTTCCTCAGAGCTTGATGGATGATATGGAGCGAGCGGACATCAAATAGTTGCATTTTGTGGCAGGGTAAAGCCCTACTTTACCATTTTTGAGAACTATACTCTCAGTTTTACATTAAATACCTTCATACTTGGATTCTACACTTTTATAATGTATTTGAACAAGATTTAGGTCTTACTTAGTGTATTCATTGGGTCTAATGACGAAGGGACGTGCATTTGTGGGTTGAACGCCGCTTTTGGACAGTGTGACGTGCTGTGACAGGGCACCACACGGGTTTGGATGGCCCATACCTTATAAGCGCAGGGTCAGGAACTCACCTTTTTCTACAAGATAAAGCAATGGCGCAAGAGCTACCCGATCTGTATGAAGCTGGTATACTCGACCTTCAGGAGGGTCTGGATAGCTGTCATTACACCAGTGTGGAACTAGTCAAGGTGCATGGCAATACTCACTACTGCCGGAAGAAGTAAAACTGACGAGGTTTCAGGCATATCTAGCACGTATCAATGAGGTCAATCCCTATGTTAGAGCAGTATTGGAGACGAATCCGATGGCTTTGCAACAAGCGGAGCAGCTTGATGTGGAGAGACGAGAAAAAGGCAAACGAACGGTGCTACACGGGATACCAGTTCTACTGAAGGTGCAATCTGGACACCTGCGCCTAGAGAGCCTGACTGACGGCCCCCGCAGGACAATATTGCAACATTATCTTCAGAAGGTTCTCGATATTTTATTCTTCTGCTTCCGCGAAGCTGTATTCATGTGTGGTAGGAATGAACACGACCGCAGGCTCCCTAGCACTGCTAAACTCTGTCGTCCCAGACGACGCAGGTATAGTCAAGCGTCTCCGAGAAGCAGGCGCCATTATCCTAGGTCTGCATTCAACAACGTGCATCTCCCGCTGATAAACTTGACCGAATTCCAGGAAAGACAAACATGTCCGAGCTCGCTCACTTCCGCGGTGACACCGTACCTTGCGGTTGGTCTGCACGAGGTGGACAATGCTTATCACCCTATCACCCACAAGGTGATTCCTGCGGTTCGTCATCTGGTTCTGGCGTAGCAGCATCAGTTGGATTGGCTACTGTGACAATTGGGACCGAAACAAGTGGCAGCATCTGCTTCCCATCTTCAAATAACAATATTGTCGGCATTAAACCAACTGTGGGCTTAACTTCTCGCGCTGGAGGTAAGGAATCATGCCTTTCTTTTCATATTGGTGTCATTGCTCAAGCGCAGCACTCGTAGTCATTCCCATCTCAGGAGCTCAGGACACCGTGGGACCAATGACTCGTTCAGTTGAGGACGCAGCGATTGTGTTATCGATTATTGCGGGCGAGGATGAGAACGATGGTAGAACCCTCTCTCAACCTTTACCTGTGCCCGACTACATTAGGTCGTTGGATACCCATGCACTGCGAGGCAAACGGATCGGTGTTCCTCGGAAGAACGTGTTGACCAATCACTTGGTGCACACTCCTCAGATGTGGGCCGCATTTGACGAAGCGTTAAACATCATCGAGGAACTTGGTGCGACGATACTCGATCCAGCAGATCTACCATCCGCCGATGAGTTGTTATCGAATGACATGATCACTATTCTCAGCGTCGACTTCAAGGTGAGATGGGCAAAATTTGCGCGAGGTATAATCTGACGTCTTCACAAGATCGAACTCAATCAGTACTTGAAGTGGCTTGAGCACGTACCTACCGGTGTGCAGACGCTTACCGATCTCATCAAGTTTAACCAGGAGCACGCGGACTTGGAACTTCCTGAAGATTATGACCAGTCCAGGTTGTTACGTGTCCACTCTCTCCCCTACTACATATTAGCTTACGGGATTAATTGTACAGACTCATAAAGAGTGACGCTACTACTGGACGTAGCTCTGAATATGACAGAGCATTGGCGCGGAATTTAGAACTAGGCGCAACCAAGGGTATCGACGCCGTTCTCAAAGAGTATAACCTAGATGCTCTGGTTTTTCCTGGGATCGACTCCGCTATAGCCGCAGGTAAGTTCTCTCGAGGCTCTCACCTTGATGGACCTGATTGTCCTTTCAAAGCGTTGGCGGGATACCCTATTATCACTGGTGAGTGCAACCACCATTCGGACGACAACTTGATCAAACGAGCGTACAGTTCCATTGTCGTTTTATCCGGATGACACACTAGTCACAAAGACAGGTCCTAAGACTGTATATCCAGCGCCTGGGCTGCCAATCGGCCTCAGCTTTATTGGACTCGCATTCTCTGAGTATGATCTCCTTGGGTATGCATATGCCTTTGAGCAAAAGACAAAGACGAGGTTGATGAGGAAAGCGTATCCATCGGCTGTTCCACGGACGCAGCTGAAGGACGTTATTGGGCGAGCTTAGTATATGAATTGTCAGTCCATAGGAATTGCCATGATAGCGGATAGAGAGCTGTCAGAGTCGGTGCTTTACGTTGAATTAGGAAGCTCCCTGTTCTTCGTGGAGCAATCATCGAAGACCTTGAGACAAACTCAACCTAACCTCGATGCCAGGTTCCTCCAGCAAATTCCGACACAGGAAGGATTCGTCACGGAGCTTGTAAAGGCCGCATCATTGAATGAAAGTTGGCGGAAGACCCTCGCACGAAGGGAAGAGTTGAAGTATTGACACTTCGGGATCCGTTAGTGGGGCGTTGTACATTTCTATGTAGTGAGAGTGAATAGTAAGTCATGATAAGGACGATAGTGTGGAGCACTCACGAATCCATTCATCGCGGCCTTTGACAAAGATGGTGCATCCGACTGAAAATGACGATGATTTCCGTCTACATATCAGGGTTGTTAATACCGAGCATCGGGGTCATTGTGAACCAGGTACGATTGAAAAGATCACTTTTCTGGATATTCATGTGGATGCATCAAGCAAGGAATTTGCAGAAGAGAGTTTGCGAAGGAACTTGACGTACCACATGGATGAGGCCTTGAGGTCCCGAGGTCGGCAGTTCTCACGCTCCACTTCTCTTCTGTCGACGACTTACTTAGCAGGCCATTTCTCTGGCAATACATTTAGGAACCAGCAATTTGGCCATAATAGCCTCTTCACTTCACCGAGTGACAGCCAGATATACAACTTCTATCGCCCCAACCCAGTGATTTCTCGTACTTGCGATGGTAATCGTACACCAGGTTCAGCCCAATTGGAACAGCGATGGAATACCCAACTTTGGCCGGCCCCGCTTCCTTGGCGAAGCCATTCCCGAATCTGTATGATGCAATACGGATCCACCAGTGTGAAAAGTGACCATGTAGATAAATTATCCTTGATATCCGATAGACTGTGCGACTAGTACTAATCAATGTCCGCTCAAAGCTTAGCTCTTGTATCCCCATCCTTATTTATTGCGGTTTCTCTCAACCTCTTTGCTCTCAGCGCTTTTCCGGCTCGACTGGTTGTTTGCCTGCCAAGCTTTTCGCTGATCCACCATCCAATTTCGACCAGCTTGTCAAGATTAAGTGTTCCGTTGCCGTATTCCGAACCGGCGACGGTATACTTCGATCCTTTGAGAGCGTAGACCACGTCTTCTGTTGCGACGTTGCCGGTTGCACCGGGTGAATAAGGACAGCCGCCTAATCCACCGACAGCGGAGTCGATGGTGCGCACACCGTGGGAGAGCGCAGTAAAGACATTAGCAATAGCTGTGCCATATGTATCGTGGAACTGGAGTAAACATATATGTCAGTGACACGTTCGTTAAGTGACAGAAGCCCATACATGACCCTAGAATCCGAAGAATGTTGTCAGTGCTGATCCTTAACTATGTATTTCAATTGTAGTAAGTACTCACAGCAAGTCTGTCCACGGGAACATCCTTCTTTACCTCCTCTAACATCTCTGAGATTTGGTGTGGTGTTCCCATACCCACCGTGTCTCCAAGGCTGACTTCATAACATCCCATCTCGATTAACTCCTTCGCCACCTCTCGGACCTTGACCGGATCTACCCTACCAGAATACGGGCATGCAATGACCACGCTCACGTATCCACGCACGCGCAAACCCAAATCCAACGCTGATTGAGTCACGGGTGCTAACCGCGCCAACGATTCGCTGATTGAACAGTTGGTATTGGCACGGGTAAACGCATCTGTGGCAGCAGTGAATATGGATATCTCGTCTGATGGAGGCAAGGTCGTTTGTGCGAGTGGTGAAGCATTGTAGACAGATAGAATTGAGGTGAGGCTGTCGAGACCTTTTTGGTTCGGAACTAGGACGGCGTAGTGAACGCCGGGTAAACGTTCCATTTCGGTGATGACTTCTGCCGTTCCTGCCATCTGAGAGAGAGAGAGAGAATGACTGATAAGTGATAGTGAAGCTAGTAAAGCCAAAACGCGACTCACCTGTGGAACCCATCTCGGACTCACGAAGCTCCCCGCTTCAATGTTTTGGCATCCGGCCAATGCGAGTCGATTGATGAGCTCGATTTTAACACTGACTGGAATGACGCCCTTCTCGTTCTGTAGACCGTCTCTAGGTCCGACCTCGACGATATTGACGAGGCTTCCTTTAGCCTCCGATGCATATCCGCGGGGTTGAAGTTTACTTGTGACTTGAGGAATTCGAGAGCTTGTGGAGCGCAATGAACGCACGAGACAGCGAGGGGCCTGGGAGAGCATGTTCAAGTACAAGAGTAAGAGGGATCACATCAATAAGGTCGGAAGACTTGATATGGGGGTATTTGAGGAGGTATCTAGGGAAGACCATCAGTCATCTTGTCGGCCGAAGCCGCCGACAGTGGAAGAACCTGTAATTAAACACCCGAAATCTATGTAAGGCGCTATAGCCAAGTGGTTACGGCGACAGATTAGAAATCTGTTCCTCTTTGAGGGCGCAGGTTCGAATCCTGCTGGCGTCGATATTCAGAATAAAGAGGATTTCCTTTTTTCGCGCAGTCATACACACCTTTCGGAAAACCTTGTCCCCGCGTGTGAAATTGCTCAAAATAAATCCGAAAATACAGAAAAATAAGAAAAATAGTTCTCAACTTGAATACCTCTAAAATATCAACTTCTTACATGTTCTTTACCCTAAATTATTGATCAGCAATAGCCTAGATGGCTAAGCTGCACAGCAGGTGTGGGACAGGGAGTGGGAGTTTCAGGAAATCTACAAAAAAACCCAAAGCAAAAGTAGGAGTCACTAAACAGAATGCAGACAGTTCAAGCAAAGCTGGTGTGTGTCAAATCCCTTAGGGCCTGTTCAGTAAAAAAAGCTGCAGCTTTTTCACAGCTTTCTGGCAGCTTTTTGATCCAGCTTTTTGCTTGGGTCTGTCACAGCATGATGGCCCAGTCAACTCAGAGTGACAGTAGTACAAAGTTGAATAAACAAACCTTTTGAGTAACTGTCACATCTGTCACATCAATCACATCAATCACTGATGTCTCACCACTGTGAAGCAGTGATTGAAGAAGAATGCTGTCAATCTCTGCTTGTCCTTGTTGCTGGACACATATTTCAGCTGGCTGCATATGCAGCAGCTCTCTATCATCTTGCTTTCACCACCACCACTCAACAACCATATCACACTTCCACACTTAGTGGGAAAGCTTGGATTAATGAACTCTGGAATAGGCATGAAGATTGGATTGCTTGTGAGCTTGGGGTCCACAAGCATATCTTCAATATCCTTCTTGCAGAGCTCTACTGGCTGGGGGTTGAGGACTCCTATTATGTCAGCTTGGAAGAGAAACTTGGTATTTTTCTCTACACATGTATGACTGCATTACCAGTCTGACATGTTGGTGAATGATTTCAGTGTTCCAATGAGACTACATTACTGTTGAGTATTTCAAACACATATTCTTCACTCCTTGTGCTTAGCCAAGCTCTAGCTACTTCTGTGAAGTGCTTGATACATTCACAGAACCAGATTTCTACAACTGCTATGTCTGCTTGCCAGATGCCAATGTTCCTATCTCTGCATACATTTTGAATAACCCAAAGCTGTATCTGTTACGTTACTTGCGCAGCAACGACAACAACTCAACAACCACTATGACATAGCAGTGTTAAGCATGAAGATCAAGTTCGAGTTTCCGACAACTAACAAAGAGTAAAACCCTCTGCTAAGCTGTCTCAAGAAGTTGGTCAATATGAGCAAGATATCCAAAGGATTAACCAGGTCAAGCTGAGATAGCTTAGACCTGCAAACTATCTACTTATACAACGATTGTAGCTACTCATTTGCATACAAACTGCTAGAGCGACATTGTTTGTTTAGTAAACAGAATGTACCTATGACAATATCATAAATAGGAACATGACATCAGAGACGATGTCGAGGAATGAAAATAAGTTATAATGATACAATAAGCAATGTCATAGATGACATCGTGTCATCAATGGAAAAGAAGAGAAACGAATAGAATAATGACTTCATACTGATGTCATAGATGACATGGCGATGATGTCTTAAATAAAGGGAAAGACATAGAATCGGAAAAGGGGACTGGGAAGGTGAATGTGTCCAGATGTTAATGAGAAGCATAGGTAAAAAGAGAAAACTAGCGCTCAAGAGCGCCAAAGTGTCAAAGCAATGATTATAAACGAGAAGAAAAATTGTCTGTATGCACGATTGTAACAGTATCCATTCTTCAAGAATGCAATTGGAACAGTTGATGGAACACACATCTGTTGCTGGCCATCCAAAGAGGAGCAGGAATTAGCACAAGATTGAAAGGGTCAGATCTCTCACAACTGCTTGGTCTATTGCTCCTTTGATATGCGAGTACGGTATGCGGTCACTAGGTAAGATAGTGCATCAGCAGATGCAACAATGTATGCCCAGTCTTGCCTTGCTGATTTTCATATTCCAGAGAGCAAGTACTACTTAGCAGGTGCAGGGTTTGGCATATGTGTTGACCTTATGGTACCTTATTGTGGTGTGCGTTACCATTTAAATGAGTGGCAGAGAGGTCATTTAAGGTATGGTTATCAGCTCTCATATGACTATCTGGCTGAGAATATTTCAGACCCAATAACTGGGAAGAACTCTTCAATCTTTGACATGCTTAAGCCTAAAATGTTGTAGAGTGCATCTTTGGTGTCCTCAAGGCCAAATGGGGTGTTTTAATTCAGCCTGTGAGGTACTCAATAGACATTCAAGTCAATTGAAGACTTCTATGATCTAGCTGCAGGTCCAGAGGCAGGTGGTGACTTGACAATCTCAATGATTGTATCAGAGGAGGAGATTGAATGATCACTTCAACAAAGGGATGAAATTGCACAAGCTATGTGGGATAGCTATCTAGTTGAATTACAAGAATGGAGAGAGCTGTAACAGACTATCTAGTTAAATGAAGGAAGATAGTAATCAAGTGGAGTAATAGGTAGCAAAGTATCTGAAAGTAGGTTATGACCATCAGAAACAGAAACATTAAGCTTTCGGAGAATCCATCTCCTTTGAAGTAGTTTGTCATTTGGATTTATATTGCAATATGTTACAACTGCAGCCTTATCCTTCTCCAACAAGTCCTGAAGCTGAAGTCAGAGATTCAATGGTAGCCAAACCTTTTCATTATCCATAGCTTTAATAGCACCAGCAAGACACCCAGGGGTATCATTCTGTTCCTTACCAGCTGAGCCAAACAGAGCAAAAGCATGCTGATTGAACTCAGTAATACCACTGCCTATTTGCTCAAGTGCTGTAGCAGCCTTGGCACAGTGGTCAGAGGAGGCTAATAGATGTTCATGACATGGAACAGGTGTAACAGAGGCCTGTGATTTGATATGCTTCTCCAAGGTCTTCTCCTTAAGGAGCAGTGTCTCTGATGCACCATGCTTTCAGCCAGTACTAGCTGAATCAGATGTGGTGGTGGAGATTGATATACTTGATGGTTCTCTAGACAGCTGTGTGAGTCTATATGCTAGCAATTGCTGTAGAAAACTGGTGAATAGAATAGAATATTGTTTCATGATATAATACACTCACCATAGCTACAGCTAGAGTCAGATCTATCTCCATCTGCAGCTTCAAGCTGCTGACTCATCAGAGTGAAGTCCCACTCAGCACTGACTCTCTGAGTGAGTTGTGCATCTGAATGGGACTTTTTCTGCTCTCCTGCCACCTCTTCCACTTCACCTGCATTCCTCATACTCTCTTCAGCTCCATCAGACATTGACTTTCCTTCATCATTCTCTTCATCACTGTCCTGTGCCTCAGCCTTCTTCCTGCCAATATGACATATGTTACAATTCTTTATCTTTACCGAACACTTTTTCATTTTCCTTTTCCTATACTACTATTCTNTGTGTGTTACCATTTAAATGAGTGGCAGAGAGGTCATTTAAGGTATGGTTATCAGCTCTCATATGACTATCTGGCTGAGAATATTTCAGACCCAATAACTGGAAAGAACTCTTCAATCTTCGACATGCTCAAGCCCAAAATGTTGTAGAGCACATCTTTGGTGTCCTCAAGGCCAAATGGGGTGTTTTAATTTGGCCTGTGAGGTACTTGATGGACATTCAAGTCAAAATCCCATTGGCATTGATGGCAATTCATAACCTTATCATGGAATATAATCCTGTTGAAACACTTGCAGCAATTCAGGATCCAATTGAAGACTTTTATAATCCAGCTGCAGGTCCAGAGGCAGGCAGTGACTTGACAATCTCAATGATTGTATCAAAGGAGGAGATTGAACGATCACTTCAACAAAGGGGTGAAATTGCACAAGCTATGTGAGATAGCTATCTAGTTGAATTACAAGAACGGGGAGAGCTGTAACAGACTACCTAGTTGAATGAAGGAAGATAGTAATCAAGTGGAGTAATAGGTAGCAAAGTATCTGAAAGTAGGTCATGACCATCAGGAACAGAAACATTAAGCTTTCAGAGAATCCATCTCCTTTGAAGTAGCTTGCCATTTGGATCCATATTGCAATATGTTACAACTGCAGCCTTATCCTTCTCCAACAAGTCCTGAAGCTGAAGTCGGAGATCCAATGGTAGCCAAACCTTTTTGTTATCCATAGCTTTAATAGCACCAGTGAGATGCCCAGGGGTATTATTCTGTTCCTTACCAGCTGAGCCAAACAGAGCAAAAGCACACTAATTGAACTCAGTAACACCACTGCCTATTTGCTCAAGTGCTGTAGCAGCCTTGGCATGGTGGTCAGAGGAGGCTGATGGACGTTCATGATGTGGAACAGGTGTAACAGGGGCCTGTGATTTGATACACTTCTTCAAGGTCTTCTCCTTAGGGAGTGGTGTCTCCAATGCACCACACTTTCAGCCAGTACTAGCTAAATCAGATGTGGTGGTGGAGATTGACATATTTAATGGTTCTCTGGACAGCTGTGTGGGTCTATATGCTAGCAATTGCTATAGAAAACTGGTGAATAGAATATTGTTTCATAATATAATACACTCACCATAGCTACAGCTGGGTCAGATCTATCTCCATCTGCAGCTCCAAGCTGCTGACTCATCAGGGTGAAGTCCCACTCAGCACTGACTCTCTGAGTGAGTGGTGCATCTGAATGGGACTTTTTNCCTGTGCCTCAGCCTTCTTCCTGCCAATATGACATATGTTACAATTCTTTATCTTTACCGAACACTTTTTCATTTTCCTTTTCCTATACTACTATTCTGGGCAAGTTAGCACCCGACATTATGTTTCTTCTTGACATCTGGACTCATTCACATTCCCAGCATTCCCTTTCCTTCTTCGATATTTATAACATCATCATGACTCCGTTTTATTCTATTAGTTTCTATCCCCTTCCGATGACATCGCTTATGATGTCAAGTTCCTTATTTATGACTTCATCGACATTCTACCACATTCTATTGCTTTCTACCTGTTTAACAAACAACGATGTCAGTCTCACAGTTTGTATCCAAACGAGTAGCTACAACAGGTGTATAAGTAGGTAGATTTTCAGGCCTAAGCTCTTCAGCTTGACCTGGTTTATTCAAACTTGTGTTTAAGCCAATGAACGAACTCTGAACTCTAGCTTTTCTTAAGCTAGCTCTCTAACTTGAACCTTGCTCCTTCAGGAAAGGAACTTACCTTTCTTGTTGAAGTTAACTCCGCATCACTACGTCAAGTGTTGTTGGGTTGTTGTCGTTGCTGCGCAAGTAACGTAACAAAAGGTCAAGCTGATCGTTGCCGACCTACCCAGGTTTAGGCATCATCTACCGAAGACAAGACGTTACCTTGAGCGCGCCTTACAGCAGAACAAGAAGCCGATCTTGACGAAGATCTTGAAGTAGCTGAACAGCTATTGAACCCTGACCTGACTTGAACTCCGTGAAGGATCACTTGAAGCCAACGAAGGAAAGCCATCGAAGGGCTTCAAGAACAAGAAACCAAAGAACAAACCGAGAGCAAACCCAAAGCTAAGTCTTCACACGAATCCGAAACAGAATCCCTGGGAATAAAAGACTTATTCCGAACTCCAGAAATGACTACTCCAAGTGGAAGTACTGACGTCAAACCTGATGTCAAGAAAGAGGAAAACTCCAATCAGCAATGGGCTGTACAGATTGCGACTTCAGTAGTCGAGGCAATTGATGAAAAGAAGGAAGACTTGAGCAAAGGACCTGCTCCTGAACCGTATGAAGGAGATCACAAAGATATGCGTCGATTTCTTTTTGATCTCGAACTTTACTTCAGAATGAACCCTAGCAGAGCAAACACGGACGAAAAGAAGAAAATGATTCTTCTTTTATTCCTTAAAGGAAAGACCGCAGATTGGAAGACAACCGANTGCAATATGTTACAACTGCAGCCTTATCCTTCTCCAACAAGTCCTGAAGTTGAAGTCGGAGATCCAATGGTAGCCAAACCTTTTCGTTATCCATAGCTTTAATAGCACCAGCAAGACGCCCAGGGGTATTATTCTGTTCCCTACCAGCTGAGCCAAACAGAGCAAAAGCATGCTGATTGAACTCAGTAACACCACTGCCTATTTGCTCAAGTGCTGTAGCAGCCTTGGCATGGTGGTCAGAGGAGGCTGATGGACGTTCATGACATGGAACAGGTGTAACAGGGGCCTGTGATTTGATACACTTCTCCAAGGTCTTCTCCTTAGGGAGTGGTGTCTCCGATGCACCACGCTTTTGGCCAGTACTAGCTGGATCAGATGTGGTGGTGGAGATTGACATATTTGATGGTTCTCTGGACAGCTGTATGGGTCTATATGCTAGCAATTGCTGTAGAAAACTGGTGAATAGAATCATTTACCAGCTGAGCCAAACAGAGCAAAAGCATGCTGATTGAACTCAGTAACACCACTGCCTATTTGCTCAAGTGCTGTAGCAGCCTTGGCATGGTGGTCAGAGGAGGCTGATGGATGTTCATGACATGGAACAGGTGTAACAGGAGCCTGTGATTTGATATGCTTCTCCAAGGTCTTCTTCTTAGGAAGCAGTGTCTCTGATGCACCACACTTTTGGCCAGTACTAGCTGAATCAGATGTGGTGGTGGAGATTGATGTATTTGATGGTTCTCTGGACAGCTGTGTGGGTCTATATGCTAGCAATTGCTGTAGAAAACTGGTGAATAGAAGCTACAGCTGGCTACAGCTGGGTCAGATCTATCTCCATCTGCAGCTCCAAGCTGCTGACTCATCAGAGTGAAGTCCCACTCAGCACTGACTCTCTGAGTGAGTGGTGCATCTGAATGGGACTTTTTCTGCTCTCCTGCCACCTCTTCCACTTCACCTGCATTCCTCACACTCTCTTCAGCTCCATCAGACATTGACTTTCCTCTATCATCCTCTTCATTACTGTCCTGTGCCTCAGCCTTCTTCCTGCCAATATGACATACATTCAACTGCTTTGGAAGAGTGGTATCAAGAGGCATAAGCACATCAAAGTATTTCTGGTACTTGTAGCTCTTGTTCCAGAAAGGAGCTGCCCTCGGGTTGGCCTTAACATACTCATTCCAGTTGTTCTCACGTTTGGGCATGATATTTACACCAAGCTGCCGGTCCCATAGAGGCCATTCGGACTTATGATTAATCTTGATGACTTCTTTCTGGTCACATTTGATCTGCAAATCAGAAAAAATAATAAGAGCTGTCAAAAATGAATAGAATGTCACATACAGTGCCATACTTGTCCTTGCATCCTTTCCCCATCTTATCCCCTCCACTGGCAGGTGGATTGAGTGTCTCAGCAA